>OU830604.1:23213550-24435462 GCA_917563855.2 Limnephilus lunatus | reverse complement strand
GGTGGTTAAACACATTCCATCTAGAATTAAAGCCACGAAGCCCACCGTTCCTTCATATACGTTGTCGTAGGATTACAAAGTACTTTTCAGGAGTACCAGCACTATGCAGAAATTTAAATGTTTTTTTTTCTCTAATACATCTGATTTATTATTAGTACTTACATTTTCAGATAGACTTTCCACCACTGCCTAAGCATCAAACGCAACGACTCTTGCGCCTACATTTCATCTAATTTCAAAGAAATTCGCGCAATTTTCAGTAAAAATTTGTTACTTTATATTTTAAATTTTCTGCTACCTTTCTACTCTGAAAATGCGCGTATGTATGCGTGAGTAACAATAAAAGTTGACAGAATGCATTGTCATAGACAATGAGTCTTTCCAACAATTTGGGAGGGGGAGACCCCGGGAATCATTTATTGAATAATAAACACCTCTGCCAAAGATCACCACGAGTGGATCGCTACGTTTGGTGACTTAGCAGGGGTGACTGGGTTCATGGAGTTAGGTTTTTCCAGGTCTTGGAAGCGGATGCGAATGCCAACATGTTGCGTGGCGGGCCAAATTGGGAGAGACTGGTCGAGGAAGATCGTTTGATCTCTCTGGAAAGACTCTCTTGAAATTCGTCGTGCACTGCAGTGGGAGGGTTGGATTCATAAGTCCGTTACTCCTGGACATCCCTAAATTCCAACCCTCCCTTCAAATCTTTTTCATTCCCTGAACTTCTCTTTCATTTTCTTCAAGACCCTCCACATTGCATCCCCATATATGACACAGGCCCTGAGGGGGAATTATTTTCCTCCAATAAAAGAAGCTAATGTAAAAAAATGTTCCAATACAACGGTATGCAAAAATTAGATTTTTGTAAAGGAGTAAAAATAAAATTTATTTTCCTTGCACTTTAATAAAAGTGACGTGTTTTAATTTTCTTTCAAAACGTCAAAGTAATAATTCAATTTTATTGCCAACATTAATCACGCAAGCACAGTGGTTATTAAAATACAATAAAATGAAAACGAAATAAAAACTTTCTTCTGGAAGAAAAATAAATATTAAACAACGAAGTGAATGGAGCGTTCAAAGAAAAACCTGTGCGTAGTGTGTATTCAGATATAAAAGGCTGTTTATCGGCGATTAACCGTAGCCAGACTATAGAAGAGAAATAAAAATCACTTACAGGCAATAAGCGCCTAAAAACATCCAATAGTGTATCGAATTAAATTTCCTGACAAAAATACAGCCCTCTATTAGCCTATGTTTTGTTCGCAATGTAATTTCAACCTCAAGAAAGGGGAGATAATAATCCAGAAACTCGTAAACTTTCAATCGAAGGGTAATGTCCCTTTTATTTTGTTTATTGTTTTCCCGTAGAGACCGATAGAATATTAATGATACAAAATAGATTTGTACGAATTGGGGGATCGGCCAATAAAATACCAATAATGTTTCTACTTACTTATGAACCATTTGCAGCAGATTTATTTATTTCGGGTATAAAGTAGTCGGTTTTCAACTTGTGACTTTTTATGACAAAGCTAGCCAATAAAACACACGCGGCCTCACACTTTTTTTACGAAGGGTTAATAGTTATGGGTGCAATACGAACCTTCGTAGTTTCCTTTTTCTAAAACTCGGATAAATTCACTAAAATACACGTGTAGGGCGTTTACTCGGAGTCGACAGAAAAATTCTCCGTCAAACTTATTCTTTCCGATTCCATAATATTATTTAGTCAGGGACATGATAAATCTTAAGGAGTTTTCACGAAAATGGAAAAGCTTTAGATTTCGAAAAAATTTTTTAGAATATTTTATTATGATTTCAATTGACTTTATAACCGATTTTATATCATCTGAGATGTATTTTAATTATTACGTAAGTCTGTACAGACACATAAAATAAAAATAACAATTAATTACAAACAATGCAACAACAATAAAATATTTGTCAATTTCCCTTTTAAAATAATACGTAGGATTTTGTGTATAATTATTAAACTAAATTTACATTATTATTAAAATTTTAACTCAAAACTCTAAGAACATAATTGAGAATAGTCCTATATCAGTCAAGGCCCTGGCAAACCATTACTTATATGTTATAAGCAATAATTATTAGCCTGAAACACTCATCAACATTGAAAAAATCTCCCGAGAAAAGATAAATGCCGCCAACGGGACTTGAACCCGCGTCCTTCTGATATCCGGTCAACTGCTCTACCAACTGAGCTACTTCGGCTTATTTCCCACCCGCCAAATAATTCAATATGTACTAGTGTTTCATTCAACAATTACTGCTTATTACATTTTTCACCTGAAAACAATTAGTTTACTAATTAAAAATAATAATTAATATTTGAAAAGTTAAATTATTTCACCAAAAAATGTAGACATAATTTGTCTCGACGCCATCTAGTGGAAGAGTTAGCACTTATAATGCATTTCTCACAAAAAATAAAGTTGGTTGTTTTCAGGTGAAAAATGTAATAAGCAGTAATTGTTGAATGAAACACATACTTATTGAATTATTTGGCGGGTGGGAGATAAGCCGACGTAGCTCAGTTGGTAGAGCAGTTGACCGGATATCAGAAGGACGCGGGTTCCAGTGCCGTCGGCGGCATTTATCTTTTCTCGGGAGATTTTTTCAATGTTGATGAGTGTTTCAGGCTAGTAATTATTGCTTATAATAATTGTTACCCTTTGTGCTATGCATAAAAATCTTGTCTTAAACATTAGTTTACTAATTAAAAATAATAACTTATATGTTCAATTATTTTAATAATCGGAAATAATTTTGACAACAATGAAAACAGAATAAGAAACCGAAAATAAAAAAGGTAACGGTTATAACTGGCGCTCAAATACAGATCCTCTAGTCGTGCCGTGACCAATACACTACCTGATTGCGCTACTTGAGACCTAATTATATTCGGTCATTTTTTATCGATCAGTCTATAAAAATAATTAACGATAATTTTTAATTAGTATGTAATGAAATTCTTAAATTTATCTTCTTCGTACGGTGGAGGTTTTGGCACAAACATTAAATATTACAATGAGGTTAGCACTTTAAAAAATTTATTCAATTTGTATGTTATTTGGATAAGAAAGATTTTCGTGTAATAAATGTAAATAGAGTCCGGTTTTGACTTCCACAACATTTTGAAATAAAATCGTGTTTTCGAATACCTTCACTTTTTATTTAGAAAAGATTTCCGCTTCACTGACGGAATTTCTGCACTGCAACCTTTTTATTTATCGTACTTTGTGTAAAAGAGCTTTCCACTTTATAAATATAAACTGCGAACAATGGGATTTCTTTAACATGAAAAATATTTTGATACAAGACTGCCGCTGAGGTTGCTTTTATGAATCTTTTTGACTAAGTTAACAAGACTTTGCTTTGTCTAATAATAAGAATTTCATTAATTTTCATGAAACCTATCCAGTATGATACCTGTCCATAATGTTTTTCCCAATTTTATTTTTATATTCCAAGAATAACAATTAAAAGTTCAACTTTCTTTAGAAATTAAATTTTATTTGCAAGAGAGAAATGAAATGAATTTGACAGTTTCTGTATCACGCTAGTCGTACAAAGTATAGATAACATTAAAGTTTTCATATTAAGTCATTTTTTACGAATACAAATGCGAAAATATTTTATTTTTTATCTTGCATTTGAATATGATATGTAGATACTACAAATACAAGGTTTGAGGTTAGCACTAATATTCTTAATTCCTCGGGTATTTTTCTTGGGGCAGACAATTTGGGTATCCCAGGTCCCCGAGCGCCCGAGTAAGCGTGAGAGGAATAAAAACCATTCTACCTGTTATGGGCCCACGAAATCTAAAGTGGAAAAACATGCATAAATTTAGCAAGGACTTGCCTCTAGGACAAAGGCAAGTCCCTACATCAAATTTAGATAATTAAATTGTCCTGTGGGAAATTATAATTGCAACGGGTGTCGCCCTAAGACCTAGAATTGCTGAAACAAAGCGAAAAGAAAAACGAGTCTCCGCTGAGAGATTAGAAAAACTGATAGTGTCGCTGTGGTTCAATGTTATTCTAAGAAAAACAAAGGGAGGTGTTCTCTTGTGAAAGATTGCCCGGTATTTTATGGTATTAAAACATGCAGCAAAGAAATTTTGGATTGTCGGCTAATAATTATTTGAGTTTGCATTGAAAAAATTATAGAACGGCATTAGACATTATTTTAATTTGAGAGGCGTGTATTGGTACTGCCATCCTGGGAAACATTTATTGGACAACCAACATCTCTGCCATAGGTCACTGGTGATTTAGCATGGATTTCCGGGTTCATGTGGTGAGGTTTGTCTGGGTCTTGGTGGCGGATGCGTGGTAAACCAGATCGCTAGAAACTGGTTTAGGGAGACCTCATTATCTCTTCAACTGTGAGAAATTATTTTCCACGGGGCCATCCGGTGAAAAAAATACACATATAATATCCTAATAAAATTCGAATCATTTCTAAGAAAAATCGATTGTTAACTATTGAAGTTAACAATTAGAATTAAATTAGTTGTCGATGGCCATAAATACAACGAACTTATTACTAAATAAAAATGTATACAAGACAGAATCTTCAACTGTATTAAATATAAATATCTTAGTAACTTAACTTAACTCTTACTCTTAACTTAAAATTAATTTTGTTAATATAAAACAATCATTACAAATTTGAATACGTTACCAATGTTCTTAAAGTTAATTTCACGCAAATGTCCGTGAATTTACATAAAGTATTAGTTTAACAATTATTAAGAAGTTACTCACGAATCCCGTAAAACATATATATAGATGCTGAACATATATTTAACTGGTGCCGAGATCAGCAAGGCCACAGGTAGTTTCAAATTATCCAACTAACGTAAATAATAATTGATATGGATATAAAGTTTACTCTCTATTTGGTGAAGAGCTACTAGCTTTGAAGGAATGAAGTTTCACCATCAATTTTGAATAATTTACCATGGCTCAAGTTTCTGATATCTAATGTAATATTAACCATTTCGGAATATTTAACAGGGCAGTTCTAGTATGCACAATAATTATTAGTTACATATATATAGCTGTATATCCACAAATATAAAAAATAAATAAGAGTGTTCAATTCACACGCGGTAGAAGTGATAATAGAAAGTCACTAGATGTCGCTCTCTTTTATTTGGACTGTTTATTTTAAAGTGGTTTGAAGATTGGATTAGAAAAAAAAAAATTTTGGATTACGTAGGATTCGTACTTCGTTTGCTGGATGTCTCTCTGGCCGCTGAGATTTGTCAGGCGCTTTACGACGGTACGCTCTCGGAGGCTCGCGCGGAGCCGTAAATTTACCTCATTATATTAGAACCGGGAACCCATCAAATGATAAATTTAGTAACGCACGTCCGTTTCATCCGAATTTCAAATCGCAACGAGGCAAAAGAAATTTCATTTCAAAAATCTGTGGCAGCGTGGCTTTGTTTTACATATAAATTTTGCACACGCGACCTTCATAATAAGATGAGGACTGTCCATACGAGATTCTGAAAAACCACCCAATTCCATTTTCCACCTTTTGCTGCACCGCGTGCTGCATTACCAGTTGTATGCACTCCCAGTTTTATTGCGATGTGAAGCGTAAACAAAATATCTTGGGAGCTTCTTGTAATCCTAGTTATTTATATTTCCAATATAGGCGCACTACCCTCGCTCGTCTATTCATCGCCTGTCAGTCGCAATCGTATTTGGAAAGTGAGAGGTCGCGAATTGTCGTATCGAGAGAAACGCGCGCCCGGTCTTGTTATCTCGGTGTCTTCAGTTATTGCATAAAGTGAGGTACGCTCCCGCTCATGATAATATTATTATTTTATTTTCCGCACGCATTTTGGCCTGTTTCTGATATGTAAGTATAATTCGTATCAAATTAATAATTCTTAAAATATTTTTATTGTATATCAATGAATTTTTAGATGTTTATTTTTGCAGGATTCTTTTAAAACTTTTATAAGTGAAGATGATGCTCTACTCTTTCTTCATGAGCTATCTGATGAGAAGCGTGAAGAAGGAAACACTTTCGATGATTCAGATATCTAAAATGAATTTAAAGATGAAAAGGTGGAACGACAGCCTAAATAAAGCGAAGAAAACCTATCAGCCGAATCCGAAACTGAAAATCATATGGACACAACAGATATTTCTGATTCAGATAACGATTAAACTGTAAAGGATTTGAAAACTATTTGGTGCAGCAGACCAAATATCGGGAATAATCTAGACCAATCAAGCACGTTAAGAAGACTTAGACCCTGTCACCTTTGTTGAAGTCATAAATGGAACAACACTACAGCCTAGTGCAAGAAATGTGTCGTGCACGTTGGCAAATCATTCTGTTCGGGAAAAAGTGTGCAAACCTTGCATTGTCACAGCGGATTCTGTTGAAGATAAGCCTGAAGAATGAACGGAGAAGAACTATGAATATATTCATTTTTTTTTAAATTATACTACTTATATATTTTTTTCTGAATTTCAATTTCGTTTCAGAAATGCTTTTAGAATATCCAGAGTACTATTCTTCGTTGTTTTTGGTTTATCATAAAAGTAGTTGAATTCTGTATTTCATGGTTTTATGACACTGCGTTGTATTTTATGATTGTCGAAATTATACAGAAAAACTTTATCCGCCTTACATTCATTTTTAACATATTTATGACAACATTATGGCGAATAAATTAGATTTTTTAAATGTCGCACTCTGTGCAACGCGCACCCGGTCGTGTGACGGTAGTTTAAAACAGATTTTTTGGAATTCTTTATGAAATATTACTCACTCGACGTTCAAAATAAAAAAAAAATTATGTAGTAGGTTTTTTTTAACATTAACTTTATACTAGAAGGACCTGAGGAAATTTCCCTTAGTGCCTATGTTATCTTTGGGGAAGCTGTATGTTAAATCTTTTTGAAGAGAGGAAGCAATTTAGACGGTTCGTGATGTTAGAAGAGAGAGGAAACGTAGAGGTCAACAAACTATTTAAGATGTGTATATCTGATTTTGACAAAAATGTGCGAAGCCCGGGCAACGCTTGGGACTTCAGATGATTACTTATAAACGTGAGGCATTATGAAAACGTAATTAGTTGGAGGGAAAAAATGGGTTTTCTTTCCAGATATCTTTCTATTGTACTTTTCCTAGCTGAAGCGTGGAAGGTCTTTTGAAGTAGTGAACTAGCGAGTAGCGAGCTTTTCAGAACCGGTCGTACTGCACAGAGTAAGCAGTTAAACAGAACACTCGGTTCCTGACGGTTTACATTCAACAAAAGCTGACAAATCACTGGAAACGCTTCGGACTCCAATATTGTGGTTCAAAAGGGAGCTGCGATGAAGTCAGACTTCAGTTGATTTACTCAGAAGCTGAGGTTGATACTTAACAGAGAACTTAAATAACTAATACGTACGCAGCTATTATCATTGTAGTCCGCAGCCTCTGGCTTCTGGAAATGGTCAGCTTTATGAAAAACGGTGAGAGGTGTCGTGTTAACATTCTCGTTGAACGACCGGTCAGGTGTTGTGTTTCTTCCCTCCTATAACGTGAGACTCTCCAGCACCCAATTTCAATATTACGCACGAAACAAGGTAACGTTTTTTACACAAAAAATCCAAATCTTTCTCTGAATTACAAAAGAAGACAAAGAGATTTAAAATTACCTTATAATTCGTTGAAGATGAAGGCTTCTAAATTTGGTATTTAAAAATAAAATAAACCGCTCGCCGTGCAGTGGATGTATTCCTGGCGTTTCTTGGAATAACTCAAATCCCTTGTGGCTGCTCCCACCTTTGGGAATCATCCGTTTGTGTAGATTTTTACAAAGCGTCTCGAACATTACGAGGATTTATGGCCCATCCTCTGCCTCCTCGCTGGAAATCTTTAATTTTATCATTAAATGAATCAAACGACCGTTTTCTAGTGTGGGTGCTTCGCGGGACTGATTTATTGGGATTGTTATTTCTAAGAGATGGCCTCTGAGAGAATATTTGGACGACTTTAGAATTGTTTGTATCTGCATAACACTTTAAAAATACTCTATCATCAATCTATGGTAGATAGATGATAGATTATTAGTTCACGGTGAAAAAACTAAATATTACGTTTTATCTAAATTTTGATTTATATTCTTCCAAAACAAATGATTCAAATTTTCTTCCAAATTATAAAATTTTGTGACAAAAATTCGATACTTCAATTTTTTTTTAAATTTTCATCATCCAGGAGGATAAAGAACGATAAAAAGCTTTTAGGTTAATTTAGGTTGAATGAAATAACTTTCCGATTTTTCAATAAAATATTTGTATTGTTTAAAATGTTAATAATTTTGGACATTTGTAAAAACAAATACCTTGACAAATAACTAAAGAAATGCGTTAAAAATAAATTATCTTCTCCAATAATCGCAAAATTCATTATAAAGCATCTTCAATTTAATGATGATTAATTACTCTGTTACACCACTATTTAATAAAATCAATCAATGTTTCGGAAACCATTTTCCTTCTTCAAATTTCTTCGAAACATTTTGATTGTTTTGATTATATACTGGTATATATATATATATACAAAGTAATTTATTTTCATTTAAAATATTATCTGATCATAATAATAATTAAATATTTTAATGTTTAGGTTCGTTTCTTCGATAATTCACTAAAACTGGTGTAATGTGCTAATTTATTCATCGATATAGTGCCACAAAGATATTTTACGTAGACGAAACTACTCGTTAACGCCGGCGGGGTTATGTTCGATTCTGACGCCATGCACCATGGCGCTCTATAACCATATTATTTTGGACAGCCCCTATAAATAGTAAGGCATTTGGGTTTTTTTTCCGTTTGCCAGTCATGAGTTCTCGCCCCATTTTCTTCAATCTGCCCACTCTCAAGGCAGTAGTCGATTATTTCCACAGATAACGGAACCTTTCACATTTTACGTATAATTAAAAAAAAAATTGCTGGCCTGTGGTTTTCCTGTCTTGTTATTTTGTCTTCAAAAGAGAAAAAATGTGAATGCCACACAGGAATCTCAGTCGCTCGCAACCAGCTGGAGCTACTGAGAACTTGGCTTCCCCAGTTGGGGTAGGTTGTGAGGCTGGAAGTCGTAGGGAGGGAAGGAGATGACTTTTCAGATCTGGTCCCCAAAAACGGCCTCTTCGCCTCGTCGCGTCTCCTCGTTCCCTCGTTGCCTGGTTGCCTTGTTGTCTTATTGTCTTATTGCCTTGTTGCCTTGTTGCCTTGTTTAGCTCCACACAGGAGGCCTTGAGGAAATAGTTCTTCTCAGAATCTATGTCATCTTAGGAGATGCTGTGTATAGGGTTTTGGAGGAAAGGAAGGAGAGAAAGTTCTGGGAAGGAAAAGGGTGTGAGGGGTGGGTAGGAATCTCTAGGAATTCCATTCTTTCCTCTGCGGTGTACGGCGATGTTCCTGAATATAGGGTTCCTGAGTATAGGGTTTCCCTCAGCCAGTTTTTCTGGCCTTGTTGTCTTGTTGAATACCTAATATGATTTTTTTTTGTGTTTTTTTTTTTTATATCCTGTTGTATTGGTGTGTATTGTTTTAGTGTGTTGTCTTGCCGTGCTCTTGCTTTGTTGTTCTGTTTAGATATTTAATAGAATTTTTTTTGTTGTCGTAGTAGGTAGGCACTATTATCGTCATCGTTTAATAATTAAAAATTATTTATTAAAACCCAAAACATTATACTGCAGAGAACAGGAGAAAAGACGTGCGATATCCTGGTTCTGTTTATTAATTACCTACATACCTACGCAGGATTTAATGAGGAAATCTTGTTTTCAATTTCGTATTAACGTGAGTAAGAACTTGTAATATGCCTAGGCGCTGCGCTGGTACCTATCAGCAGCAAAAGTTAATGTATGTCAGGTCAGGATAGGTGGCGTCTGGGTTAATGTTGTGTTACTTAAGGCAAGGTTAAGTTGATCTCGTAGTTAAGCTAGGTGATTAAAGTTTAATGACTCTGTAAATATAGGGGGATTTCATATTATTGCACGTGACTTTGCTGGTAATTACGTCACTCCCTCTTAAATGAAATACGACGGGTGTATCTACAGAACTTTGAGTTTTTTTTGAAAGAATAGATTTCTTGTGATAGTTTCACACTTTATGTGCAGAATTTTACGTAAAAAAGTTTCCAAAAATTTTTTTGGATTTCATGAACCATTTTGGTTTTAGTTTGTTAATGCAAGAAAAAAGATTTTTAAATCGGATTATGTCAGTCGGTGGTAAAACGAAAATAAATTAAATAAGGGTCCTTTATTGTTTGCTTCATTATATTTGATTTGATTTGCAAACAATAACTTCATTGAGAAATTTAAATAAAATAATTAATAAATTCTTTTTAAAGGATATATACACCACGTATTAGTTTGTTACTTTAAAAAATACGCGATAGAAGTGAAACCTTCAGAAAACTAAAGTAGACAAGGGTGGAGAGAGTACGAAGCACTTTTGTTATCAATGTGAAAGATGATTTTTTCCATATTTTTGTTGACGATTTCAAGTGCACTTTACCTATACATTTGGTCATCTTATTTGTGTTTTCTTTTTTGGACTCGCTTTTCGTGTTTTCTTTGCCTGTTCATTTTGGAGTGATTTGAAGATTGGATATATTGATTTTTCAAAAACTAAAATATAGATTTTATTTGGATTTCGTGGGATGTGATCCTTGATCCGCTGAATGTCTGACCGCTAAGGTTCGTCAGGCCTTTTATACTACCGAACTAAAAGACTTTCGTGTGACCGTGATTTTTTTAGTGCTCTTAAATTTCGAAAATGAGGTGTTAGGACAATGTTTTTTTTAACTTTAAATCATTTAAAAATATTTTAATTATATGTATAAAGGTACCTTTTGAAGTTATTTTCATGTGCTGATATTCTAACGCATAATATTTAATTTCTACGCTATCACATACATTTTAAAAAGTCTATGAAAATGAACCAAACACGTAAAATCAAATATAACTGTGGCTAATCTGCTTGAAAATTAGACCTAAAATTATACTTAGTTCATCCGAGAATCCTTTATTTCATTATCTTTGGTTGGTTGTTATTATCATCATCTAAACTTGATTTCCATCTCCGCTTATTAATTTGCTGAACTCATCTTCAGGTGAAATGCTCTTCTTACCAATCCCTTAACAGCGTAGCTTTGAGGTAGTTTTAAACAGAATCAAAGTGGACGCTTCCGAAAAGCAGGTGAATACTTGAGATTTCCTGGAATTGAACCCGGAGGGCCATTTACAACTGCATCGTTATTAATGTTGGATGACTATTTTTATACTACCTATATTTTATAATATAATATTACATTCATATATTGGGAAATTGTACCCGCTAAGTTACTGAAAGAGACAGAGAGAGATAGACAAAATATTGAATGTTGCTCACGATAGTAAAGATCCGTGCACAAAATATCAAAATTCAATTATAATATTAATAGATCAAAATAAGTTCCATGCGAGAGTTATAAATAAAGCTTGTTTGTTGTTAAAATTGGATAACGCGTCGCTCTTCGCTCACAACGCACCTCGGTCACAACTTAATCGTTTTATTATCTGTTTACGTTACTTTTTTCATATTTTTTTGAAGTTTGTTAATTTTTGTATGAAGATTATTACTGTTTGTATGAATATTGTTAATTTTCTTTCAATAGTCAATATTTTAATGGCTACACGCAGGGTTTCAAGCATAATATTATCCCTTCGTTCATATAGCGTGCTAAGTAATGTACACGGTTTAGTTGTTAATTAGTGGTAAAATGAGTATTTAATCAATCTAGAATTTTCTACCGCCCTCAATATTCCCCAATATATCCCAGTGCCTCGTGGCAACACGTGTCACGCAATGGCAATATGATATCGTTCAACTAGGTTAATAATAATTTATAATTCGAAAGCTTTCTAACAATTTTGATTACGGATATATTTGCTTTTACTACATATTTTGACGACCTTCGTAGTCTAGGGTTAAGACTCTCGACGAGAGTCAAATCCCTGGAGCTAAAAAAAAAATTATTTCTTCAAACTTTGCAAAATATCTTTGTGGCATTATTTATTATTTAATTAATAACAGATCACTTTGTATAAACCACTTTTTAATAAACAATATCGACATGTTTCAATAACAATGTTATCTTCATCAGGATATGTTAATATAAAAATTTTTTTTTCTTTATATCCTGATGAAGATAAGATTTTTATTGAAACATGTCGATATTGTTTATTAAAAAGTGGTTTATACAAAGTGATCTGTTATTCATTAAATAAAAAAAATATTTGATTGATTTTTGTTATTTCAAAATTTAATAACATAAAAGTTACATTTGCCGCACGTTCCATGGCGGAAGATACTATCATTATCGCCCTAATGTAATACCACCTTTCAGAATTGAAACATTGCTTGAAATATAATTGGTGAACAGATCTGAATAGCCAGGACCACCTTGTCTTTCGCTTTCACTTCTCCACCCCCTCCTCAATATTTTCAGCATCACAATATTCCTCAATTAGGAAATAATCTCACTGGCTCTTGTGCGGTAGGTGTGCCTACTAAGGCGGGTCACGATTGTATGGGGGAAAAAAAAAAACTTGTTTTGTTTTGTCTGTTAGTGATAAAAGGGTGTTAAATGAAGATGTAAAATCACGTAATTTTTTTAATAATATTTGGATATCATCTTCTTCCTCCGGATTGAGTTTGAAATTTCACAAAATAGAGAAAAACCCACCCTTGTTAAATCTCTAAAAAATATTAGATAAACAATTAAAAATGAACTTTTTTTCAATAAAACACAAATTAGAGACTAATATTCTGACTTATTTATTAAAAAAATATATGATTATAATTAACATTATCTCAAGACAGTGTATTCAAATACCAGCAAAATCCTTCTTACTCTCAAATTTCGGCATTATTTTGCGAGACTCAATCTTTGCCTTAATAAGACCTTCTCTTGCAGACTTCGTACATAAAGTAGTCGAGGCTTCAGTAACAGTCAGAGGGTCAGTTAACATTGCAAGTAGTAAATTTTCAGGGTGTGCGAAGTAACTGTTTCTTTCTATAACTGGATCAATTATAGTTTTTAGTTCAGGGGATAAGTATCTAGACGCTGAAATTAGCTGCCATAGGTGACGTGCTCCATCTTTACAGGTGGGATGAGTTTTAATACTGAACCAAGTCGGAGCATAAACTTTAACAACGTACGTTGCTAAAATAATAAGATTCTCTGTAGGACCTTCCGTTGCAACATAAAGACGAAGAATTCGGTTAGCACGCGTAAGCCATCTGGCATGAGACATTTTTCCAGGAGATTTGTGGCCTAAATCTTCAGGTAATTTCCCCACCGTAACTGCAGATACGATTTTATACAAATATAACTGATCTGTACTTAGGTCTTTAGTTAATAATTCAGGCAACTCTCCGTCAATTTTCTGAAAATGAACAATAGGCTTTTTTTCACAGTTTTCTAAAGCTAGTCCTATTGTCCCTGAATATGTTTGAGGTCCAGATGTTTTACCGTCAAGATGTGTGAACAAATGACGAAATGGTAACTCGTTCATGTGAAGCAAGCAAATTATCCATTGCAATGGTTTATCCAAACGTTTTTCAAGCAAACGTATTATACCTCCATGTTTTCCAACGTTCACGTTCGTTCCGTCACATCCAATAGCCATTAATGGTTCAAATGGTATTTCTTCCTTTAAAAAATAATAGATAATTGTTCTTTCTATAACTTTCGACGTGCCAGATTTTGGTGCAATATAACCCAAATATATTGAGTCTGCCTCTTTTATCATTGAAATATGCTCTTCAATGATTAGTTCTCTGTAATGCCTCCCCCCTTTTTCCCTGATAATTAATGTTTTATCTTTCCGGCCATCAAAATATAATGCGGGTATTTGTAAAACTATGTGTTGTGCCTTAATATTTTCCCTTGTTTTTTTTCGTTCTCTGCAAAGTTTACTTTTGTCAATAACTGGAATATTAGACTTGATGTCATACAGAACTGCTGAGGCAATGGCTGCCGCTGCTCTATCCGAAACTCCATATCTATCACAAGTTTTCGACAGTGTAGAATAATCAATAGTGACCGCAGCCTGCTTCTGAGGCATTTGAGATACAACATTTGGTTTGAAAACATCATGGCAATCGGATTCATTTGATGCAGAAGACGTGGAAATATCGGTTAGAGAGGTAGTTGGCTTACCTGTGCTTTCCTTTTTAGACGTACGCAAGGATTTTTGCTTCAGAAGTTTTCTTTTCAACGCAGTTTTAATTCGTTTTGTTGTAGCGGTATCCACATTTCCTATTATCATTTTTCGTGTAGTACGTTGGTCACTAATGAAACTCTGTTCATTTACAGGTATTTTTTTATCTTTAGGACAGTCATATTTACTGAAATCTTTGCATTTGCAAGACGAAATATCAAACAGCACTTTACTTCTGCGACGGAATTCCTCCATTTTTTTCTCCGGTATTTTAGGATGTGACTTAAGAAGGTTTTTGCATTTAAAATGATATGACCTCAACATGCGTGCTACTCGCGAGTGTGTAACGATGGGAATAGAAGCCTTTCTCCATATTTTTTCAATTCGTGCTGTCACAGTACACTCTATTTGCTGAAATTTGGGTTCTAGTTTAGTCTCTTGATTTAATTTTATTTGATGGCTGGTCCACTCAAAAAACTTCATAACATCACAATAAGTTGGTAAAACATTGTCTTTAACGTCGCAAATTTCACCAAATATGGGACTTTTTAACGCATTCCGAGTACGTTCCAATGCGAAAACTTGTGCAACGCGACCTACCGCTTAAAGAGCCGTAGTGATACTGACTCCAAACTCCGACGTCGGTTGCGCAGAGTCGCTGCGCTTAGTGCAATCGGTGCTTCCCCCGCCCTCACCTCGAGCCACTAATAATCAAAACTCGGATTTTTGGTAAATGAATTCGTAAATACGTACCATATTTGCCATAGAATATTACAAAAAATATAGTATAAAGGATTCGTAGTAACTTTTATACACACTAGAAAATAACTCTAAAAATGAAAATTTTCAAAACTTTGAAGTGAATCCGGAGGAAGAAGATCGTATCAGAAATTTAAAAAATTTTTAACACGTCGGTTTGAACCCATTTGGCACCCTTTTATCGCTAACAGAATCTAAAATTATCATTTTTTTTAAATGACCCACCTTAGTGCCTACTCAAGTTTAAAATAATGTATTGTCTTAAATTGGGCTTTTTTCCTGGTGACAAATTCTTCAAACAGTCTTAGATTGGGTTTTTGTTTACGTAAAAGTAGTTGTTGACTTAATTGAGGATCCCTGTGGAAGAGAGGGGGATCGTTATTGGTGTTGATCAGACAGCCGTCTTAGACAGTCGTGTTCTGTGACGAGAATATTTTCACCCCCAAGTTCGCTTTTGTCTATGCCAAACCACTGCCACCTTGTTAGCTGGCCGGACCACGACCGGCTCCCTGTGAAGGCGCATATGCCACCAACTGCCTTTTTCAAGGCAAAGAAGAAGACGAAGAACCTTACCCCACCGAGAAATGCAGAGAAGACGTCCTCCACCCTCAAGAGGAAAACCTGACGATGTTTCCCGTGCCGTTCGAAGCCGTGGACCCAAAGGACCCTCCGAAATTCGTCCCCCCCGAGCACAAGCCATATCAAGGAAACCACGTCCATGAATTAAATGATCCCAGGCCCCAGCATCCACTGCGGCTAAATTCCGCAGGCCCGAGGACCAGACCGGTAGCCCCTGCCAGCTGCAATGCCTGTCACCGAGATGCTCCAGTTGGCAGCTGGACCCAGCCGCCCCATTAGGCCCAGCTTCAGCAACCCTAGCAGTCCATAAAGACTTCAGCTCACCAGGAGGAAGGAGGAAGAGGCCCTTGCCCCCGCAGGAACACCAACCGGTTGTAATCGTACTCCGCGTGCAAAGCGGACCAATGACAGTTATTCGGCTTCTTTTGCAGGTACCAGCAGCCAGGCGGTCAGAAAAAATAGAGTTCTCCCGGTGGTGATGATTCTGGGGAAGCTCCTCACTTATAAACAACTGTGCGGTGCAGGGACATCTTGGCCACCCCTATTTCGCTTTCCGGTACATCCGAGGTGGGACAGTCAAGATACCTACTAAGTCACCAAACTTAGTGAACCACATGGGATGACCGTGGTATAGGTATGTGGAATTGGCAGTGGTATTGGTTATCCAATAAATGGTTCCCGGTGCGGCCCATACCCGTTTCTCAAATTGAAAAACCAACTCAGAGACAGGGTGAGGAAACTAAAGCCATGGAGAAACTAAAGTTGGTGACTCAATTGCTATCCACAGGAAAAGAACTTACGAATTTCATTGGGCAACTTGTTAAAGACCAGTTGTCAATGAGGTGACTAGCAGTGCTGGCGCAACCGTCAAGTTTCAGTTGCCATGTTGACAGGTTGCCATCGTAGCCGCTCACGACCTGTCAAGTTTTCGAGTAATTTTCGATGTATCAAATCAGAAAAACATCGATTTTGCTCAGGAGGTTGGTGAATTGAGTTACTAATCAGTTTTCGGTTTCTCCATAAGCGAAGGCCCTAACACATATCTCCAGATGTCTAGGACATATCCTTAATGGAGATTCGGAAAATGTATCTCACTTTACCGATCAATAATACAATATGGCTTTATAGGATGGGGTAGAACTTTTACACTGATACATACACAACCGCTTTGCAAAGCACAAAAAACAATATTAAAAACAATTCTACATAAACCATAAACATATTCATCAGAACCTCCGTGTAAAGAATTTAAAGTCAGAAACCTAAATGCCTTATACTTCTTCCATGCAACATTACAAATTTACAAAGGTTATATTCCAAATAAATCTGTGCAATTTAAATTTAATAGAAATCTGAGACGGACTGATTCTCCCATTGCCAAAATGTAAGAGGAAAATGGGACAACTCAAATATTAACCTCAACACTGGCTTGTCGTAGTGAGGTTATAAATTGTTTTGTAAGGAATATACGAGTACCTACCATGTCATGAAACGATAAATAAAATTATCAATATCTTGTAATTCATTACAAGAAAGTATGTATCCATTACACACAATAATTAACACATCCTACATACCCTTAAACCTGACTTTATTATGGTGTATACATCCCTTACATTAGACTACATGAACATATTTTATTTTATATTTTTGTAAGATATTTTCTTTAAATGATGATGTAAAATTACATTCCTGAATGTAAATAGAGACAACTCTGTTATACGATAAAATAGCCTCTAGTCGCTATTTACTGTACGCACTTTATCTTCTGAATCATAAAACTAATCAACACAAAAAGTGTTGTTTAGATATACATAAATTCTAGAATTAAAGGGTCTTTTCTCACGAGATACTTAAAGGGCCAGGCACAAAGGATTTCATTTCTGCAAAAGTATGTTTGCTTTTTTGATGCGACTATTTTCCCAGGAACCTTTTTTCCGATGTTGTTTATTGCCCCGACTGTTTTGACGTCGCTGTTGTGATTCGGGCCGTTGGTTGTACCCTTATACATTTTTTCTTCATTATTGTTTCCATTATTTTAACATGAAATCGTGCATACATAGGTACCTTAAAAATGTGAATAAATAAGGGTATTATGAATACAGCAATGCAATCCCGGGCGATCCATATTTGCATTATATAATGCAACAGTAGCTTGAATTGCTCTATAACTAAAGGTACGTAAGTTGTGTGCAGGTTTTTGGTTTGTTTTTCTTTTCGTTAAAGGAAAGACAAACATTTCCGGATTACGAATAAGCCAGAAAAATTTATTAAATCCCTACTACCTACCATCTTACTATCAACTCTAGTAGGTTACCTACTCAACTAACTATCGGTATTTCCTCCATAAAATTACAATTCAATTATAATTCAAAAATTATAATTCAAGGAAAAAAAAGTAAAAACCTTAAAAGTTAGGTATGTACCACGAAATACTTAAACTAATATTAATGTTGACACATACCTTATTTTATTTGTATAAAAACAAATGCTAAGTTAATTATTTTAATAAGGTTTTTTTTTAATTTTCGTTTTCAAGATCTTGTTTTATATATTTACAACTATTAATCAACTATTTTAAAATGAAATGTTTATTCATCTTCTTCTAATTTTTGTGGATTACTTAATAAATTGGCAAACAAGTGTCAGGCCCATTTGAATGTTTTGTTTCAAATAAAAAGTTAATATTCAAGTTTTGTGAAAGTCCTTTTTGAATTCTGTTATTATTTAAGTAATGTGAAAACACCGGCCCATCATGAAAGTTAACAGCACTTGAATAGAAGACGTAGCTAACAGAACTTGAATTTTAATTTTGAAAGTTTATGAATTATGATGATTTCTCGAAAATTTACGTACAACAATTCCGGCAGTTTTGTTTCGTTTATCTGTGCTAAATTGAAATTGTTTTTTTTTATATGTTTATTCTGTTTTAATTTTACAATATTTTATTTTACACATCTTACGAAACTGATCAATCAGTTTAATTGTAAGAAATCTCTATTTTTTTCTAAAGCTCTATTATTTTATTTTTGAACGTGAAACAGATTAAAAAAATTTATGTGTGCGGTTCACACGCGGAAGAAGTGAATCCTTCAGAAAACTAAAGTAGACAAAAGTGGGGAGGCTACGAGGCACTGCAAAAAGAGGAGACCGATTATTCTATCTCATTCTCTCGCAGGCTAAATCCCATAGATATATGTATTTGTCTCTTTTTAATGTCGCTTTTTAGTTTCATTGTAGGTATTGATTTACCTACATCATTTTTTTAAAAACATTGTTTTGGTTTGATGGCTCGTTTAATTTTAGGTAGGCACACCTTTTTAGTCGTTATGGACAAGACGCTACTGATAATTTCTAGTGTTTAGCTGCAGGATGCAATGATGCAAGTGCGAGAATATCTAAGATCAATTTATTATGTGTGATTAGTAAACTAATTGGAGCAATTATCCGTCCACCTTGACAGACAGGGTGGATGGGCAATACAGGCATGTTATGTGTTAACGCATGTGTCTGCCGTCTGCTAATTAATTACACTGTTATCTCTGATGACACTAGGAATTTAAATCTAACACGGTTTGTCAACCAATGTACAAATTATCTAATATTAACCGAAATATTTTATAAAAAGTCAATAGTTCCATATAAATTATATCGGATATATTTATCCGAGACGCTATCTTGGTTACAAACCAATTCTTAGAATGATTGTTTCTAATAAAAAAGTAGTTGCCTATAATATGGAAAAAAAGTGTTGAAGATAATATAAATTGTAAAGTTTGAAATATGAGACTGACTAATATGATGGTTTGACAGAAGATGGCAATGGCGGAATGGTATATGCGCAAGTCTTCTTCTCTTTCATAAAATAACGTTACCTTCTTCTCCAATGAAATCTTAATACTTATCAGTGCATTAGTACATCTTTATGCCTAGATGAAATCATCAATGTTCTATTGTGAATACTGTAAAAAACATGTAAAACACTTTATTTTATCCGCTGTTTCTGTTTGAGCTATTCTAGGGAAAGTACTTACGGTAGATTATATACTATTTTTTATTAATATGTATTTAAAAATGATCTGATCGAATGGTACAATTAACAAGAATATCATTATGCTAAAAGTTATTACGAAAATAGAATAAGATGACGGACGGCGAAAATTTGGCATTGGTACACAAATAATTAATTAAAAACTGTGCCACAAAGTACGTTTAGAGTAATTGTTGAAGAAATCATGTATCTGATACGATTAGAGATTTTCACAGCCTTTTTTTCAATGTCAATTTTGATGCTTTTTGAAGATAATGAATTTTGATGCTTTCTTTTTTCAGTATCCCGGAAATTCTGTCCGTCAAATTGTGAATATACAGCAAGAAAGCTCAGCCTTTTGGCACTCGTTCAATTCTGTCTTTGATTGGGGTTGATTTGGCACCTATGATTTTCCTAATTAATCTTGCGGGGTAACCGTTTTGCACAAATGCATTTGCATGCTTTATAAATTTAGATCGATTTTTTGTCCTTCAATTATTCTAATTTCTCTGGTCACCAACGCCTGGATAAATCTTCTCTTCTGCGCTGGGTGGTGATGCGATTCAGGATATAAATACCGATTCGTTTGAGATGGTTTTCTATACACGGTGTACCCTAGGCTACCGTCGACTGTACTTTCACGTCAAGTGCCACTTTTTCAAACTTGTCAATAAAGAAAATGGCTAGTACTGGCAACAACGGACTTTCCATCGCAACTGCTTCCACTTATTTGAAAAGTTCACAATGGAATGCGAACTATTCCGTTTTAAGGCAGTATTCAAAAATCTTACTTAGACTTTCGCATTAGTATTTTCATGGAATCTTTCAGAGGCACATTAGTGAAAAGAGATTCTGAAATATCCGAAAGTGTCAAGAACATCTCCTCCCTGAATTTTAACCTTCTTAAACTTACTGGACAAATCTGTGGAATCCATAATCGTAGATTCAGCTTTTTCGGTTTTCAAATTAAGCAAATTAACTTAATAATCGAGACGGAAAACCAAATAAATTCCTGTCTTTTATAGAGGTGGAGTTAATGGAAAAAGAAGATTGTAGCCTAAGGCACACCATGTATGCAAACCAAGTGGTACGAACCTGTATCTACACTCTGAATTGCATCACCCACCCGAAGCATAAAACGAGACTTATCCATACGTTGACCATCCACCATTCATGGTGACCCGAGCAACCAGAATATGTGAAGAGCCAAAAATCGTATCGGATCTTATAAAGCTAACCGATGCATTAAGACAGATAAGGCAAATCATAAGAACCAAATCTACCTCAAACGAAGACAGAATTGAACGTGTGCCAAAAAGCTGCGCTTTCTTGCCGTATATTAACAATGTGAGAGACAGCATTGCCTGGATACTGAGAAGAGAAATCTCTAACACAAGATTTACTAAGGACCTTTAAAAACAAAAGCATCAAGACAAGACTATCAGAAAACTTTAGAGTATGTAAATTCGACTATCCTGACAAATCGGCAACTGCCGTCCATTTAGTTAATACCTGTGATTACTTCGGCTTTCTTTCTGAAATCCTGAATCACGCCTGATTACGAAGGCAATTGAAATCACAAAAATTTAATTAATATTAATGAAGCTGACTGGGCTAAGCTCGATGGTTCTTGGTATCTTAACACAGAAAACAATTTAACTTTTACTGTGGTACCGGCTCTTACATGATTGGAACTAGCAACACCATATACATCTACATATATAAGCATACACTTCACCACAATCTTCAATTACACATCTGCCTTGATAATGGACACTATAATGCTGGCGAAACGTTGGCTAAAGAAGGAGGTAGAGCAATACGGCGTAAAACCCTAACATAAAATCAGTAAAAAATGTGTATCTATTTAACTGAGTTTACTTATAGTAAAATTATTTTTCCCACTCACATATTACAAACAATCTGAACTATCTCAGTACAATTTCTATGTTTTTTTATGTAATCTGCTGAATAATAAAATAGATTGTCCCGAGTGACTATCCGTCATCGGTTTTAATTATTCCAACGAGGCGTTAAAGGCACACTTCGCTTATTCGTGTAGAAGCCAATAACGTTACTAAATTATCAATCGATCACCTACTACACAGCACCAACTACAAAACATTACTATATTTTGACGGTTTGATATTTCTTTTCTTATATGCAAATGAATGAGATGATGGCACAACAGGATTTTGTCAATATCTAAGAAGTGATATAAATTAATTTAAAATTGCTTGCACATAATTTTTCAATATTTTGTTATTGATATTCAATTGCAATTATTCGTAGGCAAGAATTCTTGATTTCAAAATTTATCTTCATAGCTTCACACATTTACTTCCTATGCACGAGTATTATTTTTTTTCATTATTTACTATACCATTAGTTAAGATTGATAACTCTTCTCTTCCTAAGACGCACATATGAACGGAATGTACTTTAAACAAGTAATGTTTAAAACGCATACCTTATCAAGTGTAATATATACTACGCTGTGCATGCCTACGTAAATAATGTCCCTTCTGTTTTGCCTATCCCTATAGCTGATCGTTAGTTAACTATCTTGGTGCATCTGTTCTTGCGTTCTTTATCTTGTTCAATAATTAGTCAACAATTTTGAAAACCTCCGCCCGTCGCGCGTTTTTTTTAATGCGAGGCGTCGCGCAGGGTCGCTGAGGACCCCAAAAATAAATATGATTAAATTGTTGTTATAGCTTACATTTTATTTGTTATTTTAACTGATTATAGTCAGGTGATAATAACTGCATTAAAATAAAAACTATAAATAAGCTATTTATTTTCAATGTAAAAGCTTAAATATCACCAAGGAACATTTTTTTATAATTTTGAATCATACTTTAATTTTGAATCATACTGTAATAGAAAACATTTTTTTAACTTCTAACCATTTTTTATCAAACTTATAATTATTTGAGATTGATACAGACCTCTTATTATTACAAAAATAAATCAACAAAATGATATGAAAAAAAAAATTTACTTGATTTTTCATTGTATTTTTTGAGCCTCATGCCGAAACACAAGTCTGTATCTCACATCGCACATGCGCAGACTAAATGTTGGTAGCGTTTGCGTCAAGTATAGTCCCTTTTAGGAAGCTACCTAAAGTAAGGAATCAGTGGGAACATTTACAATGTAGGTACATAATTAGCATTCCTGTAAAACCTAGGATTTTAAAGACCCCACGCGACGGGTCGAGGGTTAAAAATAAGTTATCTAGAATAGTTTACTGTACTTTAGGTAAAACATTATAAGGCTGTTTTAATAATGATTTTGAATGAACGTATTCGACGTTTCAATACACCTACGATTTTTCTAAATAAATTGTTTTAAACCACTTTTAAATTTACTGGCGTATCCAATCGATCACCTACTACATACGGGTTAGGTACTTTATCTAAACGTTCAGAAAGTTTGTCTCTGACATCTTAAATCACGTACCTACACAAAAATAGATTATTTTCAACGAAAATACAACAATGTCCTTCTCTCAATGCGATACATCCCTTACATTGGGCTCTCCCTTATACCACTTTCATTCGGCTAACTTTTGAATCGAAATCAATTTATCAACTGATCCTCCGACGTTAGCCCTCGTAAGTTTTGGCAAGCTACTCAGAGTCGAATCGCTGGGAATCGATAACTTTATTAAGAAGTATGTTCTTAAATTGGAAGAGGAAATTTCTAAAATTTATCATGCCTGTTTTATTCGCATACTTAAGTATTTTTTATATTTGCTTTTTTATGAGATAACATATTAAAAAAACCCGACGTGAAAGTAAGAGGCTTTAAATACGAAAATAAGTATTACAGGTTTTGATAATTTTTCAATTTTTAATTATTGTAGAGAAATCTCAATAGAGTAATATATTCTCGTAATACGAATATTCATTCAAAAATAAATTTAGCCAAATTGAAATTTGCCATTAGCTTTAAATATCATGGTCGGTAGCTTTTGCACCTCAACCCAGGTATTTTCTTAAGAGAGAGTGGTTTTAAGCAGAAAAATGTTTATCCGATAATTTTTATGGCAATAGACTTTTCTTTACGACTTCATTGAAAAGTATCGTTATTTCCTTAATATTTTAAATAAAAAATTAATGTGTAAGTTCACGAGTTTATTGCTTTGTCTTGAAATCATAAACCACTTTTAACGGCTTTTAAATTTGAGTAATGGCGGTAAGTTTTTGCAATATTCAAAGGGTTTTGGGATATGAACTTTTATATCTTGATTTTTCGGCTCTGTGTAAAAAATTGTGTATACATATTCCAGTCGAAACATTAATAACACATCAAAAATTTTTTTTCTCCAACAAGAAGTAATGACAGTCGCAATTAGCGAGAAAGAGCGTTTGCTTGACGTAATATGTGATGGATGGATGCCAAACCAAAAAAAAAACATCGGGCACGAGTCAACTTTGTTTTATATTTATTCCGTAAATGTGGAAAGAGGAGAAAACCTAATATTAGCCAGTTTTTTCACCTGTTTTGTATAAAGTATTTAACCAATCAAACAAAGCAAAGCCCACAAAAGAAAACAAATAAATACGAAAGCTAATTACTTATAATCAAGAAGCAATAGTTGACAAAAGGAAAATACTTTGCGAAATATAAATTCAATACGTCCTCCGGGCGCGGGCGAGTAGGAAGGTAGGAAGTAGGGAGTAGGGAGTATAAGAATGTGTGTTACCGAAGGCACTTGATTCGTTTATCTATTGAGTGCCTTTGTACTGTGGGAATGTTTTGTTGCGCTAAAAAGCCAAGTATCATTCTCCTCAGTATCTTTTGCCGAGTGGAGTAAGGATGGTCAAGCCAACGAGGGAGGGTGGATTTCAAAGCGTTGGGGACGGATTATTGACTTTAGTTTAGATATGAAAAGTTTATTTTTTGGTTAATTGTTAGTCACCTTTCATAATCTTAAATGAGAATCTTTTTATGCATCTCTATTACTCGTTGATATACCTACCAGAATGCTTTAATCTTCATTTAATTCATGGGTTTAACATGTTCTTACAGGAATTTATTTCGAAGTTGGCGGCAATTAAAAACTTTTCTTTTATTCTACGTTAATCATTTTAATCATCTTAATTCTTTATTTTCATATACTGAATAGATATGCACTTTCTGTTGATGTTATTCATAAAAATATCGAATTGAAATATAACGACATATTGATCTGTTTATATTACACATCTCCAATTTTATTTTTCCATAATTTCACATTTTTAAATATGTTACCAAAATGATAACATGGTTTTAGATTTTATATCATGCAGAGTTCCGTTATTTTGCGCTTCCACCACCATTATTCATTATTGGGGCACCAATCAGCACAGATGATGAACGCGGCGTATTAACTCAAAAAAACGACTGTAAAAGTTACCAGATTTTTTCTTTCTCCTGTTACAGGGGCATCTTTTTTTACATTCATTTCGCACAGGAGGCCCTCAAGAAAATAACTTTCATCAGGGTCTATGTGTCATCTTTGGAGACGCTGTGTGAAGGGATCTACTGCATTTTAGTCATCATCACTTGTATGGCGTTGTGACGAATACGATGACCACGATCAATATATCAATACTTTTAAAACTTAAGCGATAGTCGTTAAAAGTAGGAAGAAGTGAACTGTACATAATTCTCAACTTGGCCAAATAGCTACAGTAGCAGGCGGCGTTACAATGATTGTCGGTTTTATTAAATTTGGACTTCTTTTACCAAAAAATATTCAGTTAAGTTTAGATACAACTACTCTTATCGGTTATCTTCATCAGTGTCTAGTGTATTTATATTATTTAATTTATATATTACTAGCAGACCGGGACACACGTTGCTATGACTAACAAAACACAACGCTACGCTATCACCCAACCTTAATAACCAACGCCATTATTGCCAGCCCACTGCTCGCTGCCGCTGGCCAGAAATATTATATATTTTAACCAATTTACACAAAACCTTGAAAAAATGTATACCTAACAACCTTCTACATCAATCACTCTATCTATTGGTGAAAACCGCATGAAAATCCGTTCCTCCGTAGTTTAAAATATCTAAGAGCACAGATGGCAGGAGCGACTTCATTGTATACTATGTAAAGATTATATACTTGTTTAAGGAAATTCAATCAACCACAAAGAATGATAAATATTAAAATCTTACGTAAGAATTCACGTAACCATGTTTATACCCATGTATGTACCTCTAACTTTTGTCTTGGCACAGGAATATTCTAGTGAGACAGGCTTCGAAAAAACACCTATAAACAAAAGCGTATTTAGATAAATAAATAAATATATAAGTAAATGAATATATACCGATCCATTACCTGTTCACGTCTTTGGTTCTCTACAATGTAACTCATTGATTCATGCGGAGTATATGCGGATATTTTATCATCCATTTAGTCTTTCGATCAGATATTTTTATCACAGTCGTAATCGTGGATTAATTTTATATTACTTCACCATTAAAACTATCAAATAAAAATTAACACATTTTGTAGCAATTATTAAGAATATTTTATTAAGAAATATAAATAACATTGACAAACTGGACCTGTTTCCACAAATAAATTATATTTAGTTTGGCTAACCCTGTTAGCGGAACTGGCAAAATGAAAGAAGCGGACAAAACTCTTTTTGAGAAATGAGAAAAACATCATAAGACTATGAGAAAAGTGTACTTGTGCCATATAATGAAGTGGAACAGTCACGTTATTTATGTGCTCTTAAAGATGATACAACTATTTCAATAAGTATAATTTGTCATTTGTATCTCTTAAGTCCTACCTACTTAGCAGAACTAGATATCTAAACGGATAACATGATATTACTTGAAATAAAGTTTTTGTTAATAAATTAAAAATGTTATCGACTGAAGAAATATTAAGGGCGTTTAACTAGCCAGCGGCCGAAAATCCATATTTCGTTGAAAGATGTTCTTACGATTGTACAGGGCGGTTTCAATGAGAAAGATTAATTATTCTCCGTACCAGCTTTTTAAAATCATAACTCAATATCGATTTTATTTCATTCCAAATTTACTTTAATTTATACCTACATCAAAAAATGCTGAAAGGCATGATGATAAATCTATTAAAAGTATGTACTTTTTGTAATTATTTTTTGATCATAAGTATTTTTTTTTAATAATTTCTAAGCAAAATAAGAATGTAAAAAATCTAAAATGTAATAGTTTGCAAGTGCGCAAATAAATACACAAGCGGACCAATTTTCGTCAAAAAACACATGTACGTATATTTTTTTTATTTTTTTTTTATTTAGTAACAATACATTTATTTTAAATAATTTTTTTTTAACAAAAATTCAAATTCTAAAACATACAATTATTATAAGCAATAATTATCAGCCTGAAACACTCATCTACATTGAAAAAAATCTTCCGAGTAAAGATACTGGCCGCCAACGGGACTCGAATCCGTGTCCTTCTGATTGCCGGTGGGGAGCTCTACCACTGAGCTATGGCGGCTTATCTAAAACCCGCCAAATAATTCAATATATACTAGTGCTTCATTGAACAATTACTGCCTTTTACATTTTTCCATCTGAAAACCACCAACTTTATTTTTTGTGAGAGAGGCATTGTTAATACTAAATCGCTCGCTAGGAGGCGTCGAGACAAATTATTTTAGATAAGCCGCCATAGCTCAGTGGTAGAGCTCCTGACCGACAATCAGAGGGACATGGGTTTGAGTCCCGTTGGCGGCCAGTATCTTTTCTCGGAAGATTTTTTCAATGTAGATGAGTGTTTCAGGCTGATAATTATTGCTTATAAAAATTGTTACCCTTTGTGCTATGCATAAAAATCTTGTCTTAAACGTTAGTTTATCGATTAAAAATAATAATCTAAAACAAAAGTTTACAAGATAATGTAATAATTTATTTTACTGCATGATTATATAATTTGAAATGGGTGTTGTATAATACAATTTTTTTTTGAAAATTTAATAAATTTGCCAACGACCTATGGTATAACCTTATTTTACTAAAAATAAACATTTTTTCTTAAAATTTAAAACATACGTTTACTAGATAAAAGAACAATCTTTCGAAATTAATTTACAATTTTTTGTGGCAAATAGTCAATACGTCTAAAATCTGCTTTGAAAATGACATATTTCTGGTTTTCTGGTTTCATTTAGGTACAGGTACACAGTTTTATTCAAGATGATTTTTGAGAGCCTTTACAACAATTGAGCACATATTTGAATCTCATAGTATATTTGTCATGAAATGCCAAGATAAGATCTATAATAGAAGGCGTTGCGTAGGTACTGAAAAATAATAAATAATCCATATATTTTGAAGCGGCACTAATTTCATGACGTCCGTGCCGACCATATAAATTTTTTTGCTGGTTCAGAAAAGTTGTTTTCCGTAAGTTGAGAACGGAAACTCACACTCTTTAGTTTAACTGATTTTAAGTTGTACTTTTCCAATCACTGAATGAATCATCTGTAATGACCTTATTCTTCATTATCTGAGAAAAATTATTTGAAATATTTTTGGTAATACGCACCATGCATTCGTTATCCAACCTGAAGGAATGTTAATTATTTGGGCAATAATTTTTAAAGTTAAACTTCTTTACGCATGCTTGACTTGGGGGGTAAGGGCGAATTCGTGACGAGAGCGTTACAAAAAGCGAGGCGAACGCTTCGTTTATTACTGTAGGAGCAAGTCTTCTTTTGTGGTGATAAGGGATGTGCTCATTGTAAAATATTTCTTCAGACTGATTCGTGGAAGGTTCTAAAACTCGGCTATCATGGAGACCATTAGTTTCTATTTTCCCAATGATTATATCCATCACCGGCATCATATACTGTTTTATCTCCCGGCTTGCAGAACTAACTTGCCAATGGTTATGCCAGTCGGGAGAGCTGCCTTGTTGTTAAATAGAATTTCTTCGAATATCAATATGTTTAACATCAATGAAGCATAGTTTAGACGAAAAGCTTTATTGATCTTAGTATGATTGTGCTTCATTGATGTATAAATTGCTTAAATCTGTTTGAATCTTAATTTTTTATCTCTTGTCAAACGCTTTAAAATTTAAGTTTTGTTAAGTTTTTAAAATGAATAAATTGAATTGAATTGAATTTTATAAGTTAGTGAAGTTTTACTTCAGTCGTGTGGTCTACAGCCTAACCTTATTGAAAAGTAGCACCGTGCGTCGCTCGGCATTTAGAAAATAATTTCTTTGCTTTGTGTTTGGAAATGGTTCTAACAAGGCTTACAACATCACTCAAATCAATCGAATGGGCGGACACCATTTGTCTATCCAAAAAGTATCTTTATAAATTATAACCTTGATTCATAACAAGAACGAAATGCGAATCAATTTAATAAAGAAATATATATTTATTATCTATGGCGATTATTGTCGAATTTGGTGAAATAAAATTGGGAAACGCGTATGGATAACACTGCCCGGGAATCATTTTTTTTTTTTTATATAAACAGCAATAGGTCACCTCAAGTGGTTCACTGTGTTTGGTTTTTTAACAGGGGCCTCCAGGTTCATGAGGTGAAGTTTTCTAGGTCTTAGCTGCAAATACGTTTGCCCACCTACATCGCGGTGGGCCAGATTCGAATATGCAACGTAGACTTTGTGGAGAAGGCATTACAGCCAAAGCCATTCACTGGTATCAATAATAGTCACATCCAAAAAAAAAAAAAATAAAAATAAAAATAAAAATAAATACATACATTAAGGCACAATCAAGTTTTAAAAATAATTCACCAAAGTTTGGTAATTAAACATAACTTGATTGACTGCCGTAATGTACCATATTATGAATATGAACCAAATTCATTTTTAGAAAATGAATTTTATAAAATTTATTATGATAAAACTATTCTGACAGACAGAACAATTAGTCATAATAGACCCGATATAGTTTTACATGACAAAATTAAGAAAATAACTTATATCATTGATGTCGCTATTCCAAATTCTTGTAATATTCAGAAAACTGTTTCTGAAAAAATAAGAAAATATACAGATTTAGGAAATGAAATTAAAAGAATTTGGCATTCTCAGACTATAAAAATATTACCATTTGTTATTTCGGCTACTGGCATTATACCTAGCTCTCTCATTCAAAATTTAGGCGTATTAGATTTGTCAAAAAATTTGTACATAAAAATGCAAAAGTCGGTCATTTTAAATACATGTAGGATTACGAAAGATTTTTTAAATATTTATATTGAGGGATCAGTAGGATTTATCGGACCAGTTAGGATTTCATCAGAGCCGAACCCTCTGATATGAAAATATCTGGAGTCGGTGAAATATTTTCCCATTATGTTTCTGGTGGATTGACGTATTGTTCTTGTATTGTTTTATTCTTATATAGTGCACTTACATTGCGTTAATTTACTAGATATTCATTTGTGGAAAAGTGTGTGGAAGGGTTTAGTCTTTCATTTGGGAAAGATTCAACCCGGACATAAAATCTGGAGCACTATAAAAAAAAAAATAAAAAAAAAAAAAATAAAATAAAAAAAAAAATAAAAATAAAAAAAAAAAAAAAAAAATGTAGAACCATCCATATAGAGAAAGGTAAAATTGTAGATGGAGACGAGGGTATATTTAGAAATTTCAAAATTGAAAGTATGAAAGGGGGTGAGGTTTATAAATATTTAGGATATCCGCAATCAAATAGATTAGATCATACTAGTATTAAAAATGATATTAGGATTAAATTTACAACTAGGATCAGAAAAATTTTGAAATGCAATCTATCTGCTAAAAATTTAGTAAAGGCGATAAATACTTGGGCAATACCTCTATTAACTTACTCATTTGGCATAATTAAATGGTCTAATACAGATTTAGATAGCTTAGAACGATTAATTAGAACTACATTAACTAAATTTCATTGCCATCATCCAAATTCAGCTATAGAACGTATTAATTTACCCAGAAATTTAGGAGGTAGAGGTATAGTCAAAATAACATCTTTAAAACATAATCAGGTAGAAATGCTAAGAAATTTTTTCCATAGGAAAGCTGATAGTTCAGAAATGCACAAAATAATATGCAAGGCAGATAGAAATATTTCACCATTAAATTTATACGACGAGAATGCCAGCATTCTTATAAATACCAACCAGGAATTATTAGATTCCTGGTCAAATAAAATTCTTCACGCAAAACACTTCAATTATCTCAACCAAACATATGTTGACAAATTTTCGTCAAACAAATGGTTGAGTATTGGAGAGTTGAGCGCAGAAATAGAAGGCTTTATGCTTGCCATACAAGATAGAGTCATTAATACTAAAAATTATAGGAAGCATATCATCAAAGATGCAAATCAAATTGATGATTTATGTAGAAAATGTTTGGCTTTTCCGGAAAATATAGAACATATTATATCGGGATGTTCTGTATTAGCGCCGTCCGAGTATACATTTAGGCACAATCAAGTTTTAAAAATAATTCACCAAAGTTTGGTAATTAAACATAACTTGATTGACTGCCGTAATGTACCATATTATGAATATGAACCAAATTCATTTTTAGAAAATGAATTTTATAAAATTTATTATGATAAAACTATTCTGACAGACAGAACAATTAGTCATAATAGACCCGATATAGTTTTACATGACAAAATTAAGAAAATAACTTATATCATTGATGTCGCTATACCAAATTCTTGTAATATTCAGAAAACTGTTTCTGAAAAAATAAGAAAATATACAGATTTAGGAAATGAAATTAAAAGAATTTGGCATTCTCAGACTATAAAAATATTACCATTTGTTATTTCGGCTACTGGCATTATACCAAGCTCTCTCATTCAAAATTTAGGCGTATTAGATTTGTCAAAAAATTTGTACATAAAAATGCAAAAGTCGGTCATTTTAAATACATGTAGGATTACGAAAGATTTTTTAAATATTTATATTGAGGGATCAGTAGGTTTTATCGGACCAGTTAGGATTTCATCAGAGCCGAACCCTCTGATATGAAAATATCTGGAGTCGGTGAAATATTTTCCCATTATGTTTCTGGTGGATTGACGTATTGTTCTTGTATTGTTTTATTCTTATATAGTGCAATTACATTGCGTTAATTTACTAGATATTCATTTGTGGAAAAGTGTGTGGAAGGGTTTAGTCTTTCATTTGGGAAAGATTCAACCCGGACATGAAATCTGGAGCACCGTAAAATAAATAAAAATAAAAATAAAAATAAAAATAAAAATAAAAATAAAAATAAAAATAAAAATAAAAATAAAAATAAAAATAAAAATAAAAATAAAAATAAAAATAAAAATAAAAATAAAAATAAAAATAAAAATAAAAATAAAAATAAAAATAAAAATAAAAATAAAAATAAAATAAAATTTTGCTTAGCATTAAATCCTCTATCTAAAATGTTAATTAAAAGCAAGTTTGGAATAAAAATTAAAGGTAATACTAGAGAGAGAAATGTAATTTCTCATTTATTATTTATGGATGATTTAAAATTATATTCGAATTCTGAACCAAATTTAGAGAAAATGATTAAAGTAGTTAAAAATTTTTCAGATGATATTAAAATGACTTTTGGTTTAGATAAATGTAGAACGATCCATATAGAGAAAGGTAAAATTGTAGATGGAGACGAGGGTATATTTAGAAATTTCAAAATTGAAAGTATGAAAGGGGGTGAGGTTTATAAATATTTAGGATATCCGCAATCAAATAGATTAGATCATACTAGTATTAAAAATGATATTAGGATTAAATTTAAAACTAGGATCAGAAAAATTTTGAAATGCAATCTATCTGCTAAAAATTTAGTAAAGGCGATAAATACTTGGGCAATACCTCTATTAACTTACTCATTTGGCATAATTAAATGGTCTAATACAGATTTAGATAGCTTAGAACGATTAATTAGAACTACATTAACTAAATTTCATTGCCATCATCCAAATTCAGCTATAGAACGTATTAATTTACCCAGAAATTTAGGAGGTAGAGGTATAGTCAAAATAACATCTTTAAAACATAATCAGGTAGAAATGCTAAGAAATTTTTTCCATAGGAAAGCTGATAGTTCAGAAATGCACAAAATAATATGCAAGGCAGATAGAAATATTTCACCATTAAATTTATACGACGAGAATGCCAGCATTCTTATAAATACCAACCAGGAATTATTAGATTCCTGGTCAAATAAAATTCTTCACGCAAAACACTTCAATTATCTCAACCAAACATATGTTGACAAATTTTCGTCAAACAAATGGTTGAGTATTGGAGAGTTGAGCGCAGAAATAGAAGGCTTTATGCTTGCCATACAAGATAGAGTCATTAATACTAAAAATTATAGGAAGCATATCATCAAAGATGCAAATCAAATTGATGATTTATGTAGAAAATGTTTGTCATTTCCGGAAACTATAGAACATATTATATCGGGATGTTCTGTATTAGCGCCGTCCGAGTATACATTTAGGCACAATCAAGTTTTAAAAATAATTCACCAAAGTTTGGTAATTAAACATAACTTGATTGACTGCCGTAATGTACCATATTATGAATATGAACCAAATTCATTTTTAGAAAATGAATTTTATAAAATTTATTATGATAAAACTATTCTGACAGACAGAACAATTAGTCATAATAGACCCGATATAGTTTTACATGACAAAATTAAGAAAATAACTTATATAATTGATGTCGCTATTCCAAATTCTTGTAATATTCAGAAAACTGTTTCTGAAAAAATAAGAAAATATACAGATTTAGGAAATGAAATTAAAAGAATTTGGCATTCTCAGACTATAAAAATATTACCATTTGTTATTTCGGCTACTGGCATTATACCTAGCTCTCTCATTCAAAATTTAGGCGTATTAGATTTGTCAAAAAATTTGTACATAAAAATGCAAAAGTCGGTCATTTTAAATACATGTAGGATTACGAAAGATTTTTTAAATATTTATATTGAGGGATCAGTAGGATTTATCGGACCAGTTAGGATTTCATCAGAGCCGAACCCTCTGATATGAAAATATCTGGAGTCGGTGAAATATTTTCCCATTATGTTTCTGGTGGATTGATGTATTGTTCTTGTATTGTTTTATTCTTATATAGTGCACTTACATTGCGTTAATTTACTAGATATTCATTTGTGGAAAAGTGTGTGGAAGGGTTTAGTCTTTCATTTGGGAAAGATTCAACCCGGACATAAAATCTGGAGCACCATAAAAATAAAAATAAAAATAAAAATAAAAATAAAAATAAAAATAAAAATAAAAATAAAAATAAAAATAAAAATAAAAATAAAAATAAAAATAAAAATAAAAATAAAAATAAAAATAAAAATAAAAATAAAAATAAAAATAAAAATAAAAATAAAAATAAAAATAAAAATAAAAATAAAAATAAAAATAAAAATAAAAATAAAAATAAAAATAAAAATAAAAATAAAAATTTGATTGATTTCATCAGAGCCGAACCCTCTGATATGAAAATATCTGGAGTCGGTGAAATATTTTCCCATTATGTTTCTGGTGGATTGACGTATTGTTCTTGTATTGTTTTATTCTTATATGTATAGTGCAATTATATTGCGTTAATTTACTAGATATTCATTTGTGGAAAAGTGTGTGGAAGGGTTTAGTCTTTCATTTGGGAAAGATTCAACCCGGACATGAAATCTGGAGCACCGTAAAATAAAAATAAAAATAAAAATAAAAATAAAAATAAAAATAAAAATAAAATATTTCACCATTAAATTTATACGACGAGAATGCCAGCATTCTTATAAATACCAACCAGGAATTATTAGATTCCTGGTCAAATAAAATTCTTCACGCAAAACACTTCAATTATCTCAACCAAACATATGTTGACAAATTTTCGTCAAACAAATGGTTGAGTATTGGAGAGTTGAGCGCAGAAATAGAAGGCTTTATGCTTGCCATACAAGATAGAGTCATTAATACTAAAAATTATAGGAAGCATATCATCAAAGATGCAAATCAAATTGATGATTTATGTAGAAAATGTTTGGCTTTTCCGGAAACTATAGAACATATTATATCGGGATGTTCTGTATTAGCGCCGTCCGAGTATACATTTAGGCACAATCAAGTTTTAAAAATAATTCACCAAAGTTTGGTAATTAAACATAACTTGATTGACTGCCGTAATGTACCATATTATGAATATGAACCAAATTCATTTTTAGAAAATGAATTTTATAAAATTTATTATGATAAAACTATTCTGACAGACAGAACAATTAGTCATAATAGACCCGATATAGTTTTACATGACAAAATTAAGAAAATAACTTATATCATTGATGTCGCTATTCCAAATTCTTGTAATATTCAGAAAACTGTTTCTGAAAAAATAAGAAAATATACAGATTTAGGAAATGAAATTAAAAGAATTTGGCATTCTCAGACTATAAAAATATTACCATTTGTTATTTCGGCTACTGGCATTATACCTAGCTCTCTCATTCAAATTTTGGCGTATTAGATTTGTCAAAAAATTTGTACATAAAAATGCAAAAGTCGGTCATTTTAAATACATGTAGAATTACGAAAGATTTTTTAAATATTTATATTGAGGGATCAGTAGGATTTATCGGACCAGTTAGGATTTCATCAGAGCCGAACCCTCTGATATGAAAATATCTGGAGTCGGTGAAATATTTTCCCATTATGTTTCTGGTGGATTGACGTATTGTTCTTGTATTGTTTTATTCTTATATAATGCACTTACATTGCGTTAATTTACTAGATATTCATTTGTGGAAAAGTGTGTGGAAGGGTTTAGTCTTTCATTTTGGAAAGATTCAACCCGGACATGAAATCTGGAGCACCGTAATATAAAAATAAAAATAAAAATAAAAATAAAAATAAAAATAAAAATAAAAATAAAAATAAAAATAAAAATAAAAATAAAAATAAAAATAAAAATAAAAATAAAAATAAAAATAAAAATAAAAATAAAAATAAAAATAAAAATAAAAATAAAAATAAAAATAAAAATAAAAATAAAAATAAAAATAAAAATAATAGGGATCAGTAGGATTTATCGGACCAGTTAGGATTTCATCAGAGCCGAACCCTCTGATATGAAAATATCTGGAGTCGGTGAAATATTTTCCCATTATGTTTCTGGTGGATTGACGTATTGTTCTTGTATTGTTTTATTCTTATATAGTGCACTTACATTGCGTTAATTTACTAGATATTCATTTGTGGAAAAGTGTGTGGAAGGGTTTAGTCTTTCATTTGGGAAAGATTCAACCCGGACATGAAATCTGGAGCACCGTAAAAAAATAAAAAAAATAAAAATAAAAATAAAAATAAAAATAAAAATAAAAAACATTAACTAATTTTAAGAACTACATTAACTAAATTTCATTGCCATCATCCAAATTCAGCTGTAGAACGAATTAATTTACCCAGAAATTTAGGAGGTAGAGGTATAGTCAAAATAACATCTTTAAAACATAATCAGGTTGAAATGCTAAGAATTTTTTTCCATAGGAAAGCTGATAGTTCAGAAATGCACAAAATTATTTGCAAGGCAGATAGAAATATTTCACCATTAAATTTATACGACGAGAATGCCAGCATTCTTATAAATACCAACCAGGAATTATTAGATTCCTGGTCAAATAAAATTCTTCACGCAAAACACTTCAATTATCTCAACCAAACATATGTTGACAAATTTTCGTCAAACAAATGGTTGAGTATTGGAGAGTTGAGCGCAGAAACAGAAGGCTTTATGCTTGCCATACAAGATAGAGTCATTAATACTAAAAATTATAGGAAGCATATCATCAAAGATGCAAATCAAATTGATGATTTATGTAGAAAATGTTTGGCTTTTCCGGAAACTATAGAACATATTATATCGGGATGTTCTGTATTAGCGCCGTCCGAGTATACATTTAGGCACAATCAAGTTTTAAAAATAATTCACCAAAGTTTGGTAATTAAACATAACTTGATTGACTGCCGTAATGTACCATATTATGAATATGAACCAAATTCATTTTTAGAAAATGAATTTTATAAAATTTATTATGATAAAACTATTCTGACAGACAGAACAATTAGTCATAATAGACCCGATATAGTTTTACATGACAAAATTAAGAAAATAACTTATATCATTGATGTCGCTATTCCAAATTCTTGTAATATTCAGAAAACTGTTTCTGAAAAAATAAGAAAATATACAGATTTAGGAAATGAAATTAAAAGAATTTGGCATTCTCAGACTATAAAAATATTACCATTTGTTATTTCGGCTACTGGCATTATACCTAGCTCTCTCATTCAAAATTTAGGCGTATTAGATTTGTCAAAAAATTTGTACATAAAAATGCAAAAGTCGGTCATTTTAAATACATGTAGGATTACGAAAGATTTTTTAAATATTTATATTGAGGGATCAGTAGGATTTATCGGACCAGTTAGGATTTCATCAGAGCCGAACCCTCTGATATGAAAATATCAGGAGTCGGTGAAATATTTTCCCATTATGTTTCTGGTGGATTGACGTATTGTTCTTGTATTGTTTTATTCTTATATGGTGCACTTACATTGCGTTCATTTACTAGATATTCATTTGTGGAAAAGTGTGTGGAAGGGTTTAGTCTTTCATTTGGGAAAGATTCAACCCGGACATGAAATCTGGAGCACCGTATAAATAAAAATAAAAATAAAAATAAAAATAAAAATAAAAATAAAAATAAAAATAAAAATAAAAATAAAAATAAAAATAAAAATAAAAATAAAAATAAAAATAAAAATAAAAATAAAAATAAAAATAAAAATAAAAATAAAAATAAAAATAAAAATAAAAATAAAAATAAAAATAAAAATAAAAATAAAAATAAAAATAAAATGAGTTTTTCTGATATATCGGTTGAATTGTTAGCCAAAATTATAAAAAGTACTCATAATTGGAAAGCCACGGGTTGCGATTGGATACATAATTTTTGGTATAAACGTCTGACTACTTTACATCCCCTTTTGGCAAAAAATCTTTCAAAATTTGTCAGAGAACCTCAAAATTTTCCTAATTTTCTAACTAAGGGCATTACTTATATGTTGCCTAAAAGCGAACATATTAATAATCCCTCTCAGTATAGACCCATTACATGTTTACCGACAATATATAAAATTTTAACCTCTTGCTTGACAGATTTAATATACACTCATTTAGATGAAAAAAATGTTTTATCTGAACAACAAAAAGGTTGTCGCAGAAAACATATGGGATGTAAAGAACAATTAGTTATTGATTCTGTAATTCTAAAACAGATTCAAACACAAAAACGTAATTTACATATTTGTTATATAGATTACCAAAAGGCTTATGATAGTGTCCCGCACTCGTGGCTGATAAAAGTTTTAAATATATACAAAATTAACCCAATTATTATTAGCTTTTTGGAAAAAATTATGGCATTTTGGAATACCGATTTGCTTTTGAATTTGAAAGATAAGAAAATTATAGTACCGGGCATTTCAATAAAAAGAGGGATTTTTCAAGGAGACTCATTGAGTCCTCTTTGGTTTTGCTTAGCATTAAATCCTCTATCTAAAATGTTAATTAAAAGCAAGTTTGGAATAAAAATTAAAGGTAATACTAGAGAGAGAAATATAATTTCTCATTTATTATTTATGGATGATTTAAAATTATATTCGAATTCTGAACCAAATTTAGAGAAAATGATTAAAGTAGTTAAAAATTTTTCAGATGATATTAAAATGACTTTTGGTTTAGATAAATGTAGAACGATCCATATAGAGAAAGGTAAAATTGTAGATGGAGACGAGGGTATATTTAGAAATTTCAAAATTGAAAGTATGAAAGGGGGTGAGGTTTATAAATATTTAGGATATCCGCAATCAAATAGATTAGATCATACTAGTATTAAAAATGATATTAGGATTAAATTTAAAACTAGGATCAGAAAAATTTTGAAATGCAATCTATCTGCTAAAAATTTAGTAAAGGCGATAAATACTTGGGCAATACCTCTATTAACTTACTCATTTGGCATAATTAAATGGTCTAATACAGATTTAGATAGCTTAGAACGATTGATTAGAACTACATTAACTAAATTTCATTGCCATCATCCAAATTCAGCTGTAGAACGAATTAATTTACCCAGAAATTTAGGAGGTAGAGGTATAGTCAAAATAACATCTTTAAAACATAATCAGGTAGAAATGCTAAGAAATTTTTTCCATAGGAAAGCTGATAGTTCAGAAATGCACAAAATAATATGCAAGGCAGATAGAAATATTTCACCATTAAATTTATACGACGAGAATGCCAGCATTCTTATAAATACCAACCAGGAATTATTAGATTCCTGGTCAAATAAAATTCTTCACGCAAAACACTTCAATTATCTCAACCAAACATATGTTGACAAATTTTCGTCAAACAAATGGTTGAGTATTGGAGAGTTGAGCGCAGAAATAGAAGGCTTTATGCTTGCCATACAAGATAGAGTCATTAATACTAAAAATTATAGGAAGCATATCATCAAAGATGCAAATCAAATTGATGATTTATGTAGAAAATGTTTGGCTTTTCCGGAAACTATAGAACATATTATATCGGGATGTTCTGTATTAGCGCCGTCCGAGTATACATTTAGGCACAATCAAGTTTTAAAAATAATTCACCAAAGTTTGGTAATTAAACATAACTTGATTGACTGCCGTAATGTACCATATTATGAATATGAACCAAATTCATTTTTAGAAAATGAATTTTATAAAATTTATTATGATAAAACTATTCTGACAGACAGAACAATTAGTCATAATAGACCCGATATAGTTTTACATGACAAAATTAAGAAAATAACTTATATCATTGATGTCGCTATTCCAAATTCTTGTAATATTCAGAAAACTATTTCTGAAAAAATAAGAAAATATACAGATTTAGGAAATGAAATTAAAAGAATTTGGCATTCTCAGACTATAAAAATATTACCATTTGTTATTTCGGCTACTGGCATTATACCTAGCTCTCTCATTCAAAATTTAGGCGTATTAGATTTGTCAAAAAATTTGTACATAAAAATGCAAAAGTCGGTCATTTTAAATACATGTAGGATTACGAAAGATTTTTTAAATATTTATATTGAGGGATCAGTAGGATTTATCGGATCAGTTAGGATTTCATCAGAGCCGAACCCTCTGATATGAAAATATCTGGAGTCGGTGAAATATTTTCCCATTATGTTTCTGGTGGATTTACGTATTGTTCTTGTATTGTTTTATTCTTATATAGTGCACTTACATTGCGTTCATTTACTAGATATTCATTTGTGGAAAAGTGTGTGGAAGGGTTTAGTCTTTCATTTGGGAAAGATTCAACCCGGACATAAAATCTGGAGCACCGTAAATAAAAATAAAAATAAAAATAAAAATAAAAATAAAAATAAAAATAAAAATAAAAATAAAAATAAAAATAAAAATAAAAATAAAAATAAAAATAAAAATAAAAATAAAAATAAAATAAAAAATAAAAATAAGAATATCTCTATCATTAATAAACCGACACATAAAAGTGTATGAAATAATTGCTTTCCACTAACGATATAAATAATTGCTGAATTACATAGATAATTCTACATAGTCGTATAGTTGTATCAGTTTTTTGACAATATCTCAAAAAGTATTTTTCTGTAGGCTTCCTTCAAAAAATTATTTGTTTTTCTAGTCATCATGTCTACGCATTCAAAAATGCCAAAACAACATAAAATTTCTCAAGCTCAAAATTTATTTATTTTAATATCAAACTACGTTTAATCGGTACATCACAAGAGTGACCAAATTCTGCTATGGGCTGTTCAGATATTTGCGTATTCTAATTGTGAAAGTGGAGCTCTTTTCACAAAACATGCGTTTTCCATCACTTTATATTTTAGCTTTATTTCTAATTTATACTTGTTAAGTAGGTAAATACCTAATCGTACATTTTATATTTGAGTCAGCCTTCCCAGGAAACCATAAAATGGTCATTAGTGAATGGTTTAGCGAATAAAAATAAGAAAATAAATTACGGAAACTTTTTAAGAAAAATATTTTTATTAGGGTAAAAGAGGCACATTATCCAAGTGATGCAATTTATTGTTAAAATCTCCTGAGAATCTTAAGAATTTGGTCGTTAGTGCGAAGGGTCTATAAGGATACCGCAATATATTATCGAAATCTTTTATATGAATAAATCTTTTCTAAACCTTTTTTTATAATTCAATCTGCCGTGATGGTGAGTGAAAAATATAAAAAAAAAAACATTTTATAATATTTAATACGGCTTTTATTTTGTTTCATACTTAGAAGGTCGTTTATTACAAGACGTTGATATAAAATCTCGCACTAAAGAGGTGCTTCTGTCGAAATTTCCAGGGGTATTTTTACTACATAATAAATATACCTGCCTCTACCCGTGTCCGTTAGACATATTTTTCCAAAAATATATTTTCTCTTCGCGCATCGCCGGCAATGGGCGATCTCACGAGTACGGAACACGCTCGACGAGCTAATGAAATATTTTAGACTAAAATACAACACAACCGGCCGTGAACAATAGCCCCAAATTAGCTCCATCTTTAAACCAATTTACAAGATTTAATGCCTTATGGAAAAAGAAGGCAAACTCTTAGTTATCACTTTTTCTTTGCGATGTATTTTAGAAAGATATATTTTTTTAGAAAATCTTCTCCTTTATATTCTTTAGAAGACTACTACACTTAATATTACATAGGGTCGATGATATACTAGCTCTTCTATTTCGCCCCAAAATTTGGAACCCTTCTATCAAAATGTGTTTTTCTTGTTGAACAAGTAATTGATCAAATAATATGGCATCTTGGTTTTCATTCAAACATTCGTAGCTAATTTTAGTAATGACGTTATTAGATGAAAAAATATTCCGGATTGCTAAAGCTGTACCAAATTCAGAACATCAAAGCTTAGAGATAAAGATATTTTAGCGAAACATACCAAATAATTTTCTGATAATTAAAGGTTTAAACAATATTGTTTTTTGGAGATGTCTTCCTCTATTACCCACATCTTATCTTCTTACTAATATTATAAACGCGAAAGTTTGTATGGATGGTTGGTTGGTTGGATGGTTGGTTGGATGGTCCTTACTCTTTCTCGCAATAAATATCGAATGGAATTTAAAAATCCTTTCACTGAAAGCTACATTATTTGCGAGTAACAACGGCTTTATATATTGGTAAGCTCTGGCGTTATGAATGAGCTGTGGCGTTATGAAATTATGTATCATACGTTTTCTGTCCCTAACAAAATCGAGTTATTGCAAACATCAAACAAATTGTTACCTTGGAAACAATGTTTTTTTTTTAATTTTAGACTTAAAAAGAGTGCTTTGTTGTGGTTAAAAATGTTTATTCTCCGAACAAAAAGCATAACGTTGCTATAAAGCATAGCGTTTGAAGTGGACTGTCATATTCTTATTTTTTAGGTTACTCTGGATTCAAATATGAATAAAATACTAATAAAAGGATTAGGTACTTAAAATAAATTTCTATTTCTATAATTTAAATATTTTTTAAAATAGATGCGAAATGTCATTCTCAAATTTTGAAATTTTCTATTAAACAATAATTATTTTCTATTAGACAAAAAAGCAAGAATAATAACAATTATGCCAATAATTATGCCAGTAATTTCCCACTAATACTATGCGAGCGAAGCCGTGGGTAAAAGCTAGTAATGATATAAATATAAAATCTTAAGAGAATTTGAAAACCTACGTCTACTTGAATTTCGATTATGTTTTCTTGGATGAATAAACGAAGTGAAATAGAAATTTACTCACTTTCTGACATCGAAACTCCCCAAATAGACTCGTCGGTGACAATGCATTCTATCAACTTTTGGTGGTAATAACACATACAAACGCGAAAATATACGTATTTTTTTGAAGGTGGAAGACATTACGAAGTGAATGTCTATGCTCTTCAATTGGTATTTCAGATAGCGGTATTGACTCCGAACAAAAATTTAAAATAGATATATTATGGTAAAAGGTTCGCTTTTTGAAAAAAAAAAATTTCTATAACTTTTCGGTATTTTTTGGTAAATACCTACTCGAATTCATAATTTGTTTTGTGTTTAAAGAGGGTATTTATTTTTATATCTCGTAGATAGTAGATTATTTATTTTAGTGTTGAATAATTTTGTTTTAAATTAAATGATCAAAATGATAAAGTTTGATTCGCTTCCAATATACTTCATGCGACCAATTCTTCCGAACGAATTGTGAATTTCATATTATAATAAATTATTATGTTGTTCGCACAATCGGTTAAATGAGGAGTTATCGAATGCTCAAAAAACTTTAAATCTTACATATTGGGGAGATGGTATTTGGAATTCATATCAAGTTCAAAAATAAGCGATCGAACAAACGTGTTCACACGGATGAATGGAAGGATGTGCGGGGGTACCTACTCGCGATGGTACCTACTTGGTTCTCCTTACTCGGGCTGGGAAATTCCCACGAGCCTGAATTCGTACAGTTATATTTATTACTAATGTATAAACCTTCGCTTTATTTTGTTTATTTCATGCTCATTGTTTTCCGTTCCCGATATACTTGATTGTTTTTTTTCAGTAGCTCGATAACTTTTAGAATATCTCTTCAATTGACGGTTTTTACAAAATTTTCACATCTATGTACATACTGATGGGGTGGATGATATAGAAAAAAAAGCGATGAACCCGAGTAACTATACAGGCTTTTTAGTTTTACCAATTATTTTTACCAGTTATTTCGAATGAAAAGCTTGTGTTTGACATGTGGCGATTGTATAAATAAAATATGCAAATACTAAAAATCCTCTTTGCAATAAAAAAACGATGTTTTAATTCGCAAACGCAGATAAAGACCATTTAAAAATACCAAAAAAATCATTTCATAATGTTTTAAAAAATTTACTTATTGCAACAACCGAAATAAAATTTAAAATCTCTGCAAATTAAAATCTAGAAAAAATCTTCAATATAAAAATTAATGTTTCTTTGTTTGTCGCTTATCCATTTCTACACCATTCACTCGATTGCGATGAAACTTCGGTGAGTGGTTTTGTGTACGCCCGCGAAGGGTTCGATGTGCTCTACCATTATGAAATTTTAATAAAAAAATTACAATAGGTAGACGGCGTGTTTACAAGATGATGACGTGTGTATTTCATGTAGTTTAGTGGCAGGAAGGGAAGGAAGAGGGCAAGGGTAATTCCAGGAGGGGGAGGGGAACGAAAGAGGGTGAGTTCGCGGGGGGGAGGACGCGGGGTACGAGAAAGAACACGCGGGGTCGGAAACGTTGGAAGGGTGGAGGGAGGGATTGAAAAAGAGACAGTGTAGTGGTAGGGGAGAGCACGGGGTATTTGGTAAACCTGTGATTTTCATATTTGGCCTTCTCATCCGTCGGAAAACCTTTTGAGGTATTCGTGTTCACACCAGACTAGTACTGCTTCAAAATATAACTAGCCGTTGGAAACAATAGTTATATTGTTTCAACGTCCAACGCTGTTGATAATAATTAGCGTCAACAGTTGAAATATAATATCCACATGCGAATATTATTCAACGCATTTAACAATTCAACTGCCTAATAAATAAAAAGGGTTAAGAGTTTGCACTCCGTGAACAACATTACTCGATATTTCAAATGGTATTTTGGTAAAGTACATACCTACTGCACGTTTTTTGATTTTCCCATCCAATACAATTTCATTTTCCCATCCAAGACAATAAAATTTATCAACGACAAGCAAAAAATAACCTATTGATAATTAATATCGGACCTAGGTTATTTTTTGCTTGTCGTTGATAAATTTTATTGTCCCCTGAAAAACGTGCAGTAGGTACGTACTTTACCAAAAGATCATTTGAAATATCGAGTAATGTTGTTCACGAAGTGCAAACTCTTAACCATTTTTATTTATTAGGCAGTTGAATCGTTAAATGCGTTGATTTCAATAGGGTAATGTTTTCAATACAGAAACCAACGTCTTCCTACAGTTCCAACTTTCAACGTTATTATAGGATTATTATTACGTGTGCGGGGCATAGAGATAATAATTATACATCAATGATCCGGGCAACCCGTTAAAAGTGATTCCCTAATACAATTTTGATCTATTTTTTGTTTGTTTTTTTTTTTGACTTAGTATCGTGTCGATCTCCTATACTTTAAGTTTGATGTTTGATTGTACCTACTGGCTTGTCGCGCGTCTATTATATAGTTGCGTCAACGTCGACGTTATTTTAAACAGTTATTTTCAACAGTTGAAAATCGCCAACGATAACGACGTTGGCGTTGGATGGAATTATCGACAACGCCCAGTACTACACCAGACGAAAAAACAAAAAGTATTATTTCTAAATGACACTTCAATAAACAAAACTAAAACACAAAACACTTTCCCTCTTTGAGTGGCATTGCAACGCATGGGTACTAGCTACTTACATATAAAAAGATTTAAAAAAAAAATATCAACAAATAATATTAAGTACTATATTTGGTCACACAATAAAGAAGTATATAGATGCCTTTTGTGTTGCGGATTTGAATGAAAACAAATGCCCTTTTGGTTCTAGCCCGATTAGCTCGAACTCTGTCTCTCTTACCTGCCTGATATTATATATTGCCTTACTTTATAACGATGGAGAAACAAAGTTCGTCGCATTATTGCGGAATACGCCCACATGTCATTCATTGCGTTAATTTTTAATCCATGGATTTTAAGTAATCCATGGAGTAAATTAGCACTTTTTCATAAAAATTTTAATTATTATCTACTACACTATATAAAGAGGTAAGATTTGTTTGTTTGTTTGTTTGTTTGTTTGCATCGAATAGGCTCCGAAACTACTGAACCGATTTGAAAAATTCTTTCGCTGTTGGGAAGCTACACTATTTTCGAGTGACATAGGCTATATTATATTTTCAAAAAAATTAGGGATCCTTACTAAAACTCCAATAATGCAACCCAAGGTGTAAAAAAATTCATTGTGAAAAATTCACAATGATGAATCCGATGAACATTCTCAAATGTTTTCCTGAGCGAAGCCGGGTAACCCAGCTAGTCATTAATAATACTATATGTAAGACCACAGATCCAAATATTTTGTTGGAATGTGAATTCATGGTTCAAGTATCATGGAACGACAATTCTAGTATTCAAACTGCATCGTTATAAACGGCGCAATGTGATATGACTTTATTTCAAATGTCAACACATCAGAAAAATAAGCCTACCGATATATCAGCACATTTATGATACTCACTTCCGCCGGGGGGAGAGAAATATTCTCCGGAAATCACTTCACAGTATTCTGCAATTCTGCGTAGGAAACGACCGGCTGTCAAACAAATACTGGAAGGAAAAAATACTTTTCTAGCACACATTCGCAAATTGAAATTTTCGGTAAAAATCTTATAAATCGAATAGAATAATTTTATTGAAAATTTTTCTATCTTCGACTATTTTAGAAGAAAATAATAAAATAGTGTTTTGATAAGTGTAGTCGGTGAAAGTTTAGCATCTTCTTAAGTATTTGAATGTTTTTTCATTTTAATTTTCAAGTATTTCCAGTATTTGTTTTTATCTTTCTTAATACCGTAAAAAGTGAAAACTTCTTAAGCCTCCGCTACCCGAATTTCTACCGATTTCTTACATATCTCCCTTAAACATTAGAAGTTTTTAAAGACTTAAAAAAATATATGTTTTTTTTGAAGATAATTTCTAGAGGCGTTTCACGCCGAAACGCAAATTGTAATAAATTCCCTCGATAGAAAAAAATCGCAAAGTGTGCTCCGAAAATTATTATAAACACGTTTGTTTCAGTTATTTTACATGTTATAGTTGTGAAAACATCACAACATTTCTTTAAATGATACGTTCCCGAGTTTTTTTGCTCTATTCTAAATGAGTTGTGTTTTATTAAACATTTTCGCAATTTTCGCATCGATTTTATTGATTCAAATATTAGCGCGCTCCTCTAACATTCGTTATTTCATATCTCTCCATCTTTATATTTTTAATTTTTTTTTTATTTTGCATGACAGACAGGTATGTCCAATTATGGTACAATTTTCTTACAACTAACAATACATATACGTAATTTTTTTTAAACATGTGATAGTGATATTAAACACATCCGCTGGTAGAGCATTAAGCAATGTCATACCTCTTGTCATGCTATGTTGGGCCATGACATCTGTCAGACCCTGCGGTTTGTAGAATAGGGCGTGGCTACGAGTTCAACATTATTTATCAGGAGCGAATAAGCCACAGCATGACAGGAGATATGGACAATCGATAAGGTTTTTTATTAACTTTAATTCAAATACCATGAGACCGGCATTACGCCTGGTCTCCAGGCTTTGATAATTTGTCTCTTTTAGCAGTTCCACGCGATGCATGAATTTCAGATATATTCCGTGTAATGGCATGTAAACATACCTTAGGATTTTTTTTTTAATTTGTTCAATAATATTTATGTATTTAAGTTGATAAGGTATCCAGTAAGGATCCATATAAGGTATCCAGACAGTACTAGCGTACTCCAGCTTGCTTCTGACTACTCCGTGGAACATGGCGGTCATTGCTTCTATATTATTGAATTGTTTGCAAGTTCTAATTACAAAACCAAGAATTTTGGAGTAAGCCGAAGTATGCTGCACTATATGATTTGAAAATGTCAGCCTGGGATCAAAGGTCACCCCAAGCGAGCTCAAAGATCTTCTTCTTTATGAGCTCTGATGCGGAGCCTTTAGCACCGTTGTTATTTGAAACTCGATGAATTGAAAAAATAGCAACACAAAAAGAGACAAATAAATTATTCATCTATAGGATTTAGCCTGCAAGAGAATGAGAGAGTACGATCAGTATCCTATTTGTGCGGTGCTTCGTAGTTTCCCCATTCTTGCCTACTCTAGTTTTCTGAAGGTCTTACTTCTATCCTGTGTGAATTGCAAACTCTGATTTTTTAAAGAAGATATCCATTATTTACGCTTAGCAATTTTAAAATCTATTAAAATCCCATTTACATTTATTTGCGCACTTATAGACTAATAAATTTCATATTTTTTACATTCTTATTTTGCTGAGACATTATTGAAAAATGATAAATACTTTTGATCAAAAAATAATTACAAAAAGTACACAATATTAATAGTTTTATCAACACGGCTTTCAGCATTTTTGGATGTAGGTATAAATTAAAGCAAATTTGGAATGAAACAAAATGGATATTCAGTTATAATTTTAAAAAGCTGGTACGGATAGCAATTAATCATTCTCATTGGAACCGCCCTGTACGATCGTAAGAACCTCTTTCGACAAAATGTGGATTTTCGGCCGCTGGCTGGTTATACTCTCTTAACCCTACAGGCTAATTTATTCACTTATGGGAACAATTCACACTGGTCTCATACAAACGGTTGTAACTCCCTGATTGTCATTGTGAGAAACGGTGTTAGAAAGTGAAAATACCACGCTTTGTATTCGAATCTAAAAGTTAACCACAGAAAAATCAAATTGTAATAACGATTTGCCGGCGTCTGTGTTTCTTTCCTTACATTATTTTCACTCCTTCCTCTCCTCAAAAAGACCATCCACACGGATTTCAGGACAATCTAGGTGTAGTTAATGTAAAAAAAATATATATTCCATAAAACCGTAACAAGATTGTGTCGTTATTGCTATACCTAGTACGGTTTACGGCTAGAAAAAATAAATCTAAGGTTTTTTAATCCGGAATAAACACATAATAATTATTATTATACTTACTTTAAACCTAGAAAATAAAGGAAGCGCAGCATCCACAGAATGTATGTACGGACCACGCCTGGTGTATATGTATATGTATATATATATATGTGTTTATGTATACCTACACATTTTTTTTTGAATAACCAATTTACAATTACTGTTAAAATTAAAAAAAAAAACATAAATAAATAAACAAACTTTCTACTACAACACAAACACACTTGTCACACTTATCCATAAACACGTTAACAACTCAGTACAGGTTCTCATAGCGAGGTGTTCACCAAACATACACTATTACCCACCCACAGTTTCACCTTCTCAAACCTAGCTTAAACCCAACAAAATACAATTTCAAAATATATTATGTGCAAATGTTAATAATTAGGTAATCTCTGTAATATAAAAAATAAATAAATAAGTACCGCAATCAAATATTGCAAAATTATATGAAATTTTAAGAACTCAATAAATAGTCCGAAGTCTTATAGCCAAATAAAAATAAATTATCGAAAAAGAAAACTTAATTCGGCCACCAAACGTTGCGCATAATGGTAAAACTTTCAGAATTGATAAAAAGGTAGATATTTCGATAGGAGCAGCTCTTCGGATCGCTAGTCCACCCCACTGAGGACTGACTCGGAGATTCTTATATCGGCAATGGACCTCCGCCCATCGATAGCACGCGAATCCGTTCGGTAGGTTTCTGATTTAGATGTTTTGCGGGGCGAACCCACTAATGGATGGATCAGACATCGAGTCCATTACCACTGGTAGATATTGACGAGGGGAATCCACTGTGCTGTCCATTATCTCGCCTGCCATATCATACGGATAATGATTGACAAGTTCTGTGTTACTTGTTACGCCATTCTGCGGGTTGCGAGGATTTCAAATCGTACTGTGATTGTTACTTTTATAAATGATGTTAATATTCGGACGTATTCTGTTAAAACCTACAAAAGTTTACGTAACGTATTTTTTTAAACACAGTAGGCCCCGAGGAAAATAATTTCCCTCAGGGCCTATGTCATATATATATATATATATATTCAAATTTTCTTATTTTATTTTGTATTATAATATTATCTATTATTTTCTTTTATCATGTAATTTTTTTTTCTCATCTTGCAATATTTTTATTTTTACTTGGGACTGCACCACCCTCCCCGAGATCTGGAATAAAGGATAAAAAATATATATATATATTTTAAAATATTATCTACTTCTTTCGTATCATAATTTACTTACTATACAATATTATAATTGTTTATTAGTATTTACTCATAATTATTATGTACTTTATTTACTTATTATTATTAAACTGTTTATTATTGTTTATTCATAATTATATTATATTATATTATTTGTTTAATTTATTAATATCTACATATTTACTTAATATATTATATTTATTTCATAAACTATATAAATTTATTACATAATTGTTTATTATTATTTATTTTTTGTTAATAATTTAATGCTACTGTTGTATGATCACCCTATTATTGCATCTGGTAAGCCACAACAGGTACCTTGTATTTACATATTTTAATATTTGGTTTACAGTATGCTGTTATTTTTGCCAACAATGAGCATACTGCCCAGCTGTAATCATTATTAATTAGTAATGTTTGAATAACTGTAAATGCTTCTTTTGTAGGTTTATTATTACATTTCTTTTAATTTTAGGTATATGTATGTTTCTTTTTTTTTTTAATTACATTATTGTAAAACTACATATCTCGACACAGGAATGCCCTAGTGAGATGTGCAGCTTATGTTTTCATGTATTTCTTATTTTTTTCAATAAATAAATAATTAAAATGTTGTGTGGAAGGTCTTTTTGAGGAAAGAAAGGAGTTAACATGCGTCTTGAAGAGACCCATCTTGTAAATACCTATAAAATGACTGTAACAAAGAAAATTGTTTTGTTTTTCTTTTATTTTGTTTTCCGTAATTACGAGATAAAAATCAAGTAGATAATATATGAAGTCAAGTCAAAACAATAATCGAAAAAAAAAATTATATAATATTCATTGATGTCGATGTTTTAGTTTGGGTGATATAGAAAATAAAACGTAGACATCATATGTAGACGCGCCATCATTCCATCCAATTTCAGAGAAATGCGTGAAACTACGTAAGTGACACCTAAAGTTGATAGAATGCATTATCGTCGACAACATGTCTAAGTATCTGCCTAGTTTCAGCGCGATCGGAAATAGGGAAGTGGGTTTATTTTCACTTTCAAGATTCAACTTCATTTATATATTCATTAAATCAAGAAGACGAAAGTGAAATTCAAATAGATATATTTAAAAAGCGTTTTTCGGAAAACTTTCTGAATCGGTTACCATTAATAAATTTGCCGTCAAATTTAAACCTCGTTTCACAAGAAACTCCAAGAGGATTGGAGCGACAAACGGCCGAGAAATTATATCATATTTGCAGTTTACTTCTCAACTAACCACATTCATTAAAATGTTGTCAAGACTCTGAACTTTTTAATGAAGAAAATTGTACTCGTTCACTCTACTGGGACGCGAGTCCCTGGAGATAAATTCACCGTTCAAAGATACTCTGGCTTCGCACGGGGCTTCTGGTGTGGTGGGTATTTCTTGCAAGTGCCTAAAGACTTGTACAGTCATTGTTTGATGGTATCATCTTATCGGAATTTGTGGTTTAAGTAACATTGTTAATATTTCTTATGAATGCTAACCACATCTTCATTCAAATCTAAACGAAAGCACAATGATTTCTATACATGTAAACATTTCACAATACCATCCGATGTGCGTTAAACAAAGCATTATTACACAGTGCTTTGTTAATGGCACAACAACATTGTTATGTAAAATGTTTGTATTTATGTTACCTGTATCGAATCATGCATTTGCGTCACATTTATACACCACAAAATTGTTCATACATAAATATTTTTTGTATGAGACTGGTTTATCCCATCATTCGATTTGCAGACATATAAAAATATAATTACATTAATTATTTACGCTGGATATATCGGTTGGGAGTGTAATGAGATAAAATTAATCAATCATTTATTTTGATTTGATTTGATAAAACAGTTTAAATATTCTGTAGTAATTCAGGTAAAAAATAATTAAATATTCGTTGGTAATTCAGGTAAAAACACTATTCGTTGATAAATGATATTGCGAGGAATGGGAACGTACCTACCTTTTAAAAATGACACAAATATTATGCTAGCGAGTTTGTACCAGTGGTAAATTTTGAATGCGATAGAGAACTAAGTTTTTCTAAAAATTCGACATTATTAAAGTTGTTTAGTCCGAAACGATTTTTTTGTTATAATTCTGTATTTTTGTATGAAGGTTTTCATGAAATTTCAATTTGGCAATGAGCTGCACCGATTTCCTGAAATTTTCCTATAAAAACAGAATGTTTCGGCTTTGACAACATCAATAATGCCTTTTTTTAACATTAGCAAATTTGGTAGGCGGTCGTGATTACCTACGCCCGAGGAACCATTTATTGGATAACCAGCATCTCAGCCGTAGTTCACCCCCAAGTGGTTCGCTACGTTTGATTACTTAGAAAGGGTGACCCGATTGATTTGAAGAGGTTGGTACATCGTTTACGGTGGCTAAAAAAATAACAATTATGAAAAGTTAATATAAACATGAAGATTTTAAATGTATTTATGAACTGTAGGTAAATTCTACTAAAAAACTCGTTTTATTTCTATTCTAATTATGCTTTATAAATTCGTTTGGATTTCTAAACATATATATATTTTTTTACATTAACTCCACACAGGAGGCCCTGAGGAAAATAATTTCCCTCAGGGCCTATGTCATCTTTGAGGAGGCTGTGTGGAGGGTCTTTTTGAGGAAAGGAAGGAGTTAACATGGGTCTTGAAGAGACTCATGTTGACAGCCGAGCTGTTGAACTCAAGAACGAATCGTAAAAACGACCCGTTCTCATGTGACTAATATCAACCGTGTACAAATGTTGGGCGCGTGTTTGGCGTGTTTCCCGACTATGCACCGGTGCCGAGGGGATCAATGACGCTAGTTCCTCGGAGCATCTTCCATTGAAATACCGGTAGAACAAGGACAGCATTCCCACCTGACGCCTGTGCTCTAAAGATTGCAATCCGTCTGTTAAGATGGGAGAATCTATCAAACGGACCACCCGTTTCTGCACAGAGTCAAGGTTTTTTTTTAGGTATTTTGGAGCTCCAGACCAGAGGTGGCTACCAAATTCAACCGTGGGGCGCACTTGCGATTTGTACAGGGTTAGCAGTTGTGTACTATTAAAGTATCTGCGGACCCTGTACAGTACGTCCAGTTTCTGAGAGGCTATCTTAACTCTCTCTAATTTAAATATGGTATACATTTAAAATGTGGAAATTGTATAGAAATATGTAATATGTTACAAAGAAATAAACCTTAATTTACTGTGATTGGAAATCACCTACATTAATAAGGTAAGAACATTCATACGAAGTTTACTGACATTTTCCAGATCAATTACGCATTTGCGTTGGCGTAGTGAAACTCGAAGTAAATTATATTATATAAATGAAAACATAAAATACTTAAATTATTGTAGTTTTAAATTCACAATATTTATCGAAAATGAGGTTAAGAAAAAATTTGCAACCAAAAAGAAATTTTCCAAAACAAAAATTTAACACTGAAGTAAATAGGTGCTTTTATATTACTTTTCTCTTGTATTATCTTTATAACTTCCACGACATAAAAATAACATTCGTTTTCAAGAAGTACCTTCATGCATTCATTTTCATAAATCCAATTTTTAAAAATTCATATAAGAAATGTTCGAAATAAAAAAGTCCCGCAAACATGAGAAAAATGTCAAACGTGAATTACTTAACCCTTTTCAAATATTTATTGGGAGAAATAAACAATTTCAAAATCCTTTGCAATACCCTTGTTGGTGCCTAGCATTGCTCATTTACCTTTATTTTTTCCAACTTTTAATTTCTACCTACCAATCCTAGCCACCTACCCACAAATCATACCTACCCATGCCGACCAGACAGTTTAGTTACAAATTATCCACTGTCCTGTCAACACATATGTTGAATACGGAGCTCTTGTACCGAACATTTTAAAGTGAAACTCATAAGTGAATATTTTGTGTGGAAATATTACAGCCGTGCTGTGTGCAAAATATTACTATAATAAATGTTTTGTGAAAATTCAAAAAAGGAAGAACCAGCGGATCAAAATTAGATAAGCGAAGGGAGAAAATCTGCGGGTAAGTCGGCAATCCCCAAATTTTTCCTTCCCTTCCGCTTTGCGGGTACATGTTGAAACCCCAACATTTGGTCGATTCGAGCCAAGATAAATTGAAAATTTTCATTAATTTAATATACATCAGGATTAAATTGTTCATAAAGTTGATCTGTGAAATGCGCATCAGCCGTGCTGTGTGCAAAAGTTTTCTGTAGGTAGTGAAAAAATACCTTACTGCTTACAAATTATTATTATTTTGATTATATACTGTGGAATTGATTTGATAATATTCTTTAAAGTGAACATAATTCAATTCTTCACAAAAATATTTTTTTTTGTCGTAACAATGGCGGAGAAAAAAGCAGTTTTGTTAAAAAACCGATGTGACCGGATAGTTTCGAGAATTCGTGTAACACATGAGCTTATAGCTAACATTTACGATGATACAAAGAAAAAAGATACATTTCTGGCTAGATGTGAAAAGATAAAAGAGTGGTTACAGGAATTTGAATGGATTCAAAAGGAGATTGAAGAACAATTATTGGAGTTAGACAAAGTGAAAGAAATGTCTGATTTAGGAGTGATTTCTATTCAAGTAGATGAATGGTATTTTGATATATTGAAAACGAAAAACGCTATCAGTAGTAGTTTAGAAAATTCAATTGTTAAAACGCCAAATAATTCAACGGTTCGTGCTCCAATAATAAAGTTACCTACTTTTGACAGTGAAATTAAAAATTGGTGTACATTTCATTCTTTATTTAAAAGTATTATACACAATAATAATGCGTACACAAATGTAGAAAAATTTCATTACCTCTTATCGGTAATTACAGGGCCAGCACTAGGACTGATAAAATCATTGCCTCTTATTGAAGAAAACTATGACATAGCCTGGAATATTCTGGTAAATCAATATCAAAATTCTAGAATGCTTTTTACGCATTACGTTGATGAAATTCTTAATTTCAAATGCCTACAAACCGAGTCAGCGGCAGGTGTAGCGCGTATACTAAGTAATTTTCAGGAGAATTACGCCGCGATAAATGCGATGAAAGTAGAAAATATCCTTGATAAATTCGTGGGTCACATTATAATAAGAGCAATGGATCCGACAACAAAACGACAGTTTGAATCCAAATTAGCTGACGAGGAGATTCCAGGGTCAGATTCAATTTTCGGGTTTCTTAGAAATCAATCACGCATGTTGGAGATGTCATCTCCACCTACGACAAAAGAGAAAAAAGGTTCATTGAAAACGTTGTTAACGGCAAATAAGGATAATAACATTCGTTGTCCGTTATGTCAAGGTTCACATTTTCTTTATAAATGTGCAACTTTTACGTCATTAAGTCCCCTTCAGAGGAGGGACAAAATTAAAATTTTAAACCGTTGTTTCAATTGTTTGAAACAGCACCATATTAAAGATTGTGTTTCAAAGTTTACATGCCAGTTTTGTAATAAAAAACACCATTCAATGTTGCATATTGCCGCCGAACCATCGGGTAATAACGACTTAAATAATGTGGGAACAACCCTAGCAGCGACAGTTTTACAAAATGCACCGTGCGTATCTACTATATTACTGGGTACAATTCAACTTGAAGTTCGTAGCAAAAATAATGAGTATCTACCTGTCCGTGCGGTTATAGACAGTGGTAGTCAGGTATCTTTAATTACAGAAAGATGCGCCAAGCGTCTCGGTTTGTCAATAAAAGCAAATCGAATTCCACTTAACGGTTTAGGTAATTGTAGTATAAATTCTTGTTATGGCACAACAAAATGTTTTATAAAACCTAAAAATAAAAAGGGGCCTATTTTTCAATGTCAAACTATTGTGATTACGGAAATCACTTCTAATCTTCCGTCATATGATTTACCATTGAGTGTGACGTCACAATTTAGTAATTTAAAATTAGCTGATGAATCTTACGACAAATCAGGCCCAATAGACATTTTGTTAGGTGCTGACATATACTTGGATATATTTAATGGTAGACATGAAATAATTCGTGGATATCCTTGTGCAGTGAATAGCATTTTCGGTTACATTATAATGGGAAAATTAGATAATTCAGCATGTCAAACGCCTTTGTCATTGTTTGTTGGGACAAATTCCTTGAGCGATGATCTTAGGAAATTTTGGGAAATTGAAGAAACGCCTTCAATGTTGACTAATCCGGAAGACGAATTAGCCGAAACAATTTATGCTTCAAAACACTATCGAGAAAGTGACGGGAGGTATGTTGTCCCGTTGTTAATAAAATCTGAAACTATGCCAGCACAGAATTCGTTCAAACTTGCCGAATCACGATTGAACAACTTAGAAATTCGTTTTAAGAGGGATCCCATATTAGGCATTCAGTGGAATCCGATGACTGATAATTTTACCTACAAGGTAAACATACCTAGAAACGAGTTATGCACAAAAAGAACTATTTTGTCAACGGTAGCTCGTTTATTCGATCCACTTGGGATCATCACCCCAGTGACATTTTTTGCTAAATGTCTATTACAGGAATTATGGAAGTTAAGGGTTGATTGGGACGATTGTGAAGTTCCACCACATATTCGTAATATGTGGAGTAAATTTGTAACTCAGCTTTCATTACTTCGAACAGTAAATCTCCCAAGATATTATAACACAGTGGGCACAAGCCGTCTGGTCCTCATAGGATTCTGTGATGCCTCAGAGTTAGGTTATGCTGCAGTGGTGTATTTATTAGAGCGTAGTAATAATACCACTCACATTTTAATGGGGAAATCGAAGGTCGCTCCTTTGAAAACTTTGTCAATTCCACGATTAGAATTGTGCGGAGCTGTACTCCTCACAAAACTTATACAGTATATTATGTCATCTGTAAAATTTACCGAACAAATAGAAAACGTTTTTCTATTTACAGATTCGACTATTGTACTAGCTTGGCTAAAAACGCCGCCCTATTTGTTGAAAACATTTGTCGGAAATCGCGTTGTCCAAATACTGGAAAATACACCAAATGCTATTTGGAAACATGTTGTCTCAGAGGAAAATTGCGCCGATTCAGGTTCAAGGGGTCTTTTTCCAGCAGACATTATCTCACACCCATTGTGGTTTACGGGACCAAAATGGCTTAGTCAACCAGTGGCACACTGGCCGTGTTCAGGTGTGTCCAATCAATCTATCGAAGAGGTACCAGAAATCAAAACTGGCAACCTTAAAACCTTTGTATCATCTCAAATCGTACCTAATTCAATTATTAGTAAATATTCTTCATTCAATAAATTGCAACGCGTCGTCGCTTGGATAATGCGTTTCGTTAATAATTGTCGCAAACTTCCTGGTACAGGTAATACAAACTCTACTTATCTTAGCTCTCGCGAATTAAATGACTCGCTTTTGAAAATTATACTTCTCGAACAGGAAACGTATTTTTCTGTCGATATATGTAACATGCGAAATAACGTTCCATGTTCAATGCAAATTCTAAATTTGAAACCGTTTCTTGATAGCCACGGTATTATCAGGGTGGGCGGTCGACTCAAGTACTCCGATCTGTCTTACGAAAATAAATTTCCGATCTTATTACCGAAAAACTGTCATTTAGCTTATTTAGTTATAGATTATTATCATAAACTATATTTTCATATTGGCCCGCGAAGCCTTCAATTCACAATTCAGCGTAAGTTTTGGATAGTAGCGGCACGAAATAAAATTCGTTCGCAACTTTCAAAATGCATTGTTTGCCATAAGATGAAATCTTCAACGTTACCACCTCCATTGATGGCTGATTTACCACCCTCTCGAGTGCAACAGAGCCGTGTCTTTTCTCGAGTCGGAATTGATTTCGGAGGTCCTTTCACTTTGAAAGATCATAAACGGAGGGGAGCTAAAACGTCAAAGGGTTATTTGTGTTTATTTGTATGTATGGCAACGAAGGCAGTTCATTTGGAAGCTGTGTCTGACTTATCTTCTGAAGCCTTTATTGCAGCCCTTAGCCGGTTTACGGATCGTCGAGGGTTATGCTCCGAAATTATAAGCGACAACGCTACCAACTTCATAGGTACAAATCGGTACCTACTCGACATAAATAAATTCTTGGCATCACATCGTGATGTTATATCTAATCACTTAACTCAAAGTGGCATTATTTGGTCGTTTAACCCTCCGTCTAGTCCGCATTTTGGAGGTCTATTTGAAGCTGGGATAAAGTCTGTGAAATACCATTTAAAGCGGGTAATAGGTGAGACCGTTCTAACTTACGAAGAATTTGCGACAGTTCTTACCAGAATTGAGGCCATCCTCAACTCCCGCCCTTTGTGTTCAATGAGCTCAGACCCTGAAGAATTAAATGGACTCACCCCAGGTCATTTTTTAATCGGTGGATTCTTATTGGGGTTGCCTGAATATGACTTTCTTGACACCGCGTCTAATCGATTAAGTAGGTGGCAACATCTCCAAAAAATGTCACAACATTTCTGGAAACGTTGGCATTTAGAATACTTAAATACGCTTCAACAACGATCAAAGTGGTGCAAAATTAATCCTAACATGAAGATAGGGCAATTAGTGTTAATAAAGGACGATCGTCTTCCACCTATGAAGTGGTTGTTAGGACGAATTATCCATGTTCATCCCGGTAAGGATGGGATAGTTAGAGTAGCTACGGTTAAGACTCAAACTGGTTCGTTGGTTCGACCAGTGATAAAACTGTGTCCGTTACCGGTAGAATAAAGCTAGTATTAGTAATTATTCAGTATGTATAAAAGGGAAATGCCTATTCCATTTCAATTTTCGTTAATTTTATTTTATTTATTATTATTATTATTTTTTTTTTGGATGCCTATACTCGAATTCTCGTTAGTATCCTACTCACATCATAGACCCGAGGTGTCTTTACAAATTTTCATTATTTTTCAAAATATTCTTTTTTTTTGTTTTCTGCGGGAACCGTACTCCCGACACATTCATTATTATTTTATTTGATTTTTTGTTTTGAAAGTATCTTCGAAGCAGTACAGATACAGCGTGCATGAACAATTTATCTTGCTTTATATATATAATTTTTTTTTGTTGTACCCTCCATGGGGATTCTTTGTAATTTAATTCGATTTGGTTAATTCGATCAAATTAGGTGGGCGGAAATGTTGGTGCCTAGCATTGCTCATTTACCTTTATTTTTTCCAACTTTTAATTTCTACCTACCAATCCTAGCCACCTACCCACAAATCATACCTACCCATGCCGACCAGACAGTTTAGTTACAAATTATCCACTGTCCTGTCAACACATATGTTGAATACGGAGCTCTTGTACCGAACATTTTAAAGTGAAACTCATAAGTGAATGTTTTGTGTGGAAATATTACAGCCGTGCTGTGTGCAAAATATTACTATAATAAATGTTTTGTGAAAATTCAAAAAAGGAAGAACCAGCGGATCAAAATTAGATAAGCGAAGGGAGAAAATCTGCGGGTAAGTCGGCAATCCCCAAATTTTTCCTTCCCTTCCGCTTTGCGGGTACATGTTGAAACCCCAACAACCCTTATTACAGACAAATATTTCAAAATAAAACTGGCAGTATTTCGAAGATAAAATGCCAAAATAAAACATTGTGAATAGATAATTTATAGCACATCCGATATTAAATACGGAATTATTAATTGTTGTTATTGTTATTTGACGTTTATATTAGTTGGCCATCTACTTAATAAGGCATAAGCTAAAAAATAAGTAAATAAAACTCTACATTCATCGTAAACAGTTTTCTTAGAATTGATCTATTGCTTTGATAAGGCCTCATTTGTAATTCCTATCTCTGTTCTAGTCTAATTCTAATTGCAATGCCTGTATTATGCAAGCACATTAATTTCACCTGAGGTTGGCTGTGTCACAATAATAAATTGATGTGGCAATAATATTGTCAGTCGTGAGATCACGTCTCAGTCGCGTGAGCACTAAGGTGCGTGATGAATTATCGCGCACTAATCTAGGACAAGAACAATACCAGTAAAGTACGAATACTGCACCTAACTACATCTTTCAAATTAAAAAAAAAAACCGGTGAATGAATCAGACATATTTTAGTGTCAGCTCGTAAATAGTCTTCTGAAGTATATTTAAAAAAATATGAGAGTACTATCGTTAATTTTGAATTGGAAAAAAAAGCATAATGTGGGAACATTCCTTTTATGGTGCGTCTTTTTTTTAACATGAGCTCCGCACAGGAAGCCCTGAGGAAAATAATTTCCATCAGGGCCTATTTCATCTTTGGGAATGCTGTGTGGATGTTTTTTAAAGGAAAGGAAGGAGAAGAGAGTTCTGAGAAGGAAAGGGGTTTAAGGGGTGGGTAGGTATCTGGGGTTCAGTGTGTCCTGGTCATCCGCCTCCAAAACCTAGACATACCTCACCTGAACCCGGGCACCACTGCTAAATCACCAAACGTAGCGAACCACTTGGGGTGGCAGAGATGTTGGTTATACAAAAAAGGTTCCCGGGGCGGCGGTACCCATTTCCGCCTCCCAAATTGCGTCTGTTTAAATTATACGATGGGTTTGGTACTAAATGATTCAAAGGATCAGGTTCATCCTTATGATATGTGTTTAAGTCATCATAGCAGAATTACGCCTTGAATTATGGCATTCGGGATAATCAAATAAGTGATATCTGGGAAAGTATAAATTATTAAAAAATAAATCAATAATGGGGATATTATTCAGCCAAAACAAATTTTGTTTTGGCTGAATAATATTCCCAGAATTGAGAGTTTCATATAAATGTGGTCATTATTGACTAAGTAAAAAAATTCTGACTTTATAATCACTTTCATATAGCTACTTCGCCAACAAATATTCGAGAATAAAAGCAAAAATATTTTGACAAATTAGTACTGAAGGATGAAAATACATGGGTAAAGATGAATATAACACCGTACAATTTACAATGCTCAATATATTATTACACCACATAAAAAAATCCGGCTACGAAGACCATTGAAGTTTATTTCTCAAAAACAAAATGAAGGAAAAGATTACACTCTCTTTGTGTAAAGGTACAATGTACTCGTATGTAGATAATTTTATTTATTTATTAAAAATGTACATAAATAGATATACATACTTTTTTGAATTCCCGAATGTATAGCAGGTGTATGTGACCATTTTTTGCTCGATTTTTCTGACCTAAAACAAGTTTTAAAATTTATATTTTACATAAAACCTTTTTTTAACTTCAAACTTTTTACGTGAAATGAAAACTCTTTTTGGTACATTTATTAATATTTAATTAATAATTTAATATTATTTCGTCTCTTAATTTTGGAGGCGGAAAGGGTACCGCTGCCGGGAACCATTTATTGGATAACCAACACGCCTACCATAGGTCATCTTAAGTGGTTCGCTACGTTTGATGACTTATCAGGTGTGAGATTTGTCTAGGTCTTAGTTGCAAATGCGTTTACCCGCCTATTGCATGGCGGCAAGGAAGATGTGTTACATAGACCTCTCCAGCCGGACTTACTCGTTTCATCGCTTTGCACCATAGTGGATTCATACTCCCATCACTCCTGGACACATCAACCCCATATTCCTACCCACCCTTCATACCCTTTTCCTTCAAAACTTAGACGAGTTGGTTACTAGCAAATTGGTGGAGACGTGTAGGATGTTTAAGGGAGCTACAAAGAACAAGGCTCGATGTCCGATCCTCTTGAATGTTTTAGTCGCTTCGATTAGCGGAGATCGTGGTCTCTGGAGACCACTGCGGTCTACGGCTCCTAAAGTAGTCTCACGATTCTCTGGTAAAGTGTATTGAGGCTTGTAGGATACAAACTTTGGAGGCTTTTAGCTTCTGTGATGTATACTTTGAGGCGTTGAATATGCACGATTTCTCTTGCACATATCGAACAGTCCATTTTATTTTACATCTGTAGACATCTAAGATCATCCAAGATTTGTAATCTTCATAGAAAATAAATTAATAAGGATCTTTTTTTCGTTCCATTACTTCAAAAACTTTTGAAGCGAAAACTTCTTTAGGACCGTTGTGATTTGAAACTCGATAGATGTATGCGTTGGTCTAAAAAGGGACAAACGCATACATCTATAGGATTTAGCCCGCAAGAGAATGATATAGCAATAAAATATTTACTTATTTCACGGGTACTCGGTTCCAATATAATACAATAAATCCACGGTCCCACGCAAGTTTTCTTTGGTCTAGCTATAAAGCGCCTGACGAACCTTAGCGGTCAAACAGTCATCAGAACAAGAATCGAATCCCACGAAATCCAAAAAGAAAATATTTTCATTTTTTAAAAATCAATATCCAATCTTTAAACCACTCCAAAATAAACAGGCAAAGAAAACACAAAGGATGCGACATCTATCAACTCCGAAGAAGAAAACACAAATACTTATTTATTTATTTATATTTATTTACGCCCTAGTGGGCTTCCACATACATAGAAGGAAATTTAAAGTCACGATAATAATTATGTGTGTTACTAAAACAATAAAACAGTATAAATAAGAATGCAATCATCATCGCAAGGTATAGAACATCATAAGAGAGATTAAAACAAATGGAATGGTATAAGTAGTACTTATAAAAATCTAATACAATTTAGCTTAAAATATATATATTTTTTTTTTTTTTTTTTTTTTTTTTTTTAAATTTTCACTGATTTTTTTTTTTTTTTTGTATGATATTTCTCTTCTATAGAAGCAGACGCTTGTGATTAGAAGAGGGACGAGTATCGGGATGAAAAAATATTTAAAATATATTAACAAAATATATTTTGAATCTTTTGATTTAATTGTAGTAGATACTTAAAAAAAAAACAAATTTACAAGTTATATAAGTTATGATGATAAATTTTATCAATTTGTTATTTTTACTTTAAATTGCTCTTTAATTGCTTTTAGTAGGCATTTATCGTCTTCGATTGTTCTTATTTTTTCAGGTAGGCTATTGAAGTATTTTTTTCCTAGATATGTGTAATGATGTTGTGCAAATGAGGTGTTACATTTTTGTGTTGGAAATATATGCTTTTGACGAGTACGACTTTCAGTTAAAAAGCTATGATTTTGTTTTTCTTTTATTATTTGGATTATTATATTTTTTCGAACTAGATCATTAAATTTTAATACTTTAAATTCTTCAAAAATAAGGTGAGTTGGATAATCTCTTCGTTTTTTTAATATAATTTTTATAATTAGACGTTGCACAATTTCAACAGGGAGTAGATTTGTTTTGTATGCAGCTCCCCAGCTTACTACAGAGTATTGGAGATTTGACTGTACTATAGCATGGTAGACTGATGTTAGATTTTCTAATGAGAGAAAGTTTCGGATTTTTAAAAATATGTAAATTAATTTCCTTATTTTGTTAACGGTAAGGTTGATTTGATCTTTCCAGTTCAGGTTTTTGTCTATTGTTATTCCTAAGTATTTGATTTTATTCGAAATTTTTAATGTGGAACAGTTTATTTTACAGTTATTTTTTTTGTGATCTTTAGAATTGTCATGTATAATTATATCAAAATTTACCGGAACGTCCTTTGATTTTATTGCAAATGGTATAACGTGAGTTTTTTCACTATTAAGAGATAGTAGATTTATATCAAACCAGTGTTTAAGTATGTTTATGTCTTCTGTTGCTTTTTGTTTTACAACTTGCCATGTGATTCCACTTTCTATAAGTACTGTATCGTCGGCATAAGAGGTTATACTACCATGAAGTGACTGTGAGAATATACCGTTTACATATAAGATGAATAATATAGGACCTAGCACAGTACCTTGTGGAATTCCATATTCAGATGTCTCTTCGTCGCTATAAATGTTATTTATTTTGACACATTGAGGGCGATTTTTTAGGTAGCTTTTTATCCAATTTGCTACGTTTTCATTAATGTTCAAATTATCTAATTTTTTCATAAGTTTTTTATGGGATATGCTGTCAAACGCTTTTCTCAGATCTATAAAAATACCTATACATTTATTGCTCATATCAAGGTTTTTATATATGCGTGATGTGACATTTGCAATCGCGTCTTGTGTGCTGCGCGCTTTTCGGAATCCGTATTGATTGTCGTGAAGTATTTTGTTATTTTCAATAAATTCCATTAGTTGAGATTTTACAATTTTTTCAAATATTTTTCCAATATTTGAAATGAGGGAAATTGGTCGATAGTTAGTTACATTTTGTGCGTTTCCACTTTTGAATATAGGTGAGATAATTGTCCTCTTATAATTAGACGGAAATATTCCATTTTTTAAACTTAAATTAATTAGGTGAGTTAATGGTTTTATCACGTGGCTTTTAATAGATTTTAACATATTTGCAGTTATGTTGTCAAAACCCGGTGACGACCCTCCTTTCATATTTTCAATAATGTTTAGAATATCTACTTCCTTGATCATTTTAAAATGGGACAGTGAGTTTACACTATGTATATCTTCAATAATTTGTTGAGTTGTCGCTCCCTTTGTTACATTAATTTTTTTAGCGAGGTTTTGTCCAACTTTCGCGAAGAAGGAGTTGAATATATCCGCGCATTTTTTAGGGTTTTCCTCTGCATTTATTTTTACGTCATTTTCGTCTACAATTACCTTGATTGAATGTTTTTGTTTATTGTTATCTATTGCACAGTTAATTGCTTGCCAGATTATTTTTGGATTGTTTTCAGAACTTATTATTTTATGTTTGTAATATTCATCTTTACTAATTTTTATTAAGCGTGTCAATTTATTTTTATATTTTTTATAATTAAATTCTATTTTTTTGTCGTTTGGGAATTTTATTGTTTTTTTGTACAGCTTACCTTTTTCTTTGATTGAATTTAATAAACCCGGTGTGATCCATGGTTTCAAGTATTTATTTTTATCTAAATTACGATATGGAATATCTGTTTTTGAGTTTTCTACATGTTTGGATAAAATGTTTTCAAAGTACTTTGAGCATATTTCAACTTCTTCGCAGTTGATTACAGGTTGCCAATGTTCCGTTTTCAAGTTTTCAATTAATTTTTGCAGATTTATTCTGGTATATGATTTTTTTATTGATTTATTTTTTGTTTGTATTGTTTTTTCTTCCTCGTACAAAAATATACACGTATGATGATCGGTGATGTTATTTTTCCAGACAATGGTTTTTATTTTATGAAGATCTTTTATGTTAATATTCGTCCAAAAATGATCTAGGCAAGATGGTTTCTGACCTTGAATTTCGCGCGTATTTTCATTTATACACGATTTAAAGTTGTTTTCAGTCATACAGTTCAAATATTCATGTTTAATTCTATTGTCTATATTTTTGTTAATATTGATATTAAAATCCCCTGTTATTATGCAAGTTTTGTTTTTTAAATTTGATATTATATTTCGTATTTGTTCGATAAATAAATAAGCGTTCGATTCATGCGTTCTATAGATTGCTAACAAATAATAATTGATTTTATTGTGGTTAAGATGGATTTCTATGCAGTTTGTTGAATCTAAGTTGTGTTCTGAATGTGTAACAATATTATATTTCTTACTTACGAATATCGCAATGCCACTGTTTTTATTTATGTTTGTGTTTGTTTGCATGTAGATATAATCACTTAAATTATAATGTGGTGAGTCACTGTTTGTGTATGTTTCAGTTAATACTATAACATCCGGCTTTACATTAAGATTATTTATATTGAGTATAAATTCTTCTATGTTTTTTTGAAGGCTGCGGATGTTAAGATGGAGTATTTGTATACCAGAGAATTTGTCAGTGATGATTTCGTTGCACTCTTTTGCACTTTGACTATTGAATTCACTGATTTTGAAGCAGTTGTCCAGTTGCGTGTTTACGAAGTCATCCATAGTTGTTTGTTTTTTTTTTTTTGTTTTTATGATATTGTAATATTTTTTTTTAGTTCTTTTATGTATACCTTTAAATTCAGTAATAAGACCTGAAATAAAATAAAATGGAATGTGTTACAGCTAGTTAGTAGGTATAAATGAACAGTTGTGTGTATATTATTGTAGGATGATAAAACAGAACCAAATAGAACAGAAAAATACAATAAAATAAGGATATAAATATTTACATGTTTGTATAATATATTTATATGTTAAAATAAAATGCAATGTGTTACAGCTAGTTAGTAGGTATAAATGAACAGTTGTGTGTATATTATTGTAGGATGATAAAACAGAACCAAATAGAACAGAAAAATACAATAAAATAAGGATATAAATATTTATATGTATAATATATTAATAAGATGATTAAGTGTATACGAAACGGTGCACTGGAATTCAAAGACAAAAATACGAAAAAAATCTTTCTTCGCATTGATAACAAAAATGCTTCGTAGTCTCCCCACTCTTGTCTTGGTAGTTTTTTATTAGTTTATTTATTTTTAAGAGTTTTATTTCGCATATACTTTCATTTTTTGTTACTTAATTTTTATTTATGTGTACAGAAGTACAGAAATTATTAGATCTTGGTGGGTGAGGGTAATTGGTGGTGGAAAGGGTGATTTTTAAAAGTGGGTTTAAATAAAACTCTTCAAAATAAAATTTCTAGAAATATTACAACTAAAATTTAGTTCTTTACCATTGTAAGTATTTTTTTATGCTACCGATAGTTTTATTTTTAGTATATAGAAAGTCGATATTCTAAATCTCCTGTTCCCTACCTATACACAAAGTACAGTTTTCTAATGTAACTAAGTTTCTTCCTGGGAATTAGAATTCCAGTACATATCGTCGTGTTTTCTAACTCCGACCAGTAGTAAACTTTTTGGTGCATTTTTTCGGTAAAACCAAGTTTTTCTTCTTTTTTATACTTCTACCCTCCTGCACAAGCATAATATTCCTCATGTCGCGGCCGTCTACAACTTAAGTCCTTCATCATCGTACTGGCATATTTCAGCTGAATACTTTCAATATTTTATCCCTGAGACCTGGTTCAACGGGGTAACACTTGCAGCAAATAAAACCCGAATCAAGTGCAAACGGGGATAAAAAAAAAAAAACATTGAAAACAGTTATTATTGAAATATGTACTCGTACGAGATTTTTTTTTTAATTGGGTAGATGTAGTTAATTATTATTGTAGCATTAACAAATTAAACAATATTTATTATCTACAGAGTGGTGAATTAAGTCTAAATCAACGAAAAGCATTGCAAAAATCACATATTTAATAATTATTTTTGCATGTAAGACAACCCAAGTCCCTGTGATACAAAAAAAAAACTGAAACCATCCGAGAGACCACTAGATACAGAAATTTGTAACTTTAGACGCTGATTTCTTAAAACTCCACTTTCGTATCACTAAAGTGCTCACGGTGCGATTTAATCACATTTTATTTATGTAAATAATAAAACACTCTTTCCAAGGATGTACTGAGTATATAAATAATAAATATGTCGCAATTTTACCAATAAACTACGTATTTTGTACATATATAATGTTCACGTTATTTCAAGCAATGTAGCTTTTTCACTTAAAAGGTTCTGGAATACCCTCTGAAGAAAAGGATCATTCACTTACCCGAGGCACTTTGATATTGGAGCATATCACCGAAGAAAAATCAATTCCTAATACAGAGCTACCAATGGCTCACGCAAACACAATCTCAGTCAAAGAGCAGCGTTATCTGTTGCTATGCGGGCTGCTGCATATTTGATTTGGAATGTGAAATGTCGGAGCTGATGCTTGCACAAGGAAAACGCAAGCAAAATCAATACTTCATTTTTGAAGCTGATCCTTTGAGGATGCGGTAAAATGAGTATGTATGAGATTTATTATTATTCTCTACACTCTTTACTTTAAGACTTGAAAAAATTGGATTAGAATGGACTGGCGCGGCGCTTGAACAGGTAGATAACCAAACTCAAGCAGATAAATGAGCGGTTATATGAATAAAATTTAAAATTATTCCATCGCATAGATACTTAAAATATTCTTTAACTTTCGCTGCTGCAACATGTGCCGGAAAGGAATCGACAAAACGGGTATATATAAATTAATCAAACTATCGGTAGATTTCTGTTTAAGTGTGTTAGTGATTAAATTGTTGTATTAGTTGAATGATTATTTATAACATAGGCAATGCAACTTCCAACCGAACTTGTACTACCTACTCAAGATTTAAACTTATGCATATTATTCAAACCTTTAAAAACTGTAATGTCCTTGTTAGACTTATAAACAAGACACAACTAATGAATTTGTAATGAGGAGAATAAGATCGTAATAGACGAGTTTATTGACGTTATAATGTTTACAGTGTAATAGTATGTCCTATGCTACGGTCTACGAGAGAATAAACGCTCAGCGGCCGATGTACCGCGCGCTGCCTGCCTCCGACTACCGACTTCGGGTGTCATAGGAAGCGTTCGGCTATTTCCATAAATGTTGCCATGCTGAAGCAAGCTTGCGGATACTACAAAAACCAACATCCCATTAAAGATCAGTACAACAGGTACACAATTACTATAATCGTTGACGAGTTCCATTGGAAATGTTTGATATACTATTGCAGTTTTATTGATGTATTTTGTCATCTGGTGTTCTTTTGATTTTACCAATTCATAATTTTCAGTACAAATTTGTGATTTCTAGTTTGCTTAGGTTGGGTTGTTTTAATAAATTTGAACAATTCATCAAATATTTGAAGTTAATTTCCACGTTCTGTGTAAGTTCTATTATTATATCATTTTAAGCCAGATGCTTCATAATACTGAAATAAATCATAATTTGACGACCGGCGTGGACCAGCGGTATGGCTTTTGACTCGCAATACAAAGGTCGCGGGATCGAATACCGAGTGCGGGAAAATAAATTGTATTTGATTAATTTGTGTTTTTTTCCCGATTAATTCATTTAAAATAATACATAGTATATGTTCGGCACGTTCCAGAGTGGAAGATACTCTTAGTATCATACTAGTGTAAGACCACCATTCAGAATCGAAACATTGCTTGAAATGGATTAAGCCATGTTTGGTGACCAGATATGAATAGCCAGGTACTTCTCTTCCTTCCTTTTCCCCATCTCCTCCCATCTCCACTACCTTCAGACTCACAACATACCCCGATTGGGGAAGCAATAGACTCACTGGCTCCAGATGGGAGTAGCTGAGACTTTTGTGAGGTATTCATATAGAAATAAAAAAATCGCAAAACTTGGATAGAACTTTCACAGAACGTGTTTGTAACAACCTGTTTTTATAACTCAATATTATTTAGAATGTTTCTAGCGATGGTGGTTAATAAGCTAAACTACCAATATTGTAACATGTCTCATAATCGCATTTAAAAACATATCTTACTTTTGTTTATATGTTGTTATAAATAGTAAAGTTTCTTTATTCGACTGCAGTGGTCCAATATAAACATAGAAAACTCTATTTAAATGAAGACAATATTAGCAAAACTTAATTAAAATCTGGAGACAAAAAAATCAGAAAAAGATATTGGTTCCAATGGGACTCGAACCCAGGTCATTAACATGGCAAGTGCTCTACCGATTGAGCTATGGAACCTATTTCCAATTCGGTCACTTTTAATTGTATCATACATCGACTAAGAACTACCAACATAATCTTCATTTTCTTTACGCACAAATTGTTGGCTGCTATCTTTATATATGATTGCAAGATTCAACCCGAACTAAATGCTATCTAGATAAATATTTATCCATTTTATTTTTAATACGCGACATCTATTGACTTTTTCTGCAAGTCTAGGATGAATATTTTTATTTTTAACTTTATGATTATTTACTTTACACTATCTAGATAGCATTTAGTTCGGGTTGAATCTTGCAATCATTTATAAAGATAGCAGCCGTGCGTTAAGAAAATGATGATAATGTTGGTAGTTCTTAGTCGAAGTATGATACAGTTAAAAGTGACCGAATTGGAAATAGGTTCCATAGCTCAATCGGTAGAGAACTTGCCATATAAGCTAAGGGACCTGGGTTCAAGTCCCAGTGGAACCAATATCCTTTTCTCATTTTTTCTCTCTCCAGATTTTGATTGAGTTTTGCTAATATTGTCTTCATTTAATTAAATATTATATTTTGAGATTTTACTCATAAAGTAAAAAATAAAAATAGAAAACTTTTTTTCGAGCTTGTAGGTAATTCTTATTTATTTTTCAGTAGACTTGTCATGTTTTTAAGATAAAACTTGAGCAGATAACATCATTAACGAGTTTACATGTATAAAGGACGTTAAATTACATACATCTTCATGCGTTTTTGGAAAAGGCTTTCTGAAAACCTTGTTGAAAACATTGAGCCGTATAACATTATGAAGATTTTCTTCTTCCAAATCAGTTATTTGTTGAAGAGTAAGGAAATGATTTTGTTAAAAAAATATTTACTTTCTGCCTTCTTTGCCTCAAATCTGATACGGATTTTATGTTACGCACATAAAAGTATCGAGAGCTTGAACATATTAGAGATATCAATCAAACATTTTCTAAAAACCGTTTTCGTATAAATCGACTAAGAACAAGTTAATTGAAACGCAAACATTAATTTAAAAAAAAAATCATACTGATGAATCTATCAATAATAGGTAATTCAGCATAAACAACAAAGATTTAATAAAAAAAACATTTTGACATAAAAAAACCCCTTATAATATTTCTACAACAAAAACCTAACACGATCAAAAGTTCGTATGAGAATATAACGCTATAACGGAAGCAGGTTTTTATTTTTATTTCTCCCGCTTTTCGATAGAAATAGTGATGGAGTATAATAACTTTGACTATGTACCGTGCACCTTCTAGTAAAAGCCTGAAAATTCGATCAAGCCTCAACACGCGAGGGTGGCAATTTTACAGCATCTAAAAATCGCATTCTACGTATATTTTAATATGAATACACGGGGTGACATCCCTCTTACGAGTAGCAGGCGTGTGAAAGGATTTTACGTTACGGCGGCAGCTACTTTAGATTCTGGATTCATCCGAAATAATCGCTACCGGGAATACCTGGCGTCTGATTATAATACGCGTGGCGCGATGCTTGATTAATTGCCTGAAGAATACCGACCAGTTTTATGGATTAACGCGGGGATTTAATTACAATTCATCTGTGTTTTTATTGTTTCAAATATTTTATGTTCAACTTGTGTTATGAACGTGACATAGTAGAAAAAAAATTAAAAACAAGACAAATATTTGAGAAATTATTGAATGCATATAAAAGTATGCCAACATTATTCTATTTATTTTTTAAATCTAACATCTAACACACTATACAAAGAGGAAAGATTTGTTTGTTTGTTTGCATTGAATAGGCTCCGAAAAGACTGAACCGATGTGAAAAATTCTTTTAGTGTTGAGAAGCTACACTATCCCCGAGTGACATAGGCTATATATTATATTTTCAAAAAAAATAGGGATCCTTACTAAAACTCCAATAATGTAAGGTGTTAAAAAATTACCTAAAATATTATTTACATCGCGTGCGCTGCGGAAACTATTGATGAAAGAATAAAATAATGTACAACGACTTTATAGAACACATTATTATTTACAAAAAGTGTCGCGACAGCATATGTCTAACTATTATAGTTTTGCCACAAAAGTGTTCTTTTATTCTAAAAATTTAATTAAAAATGCGCCGCTTGAAAATGGTCTTTATTTGTATCTTGGTTTTAATCCTTATCAAAAAAAATACTTCATTTTTAAGACTGCTTCAATACCTTCATTAAACTTTTTAAATTATTTAATTCGGACATTCCAATCGAAAGATATCACGAGTTTAAAAATGTAAGTATTACAAAAAAGTTGATTGGTCGCCGCTCACCCGCTCGGCTACGGGCCGGGCGGGACAACACATTATCAGTCTCTTTCACTTTCTCTTTTATTTTCAACATTTTTACCAGTCGGCTCCCTACGCAACGGTCGTGTGCGGAATAGAATATAATTTAGTAGATACTTTAATTTAATTGAAAATGCCCAAAAGATCAAGATCTCAACTTTCTAGAAAAATTTCCCTGGCGAGGGCATCACCTATGAAAAGAATGTTTTACTCATGACCAACTGTATGTTGGCCTATCGCGGGTCGGAGCTCCTGAAAATCAATTTATTTTGCTGCAACAAAATAAAACAACGTCAAATATCGTTTACAGGGAAGCCGTCACTCAATAAATTGAATGGCTTTTGTTTTGAACATATGATCTTTTTATAAAAATTAGAAATAAATAAAAAATTAATCAAATACAAAATCAAAAAAACAAAAGTTCAAAATAATAATATTCAAACTTTCTTTACAATTTTTTTTAGTAACCTGACGCAAATAAAAGGGTTTATGCGTGTGTATTACAATTTTTAAATTTAAGTTAAATTAAATACCCATGCGAAGCCGGGGCGGGACCCTATACTAATATTATAAAGAGGAAAGCTTTGTATGTATTTAAAAAATAAACTCAAAAACTGATTTCAAAAATTATTTTACTATTATAATGCTCCATTATTCCAGATTAACATAGGCTCTAGAATATTTTGAAAAAGTTAGGGATCTGTTTGAAAACTAAATTATTTTTTAAATACCTATCTACCCGTGCGAAGCCGGGGCGGACCGCTAGTAATTATATATTTTAATTAAAATGATTGCAATTGTTGAAGAAATCTGTTTTATTCTATTTTAATTTGTTTTTAAGTTAATTAATGTATTAATTAATTAATATTTCAAGTTGGATATTGAATTTTAATTAAATTAATAGGTAATAATTTTATCAAAAACTAAATATTTACTATTTATAAATACCATTGCGGAACCTGCAAATAGTATCAACTTATTGGATAAAAATTCTAAATTCATATACAAATCAAATTCATACAATCTCTGCGTGTGCATAATGTTTTCATGAACCGAATTGACAAAATAGATATTTGAATAAATTCACAAAATACCTCCTTATGCTAGTCAAACTGTTTAAAGGTATGAATTTACCTACATAAACATAGTTAACCAATTCCAAACTGAAAAGCTTTTCTTGTGTCAGAATAAACTTTATACAACGGTAATCGTATCAAAAGGTAAAGCTGGAATAACTAATTTATTGAAATGCTAAGAAACTTTACATGATTAGATTTGGGTTTGGTCAAACGGGCCTATACTTGAAGTGACATCGGTTGAGTTAGGTCTTCAATTGCCAGATTATGTGGTTGTTCATTTAATCAAGAGAAATACTCAGCATTCCATTGTTTGCTATGTACGAATATAAAAATGGTGGTGTGATATTAAGGCTGAATAAAAACAAAGAACTGGCCCGGTATAAGACTGATTCATGGCGCGCTGGTGGATTTCACCAAACAACTGGCCGCCCATAAATAATGCAGACCTTTTGAAATTCCCTTCTATCGCAAGCGGTAAATATCATCAATACGTCATGACGAAAATGTCGGCTTTTCAATAACTCACGTGTTTGCAGAACAAATTCAACAATACGTAAAAATATATGGCGGCAGTTCATCACAGCCCATTAGGTGATTAAAACAAAGGCGGGCCGTATTTTTGTTCTCGCATAAAGCCACCCGGTATGGGTAGGCAGAAAGAAACGTTCACGGCAGATAAAAACAATATTGGCTTTGTTCGCACTCAAAAATATTACGATTTTACACCTCGTCTCCTCCTTCGTGAGTACAGATCGTAGCGAGGCCTATTGGAGGCAATAGCGAGCATATTTGTACTTCCGCCAAAGTAGCCGTTAGCGGGATGTTGTTTTTCTTATTTACGTCGAGATAATATTTACCAAATAAGCTTACATGATAGGTGCTCACTACTCACGATAACCATTTTCATGCGTTGTACCGGTTCAAAGGCATACACATAAAACAAATGAAAGTTATCCTTTTTTTTTGTTTTCAACAATAATTTAGTACTTAATTTAAAGCCACGAAACTTCCGCACAACAAGAGTTACATTATCTTAAATCCTGAATTTATTACGTTTGTATATTTTGTATTACTCTACAATACTCTACATCAAATACAAGTAATCTCAAATAAATGTAATATAAAAGTGACGAGAATCTTAATATAAATAAAATGCTATTATTTTGTCTGTCGAAAAATCTTCACGTAAAAAACATAAATGACAAAAATTTTAAAAAAATGTATTAGTGATGTAAATCGGAATACGAAATGTTAATTTAAATTCATCTCATTATTAATCTATTATCAATTATTTTTGTATTTTGTAAAAGCTAATTTCTTTAAAAATAATAGTACAAATCATAATCAAATAATAATAATATTGACAAAAAGGTCACCTGTTCAACTGCACATTACGTACCCGGAATGGAGCTGGTTCCTGTAATATATACTGGAAAAATAAATACCCAATTTTTTCAATAAAATTATTTTTCATCCTTTCGATAAAAACCATTAGAAAATAACGGACATCATAAAAGTATTAAGATATAAATTATGGATACGGAATGGAAGAATATAGATGCAATGTTGCAGCCTAGCAAAGATTAACGCTTAAGTTCTGTATTTCTATAGATATTGCTTTGTAATTATTTTTCTCTCGTAATATTACACATAGGGCACTCACAAAAATTCACAATAAGAAGTTCGAAACTTGTCAAAACTCCAAGGAAAGATGTATGCTATAGAAACGACTGTCCGGTAGAATAAAAATTGAAACCATTAATAAACAAACAACAACAAAAGATGTCATAAAAACAATAAAAAGGCTAAAGTAAGTGGAAGTGGTCAGGCCACACAATCAGAGGAAGTGAAAAATGGTCAAAATTTTGTCATGAATTGGTTCACAAGTGGTAAGAAGGGAAAACGAGGTAGACCATTTAGACGGTGGGTTGACGACACTAAAGCTATAGCAGGTGGTACACGGACAAAAGTAGCTAATGATAGAGAGAAATGGCGACATTTGGAGGAGGCCTTTGTCCAATAGTGACACACAGACAGGGAGTCGATGCATGATAAGTGTTATAAATGTGAAAAGTTTATTATAAATAATGTAAAGTAATTTACTAACTGAAATTTTAACGGTGCTCCAGATTTTATGTCCGGGTTAAATCTTTCCCAAATGAAAGACTAAACCCTTCCCCACACTTTTCCACAAATGATTATCTAGTAAATCCACGCAATGTAAGTGCACTATATAAGTATAATCTTATATAGTAAACTTAATATAGTATAACTTAAGCGCCCTTGAGGTGATTTTCTCACGAAAATGGCGCTATAAAAATCATCCAATAATTATTATTATTATTATTATAATAAATACAAAACAATACTTCAATCCACCAGAAACATAATGGGAAAACAATTCTCCGACTCCAGATATTTTCATGTCAGAGGGTTCAGCTCTGATGAAATCCTAACTGGACCGATAAATCCTACTAATCCCTCAATATAAATATTTTAAAAATCTTTCGTCATCCTACATGTATTTAAAATGACTGACTTTTGCATTTTTATATATAAATTCTTTGATAAATCTAATACGCCTAAATGAATTAGAGAGCTAGGTGTAATGCCAGTAGCCGAAATAACAAATGGTAATATTTTTATAGTCTGAGAATGCCAAATTCTTTTAATCTCATTTCCTATCCCATATCGTACATTACGGCAGTCAATCAAGTTAGGTTTAATTACCAAACTTTGGTGAATTATTTTTAAAACTTGATTGTGCCTAAATGTATACTCGGACGGCGCTAATACAGAACATCCCGATATAATATGTTCTATAGTTTCCGGAAAAGCCAAACATTTTCTACATAAATCATCAATTTGATTTTTATCTTTGATGATATGCTACTCCAGATTTTATGTCCGGGTTGAATCTTTCCCAAATGAAAGACTAAACCCTTCCACACACTTTTCCACAAATGAATATCTAGTAAATTCACGCAATGTAAGTGCACTATATCTACTTCTACTACACTATATAAAGAGGTAAGGTTTGTTTGTGTGTTTGTTTGTTTGCATCGAATAGGCTCTGAAACTACTGAACTGATTTGAAAAATTCTTTCGCTGTTGGGAAGCTACACTATCCTTGAGTGACACAGGCCATATAATATTTTCAAAATAATTAGGGATCATTACTAAAACTCCAATAATGCAACCCAAGGTGTAAAAAAATTACCTAAAATATTCTTTACATCGCGTGCGCTGCGAAAACTATTGATGATAGAATAAAATAATGTACTACGACTTTATAGAACACATCATTATTTACAAAAAAGTTCGCGACAGCATATGTCTAACTATTATGGTTATGCCACAATAAGTATTCTTTTATTTTTAAAATTTAATTAATATGTCGCCGCTTGAAAAGGCTCTTTATTTGTATCTTGGTGTTAATCCTTATCAAAATAAATTACTTCATATTCAAGACAGCTTCAATACCTTTATTTAACTTTTTGAATTTTTCAATTCGGATATTTAATTAGAAAGATATCACGAGTTTAATAATGTTAGTATTAGAAAAAAGTTTCGGCTACGGGCAGGGCGGGAAAGGAATCAAGAAATGAAGTGCCAGGGGGGTTGGCGGGACGGGGGAGCGGGAGAGCGGTGGCGGGGAAGGTGGAAGTGGAACGCTGGAGGGGAACGCACGGGAAAAGACATGCAAGGAGTAACATTTTATTTATTTGAATATGGCATTACAACGCATGCCGGGATACAGCTATATATTATAAAAGAAAATAAAAAAAAAGGTACGAACCGCAAAAACTCAGAAACGAGTCCCGGTACGATCAAGGGAGTTATAAGGTGTGATAGATCTCTGTCTCTCGGGGAAAAAAGGTAAAAGGTTTTTAAATAAAGGGAGTGCTTTTGAAGATATAACCCTTTATAGGTCATAAGCTAAAAATGGATAGTTTTGAGACCTGCAATAATAAGGTCTATATTTCTTTATGTTTACAAGTTATAATCACTCTTATGGGTTGTAATCATTCTAAGATAATGGACAGAGGTCTTGAATCGAACCAACCGCCCCGAAGTTCGCATATGTTGAGTAAATTTATTAAAATCGCGTCCTGGACAGTTTCAAGACCTGTGTCCATTTAGCAACACGACGGCTGTCAGTTTTACAAGAACACTTATTTTTATGTTATTGTTTCTCGAACATTGACAGTTATTTATGAAAACAAAGTAACCACATTTGTAATATACACAATACTATATAGTTTTTTGTATTTTGATTTAAAAAAATATATGTGGAATAATCAAGTTAAGTCAAATTATTTAGCGTCATGTCTAAAATCTAAGCTCAAAAGCTAAAATGTGAGCCCTTTTTGATTACTATATTACAGATACTGCAAATAATTTCTTAACCACATAACATTTAATTTTGTATGATAATATTGTGTTCTTTTACAACTAATAATTATTTTTTGTGGATATTTTCCCGCCATCGAGTTTTTTGATGATATGTGTCATCCTTCATAAAACGATTTTCGTAAAAATTTCCGATCAAAATTATTGTTTTTGTTTTCATTCAAACTGTAATAATTATTTGAAATAGATATATCAAACGGAAGTAGAATGGTTATGGAATGTTATATAAGTAAAAAAAAAATATATTGCAGCACAAAAGAAAGTTTTTAGTTGAATTTAGGATGGAAAATAAGAGTGGCGGAGGTTTTAGTGTGAAAGACCTAGAAGACGGATGCATTCCTATAACTAATTGAGGGAATAAAGGAGGACCAAACAGAGAATTCGGAAGATGGAAGAGACTCCAATCCCGAAGATGAGATTTCCCAGGTTTTATCAAGTCCTCGGGATTCAGTTCCTAGGAGCGCTGCTAAGAATAATTTCGATTCTAATCCTGTCAATGCGGTTTCGGACCCTATACTTATATTGAAAGGATTATGGAAGCTGATTGTTCTTCAGATGAAGAATCACCAGAAGTTACTCCTTCTCCCAGTGCGACCTTTTTTATATGAATACCGCACAAGAGTCCCAACTGCTCCCGTCTGGAGCCAGTGAGACTATGGCATCCCCAATTGGGGTATGTTGTGAGGCTGAAAGTAGTGGGGTTGGGAAGGAGATAGGAAAGAGGAAGGTGGGGAAGTACCTGGCTATTCAGATCTGATCACCAAACATGGCTAAAGCCATTTCAAGCAACGACTTACTATAAATGGCGGAAACGAAGGCATCATCATAGGGAAACATTGAAGACGTTGGACAAAGAAAAAAACCTATTACACATTTTCACTTCCGAAACCAATTGGCTGATCAGTTGATAGGATCTTTTACTTCAAGAAAAAAGATTAGTCGTCCTGAAAAGTAGTACGAAGCTCAGTAGCATGCAACATTTGCAAAGTAGCTCTTTACATACCGTGTTTTATGCCGACCCATTTATCTGATCAAAAGAAGAAGTCTTTGAGGCCTTAGAACTGTATATTATATTATCAAAGCACTTATTCTCCTGTAAGGCAAATAATTAAAAGTATGTTTTTCCTTACCAACCTGTCTTTTTGTAATGAAAAACAAAATTTTAAGACCAATTTTTTTTTTTTACCTAAATGGACACCGGTCAGAAAAAAGACCGCTGGAAAATCGAAAATTTCAAAAAGACTAAGTATAAAAAAATAAAAATAAAGTTTTTTCTGTTCATCAAAAGGGATATAGAATATATAAATAAAACCATTAAGGGCGTATCGTTAAAAAAAAAAGTTGTCCTATAAAGGGATAAAGGCTGGAAGTTTCGCCCTCTTGAAATTTCGGAAAGTTCAAGAAGGTTCTATAGAACTCTAGAATGTTCTGGAAGGGGTGGCGGAGTATGTCGTGGAATGTTCGGGAATAGGGAATCGGGATCATCATTGTGAAACATTCCATAACACTCTCAAATGATTTCCTGAGCGAAGCCGGGTAACCCAGCTAGTAAGATAATAAATACAAAACAATACAAGAACAATACGTCAATCCACCAGAAATATAATGGGAAAATATTTCACCGACTCCAGATATTTTCATATCAGAGGGTTCGGCTCTGATGAAATCCTAACTGGTCCGATAAATCCTACTGATCCCTCAATATAAATATTTAAAAAATCTTTCGTAATCCTACATGTACATATTTAAAATGACCGACTTTTGCATTTTTATGTACAAATTTTTTGACAAATCTAATACGCCTAAATTTTGAATGAGAGAGCTAGGTATAATGCCAGTAGCCGAAATAACAAATGGTAATATTTTTATAGTCTGAGAATGCCAAATTCTTTTAATCTCATTTCCTAAATCGTTATATTTTCTTATTTTTTCAGAAACAGTTTTCTGAATATTACAAGAATTTGGAATAGCGACATCAATGATATAAGTTATTTTCTTAATTTTGTCATGTAAAACTATATCGGGTCTATTATGACTAATTGTTCTGTCTGTTAGAATAGTTTTTATCATAATAAATTTTATAAAATTCATTTTCTAAAAATGAATTTGGTTCATATTCATAATATGGTAAATTACGGCAGTCAATCAAGTTATGTTTAATTACCAAACTTTGGTGAATTATTTTTAAAACTTGATTGTGCCTAAATGTATACTCGGACGGCGCTAATACAGAACATCCCGATATAATATGTTCTATTGTTTCCGGAAAAGCCAAACATTTTCTACATAAATCATCAATTTGATTTGCATCTTTGATGATATGCTTCCTATAATTTTTAGTATTAATGACTCTATCTTGAATAGCAAGCATAAAGCCTTCTATTTCTGCGCTCAACTCTCCAATACTCAACCATTTGTTTGACGAAATTTTTTAATTTTTATTATTATTATTAATATTACGCTTAAATACTTATTATATCTCATACTTAAAAAAACGAGCTTATCCTAAATTATAATTCATACATAAAATCACGTATGATGTGGCCTTAGAACGGGTCAAATTCTTTTGACTTTTCGACAAAATAAAAATGTACATGATAAATAATTTTTTCAGGTCCGTTTTTTTGGAATTTCAGTTGAGCACTTTTTATCGTAATAAAATGCCTTTACTATTACAAATTCTATAAGAATTGTCAGTCATTATGAGTACAATCTAATAAAATTTATTTCTTTGTACCAAGGAGATTAAAAAGACTTTGTGTTATCCACAAAATACAAAAAAGTTTTTTTACTATAGAAAAACATTGTAAAAAGCATTTGGGTTTACTTTAGCAAATACGTTCCACGGCAGAACAAAATGAATTCGTCTTTGTGCTGTTGGCAAATATTTCTATATGAAAATATTTTTAATTGTATCTAGATCGTGCGATAGTAAAAAAAGCTTATCTAAATATTCCGACCTTTTTGGTGAGCTGAACGGTAAAACTAATATAGAAATTTATTTTTGTTGGTAATTTCGAAGGCGTAAGCGTGCGATTGGAATGATTGTGGTAAACTTTATGAGACCAGCTACTGCTGATAATATTTTATTTTATGTTACTGAGTAAAAGTAATTTTCTTTCTTACATTAGCCCCGCACAGAAGGCCCTGAGGGAAAAATATCCTCAGGACCTATGTCATTTTCGGATGTGCTGTGTGGAGGGTCTTTTTATGGAAAGGAAAAAGGTATGAGGGGAAGTGTGGAAATCCGAGAATCGATGTGTCCAGGAGTGACGTATGTATGAACCCATCTCTTGAAATGGAGATGTCTCTGCCGATCCGACCCGCCACGCAGTAGATGAACAAACTCATCCGCTGCCAAGACCCGGACAAACCTAACCCCATAAATCCGGGCACCTCTGCTAAGTCACCAAACGTAGCGAACCACTTACGGTGAACTGAGAACATTTATTGGATAACTTGGGACAGAGGTATTGGTTATCCAATAAATGGTTCTCGGGTTGTCGGTACCCACAATTGTCTCTCAAATTGTAGAAATTATTAAATTATTAAATGTCGGGTACAGTGTATGATGTAAAGTATTTAAACAAGCCACCAAGCAAAAACAAATCATAAGAAAAAAATGTGTGAAAGTCGGTGAAGCTGCAGAAAAGGAGATTTTTTTCGAAGAAATTAAAAACTTGGGTTTGACATTAACAGGATGTCCCAAAAGACAAAGTTACACTTCGAAAGGCTGATAGCTGATAGGCAAAATATTTAAAAAAAAAATGGCTTTAATGAAAATTAGTCAGTTTTTTTTAAATCGTCGAAAATCGATACTTTGTTCTAAAAAGCGATATTTTACATAGCGGGTTTTCATTTAATAGATAAATATGTCCGCTAGTTATTCCTCTTCCAAGAAGATTCTGTGAGTTGGTCTCCTTCCGCTGACTTTTCGTTCCACAGCATATGGGTTTACTTTATCCAATTGGTAAAAGGAACACCGGTAAAGCATTTTGGAAATGAAAGAATAACATATATTTGCCATGAGAGCCTGTACGGAGGCTAAATACCAGATATATGAAAACTTCTGTCCCATAATGAGGGATTCGAACCCACAAAGTCCCGATTTTAAATCAAATATCCCGATTTTAAATGAAATATAGGTGCTCAAGTAACTGAAGTATCGACAGGATAATTAAAAATTATATATAAACAGGCCGATAAGACACATACTTCACTCACTTTAACGAGTGCTTCCTGACATTAATTGAAGTAAAAAGTTGGAAACGAAATTTTGGTCTCCGGTGATTTTTTGATATTTTTTTTATCGATTATCTTTTCGTCAAAAACAAAAACAAAAAAAATACGTACTGATTTTTATATGTTTTAAGTTGATAAAAAAACCCCGTCAAAAATGTCACCGGAGACCAAATTTTCACTTATATTTTTTACTCCAAATGGTGTCAGAAATCACTGTTTAAAGTAAGCATTTTAAGTCGTTTAACATCCTGTACAGTAAGTTAATTTTTTATTGAATATACTAGCGCAGGCCTATATAATTTTTCGGTATATTATCATTGTAGGATTTATACTTTTTTTTTAAACCGAGTACAGTTAGAAGCTGCAATAGAAGCGAAATTTTACCAAAACAATGTCAAATAATACTTGAAAAGTGAGGTCATAATCTAGCGGCCAATGAGCGCAGACCTAGCGTCATTTCCGTTTCATATCTCAACCAATAAAGTGACATCATAATCAAAGCGGCCAATGAACGTAGTTTCATCCTTCACAGGTGCAGTAATGCGTCATTTCCGTTTCATCCGAATTCCAAGTCACTAACGGGGCTAAAGAAGTTTCACTTCAAAAGACATATTTGTATCAGGATCATTTCCTTTCAAAAGAAGAAATTTACCAATCGATTTTTGTAAACTTGAAAAATTACGACATCTAATCTAATGATATGCATACTAATCGGACGAAAAAAATTTGCACCTATAATAAAATTCTTGCTGACATTTTGTTGAAAAACCATAAAATTATGTTTAAATGTCCAGATCACCGAAATAACAGAATAGAAATTGGTGACTTTCCCCGGGAAGCCCCATATATAGCGGTTGGTGGTCTGGTTTTCTTCATAACCGGGTCAATCGATGTGGGTAATTTTCGGCACCGAAATACCAATCTCGCACAGACGATATTAATGAGCGCAAGTTATAACGCAATCATTCCAAAGAGTTCATTACATGTTTCATAATACGTCTGTATTAATGTCTGTATTAGTCCGCACAGAATACCCTGGCGGCAGAAAGCAGAACGATATGGGTAATTCGGCGTTATTAACGTGATATCTCTAGGCATTTCATCAATACACCTAATTGATATTGGAGAAATGTTATTCTTTCTATACCACTTCGTTGATTATTATAAGATTAAGTTGAAGATGGAGTGGTCCTTATTCCATTCGGATTCCAAACTAATAGTTAAATCTAACTTGAGACAAACAAAAGAATTCGGGGTTTATTGAAATGCTTTCGCAGAAACACCAATATAAGCCCCATCTTATTCACTGTAGGTAGACCTAAAGATAATAATCGACTACTTTATCCGTATATCTTGTTGAGTATATTAATAATCTATTATTGTTCGTTTAAGATGCAGATTTCGTTTTTTTTTTTAAGTGAAAACTTCATTAGCACCATTGTGATTTGAAACTAAAAAGAGACAAACAAATTCACCTATAGAATTTAGCCGGCGATTGAATGAGACTTTTTTTGTTATCCTATGTATATTATTAAATCTATGAAATAACCACAAGGTTTACCTTTTTCATTTTCAGATACCCGGTGAGGTTACAATACATATAAAATTATTTGCTTTTAACTTGTAATACCGGTATAGCCTCTTTATAGCCTAATGTATTACAATTTTTTTTAATAACTCTTATTCATTCTGCATAACTAGTTATCATGTCTGTCAGGGCCAGTTGCGACTAGGAACGAACGTCTTGCGACTACAAACAAACGACTTGCGACTACGAACGAACGGCTTGCGACTACGAACGACGTGCGACTACGAACGACTTGCGACTACAAACGAACGGCTTGCGACTACGAACGAACGGCTTGCGACTACGAACGAACAGCTTGCGACTACGAACGAACGAGCAGCTAGCAATTATGAATGTGTTGCTGCGACTACAAATTTGAACAATTGTCAAGTTCCACGAAAGTTCAATTCAAGTTCTGTTATTATATATATATATATTGTTACTATTCATTTATATATATATATATTGTTAATATTCATTTTTAAAAATAGTGTTGGGGAACCTTTTTTCCGTCAGGGCCCATTTGAACGTTTGTAGTATCACCTGCGGGCTGCACGTATACTTTCAGGCGCAAAGGGAGGGGGGTATATTATTATGATCTCATTTCACCAAACACAATACTCATCTTCTGTCTTAACTCAGAACTTCTTTCCTTTGATGAATCCAATACTGGTTATTTATCATTACATTATGAACACAAAACTAGTTCCAATTCAAGAGTGACTCAGTATGTGAGTACACAGGTTTAATTAGTATTACATTCATAATATTCAAATGATTATCCAAGAAATTATGCAGCTTATGGTGTGAAATTAGAATTTTACTCAACTTCGAACATTGAAAAGGATTCCTTCGAAATGCATCAGCCGATAAATCCTTTGCTGGATATTTGACAGGTCACTCAGAACATTACACTAGTTTTAACTTAAGGGTGAATCTTTGTATAAGTCCTCGGCTTTAATTTAAACTGATAACCCATAGTCTGCAACTAATTCTGATAACCCATAGTCTGCAACTAGAATTTAAGAGCGTTTAGATAGCCAGCGGCCGAAAAAGATGTTCTTACGATCGTACAGGGCGGTTTCAATTAGAAAGATTAATTACTCTCCCTACCAGCTTTTTAAAATTATAACTCAATATCGATTTTACTTCATTCCAAATTTGCTTTAATTTATACCCACATTCAAAAATGCTGAAAGGCGTGTTGATAAAATTATTAAAATTATGTACTTTTTGTAATTATTTATCGATCAATTTTCATTTTATCATTTTTCATTAATTTCTCAGAAAAATAATAATGTAAAAAAATCTGAAATATATTAGTCTATAAATGCGCAAATAAATACACAAACGGACCAATTTTCGTCAAGAAACACGTGTACGCATATATTTTTTTATGATTTTATTTGAACTAAAATTAAAAATTCTGTTACATACGTTTGCCAGATAATGTATTGATTTATTTTACTACATGATTACATGATTTAAATGGGAGTTGTATAATACAAAATCTTTTTTGAAAATTTAACAAATCTGCCAACGACCTATGTTATAACCTTATTATAATAAAAATTAACATTATTTCTCAAAATTTAAAACTTACGTTTACTAGATAAAAGAACAATCTTTCGAAATCAATTTATAATTTGTGGAAAATAGTCAATACGCCTAAACACTAATTTAAAAATGACACATTTCTGGCTTTCTCTGGTTATACGCTCTTAATGACAAACAAGAGAATGGTTTTCGTAGAAATACGTCAGCAAATGAATCCATAACCGAATTTCGGGGTTACATTCTGAACACGAAACTGGTTTTGATTTAACCCTTAATTAGGCGCCTTAAGAAAATCACATTATTATTCGCATGGGGTCACTATTACCCCAAAGAAATAAATGAAAATGGATTGGAAGAAATAAATATAACGAAGTATTTATTATCAAAAAAATTAAAATAATTTATTATAATTAACATTAAGAAACAAAGGCATAACTTTTACTTTAAACAATTAAAAAAATCAGATAGATTCTAATCTTTCTTAAAACTACAAATCTCAGACTCAAGAGAGAGATATTAACTTAAAACGAAAATTATTCAGACTCATCAGCAGTATCATCAATTCTGCATCTAATGCAGTAAGCCCAGAAGTGTTGCTGACTAATAAATTACCACACTAGTCATTTAATTAATTAATTGGCAAATTTTTGTTGAAAAAAATTGTTACGCACTTAGTAGCAAGGGGTCAGCCCCCAAGAGAGCAGCGACACGTGCGTATGCATTGCCTTTTTGGCCGCGGCTGATTTGCATACCCCGCGGGAAGGTAGGAAGCTAGAAAGTGCGCTGTCGCATTTCAAACACTCTAAAATATTTTGTTTTCAATTTTAAATGGTGTCGACCCCATGCGCCTAATTAAGGGTTAAGAGTGAATCTGTGTATGGGTCTTCAGTTTTAAATAATAAATATGGTTAAATAAGGAGGTAGCGCAACATGGCATAACACCCCAAAACAAATAATGAGAATGCTTTTGACCGTTTGAATAATTTTCTTCCAAATCCGTCAACAAATTAATCCGCAACTGGAAGTTTTTCGTGCATATACACAAGACCGGTTTTAACTTTAGATTGAAGCTATGTCCTCCAGTTCATCAGTTAACATTATAATTGTACTTATTGTTTATATGCAAGGTATACGACGACAATTTTAAATTTATTTAACAATTTTTTAACTTAAAAATGTTTCTAACATACTGTGAAAGGGAACAGTTCTCACGTTCTGAATGAAATTTTGTTTTCCGGTTCAAGACGCATGACAAGAAGTGCTCGTGGGCCGCACCAAAAAGCCTTGTTGGCCGCTGTTTCTCCACCTCTTTCTCAGAAGAATGATAACTAATTGACTGACTGAATAACAAATTACCTATCAATACATTAACTGAAATTATTTTCTTAAACATCTTAACGGTAACTACTACCATAAGCGCAACGTTCGTCAAACTCCAACAAAAATAACATTATCTATTGATTTCTTAAATATGTTTTGTATGAAATGAGCAGATTCCCATTACACTGTTTTTTCCAATTCAATAAAAAAATGGATTAGCATGCAACACTGAACTGGTTGATTCAAATTTAACGTTAAAACGCTTGCATTAATTGAAGCATAGAATATTCAATTATTGATATAATTTCACGCCTTTCGGGGAACCATTCGCAGGAGATTTTTTAATTTTTATTGTGAATGTTTTGTATTTTTGCAAAACTCGGATTTTGGACGTTTGGTTGATAAAAAATGAGAAAAATTAATTTATTTTTCAAATTTTAGCCGGAACGCTGTGGGTATTTATTTAGCGTGAACTATCTTGTGTTTGTATGAAAATTCACGGAAACTTTTATTCGGTTCGTGAAAAATAATATTTACCTATTCATAAAATTCCAAAATGTATCAATTTCGTGCTTTGTATGGCTATTTTATCGTTAGCGGATTTACCGAACGGGTTTACATTCTCACATTTAATAATTCAGAATTTCATTTAGGTATCAAATTTTTCTATATAATTCAATTATCTTAGGTTATTATTTTTAATTTATTTATGATATCTTTCTCAATAAAATAAATTAAACATCCTACCTAAATTATTTGGGAAATTAATACGAAACCCTTTATTAAAAATAAAACAAAACCTCTTTGCAAAAATTGAAATTGTGTGATCATTTAAATGAAAAATAAAATTTGAATTATTGCTTGGAAATAATTGGCTTCCTACATTTTTTTCTTACATTAGCACCGCATAGAAAAGGCCTCGAAGAAAAAAAATATTTTTCTTGGCTTGTGTCATATTTGAGGATGCTGTATGGAGAGTTTTTTTGGGAAAATAAGGAGAGGAAGTTCTGGAAAGGAAAAGGGTATGAGGGGTGGGTAGGAATCTGGGGGGTTAATGTGTCTAGAAGTTGCGGATGTATGAATCCATCCCTCCCACTACGATGCAAGCCGATGGGTTGAAAATCCGGTTAGTTAAGTCTAAATTAAATCAACCAGTCTCTTACGATCCGACCTGCCACGCATTAGGTGAGCAAGTACGTTTGCTGCTAAGACCTTGACAAACCTCACCCCGTAAACCCACGCCCCTTGCTAAATCACCAAACTTAGCGAACCACTTTAAGTACTTATTTAATAAATGGTTCCCGGGGCTGCGGTACCTATAACCGCTTCCCAAATTAAATGAACTGAATTGCTGAAATGTAATCACATGGCAATCCGCTAAAAAGTGCATATTAATCGCTATAAAATGTTTCATTCATATAATCAATGCAGCAGTTTATTAGCGCTTCCTTTCAAAGGGAAATATTTGAAATTTTCAAAACCGCCCTGGAGATTCGAAATAATCAAAATCTGATCGGTATTCAAAATTGCCCTAGCCAAACACATCATAAATTTAAATTAAACAATAACTATGAAAACAACACTTTTATTTTTCATACTTTGCGCCGACCGGGTTTCGCTACAACCGTAGCTTCTTTAGGGCAGTACAATCTCTACTAAAATTAATTTACTTGTGTGTTATAGATAATACATGATTTATCCAAATGGGCTGGACTCCTCAAGTAACGGAGGAAGGAGGCAAAGGTGTATTTGGAGAATTGGGAAGGAACGGGCGTTCTTTGTTAATAGGGAAGGGTTTGGGCGTTCTTTGTCAATAGGGAACAAACTTAGTATGGGACTTCAAATTTAAATTTTAAATTAAGTTGGTTATTAACTACCTTACTACTAGTGTTTATGGCTTTCCTTAGTTCAAGTGCCTCTAATTGTCTAGCCTAATACCGATGTTGTTTTTATGAATTAGTGTGGCACCTGTATTTCTATCAAATTTATGGTATTTTTCGATCAAGTGGTTTGCAAATTCCGAAAATCCAGAGCTGTGTAAACATCGAAGATGTTCTTTGCACGGGTGTTTATGTTGCGTGCTGTTTTGCCTATGTAAAAAAAGGGGCAATCACTGCATTGGAGTGAATAAATTCCCAAATGAGATAAACTATTATATTTGTCCTTACCGTTCATTAAAAGCTTACCTATACTATTATTAGTGTAAAATGCTGGTTTGATATCGGAGGGGAGGTTTTTAATACTTTTTTGAGAGAAATTATTTATGTACAAGATTCTACGCCATTGATTATTGTAGGTTGATTATTATTACTTGGTGTATTATTATTATGAGGTGGGCTGTTATATAAGAATTTATTTGTGGATAATTTTTTAATGTTTTATTTAGAATGTTGTTGACTATATTTGGATTGGAAACGTTATTTATTGCGATTTGTTTGATCGTAGATAGTTCAAATGCAAAGTTGGTATTTGATAAAGGGACTAGACCGACAGACCAATATGTGTAGCATGGAATGGAAAGCTGAATATTTATGGCAATTGGGGTGGTTAGAGGAATTGTGAATCGTTATATCAGTGAACGTCGGTTTGTTGTAGATTTTTAATTCAATTTTATTATTTATGATTGATAATGAAAAATCTAAAAAGCTTAAGGAAGAATTGGTTCCTGTTTCTATGGTGAACTTAATTTGTTTATGGAAGGAGTTAATTAGTAGCAGGAAGGAATTGAGTTGACGCTCAGTTCCTAACCAAACGAGAACACATCGTCAACATATCGCTTCCATACAAGCAAGTTTTTTTAATAATGGTGAATTACAGTTAAAGATATTATTTTCTAAATTGTCCATGAATATACCAGCGATTGGCGGCGATGTCGGTGCTCCCATGGCTAGGCCTTCTTTTTGTTGATAAAAACGTTCATTGTATTGGAAATAGATTTGGTTCAGACACATATTAAACAGGTGAGATAATTCCTTAAAGAAAATAATTTGGTTACTTTGAATTTTGTAGTAATTAATTAGTAAATATATTTTTAATTTCGGCTACGGGAATATTTGGAAAAAGGTTAACGACATCGAAGGAGACTAATTTTGCACTAGGATATGTAAGTTTTCAAGATCATTAATCAAGTCAAATGAATTTCTAATGGTGTATTTTGGAGAAAAAACTTTAAAAAGTTATTGAATACATTAGTGATATATGATGCTATTTTAAAATTTGGGGAATTGCAACTTGATACGACCGGCCTGATTGGTTTGGCAAGTTTATGGAGTTTTAAGAAACCATATAATTTAGGAGCTTTTGGATTTCTTATAAAATTTTTTACTTGTTGAAGATTGCGGATTTACATGATCTTAGAGCACTTTTTAATATTTTCTTGGAATTTGGTAGTAAGGTCCTTAGGTAGAATGTCAAATTTGTCCGTATTAATAAATTCTTGCACTTTAGAATTATAATAATTAATACTTTTATTTAATACTAGCTGGGTTACCCGGCTTCGCTCAGGAAATCATTTGAGAGTATTATGGAATGTTTCACAATGATGATCCCGATTCCCTATTCCCGAACATTCCACGACATACTCCGCCACCCCTTCCAGAACATTCTAGAGTTCTATAGAACTTTCTTGAACTTTCCGAAATTTCAAGAGGGCGAAACTTCCAGCCTTTATATCTTCAAAACCACGCCCTTTAGGTAAAAACGGGTACCTTTTTTCCCGAGAGACAGAGATCGGGTACCTTTTTTCCCGAGGGACAGAGATCTAGCACACCTTATAACTCCCTTGATCGTACCGGGACTCGTTTCTGATTTTTTGCGGTTCGCACGTTTTTTTGTATTTTCTTTTATAATATATAGCTGTTTCCCGGCATGCGTTGTAATGCCATATTCAAATAAATAAAATGTTACTCCTTGCATGTCTTTTCCCGTGCGTTCCCCTCCAGCGTTCCACTTCCACCTTCCCCGCCACCGCTCTCCCGCTCCCCCGTCCCGCCAACCCCTCTTGCACTTCATTTCTTGACTCCTCTCCCGCCCGGCCCGTAGCCGAAACTTTTTTCTAATACTAACATTATTAAACTCGTGATATCTTTCTAATTAAATATCCGAATTGAAAAATTCAAAAAGTTAAATAAAGGTATTGAAGCTGTTTTGAATATGAAGTAATTTATTTTGATAAAGATTAACACCAAGATACAAATAAAGAGCCTTTTCAAGCGGCGACATATTAATTAAATTTTTAAAATAAAAGAATACTTATTGTGGCATAACCATAATAGTTAGACATATGCTGTCGCGACCTTTTTTGTAAATAATAATGTGTTCTACAAAGTCGTAGTACATTATTTTATTCTATCATCAATAGTTTTCGCAGCGCACGCGATGTAAAGAATATTTTAGGTAATTTTTTTACACCTTGGGTTGCATTATTGGAGTTTTAGTAATGATTCCTAATTATTTTGAAAATATTATATAGCCTATGTCACTCAAGGATAGTGTAGCTTCCCAACAGCGAAAGAATTTTTCAAATCGGTTCAGTAGTTTCAGAGCCTATTCGATGCAAACAAACAAACAAACAAATCTTACCTCTTTATATAGTGTATAGTAGATAATGACAGTATTGCCTTTGTCTGCTTAGTTAGTATTAATTGTTCATTTTTTAAAATTTATTACAAATTTTTATCATAGTGGAAGTTTCACGGTTAGAACTAGCCTTAGGATTTGGAACTAGCTTTTTTATTGTTTCTGCACTTTTATATAGAGGTGGTCCGGGTTTATTATACTATTTCATTGTTGTAGCAAAACCCGGTCGGCATAAAGTATAACAAATAAAAGTGGTGTTTACAAAGTTATTGTTTTATTTAAATTATAATGTCACATCACAAAGCAACTGCTTCATTTGAACAAACATTATTAATTGCTTGGTACCTACTTACTTACCTTCCTCTTCAACTTTCTCTTTTCATTTCCATTTTGTAAAACATTGGGGGGTATCAACAAGTTTTAATGGTTGTTGCTGAAATTTTTCAGAAAATCCTATTGTTCTTTAAAATTATTTTCATGTAATGTTGATCTCTATTCATGTGATTATTATGGCTTATTCTGTGCACTGGTTTATTTTTGCTAAATAGTTTAGAAGTTTTGCTCTAGATGTTGGCCTCCTCCCAGAAATCTGGTCTTAGATAAAGTTGAAAGGGCGTCAGAGGGGATTTCTTGAGGTTATTTTAACGGCTCAGCTTCGCGACAAATTACACCACCGTGCTTAAAGCCAAGATTACGGAACATACGGGATATGTTTAATCTGTCCCTTACTGCGTTATTCCATGTTGTAATGTTGTGTTGTGTTCGGCTTGCTTTATTCAATACGGATGGCACGATAATTAATTACCTTGTATTAAATTAGACAAACTATAAACAAAAACAGCAGAGAGTGGTATAATATCACGAATTTTGATAAATTTCTCAGAGTAAAAACTAAAAATCTGCTCGTTGTGCATTGATGAAATTTTATAAAAAATGTAAATAAGCAAATGATCTTTCTTGGAAAAACTTAACTAAACACTAATTTAGATTAAAAGTACGAAAAAAATTAACGCACATTCTCTTTAAAAACTATTTGAATTAATTATTTTATCTATTTTCGCAGCGTTCCACGTTTGAACTATAGCCGAATTGTTGTAGTGGCCTATCGTCCTGTCCTGCGTGGTCCAGGCTATTTATGGAGCTAGGGCGGTATAATATTATATTGTCTTCTGTGTTGTCCTCGTGTGAACTAGGCATTAGAAACAATTATGTTATTAAAATTTTAAAATTATCAAATGTTGCATAAGTTCATGAAAACATTTATTTTTTGCATTGATTAATTTTCGTGCGCCTTAAACTCCTTTTGGTGGTGGCCCAGTTATTCCGTCATTGGCTTTAAGCTAATCCCCTTACTTTTGCTTGTCTCTGGCGAGTACAACCATTCGCAAAGCACTTCTTGTCGTAAGGCCGCGTGTAAGCCCGCCCTGTTGCCATTTAGCTACACCGACTATTAGGTAGGTTCAATCTGCAATGAGACATTCATTCCGGACTGCTATTTTTAGTGTAATTCAGCTAAATATACTTTTATACATGGTTCGTTGCAGAGATCGCATAGAGTGATAAGCGTTAAAATGTGTTTGGTTTCGATAGTTAGAGGGATTTCTCAACCAGGAGATGTGAGATCTTTAAAAATACTTTAGAGATCTTAGAGAACGACGAATGCAAAATATAAAAATTGAACGTTAAAATGACTGTTCATAGCACAAATGAGGAGCACAGGGCAAATGTATTCCCGAAAAGTATTGGATTTCAACCTAATGACAAAAATATAACAATAATTTGGAAGTTCAATCCCGCAAATACTGGGAATAGCGCTTGTAATAGCGGGTATTTTTTTTATTATATATGAGTACTTTCGTCCCGATGCCCGGGGCAAGTGAAGTATTGAATCCTCAGTATTGAAGAATTTTATGAGATGGAAGGACATATATAGAAGAGGGTAAAATATGGAGGAGAGTTTTTAAAGTACAAACATACAATCTCTAATAATGTTGCGCTTCGTTTCTTCGACTCTGGTAAAAAAGAAAGGAAATAATAGGTTTTTTGCACCATGCATGATATTGAACCCAAGTCTCCTATGTAACTTATATTTGGTGACCGGCCAACTCAGAATGAAACCAACTCAGAACCACCTCAGAAAGGTCGTTAAGAATGATGATTATTATTTTTTTTAATGGTTAAATAGGTTAAGTTAGGTTAGGGTTACTAGCTGTTTTAAAATTCATTTTTCATAGTTTTTTAATAACTAGGTGATAAAGCCACGCGTTTCTGTGTCTAACGAAACACAACGCCATCTATTGCATGGTTACCCGACCTTTATAACAACTGCTATCTGTTAATTTGCATACAAACAAATACAAACCGCCCTCTTGCCAGCCCACTCGTCCACCACATACAGACCTTTACATATTATATATTTTAATCAATTTTCACAATTTACACAAAACCTTCAAAAATAATATAGCTTAACCTTCTATAAGTCACTCTATCTATTGGTGAAAACCGCATGAAATTCCATTCAGTAGTTTTGGAGTTTATCGCAATCAAACAGACAGACGTGGCAGAGGGCTTTAATTTAAAATACGTAGAGATTTCTAAAAATCCATTGGTATTTCATAAAAAAGGGCTTATTGCTCTATCTTTAATTAGGTCCGCAGATGCCCAAAAAAATAAAATTCAATGTATCAATGACGTATTACTGAAACAAATTATAAAATTGTTTTATTTAACAACGAAAAAAAATAACAATGCACTGTGATTAAAAAACACGGCGGATGTTCGCACTCCGGGCTGATTGAAATATCATCAATCATCAATCTCGTGGCGTTAAAATCAGAACAAATACAAATTAATTTTGTTTGTTCGGTGTTTTTGCTATCTATCAATACAATCAACGGAAGAGAAACATTGATCCTCATATTGTTTTGGTTGGTTTTACAAACGAAATAAATATTGCAAAAACCAACCGCTGTCAAACCAGTCGATACACTTTTATTTTTTATATTTATTTTATTATGGCGAGTGGATGTTGGACTCCACACAAGAATATCGGATTATCATCGGTCATCATAGATAGTTCTTTTTTTTTTAATTCACTTTGACGAGTGGTCGTTTTTAGAGAAATATGAGTCTTTTTTGTAGGTGTTGCTTTGAGTTGTGTAATGTTAAAAAAAAACTAGATAGGGTTTTTACATTGGGGATGCTGTATAAAAAGTACTTTTTTAACAGAGGAAGTTCTGAGAAGGAAATAGGTATGAGCCCATCCCTCCCACTGCGGTGCAAGGCGAGAGATCGAAATTTTCAAAAAATGGTCAGGGTTTCAAAAATACGATTAAAAAAAAAAAACAGGATGTCTTAGAACATTTGCCTACTTTTTTTTTTTTAATTGATGCAAGTGGTCCATTGTACCGCGGGGACAAAGTTTTCATACAATTTTTTTTCTTCACTTTTTCTTGATTTTAAAACATTATATGGTGTTAATATATATCTGTTTTGTATTTTAACGTTCAAAGTACTAGTTTATTTTATTTAATTTTTATTTACACATTGAAAAAAAAAAAAGTATATTGGTTATAATGGGAGTGATACAATATTACACGTAATAAATATTTTATTGCGGATATATATGTAAATATCATATATGTTTTTAAAAATTTTATTTGGAGTTTCTTCTGAGGGTTGTACATTATAATCCTCAAAAGTAATTCCAATTAAATTTAATATATCATGAGAAGAACATGATAGTAATAAATCTAAACGAAACATGAAACAGAACAAGACACAGAAAAATAAAAAAGGTAACGTTGAAAACCGGAGCTCTTGTCTCAGAGGGATACAGCGCTTTAACCGACTTGGTCATTTGGGACTCTTGTGTGGTATATACTTATATTTATTTATTAATAGTTAAGTCTCTTGGTAACACCTCAACTGACGAATTCTACAGAGTTTTCTTGTGGTCAGACAAATTGTATATTACGTTCAATGTAATTAGAATGTTGAGTAGTAATTTTATAAACCAACTAAAAAATGGTTTTTCCAAACTGAAATTATTAAAAATTATCAACTGACCCCTACTCCGGGGTAGGGGTCAGTTGTAGCATTTTCCTCGATCTGTTCATGCGTTTATAGTTTAATTTCTATAAGACTTAGAAAAATTATAGACTAAGAATTTGGTAGACAACTAAATTATCTTCCGTTGAGAATGAGCATTTTTTTCATAAACAATAAACCTAAGATGCAGTAAATGGTAAAGGTCAAATTGGTACAACTTTCCCCGGTCTCTCCTACTCTTAGTATCGCCCTGGTGTAAGACCACCATTCAGAATTGAAACATTGCTTAAAATGGATTTAGCGGTGTTTGGTGACCAGATCTGAATAGCCAGGTACTTTCCCACCTTCCTCTTCTCCATCTTCTTCCCTTCCCCACTACCTTCAGCCTCACAACATACCCCAATTGTGGATACAATAGACTCACTGGCTCCAGGCTGGGCAGCTAGGACTCTTGTGAGGTATTCCAATAATAAAAAAAGATAGGTGGACGCTTCCGCCGCCAAGACCTAGACAATCCATACCATCATCGATCAATCATTAATCGTAGCGAACTAAGATAGCCTATGGCATAGGTATTGTTAATCCAATAAATATTTCCCAGGAAAGCGGTACCCATACCGACCTCCAACAGTTACAAGAAAAAAATCACACTTGCTTAAATGCATTAATGAACATTTTAGTTTTCATGGTGGTTATAACTCATTCACTTTGGTCAACTTAAATAATATTATGTGCCTGTATTAAGTACCTAAAAAAATCGAGTAGGTACATATAAGCGGTAGAAACGAAACTTTACCAAAAAAATCTCAAATTATCTAGCATAATTAGGACCTAGAAACCGATAGCAGCCTTTAAAAGTGACATTATAATCAAAGCGGCCAATGAGCGCAGTTGATGCGTCGCAGGTCCAGTAATCGTCATTTCCGTTTCATCCGAAATCCAAATCACAGCGGGGCTATAGAAGTTTCACTTAAAAAAGTTGCAACTGGGAATCGAACCCAGGATTTCTGTCTTACCGTTACAACGCCACAACCAACTCGGGCAATGGGGCATATCTTTCTGTCTATGTCTATCTCGAATTTCAAATTCAAAATTAACAATATCGTTTATTGTTATCAATTGTAATTTATGGAACTTTTTTTTTTTTTGTTTCGATTCCCATTTGCGACCGTAACCTTTATAATGTTGCTGTTTCGTGTTCTTATTCATGTTTCACTTAAATTCCGTAGTATTATTTTCTTCTTCATTGACTTTTTTTTTTAATTGTCTCATACAAGACCTTCATTCGTTATTTTTCAATCATTCGACAAGATAATTATCAAAACTTCGCTTAAATTCGTGAATTAATTAAAAATTTAATCAAATTAAAAAGTTTGCCGGGTTTTTTAATAATTATTTGTCCCGACCGCCTTTGCGCGCTACACAACAATCTGGAAACCTCTTTTGAGTTTTGTTCAAAGTTCATCAAAGGCCCGCTATAAGGGACGTTTAATGCGCGCTCAGATTACATCCGCCCCTTGTGAACCTACTTATTTTGTCGCATAATACGGAGAAGTGAAACATGCAATTTCCTTGTCGGAGAACCAACTGGCAACACGAAAGTGAGAATGATTAATAATTCGCCATCCTGACTTATATTACAAACCATAAATACGTTCATATTTAAAAGCGATAATATTAATAATATTACAGATTAACAATACATAAAATAATAAATTAATATAAAAAATTCATACATACATACCTAACCCCACCATTAAAATACACGAATATGTAAGTATGTACGATGTAAAAATTCATCTCTAAACCATAACTGTGACTTCCCAAACCTCTCTCTCTCTCTGGTTTCAATACTGGGATTGGTTTGCAGCAATTTCCTCTAATCTTCTCTTCCATTCTTCCCTGTCTTGTGCGGCTCTTTTGAATTCTGCATATGATGAGCAGCGCTCGTCCACCAGCAGGTCCTCCAGGTACTCTCGGCGTGAGCGTCCCCTGGAGTTTGTCCCCTCGGTCATACCCTCTATTATGGCATGCAAGAGGCCTTCTTGTCGTATAACATTGCCGATCCATCTTGCACGCCTTTCGGACAAGGTCCTGAGCAGGTGCCTTCCTCCTTCGATTCGTTGGAGAACCTCCTAATTTGTGATGTGGTCTCTCCAGGAAATTCCTAATAGTCTTCTTTATGACCACATCTTAAAAGCCTCTAGTCTCCGTTTATCTCTTTCGGATAGGCACCATGTTTCGCAGCCGTACATCAAAATACTCCATACATAGGTCTTGATGAGGAGTATTCTTAATTCTAGGTCTACATAATTAGATTCTATTATTTTCGACCTTTTATTGAATGCAAGCCTAGCCTGGTGTATACGGCCAAGCCTATAACTAGTAAACATAATCAAATATTTAGGATTAACCTTTGGTATGCACCTAAATTGGAAGTAACATATACATAACACTACAAACAAAATCCGAAAATCCATATACTTTTTCAAACAGACACGCAATTTCCTTAACCGAAAACTTAAAAAACAGTGTATTTAGCTTGGGGTAATGCTTATTCCAATGCCCTCGATCCCATCATTAAGGCACAAAAACTAATCATAAAAATAATTCTCAAACTGCCATTTACTACTAGCACTGATACGATCTTCAATATCATCAACGTTATGGACATAAGACAGCTCTACTCAAGATCCGTCTTAGTTAATTTATACAAAAACAACAAAATACTATACAAAGCTACATAAACAATACACAATACCCGAACAAAACTCCTTTTTCCAAAACCACCTTTGGACAAAGACACTTTAAATACACAGCTTGCAAACTATGCAATATACTACCAGCTACGATTAGACAAACTGAATCCTTGTCAAAATTCAAACAGCATATGAAATGGATTGTAAGTATTGGACGCCACACTATTACAAACATCTGTAAAATAAATCACTCATAGACAGAAATAACTATTCACATACGACCTAACCCATATCAAATAAAATAATCCTGTTAAATTTAACTCCATAAATAGATTAGACATAACTTACTTCTCTACTTCATCTACATAAGATAACTCTCTTTAAAAGATTTACCCACTCTTCCAATCACCTTTCTGTTTTGATTCTATTCAAATTAACTTGTTTTTTACCTAAAATATTTTTGTTACTATGATATTCATTTATATAGCACTACGCCTCTCTCGACAAAAGTATATAAAAGTAAGACAGGCACAAAAAACCCAATGTAAATATACTTTTTATATTTAAATAAATAAAAAAATAACGTAGTATATCAAGTTAATTTTCGGTTTTGTTGCGGGCGGGCAGCATGGACTTGATTTGTAAACTAATGTACGGTTTTATTCTGAGGTTGGATAAATTATGCACACTTGACCTTCAAAGGAAGAAAATGATAGATCGGGGACGACTGAGAGAGACACAATCAAGTGAAACAGATACTTACGCGAGGTAAAATTATACGATTAACATGGTGTGTGAAAATGGGGATAAATAAGAACGTATGACGTGGAAGTGAACGGTAGATGAAGTCGGGAGCGCCCGAAGAAGACATATCGATCAAGTGACACGAATGTAATGATATATATATAAATGATAAAATTTGGCGTAAATGATGAACGAAGAAATAATTAAAGTGAAAATGTATGACGTGGAAGTGAATGATAGATGTAGTGAGGGACGCCTGATGAAAATATGGCACGATCAAATGAATCTAATACTTATAAGTGATAAAATAAAACGTATGTGATGAAGACTAATAAATATTATTGAATACAAAAAATACATAAGGAACTGGCTACAATTTTTTAAACTTTTAATTTAAAATTTTGTCGAATTGAAGTCGATTATATATTTTTTTTTTTTGTTTCTCAATATTTTAATTTTTATTGTTTTTTTATTTTTTTTTTATTTTAACTAAGACCACCGTTTGTTTTATTTTATTACTTACAATTTTAAATTTATAATTTACAACTGAAAAACGTCCTCTACAATACAGGTGAACTCCTAGTGTGGAGGAAAATATACTATACCTTTGTAATGTAAATATACTAAGAATAAATAAATAATAAAAATAAAATAAAAAATCGATGAAAGGATTAAATGGAAAATGTATGATGTGGAAGTGAATGATAGATGAAGTGAGACGCCCGAGAAAAATATGGCACGACCAAATTAATCAAATACTTACAAGCGATATAATGGAACGTATATGATGAACCAAGAAAGGAGTAAAGGGAGAAAGTGTGACGTGGAAGTGAATGCCTTAAGAAGTCGGAAACGCCAGAGCAAGGCACGACACGATCAAATGAATCAAATACTTACGTGTGGTAAAATGTGGCGTATGTGATGAACGAAGAAACTAGTGTAAGGGAAATGTGTGACATGGAAGTGAATGGTTGAAGAAGTCGAGGACGCCTGAGGAAGACATGACAAATTTTGACAGGAAAAGTAAGTCAAGTGCATCCCTTAACACCCTGTATAATATACATTTTTATTAATCATATACTAATCCTTGTCTACTACACTATATAAAGAGGTAAGGTTTGTTTGTTTGTTTGTTTGTTTGCATCGAATAGGCTCTGAAACTACTGAACCGATTTGAAAAATTCTTTCGCTGTTGGGAAGCTACACTATCCCTGAGTGACATAGGCTATATAATATTTTCAAAATAATTAGGGATCATTACTAAAACTCCAATAATGCAACCCAAGGTGTAAAAAAATTACCTAAAATATTCTTTACATCGCGTGCGCTGCGAAAAATATTGATGATAGAATAAAATAATGTACTACGACTTTGTAGAACACATCATTATTTAAAAAAAAGGTCACGACAGCATATGTCTAACTATTATGGTTATGCCACAATAAGTATTCTTTTATTTTAAAAATATAATTAATATGTCGCCGTTTGAAAAGGCTTTTTATTTGTATCTTGGTGTTAATCCTTATCAAAATAAATTACTTCAAATTCAAGACAGTTACAATACCTTTATTTAACTTTTTGAATTTTTCAATTCGGATATTTAATTAGAAAGATATCACGAGTTTAAAAATGTTAGTATTAGAAAAAAGTTTCTGCTACGGGCCGGGCGGGAGAGGAGTCAAGAAATGAAGTGCCAGGGGGGTTGGCGGGACGGAGGAGCGGGAGAGCGGTGGCGGGGAAGGTGGAAGTGGAACGCTGGAGGTTAACGCACGGGAATGTACGCACGGGAGTAACATTTTATTTATTTAAATATGGCATTGCAACGCATGCCGGGAAACAGCTAGTAATTTATACTTTCGTACGTTTATGTATGTACTTATGGGGTGTTATCCTTATGGGGTGGGATCGCGCTAACCTCCCCAATTGTAATATTTTATAATGTATTACTGTACTTTAAGAGGGCAAACGATCTAACCATTTTGTCAGGGATAAAAGGCCATCTGTGTAACATCTACATCAGGAAATATTAAATTAACCACTGATGAAACAGAAAACGATCTTTTATGGGCTCATTGCAAACAAAACTACTTTCATGAAACAAAATGCGAGGTTGATAGGTATAAAGTTAAAAATTCTCCAAAAATATGCTCCTGTTTCTTGATGCTTATAACTCATTTTAAATAATATTCCACGGGTATTGTGTTCCAGTTACTTCAAACGCCTGACACGCCATTTCCGAGCGTCCCTCCTAGAAACACCTAAGTATGTACAATGTACATATTTATGAAAATCTCCATACAAAATATCGTCTATTTACGTTTTGTAAACATTCGATTTTACTCGCGTGAAGCGCTATGTACATTTTGCTGTTGTCAGCGATATTCAAGGAATCCCTAACGTGGATATTGCTTTCTTCTGACGTATTCATCGTGACACGGCAATGACTATTTGTGCCATCACGGAAGAAATATGATTTCAATGGGTACCGTAGAGCAAACATTGTCTGTCACGGCGATGTTCGCAGGAAATGTATTTATATAACTCCTGTTACGCAAATTTAGGCGCGATGTTACGCACGCCATAGAACTGAAGCGAATAACGATTTTTTCAATGTGCTCCTTGGCAGATTTGCCGTCTTGAATATAAGGCCTCTTTCATTACTTCTGGCTGAGTAATCTTTAGCGTTAATAAAACATATAAGTGATGCTCGTAGATTTTACCTACCAATTTGTAGTTTACCTGACATCGTGGATAACATTTTGTAAAAAAATATACTCTTCCTACGTTTCTATACAAATGCTTGTTGGGAAAAACAATCGCAACGCTGGAGGGACAGTAAATATTTTACGTTGTTAGAAATTACTTTTGAGTTGTATTCCAGACAAAAAAGCTTTATATCACTTATGTTTTAAAATAATCGAAAGAAACGGTTAGTGTTAGGTACCTATTGGATCTGTAACTGTAGTAAATGATTAAAATTTCTGCTTATCATACATAATAATTCAAGAAAGTTATTTTTCATTTATTTTCAAGAAACACCAAAATTGTGCATTTAGGGAAAGGAAAAAGGATGGATGGGGTGGTTTCTCAAAATCTTATGTCCGTTTACCCTCCTCTTTATTTAAAGGTCATTAATGGTATTCTCTGGCATTATGAAATTTGTATAAATGAAAATATGGTATTTCATACATTTTAGCGGCAGGGAAGAAAAGCAGGGAGAAGTGGGGTTCGTGGAGAGGGAAGAGACGAGGGAGGGGAAGGCGGGAAAGGTGGAAGGGAACGGGGACGCACGGGAAAAGGACATGCAGGGAGAATCAATTTATTTCTTTGAATGGCATTGCAACGCATGCCGGGTACCAGCTAATCACAATACTGTAATATTAATAAAAGATCCAACATGAGAACCAATTAACAAATTTGTAAATGGAGATAAATAATTTAAAATCACGGTTTGTAACCAATCCATAAAATTAAAAAATATATTTTGTCTTATTCTCCATTCAAATTATACCTAAACATGACGTTAATATTGAAATCCTGGATAAAAAATATTACAACATAAACTTTACCTAAGCAACAAGATCTTTATTGTACTAATGTCAACGCTTCTTTTGAAATATATACCTTTCTGTGATAATTGGTCAAAACCTAAAGTGGAACCGCCACATTTTAGAGTCAGTAAAAAGAATAAGGAAATGTTTGTTTACATTTTTGTTAAGTTCCAAAATATTTTATGTGAAAATAATCATTGATTTTGATTATTGGGCGTAGGATTCCTATGCCCTAGTTCACCCTTTACTTAACTACACATTTTATATTGGGGAGTATCTTACTAAAACAAGTAAAAGATTCACAAAGGATCATCACTAATTCTTTTAAAAAAATCTTACTTTTAAAAGAGTCTCAACAACATCATTTTTATTACTTAATATCTAAGAAAGAAAGTTTTTAAATTTATAAAAGTAAAATGTAAAAAAAAATCAGGAGTGATACAAACTCACGAGATACGGAAACCACTAATTTATAACACCCAATTTAAAAACAAAATTTAATTTCCAAACCATTGTAACATTTCAAAATTAGTAATAAAAAAAACAATGATCTCTCTACTGATTTACGAACAGAACAATGAATCATAACAAAAGTATTAATTTAACCCTTATCTATACAAAACATTTATAATTAAAGTAAAAAAAAATGCACTACAGTTTTTAAAGTATCCACAGGTTTTTAAACCAAGAATACGGTGTTATTTTTCAGTGATTTTGAATGCGCCATTTGACTCACACTCTATTTCATCGATTTAGGGAACCGTGAACTTTCACGAACAATAAAATTTGTCCTGACAAACGTACGATTTTTTCGTAAATACATATTTGAATTTTCCATTAAAAATATACGTATTTACCATCTGACGCGGATTCTGAAAAACAAATCGAAGTACCGAATTTAAAATTTAAAATAAATCTTTTGAAAATCACTCAAGCAAGCTTCCACAAAGGTACTAGAATGAATAATTTATTATTATATCGTACTTAAAAGCCAAAGTCATATTTCTTCATCTTACAATTCAACATTGTACTCGAAAAGGAAATCTGAAACCCAGTGCATATCACAAATCGTGCACCCCGATATGCAAAACGATGTAAGTAGTAGGTTTGTACGAGTACATTGGCCAATTCTACCTAGCTTGAATGAAACTATTATTGCTTTTGAGAGGGCTGCAAAAGTTGAGCCCCAGAACGAATGAACCAAATACAAAATATGCTCTGCTGTATCTTGATATGCAAGGCTTTGCATTTATTTGAGTTTATTTTTCTTCGGAATTTTTGCAACACCACATAGCCAGGAAATTAATAAAAGAGTCGCCATCACCATCGAGGCTCCTCAAATTAATGAAATGTAATTTTTATTAAGTGCTCTTAAATTGGGAATACCATAACAACTCACTGAGTATTGTAAAAGAGACATTGATGTACTTAGAATCGCGGCTCATTGTGAAGACCAGAAGAATCGAAAGTTGTTTGAAATGGCTTTACCAATATTTTGTGGTTATACTCTAAACCATAGATTCTCAACCTTTTTTTGCCCACCGCCCACTTTGACCATATATTTTTTTCTAGCGCCCCCCCCCCCCCCCCAACTGCTTTTACATACCATATATGGGGGGGGGGGGAGGGGAGGGAGATGGGTTTCTTTGGGATTCCTGAAAGTCCATATATATTTTTTACATACTAGGTACCTAGTATGTAAAAAATATTACGTAATTGTAAGAAAGGCTATAACTCCTATCCTATTTCTGAGAAGAAGATTGTTTCAATGAGAACAATTAAAACGCGATCCTAATTAACTAGAGAAGTATTTTTATTACCATTGAAAAAATATTGAATTTGTAAGTTATCTAATGAGAATTGAATTTGATGCGTTTTAAGAAGTTTGTTTAAATTAGGTTCGATTTTACTAAAAAAACAAACGTAAGTCGCCGCGTTCAGTAATATGGAGCCTATTTTTCTTTTTGGTTACCAACACAGCACTGAATCCACGTTCAGCTAAATAGGACGATGGGAATGCTATTAAAAACCGTTGAACTATCAACCATAATCCTAGGTATAGTTGCGAAATCGGCTTCTGCAGCCAAAACTCTTCGTAGCTATTCTTAAATTTAATTTTTAATTCCTCATTTGTTATCAGTTCTATCAGTTCTTCTTCTAACGGGGATGATCCTACTGTGTTGACATTTGAAAAAGGATCCAAAACTCAGTGTGGTCCATGTTTAAAATATCCTGGAATCGTTCCTTGAAATCACTGTGGAGGTTTTCCAAGTGTTGACAGTAAACAAGCAAGTCGTCGTTCTTAAATGACACTGCTGATAAATTTGGGAAGTTATTAAATTCCCTTCTGCCAATATTTCTTTTGTATAATAGCAGTTTGGATACAAAAGCTGCAACACAATTTTTTGTCGTATTCAAATTTAAGTCGTCGCCTTGAAGTTGGAGATTGACATCATTAAACAATTTATACAGGCCTGTCAAGTACGCAATATCGTTCTTCGATGAGGTGAGGTTGTCGCGCAATTCTGAGTCTTTGTTTCCTAGGAGCTCTATCACAGACTCAAACAGATGTAAAATCGAGTCAAACAAGAACCTTTTGACAGCAAGCGCACCTCTGGTTGAAATCTTCATCATTGGCAATGCAAAGCTGACTAAATAATCTGTCATTCAATGAGTTACTTCTGATTATTAACTGCTCAGATAACACATTGGAGTGATCATGTGATGTATGGAGGCATTCACTCAGATTTTTCGTAACCAAATGCTGGCGATGAATTACTCAATGCACAGCAAGCAAGTCGTGAACTTCATTTTTTAAGCACGCTATGAAGCCTTTGTTACGCCCTGTCATAGCTGGGGCGCCATCTGTAGCAGCTGACAAAATATTATTAAAAGGAATTTTCTTTTCGTCACAAAACTTTTCCAGTGTATTAAATATGGTTTCTCCTTTTGTATCTGTTTCCAAATTTGTAACAAACAATAGTTCTTGACATATTTTCTCATCTTTGATGAACCTCACGTATGACAATAACAAGGCTTCATTGGTTGGTAAAGTGGGCTCATCCAGCTGAATTGAAAATCGACAAGACTGCAGATGATTGCAAAATGATTCTTCAATGTTTTCATCCATTTCATCAATTCGTCTTTGCACATAACTATTGCTCAAATGAATTTTTCAGATAATATCTGCAGCTGGTTTATGGAGCACAGTGGTTATAACTTATTTTACTACTGGTAAAATAAAATCGTCCCCAATAGTATGTGGTTTGCCTGTTTTAGCAATCAACAATGAGATATTGTACGAAGCTTGAAGCCCATCATCTTCATGCTTATAAGCTGTTGAAAATTGTTAGCTGAATTTTGTACTTCTTTTTCATGTTATGAAAATGGGTCACATCTTTGTCTTTCTTGTCCGGCTGGATTTTATTAAAATGATCTTGAAGCATATACATATGAATATTCATATTTCTATGTATTGAAGCCTAGAAGGCTTCATCGCTTCATTTGAAAATGTTTTTCGATAAATAAGGCACATTGGCGATGATGGATTTGTGGGATTTTTGATAAATCCTTATTTAATATAATCCATACCATATTGCCGTATCTTCTTTTTTACTTCCGACATGGGTTTTTAATAACAAAAATTAACCAATATTAAAGTTTACTTTGCTTTATTATGTGATTAAAGTGTTTTGTTTGTCTTTTTAGACCATATTTTTTTACTTTACAACGCCCCCCTGTGCCATCTCAACGCCCCCCAATTGTCTCTGGATCTTCTACCGCCCCCTTGAAGGTCTCAAACGCCCCCAAGGGGGCGTTATCGCCCACGTTGAGAACCTATGCTCTAAACGATATCCTTTTCTTTGTCTCCCTAGCCTCTCAAAATACCCAAATCCGGGATTACATATTCCAGATATTACAGATAAATATTAAAACAATTTGGAGTTATTGAAGTGCTGCCCTATCCAGTTAAATGTCTCATTTTTTAAAATTATTTTTATTTATGTTTATTTAGAAAGCATACAATTGTGTATAAAGTAATTGTACATTAAATGGTGAATATAATTTAAACCAGTTAAGATCATAGAATTGAAATTAAAAAACTTTTTCACTTTGTTCCACTTGTTTATTATAACCAGGACCGGTTTCATTCTACTACGGACATTTTCAGACTGGTAGTTGAAACTCATATGCTATTGATCTTATACAAACTTAGGCAGGGGTACCTACACAACATTGTCTATATGTAATGAATGATTCTATTTGGTTAATTAAGGTATTATAAGTTATTTTGTTAATTTAGGGTACATTAGGTAATTATAAAGTTTATTTTTAAAAATTATTGATGATGTTTAATAGTAAGTAAATATTTTTAATTCTGATGAATATAAATGAATGGTTTGTGATTTCTGATATTTTATTTTTATAATGTTGGGATATTCCCTCCTTGTTGCTTAGGGCTTATTGTCAAATATTGGTAGCGCTAAAGTAATTATTATTATTAGGGTTATTCACATACTTATTTGGGTTATTACATTTTTAAATTACATATTTAATTATACCATTGTTCTCTGAAGTAAAATTATTCTAAGTGTATTATCAGTCTGAAAATGTTAAGTTTCAACTACCAGTCTGTAACTGTCCGTAGTAGGATGAAACCGGTCCTGGTAATAATAAACAATTGGAACAAAGTGAAAAAGTATTTTTAATTTCAATTCTATGACAATGTAATTCCACCACGAATTAACAGTGCAAAAACTAGACTCAGTTAAGATCCATTTATAATATTAAGTTGTGGTTAATGATGATATGATTATGAATCAGGTGGTTATTAAACAATTATAGTAAGTATATGGTGTAAGCACGTTGTAAAAAATATCAAAAAGGTGATGATAATCAATACAGAAATAATAGTACATAGTGTTAAGTAAAAAGTTATTAAAAAGAAATAATAGTTTTTATTTAAGTAAATTAAACGGTTAATTTGATTTTAAACGATTTAAGGGTACAATGAAAAATTTTAATATCTCTTAGGGCATAATAAGTTTTGCAGATTCGCCAGAACAAGGAGTTATTTGCGTATTTCGATTTAAAATGTTGTATACGAAATAAGGTATTTCGTTCAGGATAACGAAATGCTATCCTTTCTAACAAGGCCGGGGAGTCAATGAGGCAGTTCACAATTTTGTAGAGAAACAGTACATCAAAAATTTTCCTCCGTTTGTAAGAGCGATAGGGTTACACTGACGATTTTCAAAACGATACGACGGTGGTTCAAAAATTTTGTTTGAATGATTTCAATTCCGTTAATATAAATTTGGTATTAAGGATTTCAAATGACAGATGCAAATTCATACGGTAAAATTAATACCTATGGTAATTTTAGAACATGCGACCCAAAAATAATAAAATAAAAAAAACAAGAATTGAAAAAATAACGCAAAAATGTGATCTCCCGATCATGGAAAAATCAGAACACATATGTATTATTATACTTTATATACATACCAAACGTTTGAAGATCTGTTATATGTATTAGGAGATAATATTATGTGAACGGCTCTCCTGGGCAGGGCATATAGCAATAATGAAAGGTGGCTGAACACCAAAGAGGCTTCTTCATAATAAGCTTAAAGGAAGAGATTGGGTGACCTAAACTTCGGTGTCTGGCTATTGTGGAGGTCAGAACTGTACCCGGGCATAACAAATCAAAGGGAGATAGCAGGAGAGTATTTCTTTGAAGCCATCCGAACTATTTATGTATTGTTGTTCTGATGAAAACGATATAAAATTTAAATAATGTTTTGATAACTGTATCTTATAAATAATGTGTTTTTTCAATATTTAACTAATTTCTCTAAATTTTGGATGGTTAAAAAAGCGAAACAACAAAAAGAGTGCTTTTAATTTATTCTACAAGTTCCGCAGTAAGAGATTAAGGAGATGCACTAATCTAATAAGATAATGAAAAACGTGTGTTTACCTAAAATACTAAAAAAAACCATGTATTTAAGAAGATGTAAGAAGGATAGTAATTTTGGGGTCTATTTCGGCCCCAATTGGATGCGGGAGAGTTGATTAAATACTGCGAGTGGAACCAATATTTTTCTTTGAAATAATCGAGTTTTTATGTGATTAGTCTTTTTATGAGCCCAGAAAAAATAAAGTATCATGCTTGTAAAAACTACTTAAAAACTCAAAATATCTTACTTATGAACCCTTTTAGGATTATGGTTTCATTGTACATTATGGAAAATTAAATTCTTAAGATGATGATCGTAAAATCTTTCATTTTTCTCAACTAAATCAAAACAGGCGGCTGTTTTTAACTGTGAATTTAAATCTACATAAGAAGTGATATTGTTAGTTGTCTGATCCCGGGTTTTACACGACTTAGTGCATCGCCTTAAGATCAGAGAGCGTGGTAATGTAAAAATCTCATTTATCAATATAAAGAGTCAACCCATCGCATTAAAAAATAACGAAATACTTGAAAAACTACAACATAATATATTATTCATGCAAGGCGATTATCATTTTTTTAAATAACATAAGCGAAACACACAAAAATGTAACAGAGAAAATATTTTATTTCGACACACTTCTGGTGATACTTGCCACGAAAGTGGCTTCATTATTTTTACTGGTCTGGGAGGGCGAGGAATGAATAGAACTAAGGAACTTTCTTTCATCTCGCATTAACCTCGTAACTTCCACATGATTTCATCAGCTTATTGAATTTTTTACGTATACAGGATTTTACGTATCAGAGTTTTTATCGTTATTTTAGTCGGGATGTTGATCACAGCCGCGTGAACTTTTAATTAAGGGTAAACTTAAAATTATTATTCACATACTGCTCATTCGTAGAAGGTGCTAATTTCATTAATTTAGATTGAAAAAAACTCTTTGCAAGTTATGCTTCAAAATAAGAAAATTAATTATTTATTTACGGATGTGTGTATTGTACATACGGTATACATATGAATGTCAATCTAAATTCCCGGATTCCTTACCCCCTCCCCACTACTGCTAAACTATATGAAATGCACTTGTTTTTTGAAAAAACTCGCGCGCCACCTATTGTAGAAAATTATGAAATTTCATCACGCCAGAGCTCAGCATTATATAAACAAAAACCTTTGCTGGGGTGCGCACAACAACTCACCAAAGTTTCATAGCAATCGGACTAATAATACAGGAAATAATTTAATAACGCCAGAGACCGACCGAAATCGAATATCTGTCCACCGTATTCAACTACTCATAAATAATGTGTTTTACGTATTGTTTTTTTGCTAGTGATCATAATCTTTAGTATAAATTTTAAGTCCCAAGTTTATCGGAATGCAAAAAAAATGCTTACCTTTTTCTTTTGTTCATAACAAAATTTCCAAGCGTAATTCTATTTGCGTAAGAAATGTAACCAATTACCTCTGAAATACCATGGTTCTGTCTCCTAACTCCATTACTCTTACTTTTATTAAATTAATTCCATCTTCATATTGGACTACCCACTTCTTGTCCAGCATCCAATGGAGATGTGAGCATATACATATATGCCTATGTTATAAATTCTGTCAGCATGTCACTGGCCATAACTAACGCCCAGTCTCGACCGCAAAAATAACGAGGAAATATAACCAAGTAACAAAAAGGGTCATGTTGATGCGTGAGTTGTATAACGGCGCTGTTGAATTGAGAAGAGACTTTTGATTAAATTATTTATTTCAACCCTTTCGGTCACTCCTTCGTGGGAAATTGTTAGGTCATCGCACATATATAGGCATGTGATATCTGAAAGTAGTACGTGTTGATACATTATTATATCTGTTTTTTTAAATAGTATATTTTATTCAGTTATAATTTTTTTAGATCTTATATTTAGTTTATATTTATTCTAAACTGCTATAATAATATTCTACTAACTATGTACTAAAATTTGTTCTTCACAATTTTGAGGTATAATTCAAGAAAAACTGCGAGATTTTTGCTTCCTTAACGTTTACAGGGAGTTCTATAATATTTTTTAATTCCTTAATAAATATTCTCTGTTTTCCCTATGAATTTTATTTTGGAAGCCTAATATCGTTGCAGTTTCTCGTAGAATAGAAATGAATATTACTTTTAATACAAAAATTATTCGACTTATAATCGGAAATCATTTTATTTTTTAACCTTTAAAATAAATCATTTTATTTTTTAACCTTTAAAATAATACTAGGGTATTGTAGACTTTTCGTTTCCACCATATAAAAATAATAATCTATACAGTGGACAGTTTCGTTACCCTAAAGGTACCCGAGACATAAATGCCCCGGGGCCCCCTGACCTTAGGGGCCCCAAAACTCGTGCCCATAGACAGGGCCACCACAGCGCAGAAAAGGGGTATTAATCATCTAGCATTACCGTAAAGAGGGAAAAATTTAGGCACAAACGGGTACCTGGTTATACCCCTGATGCTATGCATAGTATTTAATGTTTAAAATTTTAATTTTTTCAGGACTAAATGTGGTTCGAATGAACAAGAAGTCCGAGAGGCAATCTTAGAATTCACTAAAGCAAATCCAATAAATCCACTAAAAAATCCGATAAAACAATTTAAAAAAAACGAGTGTGCTGACCACACGACTTAAGTAAATCTTCACTAACTTTTAAAAGAAGAAAGATAGAAAATGTGCGCGCGCTCTGCTCTCTCTTACTCCTACAGTGTGATACAGACAGTAGGCCTGCACTGTGTCTTAGATATACGAAACGTAACTGTCTCTTCTCTTTATATCTTCACTAACTTATATTTCCCTCTCAACTTCAATTCGCCCCGCCCAATCACGCTTTTCGTAACGCAGTTTAGAAGTTTAACTTAAAAAATTCGAGTGCAGTTTACGTACGGTAGAAGCGAAAATTTAGATACAAAAACAGTCTCAACCAATACTTGAAAAGCGAAGTCATAATCCAAGCGACCAATCAAGAGCGCAGTCCTCGCGTAATTTCCGTTTCATATCTCAACCAATATGAGCCTTTAAAAGTGACATCATTATCAAAGCGGCCGATAGCCAGTTTATGTGTCGCAGATTCAGTGCTCGTCATTTCCGTTTCATCCGAAATCCAAATCACAGCGGGGCAGTAAAAGTTTCACTTCAAAAATACTTCCTAATTGTTAAAACATATTAATTTATTCTTTACCTTATAACAGAATTCAGGGTAAAACAGTGAGTTCCCGGATTTGCCCATGTCCTACTCGATTTGAAGGTTATAAGAATTAGAAAAAAATATGAACGTATGCCACAAAAAACAGCATGTGCAATTCACACGCGGTAGATGCGAAACCTTCAGGAAACTTAAGTAGACAAGAGTGGGGAAGAGGAGACCGGTTATGTGTTCGTCTCTTTTTAGTGTCGCTATTTTTCATTTCATCGAGTTTCAAATCACAAGGTGCTAAAGAAGTTTTAACTTAAAAAAATCGTGCACATGAGGTAGAAGTGAAACGTAGACAAGAGTGGGAAGGCTTCGAAGCATCACACAAAAAGGAGACCGATATGCTACGAAGCACCGCACAAAGAGGAGACTAAATCCTATAGATGTATTTGTTTATCTCTTTTTAGTGTTGCTATTTGTCGTTTCATCGAGTTTAAAATCACAACGGTGCTAAAAAAGATTTCATTTCATAATTTTTTTGGTATTTTAACTTATTTGCATCGGGTCTGTTATCCCAGTTTTTTAAATTTCCAATTCTACTTTCAGAAAATTAGGAACATGACTAAATTTCCACAATTTTTTTTTTGGGCACAGTTAATTGAATAAAATTATATTATTACATTAATGGAAGACTTACGTCATCGTATCTTACACAGCCTCATTGAGGAGCTTTTTACCTACGTGTGGCGACAAGTTGAAATGGCCGCCGGGACGCCTTACTACCGATTCCTATGCAAGAAGGGCGCCGCAACGCTCGCCAAATTTTAATATGGGCTTAAAAGCGTTCTGCTTTCGTTATTGAAAAAAAAATCAGGCGAACAAAAGGTTTTTTCTCGATAAATTGTCGGATGGGTGAATAGAAGATTTGAATGTGACCACGGCGGGTTATGGAAACCAAATTGTTGATTATATTAAATTTAATCGATTAAATAATGTACACTACGCGGAGCAATAGTAACAAATGTTTACAGTAAATTTGACTTTGTTGATGTTTACACTTATCGTTAATGCATATACCTTTATACATACTTTATGCTTGCTTTGTAAAATAAATATTAGTAAAAATATTACGAGCTTTTTTATTATAAGTGTTTTAATTTCAACACATTTATTGGCAAATGGGTAAGTGTAGAAATGGGGAGAGGCACGAAAAGATCGAACAAATGCGTTAAATTCGACTATTTTTTATTGTAATATAAAAAAAATGAGTTACTACATATATGCATATATATTTTACAAAATATAATAATAAAGGACGTTTTTGGTCATGCATACCTTATCAGAAAAAAGTAACTCTTGTACCTTGATAAGGGAGCCACGATTCTTACTCAGGTTTTAAGTTATGTTTTAATATATATAATATGTTTTGTATAAAAAAATTACTTTTTTCTGTAAGTTTTTTTTTTAAATTGTTTAATTTTATTTATTTGTTCTGATTGGTTGATGATTCAGCGTAATTCAGAAGAAAGGTAATTATAGTTTTTTTTATGGTTTGGGAAATATAATGATTTTGCATTTGAGTTGTTTTAAAATTAGGAGTAATAAATTGGTTTCCATTTCTCATTAGTTTGTAAAATTCTTGATATTCTTTGTTTTTTTTTCTTTATTCTGTTGAGAAGGTATATTTTTCTAAGACACTATATAAAGAGGTAAGATTTGTTTGTTTGTTTGTTTGCATTGAATAGGCTCCGAAACTACAGAATCGATTTGAAAAATTCTTTCACTGGTGGGAAGCTACACTATTCCCGAGTGACATAGGCTATATTATATTTTCAAAAAAATTAGGGATCCTTACTTAAACTCCCATAAAGTAACCCAAGGTGAAAAAAAATTACCTAAAATATTCTTTGCATCGCGTGCGCTGCGAAAAATATTGATGATAGAATAAAATAATGTACCACAAATTTGCAGAACACATCATTATTTACAAAAAGTGTCGTGACAGCATATGTCTAACTATTATAGTTATGCCACAATAAGTGTTCTTTTATTTTTAAAATTTAATTGAAAGGCCACCGCTGGAAAAGGCTAGAATAGGCTCTTTATCTTGGTATTAATCCTTATCAAAATAAATTACTTCATATTCAAGACTGCTTCAATACCTTTATATAACTTTTTGAATTATTCAATTCGGACATCCCATTCGAAAGATATCACGAGTTTAAAAATGTAAGTATTAGAAAATAATTGCGTGGTCGCTGGTCACCCCACTCGGCTAGCTAGGCAACATCTTATGCGATCTAGGCGTCACTGGGATACGGGCCATACGGGAGGGGAGTCAATGTCAAAAGGATGGAAAGGGGAACGCAGGAAGGAAAAGGGACGCATGAGAATATCCATTTATTTATTTATATATTAACGCTAAACATTTAGGGATAAACAATTTATTTCTTTTAATGGCATAGCAACGCATGCCGGGAACCAGCTAGTATTAAATATTACTGTAATCATGATTCTTTGCGAAACTTTCACTGAGTTTAGATTGTTTTCGTAAGATCCTCCCCAACCAATAATCCCGTAGATAAGTGAAGAAAGACAAAGGTCATGTACGTATTTTCTATACATTTTAATTTTTTGTTAACCTACCAAATATGTATATATGTTACTGTAAAAGCCCGAACTACGGTACATCCTAAGATTTACCAACTCTTAATGGTAAAAGTCCGAACCGTTTTATAATAATCGTTCATTTACCTAACCTAACCTAACATAACCTAACCTAACCTAACCTAACCTAACCTCACATAACCTAACCTAACATGTACTAAATTAAAAAAAAAAAACTCGAAAAAATTGTTTCTTATTTAAATATTCGTAACCTAACCTAACCTAACCTAACCTAACCTAAACTAACCTAACCTAACCTAACATGTACTAAATTCTAATGGTAAAAGCCGAAAAAATCGTTTCTTATTTAAATATTCGTAGAACGGTTCGGACTTTTACCATTCAGAGTTGGTAAATCTTAGGATTTACCGGAAAATTTTAGGATTTACCGTAGTTCGGGCTTTTACAGTGACATATATATACATTTCCTTATTATTTTCACTAGCTCTGAAATGTGACTATTCCACTTCAGGAATCAATTATAATTAATATTCGAATAATTAATTAACTGATAGTCCAATTTTTTATTTTTTCTATTAACCTCCTCCCCTACCTATCCTTTTTATAATATTTGATTCCTTCTTTTCTACTTGTATCTTTTTCTGGCAGCAAGAAAGTGTCTTCTTTTATATCTCTCTTGCGCATTGTTTTATTTTCTTATATATGTCTGTATATAATTATCTATTGTTAAAATGTTTAGAGTTAAACAAAACCTGGCTGGATATTAATTATTAATTCAAATAAAAAGTGAATTATACAAAGCGTTTTTTCATTTCAAATAAAATGTCACACCAAAGAATTATTTAAGATTTACATTTTTCCAATTCTTTCAAGTTATCTTATGTATATGTTATGTAAAATATCAAGTATCTTTTTGTTTAATTATATCTATTTTTACTTTGTCGGGTTTTGAGACCGTACCCGATGACGTAGTACATTCACTGGGCATGTCGATGCAAATACTATTTTAATATTCGAATGAATGAAATAACTTTTCTTATTACTTGACGTCCATAATCGACAACATCCCATACCATCGTACTTGAATTAAATCGAACCAACCCCTGTTATATTATTTGTTAACAAAACTTCATCCATTTATATTCAATATATATTTCTGGCGGATTTGACCTGATATTGTTCTTTGTTTGCTATTAAAAAACAGACATTTTTGGTGTATTTTATTTGTGTGTATTTATGTCTTTTTTATTCAAATATGTTATAATATGATCTTCAAAATATACCTCGTTTGAAAACGTCTTGACGGTTAATTTATTTTGTAATATTACAATTAAATATATAATATAGCTGTAATCCTTTCTTTATTTACATAATTTATAACATTTATGAAATAATATAATAAAATGATAATATTATTTATTTTATTGAGAAATAATAAAATAATAATAAATAGCCATAAATGAATATTTTAGGTTTTATTACCCATTATTAACCTTTCTTTTTAAACGACTTCGAAAAAGGGGAGGTTCTCAATTCGACTCTTTTTTTTATGTTTGTTACCTCAGAACTTTCGATTGGGTGAACCGATATTGATGATTTTTTTAAATTAGAAACTGATGCCTCCCGTGTAGTCCCATTTTAATTTGGTCCAGTTCTGACAATGGGATCCATGAGAAAACCATATATGTCTTAAATTTGCAATAAGTATGTGCGCGACAAATGGACGAATAACTCAATATTACGCCAAGTAAAACTTCTTTACGAACGATTGTCACTAACAATCAAAAAATAAACAAAAATTTTAACAAAACAAAAAACGACTTCAAAAAATGCACTAACAGTAAAAAAATAATTTCGTACGATCGTTATTTTTAGAGTCACTGTCAGCCAAGATCTCCACATCTCACCTATAACTACCTATGTATGTAGTTACCTTGGCTGACACCGACTCCAAAAATAACAATCGTACGAAATTATTTTTTTACTTGTTAGTGCAATTTTTTAAGTAGTTTTTTGTTTTGTTAAAAAAAAATTATTATTCATCTGCACAGTTCCGTCTGAATGAACAAAAAAATCACTTTTTTTTTTAACACCGCCAAAGGATCCCAACTGCTCTCAACCGCCTTTTTTACACTACCTCCACACAGGAGTTCCTGAGAAAAACAGTTTCTGTCGGGGCCTATCTCATCTTTGAGGATTCTGAATGGAGGGTCTTTTTAGGGAAAAGAAGAAGAAGAAGTTCTGGGAAGGAAAATGTTATGAGGAGAGGGTTGGAATCTGAGGCCAGTGTGTCCACTCCGGATATATGAATCCATTCAGCTCACTGCAGTGCAAAGAGATGGATCGAGAGAGTCGGGCAAGAGAGGTCTAGGCTAGGTCTCCCTCAACCAGTAGGTGGGTAAATGCATCCACCGCCAAGACGTAGACAAACCTCAGCCAATGAACCTGGGCACCCCTGCTAAGTAACCAAATGTAGCGAATCATTTGGGGTGACCTATTGCAAGGATTGATTATCCATAAATGATTCCTGGGGCGGTGGCACGTCATCGTGGTAATTCAACTATAACTGTTTTTCAAAACTTTATGATGAAATCTAGGAAATCATGAGATAATCATAACTATTTAACTGTGTTTTAGTGTGATAAAAATATTGAATAAACGATTTTTCAAAACATATTTTTTCTTAAAGTTTTGAACTCATCGAGACTAAATGTAGCCGAATGTATCGGGAAAATTTTAACGTTTTCTGTGTTTAATGAATATTATTGTGTCACATTAACTTTAGTTTTGTGATGTATTCAGGGTTTACTTTAACAACTTTTAATTTTTTCAGAACCAAGGCGATTTTTGTCTGTAGTTAATTTTTCATTCAAATTTCATAACGCCAGAACTTATATTATATATAGAAACAATCTTCTGTTAAAATGCAATGTACTGTAAAATTTTTGATTCAATCCATTGATTACTTTCCGAGATTTGCGAACCCAAACATACGGAATCAAATTTTTTACATGTATAGATTGTTGTAGGCATTAAAATCAATTGCATCAGGTTGAATCGCACAATATCTTTTTTATTTTTTCATATAATGATAATTTACATTTTCCCAAAAACATGGAAAACTATGGAAAAAATCACACACTCAATGATAAAGAAATGCTTCGTATTCTCCCCACTCTTGTCTACTTTTGTTTTCTGAAGGTTTCACTTGTACCGTGAGTAAATTGCACACTCAGATTTTTTTTTAAATATGGCCCCCATTTTTTGGCACACATTATGCAGCCTCATTGGAAAGCTGCTCGCAACATTGCGCAGCTTTTCTCCACTTCACATCGAATCCAATGCCTGGGTAGTCCTTTGGGGGGTTATTTTGAAAAACTTGTTTTAGGTACCCCAAAGGAAAAAATCGTTTGTGGTTACTTTATCTGAATGTAGGGATCTTTCACCTGACCATGTATACATGATAACTAGCTTCCCAATCTCTAGATTCTCAAAGTTGACAGCGTCTGATTTCTGCATTCCCTAATCGTCCTGTTTTATTTACATATGTGTATTGTTCGTTGATAGTGCACAAAATGATTTCCGTAAATAATAACGTTTTTAAAAAAATATTTTGAATTTGTGAAAATATGTAACGACTCTTCACCGACTTGGGGTTAACCCATTCATGCTTGTGGCCGGCTGTGATATCCTTGGAAGTCAGCCGGCAAACTGTTTTAACATTGTATAAAAAAACATGACACGGTCAAATGGTCGCTTTGAATGCCGTAATGTAAATAGACTCGTAAGTCATTAATCTTCCACTTGTCACGAGAAGGGTTTTTCAAAATTGATCGTCGAATTAACTAACCGTGAAAAATATACGTTCTTATCAAACTTACTTTCATATTTATTTCTTTCGGAAGGGTTAAGCAAAGCAATTTAGGCAAAGTAAAATTTATGTATCAACTAATACGCCGATTTTTCAAATGATACTCTGGAAACCTATTACGGCTTTATTACGTATTACGTAGGCCAACTGGGAGTAGCGTTATATAGTTTCCCTACCATTTTCTAATCTTAAGTTCAGATTTTTTTTACATTTTGTTTCAAACTGGAAAACTTTTAATATTGTTTAAGTGCGGTGACTAGGTACCAGCAATTAACAGGACATAAACTAGACCTTTTTCTGTGGAATAGGTTATAAAATTGGGTGTTACATGCTTTTTCTTGGTTGTTTTACGACTGGTCGTATCACAATCCGGAGCCGGGATCATGCCACCCAACGCTTTGTACACAAACAAATAATCAAACAGGCGGATTGTACAATACTTCAATCGTAACGGTATTGATTACTGGCTCTAATAAGAAGATTATTTTTCAAATTAATAAATTACTTTGTTTTTATTACTAAAATTGATTATAAAAAACCGACAATTTTCGTAAGCCAAGTTTACTTCATCAGGTTTTTAATATTACTAATTTTTATATATAGACATAGAACGTAGTGTCAAAGAAAAAATAACAAACATAGACAAATAATTAACATAGACAATGGTAACAATGGAAAAAATTAAAATGGGTAGGGACAATACGGAACAATTTACAAAGGAAATAAGTTTAATATTGGGTCATTTAAAAAATAATGTTGCTGTTTAATGTTGCTGTTGTTGCACAAAATAAGTTTGCTGTTTTAGAAGAAGTGAAGAAGATTATAGTTCTAAATTCTAGACAATTCGTATATTTAAAATAAAAACAACATCCGTACGTGTGGAGGATTTTTTTATGGAAAGGAAGGAGAGAAGTTCTGGGAAGGAAAAAGGCATTGGGTAGGTATCTGGGGGTATAGGAGTAACGGACATATGAATCCGTTCTCCCCACCCACTGCAGTGCAAGACGATGTTACTCAACCAGTCTCAGAGTAATATTGAAGTAAACCCTGTAATATGTGATTGTTCCCTTTTTCCCAAAATGCATTCTAAGAAACGGAACTGTGATTTAGATGCACTAAAATGTATTCCAAAATGTACACTTTTAGAAGTAAAATTTATTTCAGGTTGGGTACTTTATCCCCTAATCCAAAAATATACTCAATATCTATTGTGTTTTTCATAGTAGGTATCTAATAAAGAAGCAGATTTAGAATAATGCAGCATAATAATATATGAGGGATTTTCGTCCTTTTAAAAATACTGGATAAATAACCGGATCTTTAAAATTCATTTAGCATGTTGTTAAGTTTTTGGGGTAACTGAACCTTAAGTCTCAATGAAAGCTTCAAGGCATGTTAATCTTGCTTTTCTTTTTCTTGCTAGGTACCCCTTTTTAATTGCTGCCTTTATTGTATCGCTTGTTCTTTTTCACATTAATATAATGGCAGTAATTGCGTTAAAACAAGTGAGTACTCAAAGTGCCTCCAAAAACAGTGTGTTGAATTTTACAACCACCTCTGGTCTGGTGTCACATAATATTATCAATTTTTAACCTTTAACTATGGACGTTACATTTTTGTTACACTACTATGGACGAGCGGTCTCACAGACCGCTATATTTTAAGGCTGGAATCTAACTAGTTAAGTAAGCATTGCACCTAAAATTGTTTTATTTATTTACGAACTTTACCAAATGTTAATAAAACAAGACATTTTAATTAAAATATATTTATTTTAAACTAAAATCTAACCATTTTACAATAAAATACACTTTTCAGTAATTTTTTCTCGAGATCACTTTGTAGGAACATTATCCGAGGAAAATTACTTTTTCAGTAAGTTTCACTAATTTTACAATAAAATATGAAGAATACAAAACACAAAAACTTAAAATTAACTTCTTAAAACAAAACATAAAAATTTTGGCAAAGGCCCAACATGACATATTTATTGGCAGTCTTTGATTAATGGCTTAGAACATTGTAGGCATATTTGCTGTTTACAGCCTTCAAAAGTGTAAATCGTCTTTCTTTTTATCTTTGGTAGGCATAGTTTACACGTCTTACCTTTAGGAACAATAGTTTTCTGATATTTTTAATTAATAAACCTAGAACAAAGAAAATCACCATAAAAGCTCAATTTATTTCACAAACGTGTCCCACAGACCGCAATCAAAATATACAGCAAAATTACTCACCCAAAATACAGCCGGCGACGTAACCTTCACTCTCGACAGTTGTTTCGCCACGAAAACCGAAGCTACTGAGGCGGACAGACGCATGAGGTACGCGGGAGGAGAGGGCTCGCAATTCACATACTGCAAGCGGCCTGTGAGACCGCACGTTCATAGTTAAAGGTTAATGGAAAATTATTTTTCGTCGTTTTCAAAACTGGAATTGATATTCAACAATAATCTATACCTGTGACTAGTTCATATTAACTTGCTCCGTAGTAAAGTGTATTTTAAAAACTATAAAGCTCAAATTAAATAGTTACTTGGAGTTTTACGTGTTAGTACTACAAAGTTCTAAAGTATTTTTATAACATCCGAGCGATTTAAAGTTTCTTCCTAATTTAATCAGCAAAACTATTATAATACAATTTGCTTTAACGCGGGTAGTACGAAAAATTCAAGATGCATTGCCGAGTGTGCTCAGTAACTATACTTACAGGTGAGCTAAAATTCACATGCGCCGCATGCAAAGGCACATTTCATTTAGCTTGCGGAGGTATTGTCGAGAATACATACCGTAGACTCAATCAAGAACGGCGATCTCAACAAATGTGTAAGCAATGCAATTCAGCGACACCCGGCGCTACTAGCCCACTGCAGACAAACAGTGATACTGAACCTTTGGTGCAGAGTAAAAAAGTTACTGATACTAGTTCAGCGCCCGCCGTTCAGATACCGACAAATCTAAAAGATATTCAAGATCTAGTCATGAACAAGACATCTAATCTGGAAAAAAAACAAAATGATATTCTAGACCAAAATAACAAAATACTTGAAAGTATTCAATTTATGAGTTCTCAATATGAGGATTTCATGGCTAAAATCCGTGATATCGAACTAAAGAATGATGAACTCACTAAAAAGAACTCAACCTTGGAAGCTAGGATTTATGTCTTGGAAAAATGTGTGGACATGCAGGAAAGGGAACTCAAAGCGAACAACTTAGAAATAAGAGGCATTCCTGAAATCAAAGGAGAAAACCTGCAAGACGTTTTATTCAATATCTGCAAAACAACAAAGTCCTCCACTGATACAAAGGACATTGATGCCATTCATCGCGCAGCAAAAAAAAACAACAATAGTCATCCGAGAGAAATCATTGTTAAATTCAAAACGAACATAGCAAGAGAACACCTGTTAACAGACGTAAAAACTTTCAACAGAAACAAACAGAATCTAGAAGACAAATTGAACACCTCAAACATCGGTATAGCTGGTTCCTGCTCGCCAATCTTCATTTCAGAAGAACTAACATTTCGCGGTAAACAGCTGTGGTACAAGACACGAACAGCGGCGAAGGAAAAACAATATCGCTTTGCTTGGATTAAACGGGGGCAGATTTATCTTCGTAAAAACGAGGGAACTAATGCCATTATTATCTCAGACGAAAGCAAATTGGCTGCGCTTTGATAAATTTGAATTAATGGCTATTCTTTCGAGGTATGTCTTGACCCGTGCTTTTATGTCTCGCTCTCATACTTGTATCATTTACTACCTTTCTGGAATTCATTTAATATCACCCATTTCCTGCTACCTTATTACTATTATTGTTTTTGCTTCTTGTTATCTCTTTCATACTGCATCTAATTACACTATTTATACTATATTACTATATATTACTGATATTTGTATAATTTACTACCGTTCTGGAATTAATCTGATATCAAGCAATTCCTGCTACCTTTTTATTTTTGCTTCTTGCCATCTCATTCATAGTACTACATATAACTGCATCATTTGTACTATATTATGTATATTAAGCACATTTACCATTGTAACTACATTTGGAATCGCATTTAAACACATGTTACTCAGGAACCAACTTCTATACAACACACAATCAACACATATATATGATTCAATTAAATTATGATACCGGAAATGATTCCGGTATAGATCTTAACATGAATGTCATTGATGATCTGAACAATCTAAATAACTATAAATGGTGCGCTTACGGCGTTAAAATTATACACCAAAATATAAGAAGTATCTCTAATATTGACGATTTTTTAATTTTTCTTGATCAATTTAATTACCAATTCGATGTTATAATTTTATCGGAATGCTGGCTTAACAAAGATTACACCTCAAAAGTTATTCACAATTATTCTGAACACCACACAAACATATATCTCAATAAGTCTGGCGGTATCGTTGTCTACATCAGAGATGGACTTCAATCTCAAGTTGATGAAATATTCTTATCACAAGCCAATTGCCTGAAAATTGTATTGAATGATAACCTATGCATTTTTGCAATATATAGATCACCCTCTTTTCAAAATATTGACACCTTTCTGAGTTCACTCCAATCAATTATCAACAGCTCAAAAAATATGGAACGACAAATAATTATAGGCGACCTCAACATCAATACGATTACCGAATACCACCGCCAGTCCAACGATTACCTATGTCTGCTAACTGAAAATGGGTTCATTCAGGCAATTATCAGCCCTACTCGTGAACAGGGCAAGAGTAAATCTTGTATTGACCACATCAACGTCAAAAAAATTAATCATGTTGACTCATTTGTCATTCACTCCACAATCTCAGATCACTATACAACTGCACTATGCCTTAAAAATAAACCTCCTAATCCTGCTAAAATTAAACATGTTGCAAGAATAAACTATAATAACTTAATTGAGGACTTGAGCTCAGAAAACTGGCAAAATGTTCTAGACCAATCTGATGCCGACTCATCAATGAATGAGTTTATTACTAAATTACACTCATATATATCTAAACATACAAGCAATAAACTTGTACCACATAAGCAAATAAAACTTACGCCATGGATCACCCCTGGCCTTATCAAATCGATTAACGTTAGGAACCAACTTCATGAAAAGGCGAATAGGTGTCCTGAGAATATTATAGTACAAGCTCATTACAAAAAGTATAGGAACTTTTGCAAGAAACTAATAAAATCGGCCAAAGAAAATTATTATAAAAAATTCATTTACGAAAATAACTGTACTCCAAAACGTTTATGGGAAGCATTTCGCAATATAACTAAAACAAAAATAAATAAATCTTCCGATATTAAATCATTGAACATCAATAACGTGAACACCTCAGACCCAAAAATCATTGCGAATTTTGCCAACAATTATTTCACGTCAGTGGGAGTCACACTTGCGAAAAAAATTCTCAAAAATCTTAATACAACAGAATCTGATCTCGCAAAGTCAACAATCTCTAATTTCGGTCATAAACTAGACAATATCCATACAACTGCAAACGAAGTCATTAAAATAATTGACGAACTCAAGTCATCGAATGCTTGTGGTCCTGATAACGTCTCATCAATTCTGTTAAAAAGTACCAAATCCTTCATAGCAACTCCAATCGCGTATATTTCCAATCTAAGCTTCGATTCAGGAAAATTTCCAAATCATTTAAAACACTCTATTGTTATACTGCTTCACAAAAATGGAGATAAATCGCAGATACACAATTACCGGCCCATTTCTTTGCTCAATTCTGTCTCGAAAATTATTGAGAAAATTGTAAAAAATCGTGTCAGTCATTACCTCGAAAAAAATAAAATCCTTTCCAATAGACAGTACGGCTTCAGACCAGGACTGAGCACTGAAAATGCCATTACAAACCTGACGAAAATCATCTCCAACAATATTGATAGAAGAAGAAAATGCATTGCGCTCTTCTTGGATCTAGCCAAAGCGTTCGACACTATTTCACACAAAATTCTATTGAAAAAACTTCAGAGTATTGGCATTCAGGGTCAGCTACTTAAGTGGTTAGGTAGTTATCTAGAAAATAGGAGCCAAAGAGTGAATATAAACGATACTCTAAGCGATCCAGCTGATATTAACTTTGGTGTACCTCAAGGAAGCACTCTAGGACCACTTTTATTCAATATCTATATAAATGAATTATGTAACAGTTCATTTGCCGATCACATCATCACTTTTGCCGATGACACAGTATTATTATTTGAAGGCAAAAATTGGAATGAAGTTCATTATAATTCAGAAATTGGTATTAACAAGGTAAAACAATGGCTAGACAATAATCTTCTCACTCTTAACACTGACAAAACTAAATTCATCCGCTTCAGTGCAACTCAAGCGGGACAACCAAGAGAAACTCAAAGAATTACTATACACCATTGCAATGACCCAAACACTTGCAATTGCAATACCTTAGAATATGTGGATAGCATAAAATATCTAGGAGTTATGGTCGACAAGAATCTGAGATGGAATGAACATATCGACTCAATTGCCACAAAGGTCAGAAAACTCACGCATCTTTTCATGTCTATAAGAAATATTCTCTGCACAAAAGACCTGAAAGTAATGTACTATGCCATGTGTAACTCGTTACTTGAATATGCATCTTTAGGGTGGGGAGGATGTACCAAATCAATACTGGACCCCTTATCCAAAGCACAGAAATCTCTACTAAGGGTCATCCTAAAAAAACCTTTTAGATACCCCAGTAATGATTTATTCAAAGAGATAGGAGTTCTGGATGTGAGGCAACTATTCATAAGAAAAGTTATATTATACACACAAAAATATCGTCACCTCTTCCCATCCGTAGAACACTATCACAACACCCGACACGCAGGGAGGAATCCAATTGTTCCACTTACTACTATGACATCCCTTTCTCAAAGACAATATTCTTACCTAGGTCCAAAAATGTTCAACCTTATACCCGGTTCTTGGAAATTGAAAAGTGCAAGCGTCCTGCGTAAATTAGTCAATGATTGGATTCTGAACTTAGGGAGAGTCGAAAGTGAACGTATGCTATTTAACTGATAAGCAAAATTACCTAACTTTCCTGTTCACTAGACTAAAATTCCTAAAACACTTCATTTAGTTCTGATTTTGCTTCGCAATGTTTCGACATCTTTTTGATGTTTTTATACCTGGGATTTATGGTTTTGCGCCCCTGAACTTGAAGCCTGTCTGCTGCGTGTACTCGTAGGTACATCACTGCTGTAAGGCACGTCACATGCACGTCGCGTACTACTCTGTGTTGAACTTGGTACCTTACAGCGGTAATGATTTATAATTTAAAATAAATAAACAATATACAACACAACATGTATGACGTACGAAGTATTGTACCAATATCACCAAAGTAGCACTAAATCAGGTACTATTTACTTATATTCATAGTTTCTGTTTCATAGTTTATATTTCTATCTATATTTATAGTCATTGTTTTTATATTTTAACAGGATTAGTTAAAGACATGAGCGCGGTGTATATTCGTATTGTCGTATAATGTAATATGTTCTGAAATCATGTTTTTGATCTGTTAAAATAATCATGTTTGCACATAATTTTTTACACGTTGTAGTTTTAACGCAAAAAAAATCGTATAATCAATACATACATAAATTATTTCTAATATTGTAAATTTTAATATAGTTTCTCCTACAAGTGTACTGTGTATTAATAGTTCACATTTCTAAACACAACCTAACATAACTTCATATCTTTATGTTGTAAATCTTATTGTAATTCCTCCATCTTGTTATCAGGTACCTGGTTTACACTTTTTCAATACTACGAAGTTACATATTTATCTCATACTCTGTAAATCTGAATACACTATTTGTTACGAGGTTAATTCGGTAAATCCGATTATAATATGTGCTACAAGATTACTTTTCTACTTTGTCACAAGAAAAAAAATATATGTGTGTATGTGTGTATATATATATACATATATGTATATATGTATGTATGTATATATATATATTTGAGTGTATGTATGTACATGTATGTATATGTATGTGTTTGTATGTATGTACATGTGTGTATTTTATATACATCTTCTTTATTGCACAACTCAGTTTCAGAGAAAAAAAGAGTTTTTTGTTATTTTTTGTTTTTGTTATGAATTATGTACATTTCATGAATAATATGAACTAAACATGTCAATTTGTCTGTCCTGGAACGGGAAACTTTCCTAGTTGGACAGGCAAAACTTCCTTATATGTAATTTATACTCACTTTGTATCTATGTATAATAAATAAATAAATAAATAAAATAAAATTAACAAAATCCCTGACTTTGTACGGAAACGTGCCGTCCGTTTGATCGATTCGCCTCTCTTAACACACGGATTGAAATCTTTTGAGCACCCATACTGGGAGTGCTGTTCTGTTTTTCAATATTCTCCGGTATTTCAATGGAATATTCTCCGACGAACGAGTGTCATTGACCCCTTCCATAACTGTGCATGGTCGCACCAACAAGCGCCCAACATGCCCCCAGAATTTTTACACGGTTGTCATTTGTCACATGAGAACGTGTCGTTTCTACGACTCGTTCTTGAGTTCAACAGCTCCGCCATGGAATGATTTGCCGGTGTCTGTGTCTGTCCTACAAGACCAAAGTGCACTCCTTCTCCTCTTCAAAAATATCCTCCACTTACCATTTCCAAAGATGACAAAGCCAATTATTATAAGCAATAAATTATCAGCCTGAAACACTCATGTAGCCGACGTGTTCACACCCTCGAAATATTTTTCATCAAAACTCATCGCTTGGCTCGGTCCTCTACAGTTTTGTGATCATTTTGGGAATCGGGAAAAAATGGCCTACCCTCACAATACTGGAGTACCGTGCCGCCGGCGACGCTTTGATGGAAAATATTTGTTCTAGTTAGAAAATGTCATTTTTATCAATTACTTATTATTTTCTTATTGGATTTCAAATATTTAAGTTTTTTATTTCTTATGTACATCTCCCCGGTGCGATCAATAAATAATACTTTGAGAAATCGCTACTGGGGAGGTTGTAAACTCATTTTAAATATGTTTGATTTTTGTACTTATTTTTAAATGTTTATGTCTTAATTTTTATACACACGGGCCTTGTAGGACAAATGAAATAATCAGTTTTCATTTGAAATCCTACAAGGTCTCGAGTAAAGCCAAGATTTATCACACAACATATTGGGAGGCAAAAATAAAGTCATTTTTGCCTACCAAAAAATTTCGAAGGTGTAAAATTTATGTTTTTCCAAATAACAAAACCTGCGGGCCTTGTAGGACAATGAAATAATCAGTTTTCATTCTTGATCCTACAAGGCCTCCAGTCAAACTGAGACTTTGCTCTCAAAATACTTAGAGCTGAAATTAGAGCTCAATTTGCCATGTCAAAAAGACTTAGAAAATTTCGGTCATGACATTTTTACATTTTTACCTCTACAAAATTCTAGGGTCCCTGTGAGATGGTGAAATAAACAGATTTCGTTAACTTATCTCACAGGGAACCTAGGAAAAATAATTATAACTTGATAAATCATAAAACATTTCCTTAAAAATCAAAAATTCTTAAAATCACGGTAAATTCACCAAACTAAAATTCTTGTTATAAATCTTGGCTTTATTTATATGTTTTTTCTATTTAATATGTATTTTGATTGTTAATAAAGGCTACAAAATCCGTAAAAGTTGCCAAATTTAGACGAGCACTTTTACGGATTAAACCGGCAAAATAGAAACTAAGCAGTTTCTTGCCCTTTATAAAGGAAAAGTGCCTGGGTTCCGTTTCCCCCTCCACTTTCCGTGAGCCACCTACCGATTGGTATAAATACGACAAATTTTTCAACAATAAATCAGTTCAACGTTTTCCTTAAATCTTCGTGTTTTACTCCTTCCTCTGGAAGAAACCTCTCTCCGACCTGCCTCCTGCTGAAGCTCTGCCTGAACACAAGTCTGGTGCCTACCTCCTCAAGACCAGCCGGCCCAACTACTGGACACCGCAAGGCGCCAGGCTCAGGCAGAGACCAAGGACATCCAGGGCTACCACTCACCAGCTCTGGGTGCAGGGAGGCAGATCAAGGGTTACCACCCTCCACTGGAGGTTATCCACCGCATACCCAGATCAAGGGTTACCACCCTCCAGTACAGCAGGGCTGTCACCTTCAAGGAAGGCCAGCCAGTACTGCATTTCAAAACAATATTACAATAGTCGACATCCACGTGCACAGCCACCGGTGCCCTTTTCTACAGTCTTGTAGCACACGTCTGTTACAACTCATCTACATTGAAAAAAAATTCCGAGAAAAGATACTGGCCGCCAACAGGACTCGAACCCGTATCCTTCTGATTGCCGGTCAGGAGCTCTCCAAATAATTCATTATATTATACTAGTGCTTCATTCAACAATTACTGCTTATTACATTTTCCCACCTGAAAACAACCAAATTTATTTTTTGTGAGAGAAGCATTGTTAATGCTAAATCGCCCGCTAGATAGTGTCGAGACAAATTAATTCTACATTTTTGGTGAAATACTTTAACTTGTCAAATATTAATTATTATTTTTAATTGATAAACTAACGTTTAAGACAAGATTTGTATGCATAGCACAAAGGGTAACAATTATTATAAGCAATAATTATCAGCCTGTAACACTCATATACATTGAAAAAAATCTTCCGAGAAAAGATGCTGCCCGCCAACGGGACTCAAACCCATGTCCCTCTGATTGCCGGTCAGGAGCTCTCAGAGGAGCTCCTAAGGAACTCCTAAGTGGAGTTAATGTGTAAAAAAAAAATTCATACCGTCGCGACGTACGATTATAAGGTAAAAACCCTTTTTAAAACACCCTCGCTTATTTTGTATTGTATTGGATGGACGAAAATATTAATTATTCAAATAATAATTTTGGTTTTTGTAAGGAAACTGAAAAATGGAAAAAATTGAAAAATTAAAAAAAAAAAAACATTTGTCGAGTTGTAAATTTAAACGGACTTAATAAACGTAGCTACACACCCAGTATCTTTGGCCATTTGCATGGTAAGATAGGATGCGGGCGGGTATTTCAAACCGATTCTTCTTTCATTAATTATCTGTATCGTTTTGCTTTTTTTTTCTTCTTCTCTTCTCTGTGTGCCTTATCAGGTCCCCCCGACGTTGGCGATCATTGGAGGGTGTCCAACCACTTTCCCACGGCGTTCCAAGGAAACATATGGTTTCCTCCTTCACCGTACACCTCAGGACTCTATTTTATTGAACGAAGCTACATTTATTTGAACGACTCTAGACCCTCCAATGTCCATGCATACGGGGTTAGAAAGCAGTATGCAAGTACTTACATTAACATAATACAAAATAATAATAAATGTTGCAGCCCGTGGAATGATTCTTCTGAAATCTATAGGATAAAAAATATATACAGATAAAAGTGTTAGTAAGTAAAAAAAAAAAAAAAATGAGAGCTGCGCCCGGTTGAGGAAGCCTGGAATAAGAGAAATAAAAAAATAATAACAGTAATAATATAATGCAAGTATATACAATAACTAGCTGGGTTACCCGGCTTCGCTCAGGACAATAAGATAGTGTTCTAGAATGTTGCACAATGATGTTCCCGATTCCCTATTCCTGATCATTCCACGACATACTCCACCACTCCTTCCACAACTTTCTACAGCTCTATGGAACCTTCTAGAACTTTCCAGAAGACTGTTCTAGAAATTTCAAGAGGGCGAAACTTACAGCCCTTATATCTTTAAAAGCACACCCTTTAGGTAAAAACGGATACCCTTATTCCCTAGGGAGGATAGCGATCTACCACACCATATAACTCTCTTGATCGAACCGGGACTCGTTTCTGAGTTTTTGCGAGCTGCACGTTTTTTTGGACTTTCTTTTATAATATATGCCATATTCAAATAAATAAAATGTTACTCCTTACATGTCCTTTCCCGTGCGTTCCCCTCCAGCGTTCCACTTCCACCTTCCCACCACCGCTCTCCCGCTCCCCCGTCCCGCCAACCCCCCTGGCACTGCATTTCTTGACTCCTCTCCCGCCCGGCCCGTAGCTGAAACTTTTTTCTAATACTAACATTTTTAAACTCGTGATATCTTTCTAATTAAATATCCGAATTGAAAAATTCAAAAAGTTAAATAAAGGTATTAAAGCTGTCTTGAATATGAAGTAATTTATTTTGATAAGGATTAAAACCAAGATACAAATAAAGAGCCTTTTCAAGCGGCGACATTTAAATTAAATTTTTAAAATAAAAGAATACTTATTGTGGCATAACCATAATAGTTAGTCATATGCTGTTGCTGCTTTTTTGTAAATAATGATGTGTTCTACAAAGTCGTGATACATTATTTTATTCTATCATCAATAATTTTCGCAGCGCACGCGATTTAAAGAATATTTTAGGTAATTTTTTACACCCTGGGTTACATTATTGCAGTTTTAGTAAGAATGCCTATTTTTTTTTAAATATAATATAGCTTATGTCACCCAAGAATAGAGTAGCTTTCCAACAGCGAAAATTTTTTTCAAATCGGTTCAGTAGTTTCGGAGCCTATTCGATGCAAATAAACACACAAACAAACAAACAAATATTACCTCTTTATATAGTGTAGTAGATAACAAAGAGAAAATAAAATGCATAAAAAGAAAATATTCAGAGAAGGTATTCCACAAACCACCAGGCAGTCCCAATGACAATGTGCATGGCTATCGGCCTAACCGCAGACGAAACTTGGAGTCCGCGCCCTTTAGCCGGCTCCCCGATTTTGCCTCGAAGAAATATATGTGGGAAAGAAGAGAAAGTTTTGAAAAAAAAAACGTTGGCGATCACTCTTGAAAAGGTCTCTCTGTCTTGCGCTGCCCGGAATAGCTCCTCCACACTTCTAATGCCGGTCCACTCTCGTATATTTCACAGCCAAGACATTTGTCTCCTACCAGGCCCTCGGCGACCCTCTATCTTGACTTTCAATATTAAATGGAGCAAGTCTTTTTGTTTACATTATTTTATGATGTATGTATCATTTAATATAGTTTGATTTTAATCTTTAGTACCTTATCTACCGAAGTTTTTTAATCCATGTTTTTGTAGTTTTTTTCTTGTTTCCACTATCAAAAAAAAGATTTTCTTTTTTCGTTTTATTTGTAAAAATGTGTTTTATTTGGAAATATAATTTCGGTTCTCTGTGGGTCCTGCACTCAATGAACTCAAATTTGATTTGAATTTATTTATTATTTTCAATTTGGAAATTATTGTGTTAAAAATAGCGATAACGTACCTACCAGTAATATAATATTTTTATTAAAAAAATATTTTTCGACATTTTCAAAACTGGAGCTGATTTAAGTTCAGATTATCCCGCGGTTTTTCACTGGTCGGCACTAGTAATATATTGATCATATAATCTGTGTAGAAAACGAGAGTGGTTGAGAGAATTCCTGTGATTTCTCCAGCCAGCCGTATTCTCTCTGAACATCGCCTTGCACCGCAGCGGGAGGGATGTATTTGTACGTCCCTAACTCCTGGACATACTGATCCCCAGATTCTTACCAACCCCTATATACCCCTTTCCTTCCCAGAACTTATTTCTTTCTTTCCTAAAAATACCCTTCACAAGCATCCCCAAGGATGACATAGACCCTGAGGGGAATTCATGAACATAAATAAATTAAAGTTCTTTGAAACTTTTGATACAACCGGTGTGCATAGATACATTCAGAGTCCTTTTTTAAAATGATTTTCCTGTTCTTACCTACTTTATGAAGAAAAATATATTTTAATTATATCTACGTTTGAAAATAGCCTGTATAAAACAGGAGCTTACTACTCTGTCAAAATATTATATCCTTTCTCAAATTCTGAGCCTAAGTAACCCAGCATGGCGTAAACGGATCTACAAAAAGAAAAATTAAACCAAGTTTATCCAATTATTAATAAAGCTGAAAGGTTGGCGTGTAAGAAAACGTTTTATAATGACATCTGTGAAGAAAATTGTATACTACATCGGAATTTTTTTTCAAAATCTTCACTAGATTAATTTGTATCATTTCCTGGCCTTCGAATGGCATTGGGCCGCTGCAGCCGAGCTTGTTACGGATTCCAGGCTAATCCGGCCCTGGGGGGCGGTGGCGGGGCGGAGGAGCCGGAGCCTGATTAGATTCCAGGCGCCTTTATTACCTTCAGCGAGTATGTTCATATGTCGGCGAAATGGCTTTTATTACGTAAAATTGAAACTTCTCGTTTAAAGGCACGAATCTTTTATCATATTTTGAGTTAACCTTGATGGCTTTCCTTTTATGTGTAAATTTGGGTATTCTATAAAGCTGAGTGAAGACATGATGAAAGTAATAATAAAGTTGATATATAAGAACATATTCATTATTATGCTTGAATTACGTTTACTTCATAATAATAACATCATTATAGAAGGCTTTGAATACTTTCAAAAAGATACAATTTTTTAAAAATCGTATTGTGGTAAAGATGATAAATACGCCAGTTTCTTTAATCTAACTTTTTTCACCAGAGTGAAAAATTATAAAGCTTCATAATTAATTATTTCTCATGTCCACAGACGCCTTCAGACAAGACGTGAGACGGCCCCGAAATGTCAGCAAATTTTCGTAAGTTGTAAAACTAATATTCAAATAAAAAGTTCATCTTAAGGGAAATGTGTCGTGCTTAATGACGTGGATAGAAGATCCGGCGCAAATTTAAACATCAGAAAATTCCACTCTAAATTTTTTCCGCGCTCACATACATTTATACATTTGTAAATATTTCCGGCGAAATTATTCATAAAACATGTCTTGCGAAATGTTTCATAGTCGGCTGGAGAAATCAGCGGGGCGCCGCTGTAGCAAACAGGGGTTTTACATTGGGAATATTTTAAGCGGAGCTACTAGAAGTAACCTCTCTTACGTCACGTACCGACAATACGTGCTCTGGAAGAATAAATACCATTAAACTGCTATCGGCTCGGAGGGACTTGTTTCTGGCCGACTGATCGCGGGGTTGGTAGTAGGTAGTTGGTACTCTTCGTCACAACCAACGGTCGTTAGTCGTTAGTCGTTAGATGACAGACAAACCATTTTCGGTTTCATTACTTTCGCAATGAGCGCTTGTTACGTCGTTACGTCAAAAATTAGGCTGCTCCCGTCAAATTGCCCTAACGTGGAGCACGCCTGCATAGATTACATACAATTATATTCAAACGTTCCAAGAGTAAAGATGTTCTCCGTATCGATCAGCCTTTGTTGGTAGGAGCCGTTCTTCTAATTAAGGCGACCCTTTGTTGTATAATGTTGGGAGATACATGTGCATTGTGTATGATGAAGGTGCATTGTCCCTTGTAGCGAGGACGAAGACGGGGTTGGTAAGCTTAATCGTTTAATGTGGCCTAATTGACATTTCATACAAACCTGCGTTTATTTTTATTGCTGTCTGACACACGTTTGTTTCGAGTTATATTTTGTAGTTGTGGAATTTGCTGTCGATTAAGTAGAATCAAAATTATTAACAATATTTATGCGAATGGGATAACACGAATACATATTTGTATTAAAGCTCCATGAACCAACCTTCAATATGGTACTAGGTTCAACGAAAAATCATATTTTGTAAGAAAAAAACTTTCCCATAGGTGAGATGGCCTCATGGCCCAATAATAACAATGGATGAAATGCCTACGACAACATCTGGAAGGACTCTTAATTTATTTATCTACGCTCAAATTCTGCTTTACAAATAAATTTATCATTTTTATAATTACTGACGGTATATTATTATGTTATACTATAATGCGGCAATATAAATTTAAAATAAAGACAAAAAGAGAAAAAGAAAATGTGTAAACAGTAGCGTGAAGAAGAAGAAATAGCAAACGGAGTTAATAAACATTAAAGATGTTTTAAGTATTGTGAGTTGATGTAAATACAGAAAACAGTAATCCAGTGTAATAACTGAAAACACAAAACCACTCGAATAATAACCAACCGCAAGAGCGTAGTCAAATTCAATGTCACTGTATTGAAAATGCTCCGCTGAGTTTGAAGACTAATTGGACAATTTGACTGTAAAATTCCGACCGTCGCCGTCGGTGGGTAATGTAACAAAAAGCGCCCAAAAGTCATTCTGCTCGTAAACAAAGCCTAAGCGAATAACTTCGGTAGCTCTCTCATTATTTCCTGCCTGCAGTTTGCAGCCCGGGGCCGGCCACGACTCCCTTAACCCTCCTCCCACCTTCTCTTCGGCCCATAAACTGGTTTTGTATTATTTAAAAGGCCAATTCCGCAAATGAAATCCACGACAGACTGCCGTTTGAACTTTGATTAAAAACCTCTCTGTAGACACTCGTGATTTTTTAGCTAGACTTCGCGAGACGGGTTGTTGGGCTTTATCACTCACGGAGGATGTCACAAATGTCACCTGTGTATTTTCGCTGTTATCAGTTAAATATCTTGTACGTCAACAAATTTCAAAATAGACTTTACATTATAAAGTGCCAGCATAAAAATCTTTACAATGTGCTGCAAAAAAGAGAGAGTAATACAAAGTGTGTAATTCACAGGCGGTAGAAGTGAAACTATAAAGTCGCTAGATGTCGCTTTCCTTTCTTTTACCTGATTAATTAAAGTGGAATGAAGATTGGATATTGATTTCACAAAAGTAAAATTTTTTTTTTTTTGGATTTCGTAGGATTCGAACCACCGTTCGCTTGAAGTCTGGCTCTCTGGCCGCTGAGAGTTGTCAGGCACCCTGCGCAATGCGCTATGGGAGGCATGCGCCGAGGTGCACATTTACCGTATTATATTAGAACCGATGACCGCCAAATAATAAATTTGTGACGCACTTCCGTTTCATCCGAATTTCAAATCACTAACGGGACGCGCGGCGCTGAAGAAGTTTTAACGCAGTAAGCGACTGTTGATGACCCAAACGACTGCAGATGTTCATACAACGAATATATTGGGCATATTCAAGAAGGCTGACGAAGTAGATTGAGTCCATGGTTATTTATACAGCGCCTCCTTTAGATCGTCGATGTTGCTGGGTCTTTTATCTTTAACCTTGTTTTGTCATGAAATTCCATGAATTTTCAGACAAATTGGTCAGGGAAATTTCGTGGCCCAATCCCCAGTCTGCGTAAAAAATAATCCTCATCATGCATTAAAAAGTTACACAAATGAATGGCAGCAAAATTAAGCTAATGTTCTTCTATATATAATAAATACTTGCTTTCATAGTTAAGTTATGTGGTGGGAAGCACAAACTTCCCCTAGCCCAATGCACCCCACACCATCACACTGTCAAAGTATCAGTCTTGTAAAGTTTTGTTTTTTGCCGCACACGTGTAAAGATTTTTTACCAGCATTATATTATACTTAATGCTACGTTTGAGGTGAAGTGAACAAGTTTGCATGATTAATGAGAGTTAACTAATTACTTATTTTTGATAGGTAACTTGAAGTACCTTAAGTTAGTTATAATTAATTCTAAGTACACTCGGCCGAACTATTTAATTTAATTAATCAACAACAAATAAAACATGTTGTTCGTTAGCAGATTAAATTTCCAGTAAAGAGAATTTAATCATTCTTTCTACGGTTGGCTTTGTGTAGCGTAACCGATATTAATTTAACTTGTTTTCCAATCACGGCTTGTAACTTTAGTAACCAGAGTAATTGGTGTAAGGTTGCTTTTATTTTAATCGCACTCTCTAACATAATGAGGTTTTTTGAAAGGTTTCTTTATTCATTTGTTGCGAATTTGAAGAAAATTAACTTTGAATGTCAATATTTTACTTTGGCTGGAAACAGACTTTCTTCAATGAGATTGGAAACAACCCCTTTATGAATTTATATGTTCTTGATTTTGAACTCTCCCAGCAAACACAAAGTAACAAGTAGTTTATGTTTAGATGCATAAACACACGAACTTCCCTGGTTTCCAAATAACCAACTAACGCAGACGACAAGGAGAGATATTCAGTTGCGTAAGTCTACAGAACAAATCCAAAGCCGCAAAACGTATGCAGGAATGTAATATAGGTAGGTATTTCATCCTGTTGTATATTAACGATCCCAGCATATGCAAATAGCGCTGGGAACTTAATGCGCATAGGCTTTTGTAAAATATCCGCTCCGCCTCTAAAGATATATTAATTATTGCGGGATATTAAAGGGGTTAAGAAGTAGAGCCGAATAGACGTCTCCCCTTAGCGCGGCCACATTAAGACATACTAGGGCGAGCTGCCTGCATTCTCATATTGTTCGCGATAAATTCACACAATTACAGCCGCTGCACATTTTGCATAAGTTGCTCCACTCGGCAAATCCGCACAACGCGCCGTTTAATGTTTTCTTGCGGTTATTCTATATCACACGCCGCGTGGTCCTCTCACTTATGAGCGCTTCTAGGGAGGTCTTCTTCCCATCCCTGCTCCCAGATGGGTGCAGTCTCAGGATTCACTGCGCTCGCAGAACGGTTCTGGGGTTTTATGATCAAACGCATCCCGTATGAGATAGTAAAAGTGTATCTTTCATATCAAAGCGCTACTCATTTTTGCGGAGAGTTATTAAAAATTTATCCCCAATATTTCCGATGTGCTCACTTTACGTCTCAGATTTTACTACCGTTTTGATATTATAGTTTCCTGTGAAGTGAACATGTGTTACGGAAACCAGCGTGCTCATAAACTCTAATAACGTTAGTTGAGTGGTGTTCGTAAATTTTTAGAGTTATTAAAACTCTCCGTTTGAAGAAAATAAATAAATGTCTATGTTCTTCGATAACTAACTTTTTTTTAAATTGCGTCTCTTAAATTTACTTTAACCTTAACCCCTGTATTGATAATATTTTTATTTTATTATTATGACATCTCGGGTACTCCCTGATTATTTTTTATTAATTTATAAAAGTTTTTTTAAAATTATACTTAAGAGTAATTACTACACAATAAATTACCTGTTTTACAATATCTTTTTCTTTGCATAATTGTTTTTATTTGATATCTGCTGACTTATTAATCACCGCTAATTGCAATGTTATTGTCTATAGATACTCAATTGTCTACACGTGTGTATCTGTTCTTATATTTTTTAACGTTCATTTTACGTTCATCATTACAAAGAAAACGTAGGTTTTTAAACATGATGATTATTTTGACTAAATGTGGTGTACAATGTTACTCATTTTCATTTAAATTTCTAATTTTACAGCGTTGTTTTATTTAGCCAGATAAATACTTAATTTTTACAAAGTTAATAAATATTTAAATAATAGAATACATAGATCAACAATTATTGCTCGTGATAGGGATACAAAAAATAGTAAAATATATAATAATTCGAATAATAATGAAACTACTTATCCAATATATTTTCAGAAATTCATTAAGTAAGCCTCTTTTGGCTTAGATCTCTGGTTCACAACTTTTGCCTGAAACTTTTTAATGACAATAAATTATTTGCTCAGACTGAAATGCAAAACCATTAATTTAAGCCGTGGTATGAAAATATAAAGTAATTTAACTTAATAACTTACTTTTGACTGATATCAAACTCTCGACATACAAATTAAGTAATTAAACCTAATAGCGTTATGTATTCATACTTCGGCTTAATACCAATTAAAAATAGGTATTAAGTTCGACATTACTTTTTAATATTTATAAAAAACCATTCCTGGTCTTCATTGAATAATAATAATAAAATATCATCTATGTATATGTGTTTTTTCCGCTTACAACTCTATTGTAACCACTATCCTTGTTATAGATACGCGTCGTTTATAAAAGAGTATAAAAGGTTACATTGGAGTATTCGGCGGTATGCCGAGAATATATAAGAAGGAGAGCATGTTGATGAAATTACTGGGAAATGTATTTAGGTATATGCGTTGTGTTTCATGAACATTTCACACGCCTAGTTCGTAGCGATGTATTCGAATGTTTACGTCAGAAAGATGTGTGTGTGATATTTTATTGTTGTAAAATTAAATCGTAACTGTAGCCCACTTCACGTATTAAAAGCATACTTCAAGCTTGCTTCTGGATATTAATAATAAATATTACTTCTTCCTCTGAATTGATATAGGTAAAAAAATTGATTCCTATGTTATTAATTAAGCATTTTTTTCATCCTTTTTTAAAGATTTTCTGCAATCATCTAGAAAATCGATGTTTTATCTCTAGAGATGTGAAATTTTGTTCAGGAAAGTGTTTTGATTACTCAATATCGCCCACAGAATGGCCAACTTTAGTAATTGAAACGTTTCGTATAGTTTAGACATGAATATCGGTTCCATGTCAACTCAGAATCAAGTCAACTCAAAACCTCTTTGAAGTCATTAAAATAAAATTAAAAATTAAAAATAGCCGGTAACCCTAACCTAACTTAACCTATTTAACATTTTTTTATATTTTTTTATCATCACTCTTAATGACCTTTCTGAGGTGGTTCTGAGTTGGTTTCATGTTGTTTATGAGTTTTGTCGGTCTCCATGAATATCTTGATTTTTACCAAACTTCATCTGAAATAAATACTTGAAAAAACATAATTTGTTTCAGTTTCTTTTCAAGATTCATTCACAGTAACAATTTTTTATGAACGTCATATTAGATAATTTATAATAAAATAATAATTTCTTGGGTCTTATATTACAGGGGATCAAAATAATGGTGCTGCAATATAAATATAAACATAAAATGGTGATATTCTAATAAATACAAAGGGCTCTACCAAAGATATTGAAATATAAGGAGATGTGCTATCCGCAGTTTTTCCTAGGTGGGACTGGGCTTCCGGTTGTCGCCGATATTGTTGTATCGGCGATACCCGAAAGATGTTAGAATGATGTTAGAATGTTAGAATGAGATGCATTAAGTTGCGTCAAGACGTTTATTAGTAGAGCCCAAAGATATTCAAATACAAAAGAGGTATTCAATTTTTATAAGAAAAACTTTCTTTACTTTTTTGAAGGTTATTCCCATCGGTGAAATATATCATATTAGAATAAGTTAACAATAACAATCTAAACGAAAATATGAAAAAGAACAAGACACAGAAAAACAGAAAAAGACAATGGTCGCAACTGGGACTCGAATCCAGACCTCTCCGTCTAACCGGGACGAGTGTGTTAACCAATTTCGTTATTGCCACCTTCTGTCAAAACGTCATAATAGTCAATCTCATATTTTCAAATTTTTGGAATTACATTATTATCAACTAATTATTTTTCTCCATATTACGGGCAACTACCCTTTTTATTGGAAACAATCATTCTAAGAAATTCCTTAAAGAAACACCTTCAAAAAAGTATAAAAAGAAAGTTTTTCTTATAAAAATTGAATATTCATTTAGACTTTCATAAAAGTCAATTGTTCCATATAAATAAATTGGGATATATCTATCCGAGACGCTATCCAGGTCACAAACCAATTCTTAGAATGATTGTTTCCAGGTGTGCATTAGTATTGGTTAACAATATAGTTTGAATACGGAAATAAATTGTTCATTTAGTTTAGCGTTCGTTTAGTTTATTCTTTAATTGGTAAACAACACCGGCGACACCCTGAAGCGCAGTATCACCTAGTAAAAACAGTGGATAGCACATTTCTTTATATTTCAATATTTTTGGATTCACCATAATACAGCATCAGAAGACAAGGGATAGTTTGTAAAAGAAGCTTGACCAATGATCAACTATAGTGATATCTCAATGCGTTTAATTCGAATCTGTAATGAGCTTTTACAGTGATTACCGCCAGCTGTCCCCCGAAATTATAAAATCGATTCACCACAAAACAATATCAGAAGAATTGTGATAAGTTAGTCCATACAAATATCTAATATTTAGCAACTCCCACAAGGTTATATGTACTTTAAAAGTTCGTAATTATTAATTACAGTTCATCTTTGAAATAAAAACCACAAATCGATTTGCAGAAAATTAACTCGTAAGCGACTACAAAACGTGTTTTAAATTTTACGTATAAACTAAAAAATAATTAATGGTAAAATGATTGTTTATCGGTTGTGTAAAATATAAAACACTTTTATTGAAGTGAAAACTTCTTTAGCACCGTCGGAGATTTGAAACTCGATGAAATGAAAAATAGCGACATTAAAAGAGATAAACGCGTACATCTATAGGATTTAGCTTGCGAGAGAAATGGGATAAACTAATCGGTCTCCTCTCTATGCAGTGCTTCGTAGCCTCCCCACTTGCATTCTTTATTTCTCCTCCCTTTACTAAAAATCAATTTACAAGCGGTAAAAGTGAAACCTTCAGAAAAGTAAAGTAGACAAGAGAAGGGAGGCTACGAAGCACCGCACAAAGAGGAGACCAATTAGTCTATCTCATTATTTCAATGGCTAAATCCTATAAATGTGTGTGTTTATCCATTTTTCGTTTCAAAAGTTAAATTCATCAAAATCCAAATTTTCTCTGAAATGACAAGATTTCTAAGAAGATACATTCAATTGCTTTCCTACATACTTATTTATAAACAACAATTTTAACGTTTTATTATAATCAGAAACGAAACGTAAAAATAAACTTACAGAAAACTGAACCAATTTTCGAAGAATTCAAAGTTCCAACATTTAAAAACTTATTTGTGAAAAATTCAATCATACAAATTATAAAAGAAAAGGATAAATACTCATTCATAACTGAAAATCGTACAAGACTAAAGCATGTATTTGTATGCCCCAAACTAAACACTTCTTTTGCCCAACACCATTATACACACCAAGGAAAATATTTCTTTAATAACCTACCAGTAGAAATTAGAAGCATTTATAACAAGGTACAATTGATGAATTCTATTAAAAAGTATTTTAGAGAAATAATCAATGGGAAAACTGCCGCTTCCCCTATTTCCACATGAATGTCACAATAAAAACTACACCTGTTTTTCTTTTACTGAGTACATGGATGTTTATGTTTTTTAGTTAAAGGGTCTTGATTATGTGATTTCTGTATATTAACTATATATTAACTGTATCTACCTATATATGTGACACACGTGACTGTATTAACTGTACATATGTGAAATGTAAACTCTTCTTCCATCCACAAGTAAATGCTTTTAATGGAAGATAAGTATTATTGTAATATGTTCCATTTTTTTAAGATCAATAAATAAATAAAATAAAACAATAAAAAAATAAAAAAACGGTGAGGCATAACCGAACTTTTGCTATGCGCAGTCAATAAATATACTCTTTTTTTTAAATTTAGAAGTGCTTAATATTGTCGTGCAGTTATATATTACTAGCTTTTACCCACGGCTTCGCTCGCGTAGTATTAGTGGGAAATTACAGGCATAATTATTGGCCTAATTGTTATTATTCTTGCTATTTTGTCTAATAGAAAATAATTATTGTTTTAGAAAATTTCAAAATTTGAGAATGACATTTCGCAAATAAAAATTCTATTTTGGAAAATATTTTAATTATAGAAATAGAAATTTATTTTAAATACCTACTCCCTTTATTAGTATTTTATTTATATTTGAATCCAGAGTAACCTAAAAAAATAAGAAAATGATAGTCCACTTCAAACGCTATGCTTTATAGCAACGTTATGCTTTTTGTTACGAGAATAAACATTTTTATAGATACCAAACGCCGCCAAAAAAGTACTCATTTTAATCACAACAAAGCACTCTTTTTGAGCCTAAAATTAAAAAAAAAAAACATTGTTTCTAAGGTAAAAATTTGTTTGACGTTTGCAATAACTCGATTTTGTTAGGGATAGAAAACGTATGATACATAATTTCACAACGCCACAGCTCATTCATAACGCCAGAACTTACCAATATATATAGCCCCTTTTACTCGCATATAATGTAGCTTTCGATTAGTGAAAGAATTTTTAAATTCACATCAAAAAAATCAACATCCAACCAACCATCCATACAAACTTTCACATTTATAATATTATATTATATTTTAGTAAGATTATCATTATACACTGTCCTTAGGGTGATTTTTCACCAAAATCAAGCATCGTACAAATCATCCAAATATTATTATTATACTGATTGTGTTTGCCAGAAACAGATGACTGCTTGTACTTATTATCCTTTTTTGTGACTGTGTCGCGCAGCATTCGAGTCGTTTGTCACCTGGCTTATGAGTGGATGTGACTGCGTTGTGCAGTGTCATTGAGACGGTTATTAATTGACGCACATTCGCCAGAATAATGAGCCTGAATGCGCCACGATCACCGCGCCCCAGGGGGAATAGTGACTCTTCTATCGCACCAACCCAAACATTTCTTTTTACGAGATATAACAAAATGGAAGATATAAAACACAGAAGTATGTAATATTATGCTTCTATGTAATTTATTTTTAAGTGAAACTTTTTTAGCCTATTTGTGATTTGAAATTTGGATGAAACGGAAGTGCGTCACTAAAATTTATTATTTGACGGTCCTCGGTTCTTATACAATGCGATAAATTCACTTCACGAGCGGGTCTCCAACAGCGCAGCGGTATAAAGCCCCTGACTATCAGCGCCCAGAGAGACATCCTGCGAACGGAGGTTCAAATCCTACCAAATCCAAAAAAATAAACATTTAATTTTTTTAAATCAATATCTATTTTAAGATGCATTGTTTTAATATCTTATATAGTATATTTTTATTATCTTATATTTTCTAAGAGTGGAGGATAGTTCTATGTCACCCTGGTGTAATAAATTACCATTTAGAATTGTAACGTTGCTTGTTGTGTCTTTAACCGTGCTTGGTGACCATCTCCCCCATCTCCTTCCCCATCTCCTTTCCTTACCTACTCCCTTCAGCCTCCGATAAAAGCACATGATTTTAAAAACTGACTGGCTCCAAACAGCTGGAACAATATATTTATTTTTCAGTTCAAATATTGAAGACAGAAGTTCAAACAATATAGATAATACATAATATTACTTATTTTCACTTATTTTATAAAAGGTACATACAAATTAAATATCAAAGTTTAATAACCTTCACAATTAGCTTTCATAGTAGAAGAAAGAAAAAGTTACAAAGCCACTGGGCTGCAGAGGATATACTATGGCTTCACAATTGAAATAAATTCTAAACTTATGGAAAATTTGAAGTTTACTTTAATTATATAAATGGGTTCAGTGGGCAAAATCAGTTGTCATCGAAATACGAAAAAAATTATCGATTTGAAATGCCTTAGGCCATTCTTCCACGGAGTATCTGATACTCATGCTGTGCACTCACGTCGCAAATAACTTTTCGCGCACAGTCCATACACGTCGTTACTGAAATGACCAGGCCTGACGCCCATTGAAACATCAAAACCATGTGCTTTCATTAGTTCACCCACAATCAAACAGTTACTACAGCTGTTATTTTCATATTCTGTCATTATTTTTGAATATGTTGTTCCAACCTTTGATCTCCACCTAAAACACACAAATTTTTCCAAAATTTCTGATACAAGTGAAGCCATGGATGTCTCGTAGACGCCGACGCCGCGACGCGATGTAGACCGGTCGCGGAATACTGGCGTCGTCCAAGAGTTTACAAAATGTCGGCCTCTATAAAAAGCTCCGCGCAGTTTCACGGCGGTTATAGCAAAGCTTTTTGAATTTTCGAGTACTTGGTACTTGAGAACTTAATACTATGATAACGGTACTTACCTCTCTTTTCACACAGAGGCGCAAATTAAAGGTTTATTCTGGTATTGTATTATTCTGTAATGACAATCTATATACTACTTTTACAAATCTAAATATGTAGCATTAGTATTTAACCTTTCACCATTCTACCAAAAGTATAAAATACCCCAAAAACGGTATTATTCTTATTAAGTCGTAATGAAATCTAAGTCGCCTAATTACCTTCGTCTTCGCTTCAAGTTTAATATTAAAAAACACCTCCCTTATTCATACACATAATTCCACCCAATTATGAGCCAGTTTCACAACGTCTCGAGTTTTCTCCGCCAAGAATCGACACCGCAGTCGCGACAGCCGAAAGCGATTGCTTTATACTTAGTAAACACGCCAGGAGCCGTTACGTGAATATAGGAATAACGTGGAATAATTGCACATCTCTTGAAAGTGACAAGCATATTATACCTTCGTATAATATCATAAGACTTGGCGCGCTGCTTCCGTCGGCCGCGGCGCGATGTTACGTACCGTACCGTATAAGGGGTGCCGCTTTAAAATAAAATAAATGTGGTAAATATTATAAGCTAATTGATACCCATCAATAACCAATTTTTTTTTACAAAAATCTAAGCCAATGGACGTAATCATACCTATTTTTCAAGCTAATCAACGTGATCGAAATAATCTGAACCAATTTCTAAGCTACTACTAAATAAAAATTAACAAAAATATATTTACGTGACCTAACAAAAACAAACTACAAGTTTTATTCATGATACATATAGGTATTACAAAACATTATTAACCAAGTCAAATGATCCATTTTTACTTATTTTCAAAAAAAGTTAAAAATATATTTCATTCAAATGAAATATATTTCATTTCTAAGACTGTCTTTGTAATTCGAGATATTTTCTATATTTAGAAAACCTCCCGTTACGGCAGTGGAATTATTATTTTTAAGTGAAACTTCCTTAGCCCCGTTGTGATTTGGAATTGGATGAAACGGAAATGACGCATTACAGCACCTGCGAAGCAACAAACTGCGCTCTTGGTCCGCTTTGATTATGATGTTACTTTTCAAGGGTCCTATTGGTTGAGATATGAAACGGAAATGACGCTAGGTCTTCGCTCATTGGCCGCTTTAATTATGACCACATCTTTCAAGGTCCTATCGGTTGAGATTGTTTTGATAAAGTTTTGCTTCTACCACGTGTGAACTACACTCGTTTTTTTTAAATTTTAACTTCTTTAGCGCCTTTAGTGATAACGATATTCGAATGAAACGGAAATGTGTCACAACTCAGATCTACACAAATACTCGGTTCTAATATAATGCGATAAATTCGCACCTTGGCGCGTGCCTTCCATAGTGCAGTCGGCAAGGCGCCTGACAAGTCTCAGCGGCTAGAGAGACACACATCAAGTGAACGGAGGTTCTAATCCTATGAAATCCAAAAAAAATATATTTTTGTGAAATCAATATCCAATCTTCAAACCACTTGAAAATTAACAGACAGAAGAAGAGAAAGCAACATCCAGCGACTTTCTAGTTTCACTTCTAACCGTGTGTGAATTACACACTGATTTTTTTTCCATATATTTGTCTTTATATTTCCAAAAAGTGAGGCCATGAAACATATCAAATATATACACATCGTTAGATCGTTGTTATGAGTGAAGTAAACCCGCCGAAAATCATTTTTTGTGATATTTTGGAACACCCTGTATAAATTTGTATTTGTACAGGAACTCGCACAGTTATATCTCAGCTTCATGTGTCACGAAGTCACTTACACTCTACACCCCACAGTTCACCTGACTTCCGAGCAAATACCACAACGTTGTGGAAGGGTTAATAATTCCACGGCGTGATCAAAAATACAACAAGTTTACAATCACCCGTCCTTAGTGCACCTACACCGTTTCTTAAAAATTCTGGAAAAGGCATTTCGAGCAAATATGTGGGAGTACTAACCTTAATAATACCTGACTAAAATCTAACATGTCGTTTTGGTTATTGTCTCGTTAATTTTAAGCACTCTAACGAATATCCATTTACTAAAGCATTTCTGGGTATATACATATATTAGGTACACCTTTTTGGAACTGAGAGTGGAATGGAGATTCCTAAATCGGTGATACAAAAAGGAAGTGGTTCTTAATCAGGTAAATTTGTAACAATAATCTTTTTAGACACATACCGACACGTTTCGGTACCTATAGCTTCTTTCTCGTGATACTTTGTATACTACAATCATCTTATAAATTTGTTTCCATATTACCTTCCCACCATTTATTTTTGTTTGTATATCCTATTTCTTGTAATTTAATAGTTAATAAATTGTTTGAACTACTTTAAAATGAAACGTTTCGAGAGATTAAAAAAACTGTGCTTAAAACAAAATGTGTTATTATCAATTTTATTTAAAAAAAAATTTTAACAAAATAAAAAACGACTTAAAAATACACTAAAAAGTTAAAAAAATAATTTCGTACGAATGTTATTAAGCCAAGGTAACTACATAAATAGGTAGTTATAGGTGAGATGTGGATATCTTGGCTGTCACCGATTCCAAAAATAACTATCGCGGGAAATTATTTTTTTACTTTTTAGTGCATTTTTTTAAGTCGTTTTTTGTTTTGTTAAATTTTTGTTTATTTTTTTATTTTTAGTGACGAAGTTTACTTTAAAAAAGAATCATCGAAATCTATCGGCGTAATAATAATAATAATATTTGGCTAATTTATATAGCGCCGTTTTCGTGAAAAATCACCTCAAGGGCGAATATTTTTTTTTGTGCAAAGACGAATTGTAAACATTGTAAAATATTGCAAACATATTGTTATCATTGTAAAATATTTTTTTTCCTGTATTTATTATTGCAATAAAATAAAGTTTCAACCTATATAGTATTGCTTGGTTTTGAAAAAACTCACTTTTTTTCCTGGATGCGAAAATCGACCGCACCCCCCTAGAGTTTCACCCACCTCAAGGTTCACTTTCGCGTGAAATTTTTTTTTCCCGCACGCGAAAAGGGACCGCACTGCCTTCGCGTTTCGCACACCTCAAGGCTCACTTTCGCTCGAGGAAAAAATTCAGACAAGCTCCAGTACAAATTTCGCGTGTCTTTTTTTTCCGACAAAATGAATGTCGCCAGCGCTCTATTCGCAGAAGAAAACTGACGCGGCGAAGACTAGAACCTCGAATAAAATCACTCAAATCGGCACGGTTCTATTTTTCGCCGCCAGATGTCAACCCTAAAAAAAAGAACCGTCAAAATTGTCTTCAGTTTCAATGGAAATCTAGGATTTGTTGACATAGGTCAGTATCTCTCAGATGTCAAATTTTTAGCCTAAATAAAACAGATTTTTCAGAATTTTCCGTAGTCTTTTACGGAACACGGCATTGCGGCCCGAAAAACGATCCCGGCTTCAATGTTTTTATAAAATCTATTAGAGTAGAGGATTCCGCATCTTTTGATTATAATATTATATACGCAATCATATTAAATATATCAGGAGAATCTGCCGAAAATGACAATTTTTCCAAAAAAAATCGTGTGAAAAACGTGTTCTCAAATTCCTCGAGAGTGTGGATATTGCTGGCCATATTAAAATACCACAATTTATTACGGGTTAGGTACCTACCGTTCCATCGAATTAATGCAAATGTGCTAGAAAAGTAATCAAGAACGCAGTTTTTATTGAGAAAATTCGTAGGTACCTACTCGAATATTCACTATCTCGGTATTTACCAGGTAGGTACCGGATTTTAGGGTATTCTTTCCTTTGAATATTAAATCGAAAATTACTAATATGAAATAAAAGAATTCACTCAAGATGGTTACTTTTTGCCAGCACGCGCAGTTATGTACACGGAGGTAGCTTCGGTAGGAACTTAGTATGAGATAACCACTGTAGGTAGGAACTTTTTTTTTTTTCAATTAGTCGGGTTCAAATGCAATGCTAAATATTTTTAATTATGAATCTTAATAGGTAACAAGGTGGCTTCGTTCGCTTTGAATACTGTTAAAAATAAATACAGATAAGTACCTACTCGGAAAGTGATACATATACCAGGAGCACAGAAATAGAAGCAGTTACAATTTCATATTGTTTTGAATTAAATTAAATATTTATTGACGAATATTTTTTTTTGTGCAAAGACGAATTGTAAACATTGTAAAATATTGCAAACATATTGTTAACATTGTAAAATAATTTTTTTCCTGTATTTATTATTGCAATAAAATAAAGTTTCAATTATTTTTTCCCATAAAAAAAAATAATAAAGTATAGCGCCAATTTGTGAAAAATCAACTAAAGGACGCTGTACTCCCGTCGAAAATGTATCAGGAGCACAGAATTTTAAGGTAATAATATATTGTTAATAACTAAGAATGATCCTTTTTTTTGCCAAATAATGTAGATACCTTCCTGAATAATTTTTAATTCAATTTTAGTATGAATATCGCACAAGAGTCCCAACTACTGGAGCCAATGAGACTATAGCAACCCCAGTTGGGGTACGTTGTGAGGCTGAAGATTGTAGGGAGAGGAAGGACATGGGAAAGATGAAGGTGGGGAAGTACTTGGCTATTCAGATCTGGTCACCAAACACGGTTAAAGCCAGTTCAAGCAAAGTTTCAATTCCTAATGGTGGTCTTATCACGTATCGACCTGCACAACCCGAATGGCACTGTGAAAAAATTGAGCAGGAAGCTCCTTGGCCCCCTTTTACGAGAAAAAGTCCATACTGAACGCCTTGAACCGGGCGACCGAAGCGGCCCGAAAGCGGGTGTACGAAACTGAGCGGTCGACTGCTGGTGCCGTTTGTAGGCGCACACTCGCTTTATCCACATTCAAACATAGTTTTTTTCTATAAATATTTAATTTTACACGCGTTCCTCAGAGTTTAAACCCGTTAATTGCCTGCAACGGGCAAAAGCTGTATCAAAATAAATTAATGCACTCAGTGGGTAGGTACTGAAAGCAGGAATTATATTTTTGCTTTATCCACATTCAAACATCGTTTTTGTCTTCATATATTTAACTAAAAACCCGCTCCTCGCTTAGTGTTTTAACCCGTTAGGTGCCTGCATTAGACAAAAGCAGTCTCAAAATAAATGGATGGACTCGGTGAGTAGGTAATGAAAGTAGGAACTAATTTTTCGCCTTTTTTTTTTTTTTATTTTTTTTTTTATATATATATATATATATATATATATATTTATCTCCTCTCGTAAAACGTTGATCTTGCGCGACGGTACACCAGTTTTAAGTTGATCCGTTCGGACGTGTTGATCCATCCGGATATGCTGATCCATTACACAAGCTGGCATACACATCCTGATCCATGTGGATCAATTTATACCATCAAGATTTAGCTGTAAGCCACGCCCATTGTTCGGTGTCTTATACATTTTACACGTTTTTTTTTGTTGATCCATATAAATGCCAAGTTTTGACCGCCAACAAAGGTGCCCGTCTGTCGTACTTTTCAGCTTCTTTTAGTAGGTACCTGTACGTTCTTATTTCAAGTCGTTCTATTTCATTTCTTTTTTAATGTATTTTGGTTTAAGATTTAATTTTTATTTTGATATTGTTTTTGATTTTGATTTCGATTTTTTTTGATTTTGATTTTGTTTTGAGATTTTAATTTTGATTTTGGTTTGAGATATTGATTTTGATTTTGGTTTTGATTTGAGATTTTGGTTTTGGTGTTAGATTTTAATTTTGATTTTGATTTTGGTTTGGATTTCGATTTTGATTTTGATTTTGGTTTTGGTTTGAGATTTTAATTATGATTTTGACTTTGATTTTGATTTTGGTTTTGGTTTGAGATGTAGATTTTGATTTTGATTTTTGATTTTGTTTTTGATTTTGATTTTGATTTTTGATTTCGATTTCGATTTCGATTTTGATTTCGATTTCGATTTCAATTTCGATTTTGATTTTGATTTTGATTTTGTTTTCGTTTCCGCTTCTAAGACCCGCAAAAACCTCACCCCATGAACCTGGGCACCCCGGTTAAGTCACCAAACATAGCGAACCACTTAAGGTATACCTTAATTTTGGGAGGCGGGTATGATTACCACCGCCCCGGGAACCATTTTTGGGTAATCAACACCTCTGTCATATGTCACTTTGCAGTGACATTCGTGACTTAGCAGGAGTGCCCGGTTCAAGGAGTGAGATTTGTCTAGGTCCGTGCGGCGAACGCGTTCGCTGACCTACTGCGTGGCAAGCCGGATCGGGAGAGACTGATTTTTTGTGACTTAGCAGGGCTGCTCGGGTTCAAGGGATGAGATTTGTCTAGGTCTTTGCGGTGAACGGGTTTGCCCACCTACTGCATTACGGACCGGATTGGGAGAGACTGGTTGAGGGAGACCTTATTTTTCTTACATTAGCTCCACACAGGAAGCCCTGAAGAAAATAAATCCCGTCAAGGCCTATGTCTTCTTTGGGGATGCAATGCATTATCGGGGAATACGTATGATTCCTCGATAATGCATTGCATTACGATCTCTACGAATTCGGAAGTCGCAAGAACAAATTGCATTACGATCAATACGAATTCGGAAGTCGCAAGAACAAATTGTGGCGTGCGCAAGTAAATATTATTTTGATTTAAATGTATAATTCAACGATATCTAAGGGGCATTGCGACCTTGACTACGAATTCGGGAGTCGCAAGTTCGAATTGTGGCGTGCAGAGGTAATTTTTATTTAAAACGTTTGTATAATACAACAATAATGCAGTGCAGTGCGATCTTGACTACGAATTCGGATGTCGCAAGTTTAAATGGCATGCGCCAGTAAATTTTATTTTTATAAATACGTATAATTCCTCGATAATGCGTTGCCTTACTATCTTGGCTACGAATTTGGAAGTAGCAAGTTCGAATTGTGGCGTGCGCAAGTAATTTTTATTTTGATATAATTCCTCGACAATGCGTTGCATTACGATCTAGACTACGAATTCGGAAGTCGCAAGTTCGAATTGTGGCGTGGCCAAGTAAATTTTCTTTTGACAAATACGTATGATTCCCCAATAATGCATTGCATAACCATCTCTACGAATTCGGAAGTCGCAAGAACAAATTGCATTACGATCAATACGAATTCGGAAGTCGCAAGAACAAATTGTTGCGTGCGCAAGTAAATATTATTTTGATTAAAATGTATAATTCAACGATATCGAGGGGCATTACGATCTTGACTACGAATTCGGAAGTCGCCAGTTCGAATTGTGGCGTGCGGAGGTAATTTTTATTTGATAGTTGAGATATTGATTTTGATTTTGGTTTTGATTTGAGATTTTGGTTTTGGTTTTAGATTTTAATTTTGATTTTGATTTTGATTTTGGTTTGGATTTCGATTTTGATTTTGATTTTGGTTTTGGTTTGAGATTTTAATTATGATTTTGACTTTGATTTTGATTTTGGTTTTGGTTTGAGATTTAGATTTTGATTTTGATTTTTGATTTTGTTTTTGATTTTGATTTTGATTTTTGATTTCGATTTCGATTTCGATTTTGATTTCGATTTCGATTTCAATTTCGATTTTGATTTTGATTTTGATTTTGTTTTCGTTTCCGCTTCTAAGACCCGCAAAAACCTCACCCCATGAACCTGGGCACCCCGGTTAAGTCACCAAACATAGCGAACCACTTAAGGTATACCTTAATTTTGGGAGGCGGGTATGATTACCACCGCCCCGGGAACCATTTTTGGGTAATCAACACCTCTGTCATATGTCACTTTGCAGTGACATTCGTGACTTAGCAGGAGTGCCCGGTTCAAGGAGTGAGATTTGTCTAGGTCCGTGCGGCGAACGCGTTCGCTGACCTACTGCGTGGCAAGCCGGATCGGGAGAGACTGATTTTTTGTGACTTAGCAGGGCTGCTCGGGTTCAAGGGATGAGATTTGTCTAGGTCTTTGCGGTGAACGGGTTTGCCCACCTACTGCATTACGGACCGGATTGGGAGAGACTGGTTGAGGGAGACCTTATTTTTCTTACATTAGCTCCACACAGGAAGCCCTGAAGAAAATAAATCCCGTCAAGGCCTATGTCTTCTTTGGGGATGCAATGCATTATCGGGGAATACGTATGATTCCTCGATAATGCATTGCATTACGATCTCTACGAATTCGGAAGTCGCAAGAACAAATTGCATTACGATCAATACGAATTCGGAAGTCGCAAGAACAAATTGTGGCGTGCGCAAGTAAATATTATTTTGATTTAAATGTATAATTCAACGATATCTAAGGGGCATTGCGACCTTGACTACGAATTCGGGAGTCGCAAGTTCGAATTGTGGCGTGCAGAGGTAATTTTTATTTAAAACGTTTGTATAATACAACAATAATGCAGTGCAGTGCGATCTTGACTACGAATTCGGATGTCGCAAGTTTAAATGGCATGCGCCAGTAAATTTTATTTTGATAAATACGTATAATTCCTCGATAATGCGTTGCCTTACTATCTTGGCTACGAATTTGGAAGTCGCAAGTTCGAATTGTGGCGTGCGCAAGTAATTTTTATTTTGATATAATTCCTCGACAATGCGTTGCATTACGATCTTGACTACGAATTCGGAAGTCGCAAGTTCGAATTGTGGCGTGGCCAAGTAAATTTTCTTTTGACAAATACGTATGATTCCCCGATAATGCATTGCATAACCATCTCTACGAATTCGGAAGTCGCAAGAACAAATTGCATTACGATCAATACGAATTCGGAAGTCGCAAGAACAAATTGTTGCGTGCGCAAGTAAATATTATTTTGATTAAAATGTATAATTCAACGATATCGAGGGGCATTACGATCTTGACTACGAATTCGGAAGTCGCCAGTTCGAATTGTGGCGTGCGGAGGTAATTTTTATTTGATAGTTGAGATATTGATTTTGATTTTGGTTTTGATTTGAGATTTTGGTTTTGGTTTTAGATTTTAATTTTGATTTTGATTTTGGTTTGGATTTCGATTTTGATTTTGATTTTGATTTTGGATTTGGTTTGAGATTTTAATTATGATTTTGACTTTGATTTTGATTTTGATTTTGGTTTTGGTTTGAGATTTAGATATTGATTTTGATTTTTGATTTTGTTTTTGATTTTGATTTTGATTTTTGATTTCGATTTCGATTTCGATTTTGATTTCGATTTCGATTTCAATTTCGATTTTGATTTTGATTTTGATTTTGATTTTGTTTTCGTTTCCGCTTCTAAGACCCGCACAAACCTCACCCCATGAACCTGGGCACCCCGGTTAAGTCACCAAACATAGCGAACCACTTAAGGTATACCTTAATTTTGGGAGGCGGGTATGATTACCACCGCCCCGGGAACCATTTTTGGGTAATCAACACCTCTGTCATATGTCACTGCAAGTGGTTCGCTACTTTTCGTGACTTAGCAGGAGTGCCCGGATCAAGGAGTGTGATTTGTCTAGGTCCGTGCGGCGAACGCGCCCACTTACTGCGTGGCAAGCCGGATTGGGAGAGACTGTTTGAGGGAGACCTTTTTTTTAGCTCCACACAGGAAGCCCTGAAGAAAATAATTCCCCTCAGGGCCTATGTCATCTTTGGGGATACTGTGTGGAGCGTATTTTTGGGTAAGGAAGAAGATGATGTTCAGGGAAGGAAAGGGGTGGTAGGCAGACGCGGCCGGTGCCTTAAATTTTTGATGGTTCACCGAGTAATTTATCAAAAACGTAAAATAAAAGTAGGTAAAATAAAAATAAAATTAGACAGCCTAGTAACTTATAACTCGTACAGTGCCCTTGAGGTGATTATTCACAAAAAACGACGCTATACAAAGTATTCATTTCAAAGGTTTCTTTGCAGATTTAGGTACTATCTTGGTTGATAATTAAATGTAGTTTTGGCGGGCCATTGGCCATAATTCTGCTTTTATTTTCATGGTTCATATATATTTTATTATAGTCTATATTTATTATTACATCACTAATTTTAAAAAGGCAAGGAAATTTATTTATATATATAAACAGCGATATCAGAATATTTCTATAATATAATGATTTAGTAGGCGGCTGACGTAGGCAAAATGTATAGCGAGCGATATGCTGAAATAGGCCAAAACTAAATGATCTTTTATCTATTATAGCTAAGACTGTTCGCCCCATAAAACAAATTTAACCGGTTAAATAATTATAATTTAATTGTTTCGACTCAATCATTGTTTTGCCACCGCCAACCGCCTACAAAATGAATAATAACACAATAACAACATAGCGTAAACGTTTCTATTTGTAAAGCATTCACACAAACAAAAGGTCACAAAAACTAATAATGACAATGTCAAATCGGTTCCCTCTCGATCAAGATAATATCGCACACAATGACCCGTTGACTCAATGTTTCATTTTACAAGACCAAAACACAATTACTGTCTTATTTAAACCCGACTTAAGAATAGTCATTTCGCTGGAACCATTTCTTCGGACATTTCCGTCATCCGCATGCCGCACGGACAGCCGGCACTCGGTTCCTACTGTTCCGAGCCGATATAAAGTGCGCGCGGGAAGCAATGCTTTAGGCCCCTATAACTATTCTCTACCAATTTCATTTGCACAATTTTATAATTAAAAATATTATGTAGGAATACGATGAGCTGCAAAATGTTGTTCAATTTTGTTGGCGGTTCGGCGCACGAGTGCACTTTAGGACGGGCCGCGCCTGGTGGTAGGTGTGAGTAGGAATCTGGCGGTCAGTGTGTCTAGGAGTGAGGGACATGTGAATCCATACCTCCCATTTCGGTGCAAGGCGATATTCCTAGAGGGTACGTCTGTAGAAGTCGAAGGGACTCCCTCAACCATTCTCTCCCGATCCGGTCTTACTATCTAATCTGACATCTAACATATAATCTAACGGTGACCAGGCAACTCAGAAAGAAACCAACTCAGAAGCAAATCAGAAAGGTCATTAAGAGTGGTAATAAAAATATATAAAAACCTTTGTTAAATAGGTTAAGCTAGGTTAGGGTTACCGGCTATATTAAAATTATGTTTTCATAGCTTTTAATGACCTGAATTATGAGTTGGTTTCTTTCTGAGTTTGCATGGAACCAATCTAAAACTATTTAAAGAGGAAAGATTTGATTGTTTGTTTGTTTGCATTGAATAGGCTCCGAAACTAATGAACCGATGTGAAAAATTCTTTCATTGTTAGGAAGCTACACTATCCCCGGTTGACATAGGCTATATTATATTTAAAAAAAAATTAGGAATCGTTACTAAAACTCCAATAATGTAGCCCAAGGTGTAAAAAAAATACCTAAAATATTCTTTACATCGCGTGCGCTGCGAAAACTATTAACAATAGAATAAAATAATGTAGTACGGCTTTGCAGAAAACATCTTTATTTACAAAAAGTGTCGTGACAGCATATGTCTAACTATTATAGTTATACCACAAAAAGTGTTTAATAGTAGAAGTGTGTTAGATTAGAATGATCGCCTTTCGAAACGGTGACCAGAAAACTCATAATGAAACATACTGAGAAAACATAGGTTGAATAGGAAGTTAGGTTAGGGTTACCGGCTTTTTTAAAATTATATTTTCATAGCTTTTAATGACCTTTCTGAGGAGGTTCTGAGTTATTATGAGTTGGTTTATTTCTGAGTTGACATGGAACCTTTCGGAACATCGCCTTGCACCGAAACGGGAGGGATGGATTCATACGTCCGTCACTCCTGGACACACTGATCCCCAGATTCCTACCCACACATACTACCCTTGTCCTCCCCAGAACTTCCTCTACTTCCTTTCCAAAAAATACCTTCCACACAGCGTCCCCAAAGATTACATAGGCCCTGTGAGGGGAATTATTTTCCTTCGGGCCTCCTTCCTGTGTGGAGCTAATGAAAAAAAAATACCTCTACCAGTCTCTCCTGATCCGGCTTGCCTCGCAGTAGGTGAGCAAAAGCGTTCGCCGCACGGACCTAGACAAATCTCACTCCTTAACGAACCACTTGGAGTAACGTATGGCAGAGGTGTTGATTAGCCAAAAAATGGTTCCCGGGGCGGTGGTAACCATACCTGCCTCCCAAAATTTAGGTATACCTTCCTCATCAAAGAAAAAAAAATAAAGAAGAATAAAAAATATAGCTATTATTTTAGCTCATTGACATAAGCTCCACACAGGAAGCCCCGAGGAAAATAATTCCCATCAGGGCTTGTGTTATCTTTGGGGATATCTTTTTGAAGAGACTCCCTTAACCATTCTCTCCCGATCCGGCCTGCCAGATGGTGGGCACACGCGTCCGCCGCCATAACCTGCACAAACCTCAACCCATAAACCCGGGTACCCCAGCTAAGTCACTAAGCTTAGCGAACTACTTAACCTAGACCTACAGTTTGGCAGGCGGGTACGGGTACCGCCGCACCGGGAACCATTTATTGGATAACGAACTCCTCTGCCATAGGTCTCCCTAAGTGGTTCACAACGTTTGGTGAATTAACAGGGGTGCTCAGGTTCTTGGAGTGAGGTTTGTCTAGGTCTTTGTGGCGAATGATTTTCCTCACCTACTGCGTGGCGGTCCGGATCGGGAGAGGCTGCTTGAGGCAGACATAATCTAGACCTCTCCAGCCGGACTCTCTCGACCCCACGTAAATAATAATAATTAAATAACTTACATTGCTTAAAAAGTGAATCTAAAAGGTTTCATTATCGCCATGACGGCCGGCGTAGTACAGCAAAAACTCAACCACCGAAGGTCACGGGATCGAAACCCGGCGTGGCAAATAAATTTTTCTTGGTTAATTTGTGTTATTTCACAATTTATTCATATAAAATAATATATAATATATTTTACTTATCAGATTGATTACCATAGGTAGGTAGGTACCTATGGTCTGGAATTTTAACATGAAAAATTATTACAATTTGGAAGGTGAGAGTGGTACCGCTGCCCCGGGAACCATTTATAGGAATTTTAGGAACAAATGCAGCATAAAAATAAGAATATGCATAATATGAATAGCTGCATTTACAAATGCAGTTATTCTTATTATGTTGTTTACAGATTTTCTTCATTTTTATTGTTTCATTGGAAATAAGGTTGCTTCCTGTAGTGACGACCGGCGTAGTCTAGATGTAATCAGTGGCGGCCGCTGCCCTAAGAATGTGGTGGTTCACTGACAATCCGTACCTACTTATGACAAAAAAATTAAATTAGGAATTTTTTATTATTAATTTATTTTCAAACAAACTGTTAATCCCTCTTATATGTATATTCAACACTGGTTGCACTCATTTTGGTAATAAAATTATATATTAACAAATTATGTTATTAGTATTTAACATAATCAATACAAAAAAAAAACAAAACAATGACAATTATCACGTGACGGGTCAATATAACGCGCGCCGCAAGACGCAAACGATCTACGATCTTCGCCGAAAATCGATTGTATTCGTGTCACCTCGGGTCCATAGTTCATGGTCAATCGGTAAACTTCGGCAAGGATCGGATTATGTTGGGCCGGTGGCACGCGAATCCAAGCCAAATTCTGGTGCAAATAGCGAAATCGACGGGCTTTCGATGTTTTAAATATCCCGATACGAGGCCGCTCGGCGGCCGCGCTATGGGAGATTAAAACCGTTCTCTCTGATAATATTCGTAGCATTATATTACTAATATTTTGAAATGATTAAATTAGAGATTTGATAGATTTAAATTAGATAAATTAAATTAGAGATTTTTTAGTCTTTAGTAAGTAAATAAAGTAAATTTAGGCATTATATTTTGCCAGTGCTGCACACGAGCGCACTGTGCGACCAGCCGCCCTTGGAGGTAATGCTCTTCACTCGTACACCGAAGTTCGCGTGGTTTATCACAATTTATTAATTTAAAATAATAAATGCATAGTATATATACTGGGCGTACTGTACAGGGCCCGCAGATACTTTAATAGTACACAACTGCTAACCCTGTATAAATCGCAAGTGCGCCCCACGGTTGAATTTGGCAGCCACCTCTGGTCTGGAGCTCCAAAATACCTTAAAAAAAAAACCCTTGACTCTGTGCAGAAACGGGCGGTCCGTTTGATAGATTCTCCCATCTTAACAGACGGATTGCAATCCTTAGAGCACAGGCGTCAGGTGGGAATGCTGTCCTTGTTCTACAGGTATTACAATGGAAAATGCTCCGAGGAACTAGCGTCGTTGATCCCCTCGGCACCGGTGCATAGTCGGGAAACACGCCAAACACGCGCCCAACATTTGTACACGGTTGACATTAGTCACGTGAGAACGGGTAGTTTTTACGACTCGTTCTTGAGTTCAACAGCTCGGATGTGGAACGATTTACCAGCCTCTGTGTTTCCTCCCTCCTACAACATGGGTCTCTTCAAGACCCATGTTCACTCCTTCCTTTTCTCAAAAAGACCCTCCACACAGCGTCCTCAAAGATGACATAGGCCCTGAGGGAAATTATTTTCCTTAGGGCCTCCTGTGTGGAGTTAATGTAATAAAAAAATATATATATTTGCGGCACGTTCCAGAGTGAAAAATACTCTCAGTATCGCCATAGTGTAAGTAAGACCACCATTCAGAATTGAAACATTGCTTGAAATGGCGTAAGCTGTGTTTGTTGACTACATCTGAATAGCCAGGTACTTTCCCACCTTCCTCTTTCCTATCTCCTTCCCCTCCCCACTATCTTCAGCCTCGTAACATACCCCAATTGGGGATGCCATAGTCTCACTGGCTCCAGACGGGAGCAGCTGAGACTCTTTACTATAAAAAACAAATAAAATTACTTAACATGAAATATATTTTACTTTTTATTTACCTACTATTAAACATTTTCGGTAGCATATCTCTTTTGTGTTTGAATATCTTGTACAAACTGACTGCGATTGAACGTGCAAAAACAACACGAAAGTTTCAACATTATAGTGCGTGATAATTTTTCTCACAACAAGGCAGCACGAACACTTTTACTTACATTTTAAACTCATCGTATCTTTCTAATGAATTGTCCGATTTTAATAATTCAAAAAGTTAAATACAGATATTGAAACAATATTGAATATGAAGTAATTTATTTTGATAAGGATTAATACCAAGATACAAATAAAGAGCTTTTTCTAGCGGCGACATTAAAATTAAATTTTTAAAATAAAATAACACTTATTGTGGCATAACTATAATAGTTAGACATACGCTGTCGCGACCTTTTTTGTAAATAATAATGTGTTCTGCAAAGTCGTAGTACATTGTTTTATTCTATCTATAATAGTTTTCGCAGCGCACGCGATGTAAAGAATATTTTAGGCATTTTTTTTACACCTTGGGTTACATTATTGAAGTTTTAGTAAGTATCCCTATTTTTTTTTAAATATTATTTAGCCTATGTCACCCGAAGATAGTGTAGCTTCCTAACAATGAAAGAATTTTTCAAATCGGTTCAGTAGTTTCGGAGCCTATTCAATGCAAACAAACACACAAAGAATCAAATCTTTCCTCTTTATATTTTAGTGTGCTGAATTATGAGTTGGTTTATTTCTGAGTTGACATGGAATCTTTCGGAACATCGCCTTGCACCGAAATGGGAGGGATGGATTCACACGTCCGTCACTCCTAGACACACTGACGCCCAGATTCCTACCCACACTTACTACCCCATTCCTTCCCTGAACATCCTCTTCTTCCTTTCCTAAAATACGCTCCACACTGCATCCCTAAAGATGACATAGGCCTTGAGGGGATTTATTTTCTTCAGGGCTTCCTGTGTGTAAGAAAAAAAGGTCTCCCTCAACCAATCTCTCCCGATCCGGTCCGTAACGCAGTAGGTGGGCAAACCCGTTCGCCGCAAAAACCTAGACAAATCTCATCCCTTGAACCCGAGCAACCCTGCTAAGTCACAAAAAGTAATTGGGATGACGTATGACGAGTTGGTTATCCAATAAATGGTTCCCGGGGCGGCGGTACACATACCTGGCTCCCAAACTATAAGTCTAGGTTAAATGGTTCGCTACCTTTAGTGACTTAGCCGGGGTGCCCGGGTTCATGGGCTGAGGTTTGTACGGGTTTTGGCGGCGGACGCGTCGGCCCACTCTCTGCATGCCAATCCGGATAGAGAGAGAATGGTTGAGGGGGTCCCTTCGACTTCTTGAGCCGTACTATATCGGAACTTGCCATGCACCGCAATGGGAGGGATGGATTCATACGTCCGTCACTCCTGGACACACTGATCCCCAGATTCCTACCCACACATACTACCCTTTTCCTCCCCAGAACTTCCTCTCCTTCTTTTCCTAAAAATACCTTCCACACAGCGTCCCCAAAGATTACATAGGCCCTGAAGGGAATTATTTTCCTCAGGGCCTCCTTCCTGTGTGAAGCTAATGAAAAAAAAAAATGTCCCTCTACCAGTCTCTCCTGATCCGGCTTGCCTCGCAGTAGGTGAGCAAACGCGTTCGCCGCACGGACCTAGACAAATCTCACTCCTTAACGAACCACTTGGAGTGACATATGACAGAGGTGTTGATTAGCCAAAAAATGGTTTCCGGGGCGGTGGTAACCATACCCGCCTCCCAAAATTTAGGTATACCTTAAATGGTTCGCTATGTTTGGTGACTTAGCCGGGGTGCTCAGGTTCATGGGGTAAGGTTTGTGCGGGTCTTAGAAACGGAAACGAAAACATAAACAAAATCGAAATCCTAATCGTAATCGTAATCGAAATCAAAATCAAAATCAAATAGGTAGGTAGGTACCTATGGTCTGGAATTTTAACATGAAAAATTATTACAATTTGGAAGGTGGGTGTGGTACCGCCGCCCCGGGAACCATTTATAGGAATTATAGGAACAAATGCAGCATAATAATAATAAGAATATGCATAATATGAATAGCTGCATTTACAATTATTATGTTGTTTACAGATTCTCTTCATTTTTATTGTTTCATTGGAAATAAGGTTGCTTCCTGTAGTGACGACCGGCGTAGTCTAGAGGTAATGTTCTTGACTACACTGAAGATCGCGTGATCTATCACAATTTATTCATTTAAAATAATATACGTTCCAGAGTGAAAAATACTCTCAGTATCGCCCTCGTGTAAGACCACCATTCAGAATTGAAACATTGTTTGAAATGGCGTTAGCCGTGTTTATTTTGTTTGTTTGTTTTTGAATATTTATTTAGATGCATGCAAAATTTTTTTCATACATCTAGTAAGAAAATATAAACAAATACAATTGATTCAGTTACATTTTTAAAATACATTTTAAGAGGAAAAAAAGAAAAGATTTCATAAATAAAAATACGTTTTGAGGAAACAGATATGACAATAATATTGGTACGATTTTTATGAATCAAAAAACATTCTTCACATATAATGCACACATCCTACGAAAAGTGCTAAGACTTGAGGCTTCCTTAACGGCATTCGGCAGGCTGTTAAAAAGTTTTTGTCCTTTATAAAACGCGACCTTTATTGACTAGATCTGAATAGCCAGGTACTTTCCTACCTTCCTCTTTCCTTTCTCCTTCCCCTCCCCACTTTATTCAGCCTCATAACATACAATTGGGGATGCCATAGTTTCACTGGCTCCTGACGGGAGCAGCTGAGTCTCTTTACTATAAAAAATTAATAAAATTACTTAACATGAAATATATTTAACTTTTAATTTACCTACCATTAAACATTTTCGGTAGCACATCTCTTTTGTATTTGAATATCTTGTACAAACTGACTGCGATTGAACGTGCAAAAACAACACGAAAGTTTCAACATTATAGTGCGTGATAATTTTTCTCACAACAAGGCAGCACGAACACTTTTACTTACATTTTAAACTCATCATATCTTTCTAATGAATTGTCCGATTTTAATAATTCAAAAAGTTGAATACAGATATTGAAACAATATTGAATATGAAGTAATTTTTTTTGATAAGGATTAATACCAAGATACAAATAAAGAGCTTTTTCTAGCGGCGACATTAAAATTAAATTTTTAAAATAAAATAACACTTATTGTGGCATAACTATAATAGTTAGACATACGCTGTCGCGACCTTTTTTGTAAATAATGATGTGTTCTGCAAAGTCGTAGTACATTATTTTATTCTATCTATAATAGTTTTCGCAGCGCACGCGATGTAAAGAATATTTAAGGCATTTTTTTTACACCTTGGGTTACATTATTGAAGTTTTAGTAAGTATCCCTATTTTTTTTTAAATATTATTTAGCCTATGTCACCCGAAGATAGTGTAGCTTCCTAACAATGAAAGAATTTTTCAAATCGGTTCAGTAGTTTCGGAGCCTATTCAATGCAAACAAACACACAAAGAATCAAATCTTTCCTCTTTATATTTTAGTGTGCTAGATTAGATGTTCTTCAGCCGTACTTTCTCGACTTTCGGAACGTTAATTATGAATTATGAGTTGGTTTATTTCTAAGTTGACATGGAATCTTTCGGAACATCGCCTTGCACCGAAATGGGAGGGATGGATTCACACGTCCGTCACTCCTAGACACACTGACGCCCAGATTCCTACCCACTTACTACCCCATTACTTCCCTTAACATCCTCTTCTTCCTTTCCTAAAATACGCTCCACACTGCATCCCTAAAGATGACATAGGCCTTGAGGGGATTTATTTTCTTCAGGGCTTCCTGTGTGTAAGAAAAAAATGTCTCCCTCAACCAGTCTCTCCCGATCCGGTCCGTAACGCAGTAGGTGGGCAAACCCGTTCGCCGCAAAGACCTAGACAAATCTCATCCCTTGAACCCGAGCAGCCCTGCTAAGTCACAAAAAGTAATTGGGATGACGTATGACTAGTTGGTTATCCAATAAATGGTTCCCGGGGCGGCGGTACACATACCTGGCTCCCAAACTATAAGTCTAGGTTAAATGGTTCGCTACCTTTAGTGACTTAGCCGGGGTGCCCGAGTTCATGGGCTGAGGTTTGTACGGGTTTTGGCGGCGGACGCGTCGGCCCACTATCTGCATGCCAATCCGGATAGGGAGAGAATGGTTGAGGGGGTCCCTTCGACTTCTTGAGCCGTACTATATCGGAACTTGCCATGCACCGCAATGGGAGGGATGGATTCATACGTCCGTCACTCCTGGACACACTGATCCCCAGATTCCTACCCACACATACTACCCTTTTCCTCCCCAGAACTTCCTCTCCTTCTTTTCCTAAAAATACCTTCCACACAGCGTCCCCAAAGATTACATAGGCCCTGAAGGGAATTATTTTCCTCAGGGCCTCCTTCCTGTGTGAAGCTAATGAAAAAAAAATGTCCCTCTACCAGTCTCTCCTGATCCGGCTTGCCTCGCAGTAGGTGAGCAAACGCGTTCGCCGCACGGACCTAGACAAATCTCACTCCTTAACGAACCACTTGGAGTGACATATGACAGAGGTGTTGATTAGCCAAAAAATGGTTTCCGGGGCGGTGGTAACCATACCCGCCTCCCAAAATTTAGGTATACCTTAAATGGTTCGCTATGTTTGGTGACTTAGCCGGGGTGCTCAGGTTCATGGGGTGAGGTTTGTGCGGGTCTTAGAAACGGAAACGAAAACAAAAACAAAATCGAAATCGAAATCGAAATCGAAATCGTAATCGTAATCGAAATCGAAATCAAAATCAAAATCAAAATCAAAATCAAAATCAAAATCGAAATCAAAATCAAAATCAAAATCAAAATTCAAAAGACAAAGATAAAATCAAAATCAAAATCAAAAACCAAAATCAAAATGAAAATCAAAAGTCAAAATCGAAATCGAAGTCAAAATCAAAATCAAAAGTCAAAATCAAAAGTAAAAATCAAAATCTAAATCAAAATCAATGTCAAAATTAAAACCAAAATTAAAAATCAAAATCAAAACCAAAATCAAAATAAAAAAAAAAATCAAAATCAAAATTAAATCTAATATAAAAAAACATTAGAATTGAAATAAGAACGTAAAGGTATAATATTATAATTTTATAAAACACATACAGCAAAATGCATTACTCAAAACAAAAGATACAATATAAGTTAGGTTATGCAGATTGTATAAAAATATGTATTCTTCATAACCGTTTTAAAAATTTATCTGAAGTATTAGATATATTTTTCCACCAAGTGCCGTTGTATTACGTTTTACAACTTCCATATCGGCTCAACCAATGAACAGTAAAACCAGATATAGGTAAATGTTTTTTATGACCAATCAGAAGGTTTCGTTCATAACGCCATCTTGAACGCCATTCTGATTGGTCATGGTCAGATCAACAATTTTATAGTAAAAGCACATATAGGTACATAAGATATACGATTATGTGGATCAACAACGCATGGCAATTTGGGCGGATCATCAACGCATGGTGATTTGGGCGGATCAACAGTAACGAAGCGTATGATTTCCATACAAATATCGAAAATTATATGTGTAGTATTTCGTTTACTTTTACTGGGAAACTGGCAACCTTGCTATTTAATGTAACGTTGTTGCAAATTCATACAGAAGTAATCCATTAAAGCCAAGTTATTCGGTGTTAAAGGTGGATCAACACTGTCAAATAACTTCTTACTGGATCAGCATATTACGAGAAGAGGTCAATATATATATATATATATATATACATATATATGTATGGTTTTCTCATGGTCCCATTGTCAGAACTGGACCAAATTAAAATGGGATCACACGGGAAGCACTTTCTATTAAAAAAAGAATAATCAATATCGGTTGACCCAATCGAAAGTTCTGAGGTAACAAACATAAAAAAAAAAAAAAATACCCTCGAATTATTAACCTCCTCCTCTTCGAAGTCGTTTAAAAATGGCTCCATAAAGTTAATTGCAATTATTGAAGATACAGGTAAATTGATTTTATTTTTGTTATAATGGATAACCAATAGTGCTTTATACAAAAATGTATATTTTTCATTATATTATGTCACATTATGTTACAAAATAATATCAAGCTTAACCCACACTATATCCAAGCTTTGTAACAAAATACATATATAATAACAGAAACAAAGACTAAAGCTCTTGCGGCAGATGGATGCACTGAACAGAAAAGGCTGGCATTTCTAAAGAAAAGATCTCGACTTGTCTTGGCTTATGCATATAAGATTTCTTTATAATAATGCAAACGTCTATTATACTGGAAAAGGCTTTCTCATCTGATCTCTGAGATTTTTAATGCTTTATTGCCTAATAGAATATCAGTTTGAATTAGTCCAACTTTTTTTTTTCAATGATTGTGTAGGTATACCTACACATATCGTTGAGTACCTATTATTGCAGATAAACCTTAAAATCGATTCCCTTACCCATTAGCAGTCATTTGGCTTGGATCGCATTTCAAATTTGAAGGATTAATGATATTGGCAAGTAAATAACCTCATAAATTTTTCAAAAATCTCAATTTTATCTGGAATGCAAGAAATGCTCCTTAAAAATGCATTTGTGCAGTTCACACGCGGTAAACTAAAATTTGAGCTTCTAGAGAATAAGAATAATGCAGAGTATCAGGAGTAGGATAATTGTAGGGTTTATTTATTATAATACTAGCTGGTTCCCAGCATACGTTGCAATGCCATATACAAAGAAATAAATTATTTCTCTCTGCATGTCTTATCCCGTGCGTCCCAGTTTCCTATCCCTTCTTTTTCCTTTTCCTTTCCCCCCCTTCCCTCCCGCGTTCGCCTTCGACCTTCCCCGCCTACCCTCTCCCGTCAATCCTCCTCCCGTGTTTCATGTATTCAGTTTTCAAACAGCTCGCGAGTCTCCTGCTCACTCAAATTCACATTCATTAAACGCCCGAACTGTCAAACGTGCTAAGTTAAAATAGTCGTTTAGTTTTGTGAAAATATTAATTTTTCTTAATTTTTCTTTCCGTTAGAATCATCTACAAAGTATAAGAAAACTTAAAAAAAAGATGAATGAAATAGGTAAAGTCGTTCTGAAGTTATGGCATGACCAAGGACACAGGGATTCATTTTTATTTATATAGATTGTTACCAAGTTAAAAGTTGTTTTACATTTTATTCTAAAAAGCACCGCACAGAGAGGGTGCCGAAAGGCTACGCAGCACCGCACAAAGAGGACACCGATTAGTCTTTCACACTCCATCGCAGGCCAATTCCTATATATGTATGTGTTTGTCTCTTTTTAGAGTTATCGAGTTTCAAATCACAACGGTGAAAAAAAAAATTTAATTCAAAAAAGTTGTAAATTAAATTTCCCATAAAACGTTGTGACAATATGTTCGCCAGTGATTTCTTAAATATTATGAAGCTAACGACACATCTGTCGGATCTGCCGGATCTGCCCTGATGATGGACACTGCAACGCTGTCCGAAACGTCGGCTAAAGAAGGATGTAGCATAACACAGCATAACACCCCAAAAACAAATGACGAAAATGCTTTTGGCCGTGAAAATCTAAAAACGTATCCATCATGCAGCTATTTTGTATTAATTGTATACATTCACATTTTAAGAAAACTCTTCAATTATTGTCTGAGTTGATTCAATTTAGCAAGTAGATAGGCTTGTGCGTAATATTTTCCGTTTTGTAATGCACCCATCTTTATTCCTTTATTCTACTTGGTCTGCAATAAAATAAAATATAAAATTTTCTCCCATGTCTAATAATATTATTCGCAAGTGATTTATGAGCACACAGACAATTTCCAGCACATTTTCTCATCTCACCTTTCCGCCATATCAAACTTCGTGTTTATGATTAAAACTGCTGTAAAAGAATTCATTACAGTGTAGTTACCTCATAACATCGCGACGGCTGAAGGGAAAATTCTTCCCGGCCCCAAGACCTGTGGATGCGGAAGTTTGCTTTCATAAGCATTCCCACCCCGGGGCGGCCTTCATGAGGAAATACTTGGCAAACACTTAGACGACTGCATCAGGCCACTGGGTACGCCACTGCGACTTCCCGAATGACCGCCGGCGCTACAACACGACCATTATAATGTTAGCATAGACTTCAGCCATTCCTCAGGGGACTCTTACTCTTATTGGGGTCATTCTTTAATCGACTCAAGTTTATGGAGCCGGTGAATAAATAAAACTGCTGAATTGGCTTCATAATGTTGAGGGTAGTTTATAACTTTGTTAAAGAGCATTATCGTGATTAGCGTCCGTAGTTTTTAATAGTTTCACTTTCATTATCTCATTTTTTTATTTATTTTTTTAAAATAACTAATTCATGGAATGTTTTTTTTTATTTTTATTATCAATACTTTTATAGTTTTTATTTTTCTCTTGTTGTTTTTTCTGCAGTTTTTATTAATATTATTTATTTTTTCAATTATATGCAGTACGGCAGATTGTGATTGCACCATCCTCCTAGTCCGGATGGAATAAAAACTAAAATAAGTAAAATAAAAATGGAGTGTGTTTTAGACCACACGACTGAAGTAAAACTTCATTAACTTAAAGAAGAGAGAAATAAAATGTGCACGCGCACTGCTCTCTCTTGTTCCTACAGTATGATACAGACAATAGGCCTGCACTGTGTCTAAGATATACGAAACGTAACTGGCTATGAGTGAAAACAATAAAGAAAATGTGTGCTCGCACCTCTCTCTCTTGCCCCTACAGTAATATATGAAACGTAACTCTCTCTCTTTCTATCTTGACTAACTTATATCTCCCTCTCAACTTTCTTTCGCCTCGCCTGATCACACTTTTCATAACGCTCTCTTCGCGCATTCACCAGTTTACTCCCCATGTCAAGCGTGCGTAAAGAAGTTCTACTTCAATAATAAACATCAGTATGTATATTTAAAAGTCAACATATTTAAAAGTCAATTTCAGGAATAGTGCTGAAATAATGTTATAACAATGAAGTAATACTAAGACATATTTTTTAGTTATTATGCCGTGTTGCGATACCTCCTTTTTATGCCAACAGTATTACAGGTTAATAAGTGTAAATTTTCTTCAGATGGTTCCTACATTTGTTTAATTTTTTTTTAATGAAAGACAAACATTCCCGGGTTACGAATAATCCAACAATGTTTGAAAATCTCCTACTACCACCACATAAAGCCGAAAATAATGCTTGTGTTGTGATGGAAGACTTATCCAGCCGAGGAATCGAACATGCGACGCCCGGGTGGGACCCAAGCGTTATGCCCACTCAATCACTGACCGGTCAAGATTAATATTGAAAAAATGCGAAAAAGAAGGTCCAAATAAACACGACGATTTCAAATTTGAAAAACAAATCAGAGTGTGCAATTCACACGCGGTAGAAGTGAAACTTTTAGAAAACTAAAGTAGACAAGAATAAGGAGGCTACGAAGCACCACACAAAGAGGAGACCGTCATGCTACGAAGCACCAAAGAGAACACCAATTAAACTATCTTATTTGCTCGCAGGCTAAATCCTATCGATGTATATGTTTGCGAATTCGAGTTTCAAATCACAACGGTGCTAAAGAAGTTTTCACTTCAAAAATAACCGGCTACCGCATGGAACAGTAAACGAAAAAATAAAAAATAAATTAAAAGAAATGCAAAACTTCGTATTAAGTCATTTGCTGCACTTTTTAATGTATTTTTAATACAAAATATCAAACGGTACCCTATTACAGATAACGTACACTGTACCATTCAAACAACAGTCTTGTCAGATGACGTCATCAGTTTTAGTGATTCTGTGAACTGTGTAATTGGGCCGGGCCTCCAGAGAGGTGAGTAATATGCTAAACGAATTATGTAACCGTAGCGGGTAACATGAAGGCATATTACGCCAGAGAAAGGATCTCCTTCGTTTCTGTCTCGACACGGATGGCAGATATCTGCCTGATACTCAAATTCATATTTCATGAATGCAATGTCAATTAAGAAAACGTATACTTCGTAAATTCTTAAATTTTATTATAATACATAACGCAGGTGTGCAAACTGACATTTTTAATTTTTTTAAATGGTAAATGGTGAAAATACCACTTGCATCACATTTTTTCCGGTTAAGGCAAATATTCTAAGACATTCTGTATTTTTTTTTTTAAATCGTATTTTTGAAGCCCTGGCGATTTTTTGAAAATTTAAATCCGAAAAATCAGACCATTTTTTATAAACCGGAAAGACGGACATAATTTTATGAGTGTGAAAAAACGATAATTACATAGCCGAAAATCATTTAAAAAAAAGAATGTTTTCCACACGAATAGCAATAAATTCGTAACATCTGTAAAAACACCGCCATCTTTATCAAAAAATCAAACCAAAGGATACATTCGCATAGAACAAACAATAAATCTAGAGAACAATTAAAAAATTTCATATAAAAAAAAGTTAATCAGTGTGGAACTTTTCAAAATTAAGGGAACATTATCGGAGACGGGACATTTTCATGTAGTGACGTCACGATCTCAAATAATGGATTTATTCATTTAAAAATAAAAATAAACTATACATTTCTAAAAATTTTTACTAACATTTTCGTAATCTTAGTAAAGAAATCTATCCACACGATTTTTTCCAAGTCATTGTGAAATCCATGCAAGTGGCCTATTATATGTATTTCAGTATGCTGAATTCGAGAATGCCATCTATTTCGACCCATCACGTTAAGATTTTTCTTAAAGTGGAAATTAAAATAGAGGCAAAACCGCCTTGCACTACTTCAGTAGGAAATGTAGAAAAAAAATCATAAAATTGTACAAATTTAATTAATTTTAAGTCATAAAATATTTTATTTACATTATATACAATTATAAATCTTTATAAAATCTGTTTTTTTTTTAGTTTCGAAACTTCGATTTGTGCTTTTTTTTGTGGGACTTTTGATGCGTACTTATTCCCGTTGTGAAGTAAAACAGCTTGCATACTTATTTTCGAAGAATCAATAAAAAGTCTCCAATATTCAGCTTTACGTTGAACTTTGAACGTGGACATTAAACCATTAATATCGGAACAGTAGACTAGCTCACCATTTTGAGAAAAATAAGGCTCAAAATGTGTTTCTCTATTTCTATACCAAGCAAAAGAAGTTCCATGTGTCAATAAATTCTTCTCTTGCACTCTGGATCCTAGTAATTCAGCATATTCTTTTGGGAGTCTCGAATCTCGGATCAGATCATTTACCTTTTGACCACATTCTATGTATGTCCTTCAACACACCTTGAATAAACTCCATGCGGGGCCGAAGATTTATCCTGGTCCCCTATCTTCACACCAAAATACGCAAAATACACTTTTTAACAAAATCAGTAATATTTCTTTGTTGTTTTTTCACTACAAATTCACCACAAATATAGCGAAAACTCTCAGAAGAATTTACACAACCTCTTGAAGTTATTTTTGAAACGCACGTTACGAAAGTTGGAACAGAAATAAATAAATGAAAGGGCATGGGAAGGGAGTGGGCACCTTGGGAATCCCGGCATTCTCTCATAATACTTGCTATGGAAAATCCCGATATATATGATTCAACGCTGAGTAATTTTATCGTCATGAGTTACTAAATGTTTTGTTTCAGTCTATAAAACATAACATTATCTTGTAATATGTAATTTGGAATTAATACAAAAATATATTTTTCGGCAATAAACCTCGTTTTGCGCCTTAAGATAGGCAATCCTACAGTATTTTGCGTTTTCCGGAAAAACCTTACGTTATGGAATTTTTTTGATAATTTCCCTCAATTCAACAACAAAAAAAAAATGGTATTATCTCTTATTTCAAAGAAAAAAAAATTGTTCGCACACCTGTGTAATTGAAGAAGAAGGTAAAACTATTAAACGCTAACGAAAATGTGAAAAAGAACAAGTCACAGAAAAATACAAAGGTAACGGTTGCATCTGGGACTCACCCAGATTTCTTGTCTTACCAATACAAATGCCATAACCAACTCGGCCATTGGAACCTCTTATTTTAAAGTCATTAAAAATTAGAGATCCCGTTGATATATTTCTTCTTCAATGATATTTTACATTGATGGGTATAATCAAAACCTTCAAAAAGTTTCATAACAAGAGTTTTCCGATAAAAATTGAATAATCATTTAGTCTTTCAGAAAGAGGTCTGTAGGTTTCCCATATAAATAAAATCGAATATGTTTATCCAAGACACTATCTAAGTTACAAACCAATTCTTCAGAACTTTGGATCATTTAAAATGGTAGCAGCCAAAATATTGAAAAAATTAGTCGAAGAGAAAAAATAAAAAAGGTCCTATTAGCCGAATTGGTTAAGCCGTTTGTTCCGGTTAGACAAGAGATCCTGGGTTTGAGCCCCAGTTGCGAATGTTATCTTTTATTTTTCTGTTTCTTTTTCTTTTTCATGTTTCTTTTAGATTTATTAGTATTATCTTCCCCTGCAATGATGTAAAACATTGACGTCTATAGGATTATTTTAATAAGAGTTATTTTAATAAAACAAATAATTATAAAAATTATCTTTATCATGTTTAAGAATGAATTTTTAAAATAGATTTTAGGGGATATTTTCATATAAAATTCTATTTTTTCTGTTTTAAAATAAGCGTTTCACTATACATAATTTGTTAATAAGTTGCCGGCCTCGTTATTTGAGCAGACAATATTAACGAAAAACTTTGTATTGGGTAGTCAAATGGCAGGTTTTAATGACAGGCATTATTTTATAATGCCTGTCTTAACACTTCAAGAAACTAAATTACAAACGAAAGGCCCTTCACACTAGCGACAAGGTTTTGTACAAAAACGATATATTTTTTTATGTGAAGAGCCATTATGGTAATAATTTGAGAATATTATTCACTATTAATAATTATAATTGGACAATTTGTAGAGCGTCGTTATTGTAAAAAATCACCTCAAGGTCATGATCAAATAGATCATGAAAGACAAGCATTCTGAATTAAAACATTCCTTGAAATTACTTTAGCAGTGATTGGTGATAAGATCTGAATTGTCTGGTTCTGCCCGCCTTCCCTTTCCTAACCCTGCATCCTTCAGCTCACAACATACCCACAGAACGATGCTGCACGGACAGACATGATCATTAGGAGCACAATAGCATGCTAGTTTTGCTTTGACGTTGTTAGTGTTAGGGCTAAACGTAAAAACTTTTTGAAAATTTGCTGCGAAAAAAAATAAAATTGTAATTATTGTAAATATTATTATACAATACGGTTGGATAATAACAATAAAAACAATAAATTTCCAGAATCATAGCAATTTCCTCACAAAAAAAGTTTCTTCCAGGTTCCTCCCAGTTTCCATTTTGGACGAGATCATGCTTATAAAGAACACGTATATTCAATGTTGGCTTTGAGCATGCTTGTTCATTAGTATACTTAAAACGAGCATGCTCATTCACCAGCAAAAGTGGAGCAGTTGAAGAGCATGCTCATTTATGAGCATGTGTGTCGGTACCAATAGTTTTACGGGCTCGAATTAGCAGCGAGTAGTCGGGACTTTAGTGCGGTATTCCCATAAAAAAGGGTTGATCTAAGAACTTTTCAACGATTCGAACTCCGCTTGGAGTGAAATTAAAAATATTTGTGTTATATTTTACGAAAATAGTAATAGTTTCCTTATTTACCATGTTACGGTTCTTTTTTTTCGATATAGGACGTAATCCCAAATCTACTATCTACTTCTACTACACTATATAAAGAGGTAAGATTTGTTTGTTTGTTTGCATTGAATAGGCTCCAAAACTACTGAACCGATTTGAAAAATTCTTTCGTTGTTGGGAAGCTACACTATCTCTGGGTAACATAGGCTATAATATATAAATTTTTTTTAAAAAGGTATCTTTACTAAAACTTCAATAATGTAACCCAAGGTGTAAAAAAATTACCAAAAATATTCTTTACATCGCGTGCGCTGCAAAAACTATTGATGATAGAATAAAATAATGTACCACGACTTTGTAGAACACATCATTATTTACTAAAAAGACAGAGACAGCATATGTCTAACTATTATGGTTATGCCACAATAAGAATTCTTTTATTTTAAAAATTTAATTATAATGTCGCCGCTTGAAAAGGCTCTTTATTTGTATCCTGGTTTTAATCCTTATCAAAATAAATTATTTTATATTCAAAACAGCTTTAATACCTTTCTTCAACTTTTTGAATTTTTCAATTCGGATATTTAATTAGAAAGATATCACGAGTTTAAAAATGTTAGTATTAGAAAAAAGTTTCGGCTACGGGCCGGGCGGGAGAGGAGTCAGGAATTGAACTGCCAGGGGAATTGGCTGGACGGGGGAGCGGGAGAGCGGTGGCGGGGAAGGTGGAAGTGGAACGCTGGAGGAGAACGCACGGGAAAGGACATGCAAGGAGTAACATTTTATTTATTTCAATATGGCATTTCAACTCATGCCGGGAAACAGCTAGTTATTTAATAAAACAATAAAGCTTGTTCAAACAACTTTTCAGGGCGTGACTATAGGGTTATAATATTTTTGATACAATAGGCCACTTGCTTGGATTTCATAACGACTTAGAAAAAATCGTGAGGATAGAGTTTTTTACTAAGATTACTAAAATATTAGTAATTTTTTTTTTGAAATGTACAGTTTTTTTTTTTTTAAATAAATAAATCCATTATTTGAACTCATGGCGTCACTACATGAAAGTCTCCGATTATGTTCACTTAATTTCTTAAAATTCCGCAGATTAAATTTTTTTAACGTTCACTAGATTTATTGTTTGTTCTATGCGAACTTTGGTTTGATTTTTTGATAAAGATGGCGGTGTTTTTATCAGATGTTACGAAGAGAACCCCGTACAATTTATTGCTATTCGTGTGGAAAACGTTATTTTTTAAAAATGATTTTCGGCTATGTAATTATCGTTTTTTTCAAACACAAAATTATGTCCCGTCTTTCCGGTTTCGAAACAATGGTTTAATTTTTAGGATTTAAATTTTGAAAAAATCGCCAAGTTTTTAAAAATACGATAAAAAATAACCGATATTATACATATATCTTAGGTACGAATTAATAAATACGAATTTCTTAGAATATTTGCCTAAACCGGATTTTTTTTTAAGAAAATGTGATGCAAGTGGCCTATTATGTGTTTCCAATTTAAAAATTATTGTTGCGTTGACGATTCGTGGGTTGAAATTTTGAGATACGTTCCTGTATGATAAGGCGGTAGAATACCATATTATTTTTTTTTTGTTTTTGGTTTGCTTAAAACCACATTTTAATCATTTTCGGCGATTTCTTAACTATGATTAAAAAAATTACAAACCGACCCCTGGGGATGTAAGTTCTTTAAATTAAGATTAATAAAATTTTATAACCCGTTTTTCAACCACAAGTTTAGCGGTAGGCATAAGATTTTATTTTTCTAGACGATGAAATAATAACTTCGGGAGGGAAACGTGTAGAAACATCTTAATTTTTTTGTAACACAGAATTAATTTAAATGAACGTGGCGGAAAGGTCGAATCTCCAGGCCTGCTAGGGCGAATTCTACCATACGTCTGTCCAATACAATATTTGTTTACACGCTTTCTTCACTCTTCTTTAAGATTCTCGTCGTTAAGATTCCCACATAATTTTAGAGTGTTTGGTAGGGCAAATTCGATAGTAGGTCCGTTCAATACACCAGGTCGCGAGTCGTAATTTGTGTACACGGCTTCTTTACTTACCTCGTTAAGATTCTGAATATATTTTAGGGTATATGGTCGTCTTTTATGATAAAATTTCTTGTCCAAAGCACAGTAATATTTCATCACATGTGCAATGTTTGCTTTGTATATAATAAGATCGATAAAACAATTTAACAAAGTCATTGCAAACAAACAATTTTAGACGATGTAGTTACCGTGTTATATAATGTTATATTTTTGGCAAAGCTGGGACTGTAACCTGGCAACACGAACACAGGCAAACTCAAGCCTGGCAACTTCCCCGTCTAATTTTCCACCTAATGATGTATCAACCACAAGGCAGGTGCGATGCTGTTAGTTGAAAAAACTCTATCGCGATTTCCTACGATGGAATTTACAAAAGAGATGCCATCGCAGCATTCATAGTGTTCTGATAACGGGTTGGTGAAATTTAGAATCTAATAGGTATTAGGTACATCGCTACTGGCTTCAGTTAAAGCAGGTATTTGTCGTTCTTTATGCAATAAATTCTAAATCATTATTGATTAAAATTTATTAATTACAATACACCGAATCGCTCCCAGCTAGCAAGAAAATTAATAAATACTTGAAAATTGATGGGAAGGCCGTAATACTATGGACACAATTGATTTCATACATTTTAATTTGCCCTGTTGACAGATTTCAAATTTATTTGCTAATTGAAAGTGGCTCAGGTTGGGTGGGCAACTAGACGAAGACGAAATTGATCGTTTTTATAGACAAGTTTACGAAAATCAAATACTCCACTATTGTATTTAACAGTGAAAGAATATTGTCCATCAGACAGCGCGATATTTACGGTTGCAGCTATAACAGTTTTTTGTAAAACTTCTTTACGCACGCTTGACTTGGGGAGTAAGCTGGTCAATGCGTGACGAGAGCGTTATGAAAAGTGTGATCGGGCGAGGCGAACGGAATTTGAGAGGGAGATAGAAAGTGAGAGAGTTACGTTTCGTATTTACTGTAGGGGCAAGAGAGAGAGGTGCGAGCACACAATTTCTTTCTCTCTTTATCTCATAGCCAGTTACGTTTCGTATATCTAAAACACAGTGCAGGCCTATTGTCTGTATCACATTGTAGGAGCAAGAGAAAGCAGTTAGTTTTACTTCAGTCGTGTGGTCTAAAGCACACTCGTTTTTTTATGATTATTATTGTGGTTTTATGGCATTCAAATAGATCTACGTATAAAATTTACGTTCGAGGTTATTATTGGGAATCTTGAAATGCAAGCACAGTTATTTTTAATGAACAACCTTTAAACTTTTACTTAAGTATCTACAAGATTAATTTTTTTTAAGCTTGTTGTATTAGTGCTGCAATTTCTTTGTACTTACTTCCTAATTATTGAGTGTTATACTTTATGCTTAATACCTACATATGTACATCAAGTTTCTTGGTTCAAGCACTCACCCAGAGAGTTCTATTTCAGTGTGATTTTAGCCCCTGTCTGCCTCTGAACAAACGAGCCGGAAGATAATTAAAATTTTGCAATTTGCAAAATCACATACGTTGCGCACCTTGGGCGTATAAATTATTTTCAATTAATTGCGCAGCGGGCTCGGCGCACGGGAGCCGGCACGGGAGCATTTTTACCTTGAAAATATTCATTCATATCTTACCACCCGGCTTCGCCTGAGATTTTGCTTGAAATATATGGTTCAAATTGTACAAACAGTACAAACAAAAAATCAAAGTGTGCAATTCTCACGCGATAGAAGTAAAACTGAAAAAAACGCTTTCTTTTCTTTTGCCTGTTTAATTTAAAGTGGTTTGAATATTGGAAATTGATTTCACAAAAATAAACAAGTTTATTTTTTTTTGGATTTCGTAGGATTTGAACATCCGTTCGCTGGATGTCTGTCTCTCTGGCCGCTTGTCAAGCGCCTTACCTGCTGCGCTATCGGATTCTTGCGCCGGAGCGGAAATTTACCGCATTATATTAGAATTGAGGACCCATCAAATAATACAACCGAATTTCAAATCACTAACGGGGCTAAAGAAGTTTCACTTCAATAATCCGACAAACGTTTTTTTTTATACAACTATATTGCATATATGTAATATGATAAACTTTCATCAGGGCTTTTTTTCACAGGAAAGTACCTGTGAAGAATTTTCGGAATCATTGAATAACTAAAATGTTTTGGTGTTATTTTTAATAAATGCATGTTTTCGGAATATCTTTAGCACCAATTACATTCAAAATGATTTATTCGAAGTAAAGTCCCTACTTCTAATAATTTGCATTTTTTTTAAATAACGCTCTAAGATTTGTTCCGCTTGGAGCCAGTGAGTCAATGCCATCCCCAATCGGAGTGTTGTGTTATGAGGCTGATGGTAGTGGGGAGTGGAAGGAGACGGGAAGAGAAAGGTGAGGAAGTGCCTGGATATTCAGATCTGGTCACTAAACAGTGCTTAAGCCATTTCCAGCAACTAATATGTATTCAATTATATGTACTTATACTGGATTTTCTTAAAAGCCCTACCTTACATGAGAACAATAAAGTTATAAAAACTCAGTTAATTCACGAATATAAGCCTTTTATTAATTCATAAAATACCTTAAATAGCCTATTATAATTTATTCACTGTTATTAATAGAACGTGTTAATGTTAAACCACAAAAAATAACAAATAAATTTAACTCGGCAATAAATAAAGTGGCTTTCGGCCATATTGATTTTTATTCGGTTTTATTTTGTCATCCAAAATTCTTTGCTAGATAATATTGACATTAAAGAACATATAAAATTATTCCGCAGCTTAGCCGACTTTCACAAATACTTTTTTCCCGAAAAGACAATAGAATCCAATAAAATTAATTGGTCATTACTGGGAGGGGGGGACATCAAAGGAAGGAAAGCATTTTAGATGGGAAACATTTTCCTTGCAAAAACTACGCAAAGAAACTGAAAGGAAACTATTCATCATATCAGGCCTACGTTATTTTATCTGGATATCATTTCACTTTGCTCAAACTTCACGAACATTATTCACTTTTATTAAATTAAAGGACTTAGTTAAATTTAACGGCTGAAATTATGCCGTCAAAACAAATATTATCAAAATCATTATTATTATTAACAAAACATTTTCGTTCTTAATTAAATAGGCATTTGACTTCAAAGAACAAGAACTAAATTTTCTCATTCGGTTAATCGTAGTTGTGAGTTAATATTATTAGGTATATAAGTTGGCAAAAGTTTGCTCAAATCGGTGTCTACTTGCTTATCATGTTGCTCGTAATTCAGTGGAACTCGTTTGTAAAACAATTAACTAAATCTTACTTTTATGTGGAAGCTTTCTTATGAACTTCCGTTTTATAAACACGGGCGAAGTTTGGCTCTAAATAGTGCATCGTAACTTGAGTAGGCACTTTCTTAATACATTTTTGAATATGTTTCAAAACTAAGATTTTAAGGGTAGAAAAAGATTGCTAGGGAAGTGAGGGTAAAGATTTGCTGAAAATTAATGGTGTTGTTAAATAATTTCTTCAATTTGATGATGGTAAACAAGTCAGAGAGAAAACAAGTAGTATTATTATTACCAAAATCAAGACGCCTTTCTTCTCTAAATGGTCAAAATTAGGTAATAACACAATTATATATATTATTGCACCGAAGTAAGTAGTATGTAACTATGTATCCATAATTCAAAGAAAATGTTTAATTATTCGCTTTTTCTTTTTGGGTTTGCTTAGGAATTTTATGAAAATATGAGAATAATAATTTGAGTTTTTTTTTCAAATCCGTAGATATTTTAATGTTCACTATAAATGAGGCATTCAGCGGAAGAGTGGCCCAACTCACAAAAATTCGTAATCAGCAAAAACATCATTTGTCATATCTATGAAACACATTTTATTTTCTTAAATTTTAGTTCTAAAATTGGGCCACTGTGGCTTCATAGATAAGATAACAATATAATACAATACGATGTTTTCGCTGATGTGGGTTGGGCCACTCTTCCGCTGAGCGCATCAAATATGCTTATACTCTGTAAATAATTGCGTCAATATTGAAATTACAGACCATAACCAGTATGCTAACTTCATGATTCAGGGCTCAACTTTCAAAAGTTTAGGTGCTTTTCATTAAAACCATATATGTATAAAAGGCCTCGTTTCCTCCACACAGAAGAAGATCACCCGTTTCTGCCATGTTTTGTTGGCCTCAAGCCTTTCATTATTTTTTCTCATTGCAATGCTTAGCAGTGTAAAAAATATGTAATTTAGATCTGTTGACCTTCAGAACCTTGTTTGGTGACCTTTTGTCAAAGTGTGCAATTTAGGCCGTCATTTCCCGCAGTGCGTACTGTATACTCGTAGCGGGGTTATGTTCATAACAGGGTCATTAGTCACGGGGAAACAAGCAGGAAGGAAAACCCGTCTATAAATCTGGCGGCGTTGGCCACATTTAGGTACTGTTTGACAGATATGATAAAGCCACGTCTATTCTATCGAGGATCTACTAACGTGTTTACATTTTTTATGAGAAAGTGAAAAAAACTAACTTATGAGTCTAAAATAAGATTATGAAATATTGTTTTAAAATTTTTGTATAATTTTAAGATTTAAAATAAACCCTATATAATTTAAATATTTGGGCATCTTGAAGTTCCGTTTATCGTGAAACTGGGTATCGAGGGCGGTTATAGAACTATATGCATATATTTAAAAAAATAACAGATTGTGCAATAGGCCACTTGCATAGATTTCATAACGACTTAATAATACGACTTAATAATACGACGTAATATTACGACGTAATATTACGAAAGTGTTAGTAAATTTTTTTAGAAACGAATAGTTTTTTTTTATTTTTAAATAAATAAATCCATTATTTGAGCTCGTGATCTAACTACATGAAGATGTCCCGTCTCCGATTATGTTCCCTTAATTTTGTAAAATTCCACACTGATTAATTTTTTTTTATATGGCAACACTTTGATTTCCGGCGAATTTTTGAATTTTCTTTTAACGTTCACTAGATTTATTGTTTGTTCTATGCGAACTTATCCTTTGGTTTGATTTTTTGATAAAGATGGCGGTGTTTTTACAGATGTTACGAAGAGAACCCCGTACAATTTATTTCTATTCGTGTGGAAAACGTTATTTTTTTAAAATGATTTTCGGCTTCGTAATTATGGTTTTTTCGCACTCGTAAAATTATGTCCCGTCTTTCCGGTTTATAAAAAATGGTCTGATTTTTCGGATTGAAATTTTCAAAAAAATCGCCAGGGTTTCAAAAATACGATTAAAAAAAAATAGGAAATGTCTTAGAATATTTGCCTAAACCGGATTTTTAAAAAAAAAATTGTGATGCAAGTGGCCTATTAGTGATGAAACCTTCAGAATACTAAAGTAGACAAAAGTTGTGAGGCTGCAAAGCACCGCACAAAAGAGGTGACTGATAGTCTACGAAGCATCGCACAAAAAAGAGACCGATTATACTATCTCATTCTCTCGCAAGCTAAATCCTATAGAAGTACATTTTTGTCTCCTTTTAGTGTCGCTATTTGTCATTTCATCGAGTTTCACATCTTTCACTTCAATTACTGTAATTTTAGCTGGTTATAGGACTATGTATATGTATATACAAATAAAAATAGGCTTATTTAAAAAAAAAAATAATAAATAGCCTAATGTGTAAGATAAATGATCGTCATCTATCAATTGTCTAAATAATTGGAGTACCATTTTCGTGAAACAGCACATTGAAATCGTTTTCAGAGAAAGGTTCATTTTTTTTTGTTTTACTTACAAAAAAGGCAATCACTTATCTGTTCTAAATACTATAGATAAGTCTGCAACCAATTACTTAAGATAAATAACGACTGTAATTATATTTTTTGTGTTATCTACGTAGTTTACCATGAGAATTGGCAAAGGTTTTTTTAATGAACAAATACGAAAGCCCTAATATTACAAATACCCCTCAAAACAAATAAAAAAAACAATTTATGTGTCTTCACTTACATTAGAGTTTTATATAATTTTCACTTAAAAAATTATATAAAACTCTAATTGAGTTTGTATTTCGTCTGCATCCCTGTACTTTGCCCATTTCAGATTAATATTCCTTTCTGATTAGCTTGGTACAGACAAACATAGTAAAAAGCACATGAGCCGCTTCCAACTTACAAGTATGTTAATAAATACTTGAATACTGATGGGAAGGTTCGAATATACTATTTTTTGTAACAATTGTTTTCGTCGACTTTTTTTTTTCTTTTGACTGCTTAACTATTTATTTGCTATTTGGGAGCAAATCACGTGCATTGTGCGGCGCGTCCGTACGAAGCTATTGGCTTTTCAATAATTCCTCAGAAAGTAATTAAAAAATATTCCATCTCCGGGACTCCATCAAATTAAGCATCCCGTTCATAGGCGGTCGTATTGACACCAATCCGATTAGCAAACCGTCAGCCGAAAAAAAATATCATAAACAAATTAAAAGTTTTCCATTGAATCGTGCGAAATCTTCCTTCTGCGGCTTCCCTGTGAGGCGAAGAATTAATCTTTGACAGTACTTTGAAATTAATTTCAACTAATCACCGAAGCGATAAATTTAGCGAAGCGAATCCAACAACGGGAGGCCCGTATTTATTTCGTCTGAGATCATAAAGATATTATTTACGTTTGCGTGTGTATGCATAATATTCATACAAATGCCAGGATTTCGAGATGAAACAACTGGGGGGGATAAAATTCGTCGAGGTTTGAAGGGCTAAATTTTAACATCAGTTGTTTACAGCGATTTCTACGTGAGATACTCCGAGGGAAGAGCAAAATAAGTGCCGGTGAAGGATTTATCAGATGCTTTTATATTGTTAAATTAAAGGTAACGCTCAGAACGTATGCCTTACAAATAAGTAATTATCTTCATAGTATATTCACCACACGAGGGTCCCACTGGTCGGAGCCGTTGGTTCAGTTAATCGAACTTCGATTATGAACGGAGATTGCGCGGCGCGGCGTAAAGAATAAGTGGAGGATTAGTATTCCTGACATCAAATCTGATTACAAGATATAAGATCAGTTGTAAGATGAGATTTTTAACAAAGCTGGGTAGTTTTGAAGAATTTGTCATCGTAATATCAATATTTACAACATTGAAATGTGAAACCAAATGATTTGCACATTTTCAACTTAAATAAGCAATATTATTTTACCCTCAACTGTGAAACTTATGGAAAACCGGGGTGGAACGGGGTACTGGAGCAGAATGGGAAAGAGGCGCTACGGGCGATAGAGACACTTGACTTTTGGTCGCAATGTTCAGTTCGCTAAAATGCTGTTATTGTGAGAGTGTGCTTAGAGTTTATCAAAGGCTGCATAAAAACCTCCAAATTTTAATTATTGCCCGGTGACAACAAGTAATTACACAACATTATTTTTTATTCGAAAATTAACATTTTTTTTCTGTTATTATTGTATAAAAAATTGCATACAATTGGAATTTCTTACCCGCTCTTACCCGCTAAGCTACTGCAAGTAGCTTGTCAGCAGGAGATTAGTTCCGCAGATAAGTTACAACTACAAATAAAATAATCATAAACGCGTTAGCGTACCAACAACATACACAAATACACATATAACATACCTACCAACATCGTGATGCAGAATAGGAAAAATATTTATATATTTATTTTTAATACATATCATGAAAAAGTTGAAAAACAGCAATACATTAATCACATACTTGAAATTTAATGCATGGTAAGAAAGAGCAAAAATTTTTTTTTTAATATTTAAAAAAAATATATATTTATGTATATATCTGTTATAAATTTATATATTTATACCTGCATATATTTATTATAAATATATTTATTTTAATACATTAGGTTACTCCCTAAGAGCCATGATTTTAACATCAATGGGAATTTTGTTGTAGAGCAATTTTCTTTAAATTCGTATGGCAATTTGTTAAATATTAATGGTATAATATATGCAAGGGTTCTTTGACCATATTTATTTTGAAACATAGGTACTTTCATTCCTTTATTTTGTATGAGACGCGTATTGTGTGCATGATGCACACATTAAAGGTTGTTTCGTAACGCTGAGTTGAATCCCAATGGGTTTGTTCTGTTTCACATGGCAAGGGCAAGGCCAGAATTCAAATTTATTGGTCGAATTCGCATATTGGGTGCATACACTGGCTGATAACTGCCCGCTGACAGCCGTCGTCAAGGAGCCGTAAAGTGTCTTCCCATTGTAAGGCTTCAGTCAATATCTTATCGTTTTTTTTTATCGTGACAAGCTAATCGACTCTCAAAGTCAAAATACCGCCGTTATCCATCTAAAATTTACATTCTTAATCGTAATAAAACTGAGTGTGACTGCTTGTGGTTAACCCAGACAATAGCCAAATAACAACAACGATAGATCTCAGTCCTGGCAAGATCGCCAACCTATAAATAATAAAAAAAACGAGTGTGCTTTAGACCACACGACTGAAGTAAAACTTCACTAACTTATAAAAGAAGAGAGAAAGAAAACGTGCACGCGCATAGCTCTCTCTTGCTCCTACAGTGCGATATAGACAATAGGCCTGCACTGTGTCTATACAAAACGTAACTTGCTATGTACCTCTCTCTCTTGCCCCTAGAGTAAATATGAAACGTAACTCTCTCTCTCTTTATATCTTCACTAACTTATATCTCCCTCTCCACTTCCGTTCGCCTCGCCCTATCAAACTTTTCGTAACGCTCTCATCACGCATTCACCAGCTTACTCCCCAAGTCTAACTTCACTAACTTATAAAAGAACATATGACATTGAAACACATTAAAAAAGGAAACGAAGCGTGGGCAAAAGTTGCACAATCTTCGTTTCCTTTTTTATTGATCACCGATCGCATCACATTTTTCTAACAATCACATTTTTCGTAACAATCACACTTTTCGTAAAAATCACACTTTTCGTAACAATCACACTTTTCGTAGCAATCACACTTTTCGTAACGTTTCATATGTTTTTGGAACGTATGTATTCATCATTTTACCCCCCAAGTGTCGAGCGTGCGTAAAGAAGTTTTACTTCAATTAGTACCCTTGTGGAATTACCTTTGCTATTTGCTTCAGAAAACATCCCACATCAAGATTCTCAGGCATAGCTCGTATAGAGTGAACATTCAGCTCCACTCTAATCCATGTAAGATGGTGCCATCATCGCCCTAATCTTACACAGGTTTGTTTCAACATATTTTTTCTGGCTAAAAGTTTAATGATGACTCAGGGCCTCCAGGCAAATATAACAGCCATAATACTCGCGTTTTAAATTACGTTACGTCGGAGCACAAAGAGTGGGACACAATAGGGTATACCCCGTACATATGCAATTTTATTTCATCTGCAGATGGTGCGTAAATATTAACCAGCTGACAGTACTGGTCTAAGGATTCTATGAAACAATATGTTAATGCGTTCGGCAGTGGAGGAACGGGATACCTGGCAGTTATGTAATTAACGTTGAAGAGGTATGATAGACGAGAACATCCTGAAACAGTTGTTGACATAACGTTAGGGAATAATGACAACGATTTGACAGTGATAATGACTACAATTTCTCATCTGTGAATTGTGCCAATAATTAATAATAATAACAATAATAATTGGATGACTTTTATAGCGCCATTTTCGTGAGAAAATCACCTCAAGGGCGCTTTAATTAATACCCCCATCGTACCCCATGTTTATTTTCCGTTGAACCCCGGGGGGGGGGACATATATTTTTGTGTAGTAATTATACATTTAGAAGGTCATGATGTTTGAAAGAGAAAGTACGAAAACAGTGTGCAATATAGTTGGGAATGTTGAATACTTCGAGCAGGTGGATGAGTTTTTGTATTTTGTTTGTGTGTTTACGAGAGATGGGAAGGCTGATAGAGATATGGAAAGAAGGGTAAAAGCAGATAACTACAATGGAGGACTGATCACCGTTGGCGCTAACAAAAAATGCCCAAAAAGCGATGCTAGCTGTCCTGCTAGCAGACTGACATAAGCGTAACAAGTAAGATTAAGAAAGGGACGCTTAGATGGTTTTGACATGTATAGAGAATGATTGAAGAAAGGCGTAAATGGTAGAAGTCGGGGACGCCCGAAGAAGACATGGTACGATCAAGTGAATCAGATACTTGAGTTGGGCCATGTCAAGAGTCAGAACAATATAATAGTGCCTCTATATGAGACGATTTATGAATGTGAATGAGGCAAAGAGTGTGTGCCAAGACCGAGTGGTTTGGCAGTCCGATTTCTTCGCCTACAAATACTACTAAATTTAGATAGATTTGATGTAATTACTTTCAAACTCTCACAAATTATAATCAAAGCTTTACTACCCCACTCCGCCCCGGATTCCCCTTCAGGTTTTTATTCGGCATTACAAATATCACGTTTTGTTTCTCTATATCAAGCCTTATATTTTGCCTCAAAATCACATTTTTTTTTAAATTCCGCAGATTTTTCTTGAAGTGAAAACTTCTTTAGCACCGTTGTGATTTGAAACTCGATGAAACGAAAAATAGTGACAAGAAAAAGAGACAAACTCATCCATCTATAGATTAGGTCTGCGAGAGAATGAGTTAGTATATTCTTGGGTTATTCGTAACCCGGGAGTGTTTGTCTTTCTTTAAAAAAAAAAAAAAAATCACATAGCCGAAAATCATTTTAAAAAAAGAACGTTTTCCACACGAATAGCAATAAATTGTACTGGGTTCTCTTCGTAAAATCTGTAAAAACACTGCCATCTTTATCAAAAAATCAAACCAAAGGATAAGTTCGCATAGAACAAACAATAAATCCAGTGAACGTTAAACGCAAATTAATTCAACAATTAAATAAAAAAATTCGCCGGAAATCAAAGTGTTGCCATATAAATTAATTATAATTATTAATCAGTGTGGAATTTTACCAAATTAAGGGAACATAATCGGAGACGGGACATTTTCATGTTGCGACGTCACGAGCTCAAATAATGTATTTATTTATTTAAAAATAAAAAAAGCTATACATTTCTAAAAAATTTTAATAACATTTTCGTAATCTTAGTAAAAAAATCTATCCACACGATTTTTTCCAAGTCGTTATGAAATCCATGCAAGTGTTCTATTGGTCTTCAGCAAGTTCCATTTCTGAGTCGCAAACTAGTTTTTTAAAGTTTCTTCATGAGCGGATGTCCTTACAGTATACTGTTACTTATTGTGGTAGTCCAAATTCTGAAAGTAAATCAAATTAGGTATATTGAAATTATAATAAAAATAACAAAAGCTCTACTTTCAAACACGTATTTATTTTATGTATAAAAATAAACGTAGGTATCTCAATTGTTTTCATACTTAATTTTATTCATTACCTAATTAGGTATTTCAATGAATTGTAATATTATTAAAAATAAACTACGCTTTGTTCAAATGTGGTACGTAAACGTAAGTACATTATGATATATAGATAAAACCTGGTTTAATATAATATTATTATATACCAAGAATTTGCCTGCCGTAATGAGTTGTCAGAAGCATAAGCCTACACATCAATTTAAATCATGTTTCAAAGGAAATCGACACCTTGCTCCATTGCAATGTACCAGCCTCCTTTCAAATGTGCCTATGAACATAGCTTTTCACACAAATCAGAACATATCAAAATTAGTTTATTTAATAATACGAATAAACGTCGAACGTGATTACAGCTTCACTTTGCTGAGTAATTAAAATCTAGTCTCCTTTAACGGAAGCAATCTTCCTAACAGGCCTTCCACTGATAGGCTTGGTGTAACTCTAAGTGACCAGCTCAGGTATCGAAACCAGATTTGCGTTAGCCTTTAGAAGCTGGGCGTACTGTACAGGGCCCGCAGATATTTTACAAACCGCAAGGGGGCTCACGGTTGAATTTGGCACCGACCTCTGGTCTGGAGTCCCAAAATACCTTTAAAAAAACATTCCAATCTGTGCAGAAACGGGCGGTACGTATAATATATTATCTTATCAAACAGATTGCGATCTTTAGAGCACATGCATGAGGTGGGAATCCTGTCATTGTTTTAATGGAAGATTTTCCAAGGAACTAGTGTCATTACTTCCTTCGGCACCGTGCAAAATTCTAAAATTCTAAAAGCACGCAAAACGCGCGCCCAGAACATTTATATACATTTATTGACACTTCTCATATTAGAACGGGTCGTTTCAACGACTCGTTTAGTTTAGCAGCTCAGCTATGGAACAATTTGCCGGCATCTGTGTTTCCTTCCTCTTGCAACACAGATCTCTTCAAGACCCAGGTTCACTCCTTCCTTTTCTCAAAAAAAAATTATATGTATAAGAGTATGCAGTTCACACGCGGCAGAAGAGAAACTTTTAGAAAATTAATTAAAGTAAACAACAGTGGGGAGACTACGAAGAACCGCATGAAGAGGAGACCGATTATACTGTTTTATTCTCTCGTAGGCTAAATCCTTTTTTTATTTGTTTAATATTTGTATGTTTTTACAATAATTATACATTTTTTTAACATATTAAAAAGATTTGTAATATTAATGTAATAAAAGCCTTTCCTCACCATAAAGAGACAAGGCTCTTGTATTTGGTGAGTGAATTCATACTCAATTATGTTATCAATGTTATCATTTGAGTAGGTGAATAATAATATTGCAACTATAAGAGAAACTTAAGATGTGTCGATTAACAGATTTAAATGAAGTGAAATAGTAATGTAACTCTTACAGTTGTTTCAGGTAATTTTTTAATTTAGTTTGGAATTTACCTTTATTTTCAATAATTTTTACTTTTAATCGGAGTTTGTTGAAATAATTTATACCGTGATACAGATAGGAATTTTGGATGTGCTTGGTATTAAATTTTGGGATTTTAATATTGTTTTGATATCTTGCTGATATTTTTTTTATTTATTTTTTTATTTTTTATTTATTTAATATTTGTTTGTTTTTACAATAATTATACATTTTTTTTACATGTTAAACAGATTTGTAATATTAATGTAATAAAAGCCTTTCCTCACCATAAAGAGACAAGGCTCTTGTGTTTGGTGAGTGAATTCATACTCAATTATGTTATCAATGTTATTATTTGAGTAGTTGAATAATAATATTGCAACTATTAACAAATAGTAAGAGAAACTTGAGATGTGTCGATTAAGAGATTTAAATGAAGTGAAATAGTAATGTAACTCTTACAGTTGTTTCAGGTAATTTTTTAATTTAGTTTGGAATTTACTTTTATTTTCAATAATTTTTACTTCTAATGGGAGTTTGTTGAAATAATTTATACCATGATACAGATAGGAATTTTGGATGTGCTTAGTATTAAATTTTGGGATTTTATTATTGTTTTGATATCTTGCTGAGATATTGAAATGTAATTTTTTTAGCTGTATTTCTTTGAAAGTTTGTAGAATTGAATATTTTTTATATAAATTGTCTATTGTAGTTACTTTGAATATTGAAAAGATTTTTTCGGTAGAAAATGTAGATGGTTTTTTCAATATAATCTTAATAATTAATCTTTGAACTATTTTGAGAGGATTTAAAATAACATCATATATTCCTCCCCATCCTATAATACCGTATTGTAATATAGATTGAACAATTGCATAGTACACTCTTTTTAGGTTTTCCAGTCTAAGAATATTTCTGAGTCTTATAAATATACATATACATTTCCTAATTCTTTTGACAAGTTCACAAATATGTGTTTTCCATTTAAAATGTTGATCTATATATACACCAAGATATTTAATTTTGGAAGATGAATTCAGTGTAGAACATTCTGGAGTGCAATTAGTTCCACTACATTTACTCTGATGTATTAGAATTTTTATTTCTGGTTTAGATTTAAATTTATTGATAGAGAATGGGATAAAGTTTGTTTTTTCGGTATTTAAAGAGAGGAGATTTTTATCGAACCAGTTTTTCAGTGTATTGATGTCAATATTCGCTAGGTTGTTCACAGTATTCCAATCAGCACCTTCAATTATTGTGACAGTGTCATCAGCATAAGATATTATTTTTCCGTTTATTCTTTGTGTGAATATATCATTTACATATATGATAAACAGTAACGGCCCCAGGACTGTACCTTGAGGTATACCAAAATTACTTGTATCTTGTTGGCTAAGCACATTGTTGATTTTTACGACTTGGGGGCGTTTGAAAAGGTAGCTTTTTATCCATTCTAGAGCTGTACCGTTTAATCCAATGTTTCTTAATTTAGTTACGAGTTTGTCATGTGATATGCTGTCAAACGCTTTTTTGAGATCTATGAAAATTCCAATACATTTGAATGATTTATCTAATGAATTGAGAACAAGACTAGTTAATTTTGCAATTGCATCCTGTGTGCTTCTATCTTCCATAAATCCAAACTGATTTTCATCAATTATTTTATTACAGTTTATAAACTGGTTTATTCTTTTTTTTACTATCTTTTTTGCTATATTTGAGATTACTGATATTGGTCGGTAGTTGCTTACTTCTTCTGGATTACCAGATTTAAATATTGGAGTAATGATAGTTTGCTTGTAAATAGATGGGAACACACCGCTTTGGAAACTTAAATTTACTATATGCATTAATGGTTTAGAAATTTGATTTTTAATATTTTTTAAAATATTAACCGTAACTCCATCAAATCCCGGTGCAGAACCTCCTTTCATATCGTTTATGATAGATACTATTTCATCCTCTGTTGTGACTTGAAATGTTGCTATTTTATTTTCTGTATCAATATTGCAATCTGAAATTGGGTTGGTATTTATGTGATTTGCAAGATTTTTTCCTACGTTTGCAAAGAATGTGTTAAATATATTTGCAGCTTTTGACGGGTTTTCTTTACTGCATATTTTCGAGTTATCGTGAGTAATAGCATTGATTTCATTATTCCTGCATTTTTTCTTATCAATTATTTCATTTATAACCGTCCACACTCTTTTACTATCATTTTCCGCCTGATCAATCTTTTGTTTATAATAACTTTCTTTTCTGTGTTTTATGATATATGAAAGTTTGTTTTTATATGCCTTAAAACTGTTTAGTAAATTTTTATTATTTGGTTGTTGGGTAGTTAACTTGTAAAGGGCTTGTTTATGTCGTACAGATATTATAAGACCATGGGTAATCCACGGTTTTATAGGCTTGTTCTTAGATTGTTTGGATTTGGAAATATTAATATTTTTTGTCGAATCGTTTATGTATGTAGATATTTTTTCTTCAAACAAATTGCAGCAAATATTGACATCATTACATTGTAGTAATTTATTCCAGTTTTCTGATTCAAATTTATGTAGTAACGTATCCATATTAAGTATTTTTTTGGAGGCATTAATTTGGTTAGGTAATGGAGAAGATGGATTACTGCATTTATAATTAAATATACATGAATAATGATCAGTGATAGTCGTATGTATGACAGCTGAGGTTATATTTTTAATGCAAGGGATATTTGTAAATATATGATCTAGACACGAAGGCCGTTGACCTCGGACGTTTCTTGTATAATGATTTATGCATGAGATGTAGTTTAGTTCAGCTAACATATTAAGGTAATCATCTTTATTCTTACTAGAGGAATCGTTTGCAATATTTAAATTCACATCTCCCACAAGAATATTATTTTTATTTCTAAAATTTAGTAAAATGTTTTTTAATCCATCTATAAATTGTGGTAGTATCGATTTATGTGTACGATAAATAGCAATAATATTATAATATTTATTTACATCTTTAATTTCTATATTTAAAATGTTAACATTACTAATATTAATTATCTCTCTAATATTGATAATATTATATTGGTTTGAAATGAATATTCCAATACCAGAGTTTTTGTTAATTTTTGTTATTGTTGTATGATATGAGTACCCAGGAATAGAGTAGTTCAATTCGCCTGCAGAATGTGTTTCAGATAACACAATCAGGCCCGGGAAAAAATTTAAATCTTTTAATGATATTATTAATTCTTCTAGGTTTTTTTCTATGCTTCTAATATTTATATGAAATAGGGTAAATCCTTTTTCAGTACAAATTAAATTGAAATCTCTTAAGGAGTGACATAATTTTTCTTCTATACACATTTTTTTATCTAGTGCGTTACATAAAAAAACATTCATTTTTATTTTTTTTTAGAATAAATAAAAAATTCCAAAATTTATTCATAGTCAATGCGCTCTCTAGCAATTTGAAGCATTTTTTGACGGTATAGACATTTTATGCTATCGACTCTATGTTCAGTGGAGTAATTTATATCAAACCTTTTATTTTGGATACAGCAATTGTTGCATATTGGCATTTTTTCTTTATTTTCACATTTTGAAAGTGTGTGCTCCTTAGTGCAATGTGGGCAAATGGGGGGCTGCGTCCTGGCGAGACATCTTTGTGCTGTGTGACCGAATTTGAGGCAATGGTAACATTGGGTGATCGGATTGCAGTCCTCTACGTACACTCTTTGGAATTTGATATTTTTTTTTTTTTTATCAATAAGTATTTTTCTTAATTTACCGGTTGTTTCAATAATGTAGTTGAAATGTAATTTTTTTAACTGTATTTCTTTGAAAGTTTGTAGTATTGAATATTTTTTTATATAAATTGTCTATTGTAGTTACTTTGAATATTGAAAAGATTTTTTGGGTAGAAAATGAAGATGGTTTTTTCAATATAATCTTAATTATTAATCTTTGAACTATTTTGAGAGGATTTAAAATAACATCATATGTTCTCCATCCTATAATACCGTATTGTAATATAGATTGAACAATTGCATAGTAAACTCTTTTTAGGTTTTCCAGTCTAAGAATATTTTTTAGTCTTATAAATATATATATATATATATATATATGCATTCCCTAATTCTTTTGACAAGTTCACAAATATGTGTTTTCCATTTAAAATGTTGATCTATATATACACCAAGATATTTAAATTGAATTAAGTGTAGAACATTTTGGAGTGCAATTAGTTCCACTACATTTACTCTGATGTATTAGAATTTTTATTTCTGGTTTAGATTTAAATTTATTGATAGAGAATGGGATAAAGTTTGTTTTTTCGGTATTTAAAGAGAGGAGATTTTTATCGAACCAGTTTTTCAGTGTATTGATGTCAATATTCGCTAGGTTGTTCACAGTATTAGAATCAGCACCTTCAATTATTTTGACAGTGTCATCAGCATAAGATATTATTTTTCCGTTTATTCTTTGTGTGAATATATCATTTACATAGATAATAAACAGTAACGGCCCCAGGACTGTACCTTGAGGTATACCAAAATTACTCGTATCTTGTTGGCTAAGCACATTGTTGATTTAAATGACTTGAGGGCGTTTAAAAAGGAAGCTTTTTATCCATTCTAGAGCTGTACCGTTTAATCCAATGTTTCTTAATTTAGTTACGAGTTTGTCATGTGATATGCTGTCAAACACAGATATAATTCCTTCTACAGAAATAAAATTTATTGGTTTCACTCTAGACAATAGTCTTTCTCTTGAGTCGCAAATTTCAAAAGCTGTGAGTTCTGGCTTTTTCCATCTACGGCAGATAAAGTCAATCAGGATATGCCTTCCCTCTGATGGAGCAAAGTCCCTCATAAATTCGTTCGTTGTCTCACGTATGGACTATTACTTCAATTTATCAATATCCATGTTCCCAAAAAATCATGCCGACATTTATTACCCTTTTACTTCAATAACACCAGGACACTAGCTTATCAAAATTCTCCGATTCCGAGACTTCACAGTCTCGGAAATAAATATTCTGATCTGGGCGATATATTTCATCTCAAAACTAATCAGTATAAATGTTTTTTATTTTATCACTTTTATTCTTTAAGACACAAGTAGACCATAGCATAGAAGTTATTTGGTAGGTACATACTCGTACTACCAAATAACTTCTATGCTGCTACTATTTTGTTTTGTAGAATCTTTTAAATTCAATTGTGAGGATTATTAGTTTCTGTTTACATTTTAATCTATGTATTTTGTTTTGTGTTTTGTTTCAACGTTCTTTGTCATTATCTTTATATTTTTCTTTATTGTTTAAATTTTTAAGTTTTTACTTTGATACAAATATTTTGTAAAAAAATTATAATAAAAGCCCACTAGGGCGTGTAATCTACTTCTACTACACTATATAAAGAGGTAAGGTTTGTTTGTTTGTTTGTTTGTTTGCATCGAATAGGCTCTGAAACTACTGAACCGATTTGAAAATTTTTTTCGCTGTTGGGAAGCTACACTATCCCTGAGTGACATAGGCTATATAATATTTTCAAAATAATTAGGGATCATTACTAAAACTCCAATAATGCAACCCCAGGTGTAAAAAAATTACCTAAAATATTCTTTACATCGCGTGCGCTGCGAAAACTATTGATGATAGAATTAAATAATGTACTACGACTTTGTAGAACACATCATTATTTACAAAAAAGGTCGCTACAACATATGTCTAACTATTATGGTTATGCCACAATAAGTATTCTTTTATTTTAAAAATTTAATTAATATGTCGCCGCTTGAAAAGGCTCTTTATTTGTATCTTGGTGTTAATCCTTATCAAAATTAATTACTTCATATTCAAGACAGCTTCAATACCTTTATTTAAATTTTTGAATTTTTCAATTCGGATATTTAATTAGAAAGATATCACGAGTTTAATAATGTTAGTATTAGAAAAAAGTTTCGGCTACGGGCCGGGCGGGAAAGGAGTCAAGAAATGAAGTGCCAGGGGGGTTGGCGGGACGGGGGAGCGGGAGAGCGGTGGCGGGGAAGGTGGAAGTGGAACGCTGGAGGGGAACGCACGGGAAAAGACATGCAAGGAGTAACATTTTATTTATTTGAATATGGCATTACAACGCATGCCGGGAAACAGCTATATATTATAAAAGAAAATCAAAAAAAAAGGTACGAACCGCAAAAAATCAGAAAAGAGTCCCGGTACGATCAAGGGAGTTATAAGGTGTGATAGATCTCTGTCCCTCGGGAAAAAAGGTACCCGATCTCTGTCTCTCGGGAAAAAAGGTAAAAGGTTTTTAAATAAAGGGAGTGCTTTTGAAGATATAAAGGCTGGAAGTTTCGCACTCTTGAAATTTCGGAAAGTTCAAGAAGGTTCTATAGAACTCTAGAATGTTCTGGAAGGGGTGGCGGAGTATGTCGTGGAATGTTCGGGAATAGGGAATCGGGATCATCATTGTGAAACATTCCATAACACTCTCAAATGATTTCCTGAGCGAAGCCGGGTAACCCAGCTATAAATAAATAAATAAATAAATAAATAAATAAATAAATAATAAATAAATAAATTGTAATAGTGCATATGCTGGCCTACCTAAAACACAATTAAATAGAATACAGTCCGTCTTCAATGCTGCGGCGAGAATGATTTTTGGTGAATCTAAGTACTGTCATATAACCCCGCTTCTAAGGGATCGTCTTCATTGGCTTAGATGTCCTGAAAGAATAGAGTTCAAGATCTGCTTAATGATCTTCAAAGCATTGCAAGGAATGGCGCCAGCCTATATATCGGAACTATGTGTCCGACAAAACTTAAGCGAGAGACAGCTTACTCTAAGGTTAGCAGATCTGGATGTTACTAATCGTTTAATCGAACTTTCTCGGTCAAATCGAGCCGTTTACTATGATCGCTCTTTTCGTGTAGCTGGCCCTCTTACTAATATCCAGAATTTGGCAGAATTTAAACGGGCTTTAAAAACAAAATTATTTAAAAAATCGTACCATTCATGAATCCTAACATATTTTCAATACAAGTAATAAGTCATGTTCTCAAGTATCCGGTAATCGTTTGGTTTCGGTTTCCTCCTAATTGTACTTTTATCTTTAATATCTGAATTTTTTGCAAGAAGTTAGTCTATTATATTTTAGTTTAAAAGTTCTTGTTTTGTCCTGTGCTACAATAACACTGTTTTTGTATATTATTATTTTCCTCTGTGCTATAACAGCACTGTTTTGTTAATCTTTGCTCTCTTGTCATTGTTTTGTAAATACTGTATATTCGTGATTTCATAGGTATTATTTTATAAATATTTTGTAATGATCTCGTAAGGAACACTGTAGGATTATTTTTTAATTTATTATAGTTAAGCGCACTTGAAGTGAAATGACACAAAACTGCGCTATACAAATATTACGTTATTATTGTATTATTAAACGCTTTTTTGAGATCTATGAAAATTCCAATACATTTTAATAATTTATCTAATGAATTGAGAACAAGGCTAGTTAATTTTGCAATTGCATCCTGTGTGATTCTACCTTCCGCACATCGAAACTGATTTTCTTTAAATATTTTATTACATTTTATAATAATAATAATTTTTTTATTTGGAAAACAAACAGCTTTACAAAGATACATAAAAAGAAAGAGGGCTAAAATAAAACAGTAAGCCTAAAAACATGTTATCGCTGATAATTTTTTTTTTTAGTAAACTAAACTAGCTTGTAGCTAGACAAGAAAAACTAAGAAAAAAAATATAGTTAAGAGAAGTTAAAAATAAAACAAAGAAATAAATATGCATAAAAAGAATATAGAAAAACACAATAAAGCGTAAGCTTATGATCTTGTAGGAGTATAAGGATTATATGTATGTAATAAGGGAATATGTAAATACATTGCAAATTAGGAAATCTGATTAATAATATAATAAACATAAATATGGATGTTAAGGGGTGTGTTGTGATGCATTACATTTATCTAATAGTTTTGCTTTGAATTTGTTGAAAGTTATATTGAAGATGTCTATATATAGGAGGTGTGTGTTATGATAATGGCAGGCTCGATGTATGAATTCATTTTGTAAGTAGTTGGTATTGGAGCGGCTGTTATAAAAAAGGGATACGTTTCTACTATTACGACCAGGAACTCTAATATCTATTTTTTGTAAGAGATACAGGGAAGACACCATATTATTAAGGATTTTGTATAATGACAATTGATCAGAAATAATTCTTCTACAATTTAATTTCGGGATTTTAAAGAATTGACGTATATCTTCATTTGATTGGAATGCATAAAACGACCGAAAATATATGTAGGAGAGAATTTTTTCCTGAACACGTTCTATTCTATGAACATATGATATATATCTTGGATTCCAAATTTATAAACTGGATCATTTTTTTTTACTATCTTTTCAAAAAATTTTGCTATATTTGAGATTACTAATATCGGTCGGTAGTTGCTTACTTCTTCTGGATTACCAGATTTAAATATTGGAGTAATGATAGTTTGTTTGTAAATAGATGGGAACCGCTTTGGAAACTTAAATTTACTTTATGCATTAATGGTTTAGAAATTTGATTTTTAATATTTTTAAAATTTTAACCGTAATTCCATCAAATCCGGTGCAGAACCTCCTTTCATATCATTTATGATAGATACTATTTCATCCTCTGTTGTGACTTGAAATGTTGCTATTTTATTTTCTGTATCAATATTGCAATCTCTATGATGTATATTTGTATCTTTTTTTAGAATCGCCTTTTCGTTTAATCAAGTTTCAAATCACAACGGTGCTAAAGAAGTTTTCACTTTAAAAACTAAGAACCGGAAAAAAATGTTTACCTAAAATATCTTTCTACAAATTCGTAAAACGTAAAATGGCAATTTTGGGTATAAATCAAATAAAGATAACAGATTACAATTAATACAAGTTCAGAAGATAATATGAACTGTCTAATATCTTAATGAATGTCTCGAGAAATTTTATAATTAATATGAAGACAAAGTCTTGCGATCTGGCAATCTGAAATTCAATTCACTATGATGATTACAGCCGCGGTTCCGCTTATTGCTGAATAACTCTTCAATTATGATGTTCCTGTGAAGTCAACCGGCGACTGTATCAAACGGCAATACCAGGAATACTTGACTTGCAATTCATCCGTGTTTGCATTGTATCCTAATTTAATTTTGTTTATTCTTGTGTATCCGAGACTGGGAGAATAATGTATTCAGCGTCGTTCCCCCGCTTTAAATCAACCCATCCCCCTTGGGTGGTAAAGTAATTCGTTTTAATACAATGTTTGTCGGTAGCGTAATAAAAGCTTATTGGATTATTGCTTCAGTCGACGTTTATGAAATGAATTTGAGAAAAATGATCTAATGAATCAAACGAGGAATGGAGGGTGCGTTGGAAACGGATTAACAATAATGCTTACGTCACAAATGGAGCTTTTAAGTTATACATTATTTTGTTTGCTTGTAGATTCAATCAAAATTTAGATTGAATGCCTTGTTTTTCCTGAAGAACATTGTTTAGTAACCTTCAGACAAATTTATCTCTTTTCACAAAAATGTTACTCAATTATTTCAAATCTTTACTATTATTGAGGGTCATATTATTTTAATGAATTTCGGAATAAATTCGTTGTAAAACTTATTTTGCGCACGCTTGACTTGGGGAGTAAGCTGGTGAATGCGTGATGAGAGCGTTACGAAAAGTGTGATTGTACGAGGCGAACGGAAATGGAGAGGGTGATATAAGTTAGTGAAGATTTAAAGAGAGAGAGTTACGTTTCATATTTACTGTAGGGGCAAGAGAGAGAGGTGCGAGCACCCATTTTCTTTCTCTCTTTCTCTCATAGCAAGTTACGTTTCGTATAGACACAGTGCAGGCCTATTGTCTATATCGCACTGTAGGAGCAAGAGAGAGCAATGCGCGTGCACATTTTCTTTCTCTTATTTTATAAGTTAGTTAAATTTGACTTCAGTCGTGTGGTCTAAAGCACACTCGTTTTTTTTTGCATAAACAGTACATAAAAAGAAAAAATAATAAAATTACAAATGAAAGACAAAAAATTGATGTAATTTAACAAAAATATATGTTAATACACTGGAATATTTGTCTGTATATAAAAAAAAAAAAAATAATATGCATATGCGATAACAAAAAAATCCCACATAAGCGTTACCTTGTATAATTGTGATATTTCAAAAGGCATTTAAAATTTACTACGGTAAATTGTGGTTTATCATCTGCGTGAAACCCGAAACTCGCTCATTATTAAGGGTATAAGAATTTTTACACAAGTTACAGCAATTAAATGTTTTATTCATTGATTGTTTATTGTTTAAATTTTTAAGGGTGTTCAGCCTTTGTAGAGTGCACGCCACTGGTCGGTAGAGTTCACTAACACTGAATCTAACTGAAATGATCTAGTGTTATACAAAAAAAAGTCACACAGTCCCAACCACAATTAACATAACTACATAAATATAAATGAACACACGTAAATAATATGAATATAAGATATAAATTAAGAGGCCGTTCTCCGAATTTCTACCGATTTCTTGCAAACCTCCCTTAAACATTTGAAGTTTTTAAGCTCTTAAAAAAATATATGTTATGTTTGAAGATAATATTTAGACATTTGTCGCGCCGAAACGCAAATTATATAAAATTCCCTCGATAGAAAAAAATCGTTAAGTATGCCCCAAAAATTATTATAAACACGTTTGTTTCGGTAATTTTACAAGTTATATAGTTTTCAATAGTTTACAATTAATATAATTTCAGATAAGTCAGTTTCCGTAAATGATTTATTAATAATAATACTAGCTGGTACCCGGCATGCGTTGCAACGCCATTCATGAAATGGTTTATCCCTGCAAGTATCCATTCCTGCCATCCCTCCCTGTCGCTAAAATATGTGAAATACACACATTTTAAAACCACTCGCGCACCACTTATAGTATTTTTTTATACAAATTTCGTAACGCCAGAGCTTACCATTATATGCATATAGAAACACTCTTCTGCAAAAAATTCAATGTTCTGTAAAATTTTTGAGTCAATTATCAATCATTTTTGATAGGGACACCATTATCACTTTCTAGATAGGGCACCCTAATTACCTAGCGGTATTATATTCTTTACGACCTATTTTCGTACCTACCAAATACAGTAAAAAAATTAATTAATGTTATTTTTACGGGGTTTTACCAATTTACATACGGTGCTCCTGGTCAGATAAAGGTTTAATTATGTAAACTTTTCCGGGTTTTACCACATTACCTAAGATGCTCCTAGTCAGCTAAAGGTTTTATTATGCACTTTTCCGGGTTTTACCATTTTACCAAAGGTTCTCCTGGTCAGATAAATATTTTATTACGTGCACTTTTGCTGGTTTTTTATCATTTTACATTGCGTAGGGTCCCAGGATCTGATCTCCGGACAGTCTACCGTCAGGTGTAAAGTGAGCAGCTTCGTTGACATCTTTCAATTCCAAACCCAGGAAACGTACAGTGAGAGAGGTTATGTTTGCGAGATTATCCCTTGTTTGAGTAAAAACGCTCTGTTTTATACTGTGAATTTTGTTGTAAAACTTTATTTTATTCACATGAATATTAAGTTGAACAGAGTTTCGATTCTATTCTGAGCACTGAAGTTTCAAATTTTAGAAAAATGTAGAAAGAATGAAATTGCAATAAGCAACAAGCTTACTTATAGACCAAAAGAGAAAGTTTACGATTGACCATAAACAAGAGTGCTAGTAGACAAAAAAATGCATTGAAATGTTTCGTAAAGGGTGACATAGACCCAAAAGTTATAAGTACAGGACTACACATCGAGATTAAGCAAAATGATAAAATGAGAAGTTTTTTTAAAATTATTTATTAAGATAGTTTATACTACATGAATATATACTAATAAGCATAATGTAACATTTCATTTGATAAATTTAAATATTTGTACAGTAAGCATAACATTTCTTTTTAAATACATTCATTCTTTCTTTATTTTTCATACTTTCAGGCATTTCATCATACATCTTTAGTCCTCTATACATGAGGCAGTTCTATGATTTTGATTTCTTCATTTGTGGCAATCGAACTCTGTTTATATTTCTTGTTTCATAGTTATGTACGTCTCTATTAAAAAAAAAATCATCCTTAAAGTATTTTGGCATTTGGTTTTTCATAATTTTATGCACAAAAATTAACACATTAAATAGTAGTTTTTTTTTATTGGAATCCAATTTAGCTCCTCTCTCATTTGATTCATCCTTGCGTTTATGCCTTTTTCTGGTATACATCTCATAGCTCTGTTCTGTATAACTTCTAGTTTGTTTAAATTCCCTTTATTGGCCAAATATAACATCGTAGAGCAGTAATCCAAATATGGAGCAACACTAGTTTTATAAATGAGCTCCGTAGTGTTTCTATTTAATTTATGTCTTAGTCTTCTAAGAAAATTCACCTTTTTTGAAACCTTTTTTACCACATATTCAAAGTTTGCTGTGAAAGTCAGTTTTGAATCGAGTATTACACCCAGGTATTTGATTTCATTTACTTTTCCAATTTTTTCACCATTAATTGTCAAATTTAATCCTGTGTTACGCTTTTTACTGTCTATTTCCATATATTTTGTTTTGTTTACCTTCAGTTTTAATTTGTTTAATTTCAGCCATTTTGATATATTTTGTAGGTCTTCGTTTATTTTGTTAATTGCATCTATGTAATCTTCACACGAAATATAGATTAAGTTATCGTCTGCAAATAGTCTAATTTTGCAATGTTTAAATTTATGTAAATTATAAATAGAATTGGACCTAATACCGACCCTTATTGATTATAATATTTGTTATCTACCCTTTGTGCTATGCATAAAAATCTTGTTTAAATGTTAGTTTATCAATTAAAAATAATAATTAATATTTGACAAGTTAAAATATTTCAGCAAAAAATGCAGACATAATTAGTCTCGACGCCACCTAGCGGGAGATTTAGTATCTAACAATACCTCTCTCACAAAAATAAAGTTGGTTGTTTTCAGTTGAAAAAATGTAATAATAAGATATTGTCGAATGAAACACTAGTACCTATATATTGAATTATTTGGCGGGTATAAGATAAGCCGCCATAGCTCAGTGGTCAGAGCAGCTGACCGGCAATCAGAGGGACACGAGTTCAATTCCCGTTGGCGGCCAGTATAAAAATTTATGTTGTGCTATGAATAAAAATCTTGTTTAAACGTTAGTTTATCAATTAAAAATAATAATTTATTCTGTTATTTATCATCAGTCACATTTTATGTCATTTTTTTAATTCAAAGTACTTACAACGCGGAAGTGATAACTTCAAATATTTTGACAAACTAAAAGATGATCAGAACGCACAAAATTGTAATGAGCGCTGATATTAATTCCTTCAAACAAAAAACTTTGAAAACGTTTGTTCTTCTACTAATTATTTATGGGCAAGTTTTTGCATATAAATCTTAATATATAAAACAAAGTCAAGTTAATTACACTATTTATAACGGTTGGACCGATTTTTAAGATGTTTGATTTGTTGGATTTGTCTCCGCCCCGAATAGCAGAATAGCTATTAAAACATCACGAAAAAAATAATTATGAAGAAAATTCTTTTCCTCATATATTTTGTATGGAACGAATTCTCATCTTTGATGAATATTTTGATAAGTATAAGTAGTGAGTAAATTCCAAAAATTCAAAAACGTCAAATGTCAATGCGCTGATTGTTTTGCTTTTGTTCTTAAAACAATAATGCTGCCCCTCTTTCTTACATACTAAATTAAAACAGTCGAAAATTGGACAACTGGTAAAAGTATATCTGCACCCCTCTAAAGGAAAAGTTCAATAATGAATATAATAAAACTGCCTCACAAGTATAAAGAAAATGAAAACAAATTCCTGTTGATAAGCGGAAAACTAATAATATCACAAAAATTATTAATCCGTACACAACGTCATATCCGATACCGACAAAAACAAAACACGGACAGTTACACTTCAGGTCAGCTAGTATCAAATAGATTTACTTACATTCCAATATTATTATCACTCCACCTTTAATCTGAAATGCTGAAAGATGCATTAAATACAGTTATATCATTGCAACATTATGATTCCCACCTCAAACACATTGGCTGTAATGGTTTGCATCTCCAAGGATTTAGAGGGGTTTATCGTGCCAGCTTAAATTGTCCATGATTCTATTCCGTGAAGTAAGATAGATTGCGATAACGAACGATATACCTTGACTGCACGGGACCGGGATCCGTTAAACTTTAATGGGTATTCCCTTGCATTTCGCATTCGTCCGACTTGCAAATCTGGATCTATGTCATCTGTTTCCTAAATCTGTTTTCCCGAATTGTTCACTTTAATAGTGAACAATATTTCATGAAAACGTTCAAAAAACACTTAAAATAATCAACCTGTGAAAACAAAGCTTTTTTAAATGAAAACTTATTAAGAACCTTTTGTTATTTGAAACTCGATGAAACGAAAAATAGCGACGCTGAAAAGAGATAAACACATACATCTTTATATTACTTAGCCTGCGAGAGAATGAGATAGTATAATTGGTCTCTTTATGCGGTACTTCGTAGCCTCCCCACTCTTGTCTACTTTAGTTTTCTGATGGTTTCACTTCTACCGTGTGTGAACTGCACACATTTTTTTGAAGTAAAACTTCTTTACTCACGCTTGAGTAAGCTGGTGATGTGTGACAAGAGCGTTACGAAAAGTGTGATCGGCCGAGGTGAACGGAAGTTTGAGGAGATATAAGTTAGTGAAGATAAAAAGAGAGAGAGTTACGTTTCGATAAGTACGTTTCGTTTACACATTTTCTTTCTGTATGTCTATCGTAGCCAGTTATGTTTCGTATATCTAAGACATAGTGCAGGCCTATTGTCTGTATCACACTGTAGGAGCAAGCATTTTCTTTCTCTCTTCTTTTATAGGTGTGAAGTTTTACTTCAGTCATGTGGTCTTAACCACACTCGTTTTTTTTACCATAGCACATCTTTTTTTCATCACATAGTGAAACACTTTCGACTAAACTGACCTAGTTGCGCCATTTCTTACCCGGCTACTAGCCATTTCATATTAAAATATCTACTAAAAACTAAGCTAACCAAATAAAAAAATGGGAGAAAAATAATGAAACATCCTAAAAAGACTTTTGTTCAAAAATAGTAAAATGGGACAAAAATAATGCAGTCACCTGTTGTGAGGTTAGTTTAGGTTTTAGTAGATATTTTGTTGGAGGATGTTTTATTCATTGCATATTTTGTCGGCGATATTTTGTCGGGGATATTTTGTCGAAAAGATTTTGTCGGGAATATTTTGTCGGGAATATTTTGTCGTGGGATGAAAACGCGCATTACAAATTTTTCCTGACAATGTTTATATTTACATTGACAAAATATCCCTGTTACTAGAAGAAAAAAAACCGATAACACAAAATTAATTATTGGTCACGATTCTAACATTTCACACATAATTTTATTTGCTTACACACGAAGAAAAAATGTTACCTCAGTTTCGTATTAAGCAATTATTGTCGCATAAATTTTGAATTATTTTGCAAAAAAGTCGAAAACATAAAATTTTCGTCAGCGCTTTCAGAAGCCTTAAAGAATATTACTTTCATGAAAATTCATTAAAATTGCTTTACTTACAAATATACACGAAATGGAAAATAGGCTTATACCGCACCCTGATACTCCTTTTCATCAAGCCATCCGTAATCCCTTTTCCAATAATGAAGTGTCGCTGTCGTTAAGAATATGGAGAAAATCCAAATAGACCCATTTTATTTTACCTCCGTTCCTATGTCGATACTAGTCTATTCGTGACTTTATTGAAAATATTTTTAAAAATTGTCATCAAAACGTACAATTCGAAGACATTTTTTTGTACTAAAAACCTTGCATTTTTTTTCTCTGAACAATTACAAAAATTGTGAGTAAGGAATAACCCCCTTTGTTTTGAAGAGTTTTATTTAACATGTACATTTGTTACTTAATTTTTTTTATTTATCTGCTACCGCTATTGGCACATCACTAGCAATCTATAAATTGTTAATTTGGTTCCAATAAATTCACAGCCCGTATGAACTAGATTATGTTTTTGTAAACAGCTATAGGGTTAATGCCCTTTATCTCAGAACAGGTAAAGCAACCAGTGAATTCCTCATAATTAAATAATACAACAATTTTTTTTTTTTTTTTAATCTGTGAGTAAAACCTCAAATTGTACTATTTAATTAAATGAAGACAATATTTGCGAAACTCAATCGAAAATCTGGTAACAAAAAAAGATATTTTTACCTCTGGGACTCGAACCCAGGACCTTCTGCTTTCTTGCCAACAGTTCTACCAAATTTTATGGACTGCTATCTTTATGTATGATTGCAAGATTCAAACCCGAACTAAATGCTATCTGGGATGCCATCTATATATAGATGTCGCATATTAAATAAAATCTTTATCCATTTTATTTAATATGCGACATCTATTGACATTTCTGCCAGTCTAGGATGATTTTTTTAAACTTTATTAGTAAAACTTAAACTTCAAAGTGTAATCTTTATAATAGTATAAAATGAAGTCGCTCCCGCTGTCCGTGAGCTTAGATCTTTTAAACTAATCAACGGATTTTCATGCGGTTTTCACCAATAGATAGAGTGATTCACGAGGAAGATTTTTAGATATAATATTTGTCAAGGTTTTGTGCGAATGGTTGAAATATATAAATAAATGGTGCGGGCAGGTAAGCGGGTAGCGGGTAGCGGGCAGCGTGCTGGCAAGCGGGTGGTATGGATTTGATTTAACAGATTGCGTTGGTTATAAATATTGGGAAATGGCGACGCGTTGTGTTTCGTTAGCCACAGCAACGTGTGTGCTGGGTCTGCAAGTATTTAAATAAATGAAGACAATATTAGCGAAACTCAGCGGTCTTGGGTTCGAGTCCCAGAGGTGCAAATTTTCTGATTTTTCTGTTTCCAAATTTTCGATCGAGTTCCGCTCATATTGTCTTAATTGAATTAATTAATTGAATAGAACTTACACTAAACTTGAAAATTATCATTGAAATTTGATGGATTTTTCAAATTCTATGAAACTAGCTTCCATTTATAATGTGACCCTCTTAAAGCGTCCCAATGGTACTTAGTAAGTTTACGTGAAGTTTTTAATAGCAATCAAAATTCGTATGTTAAAACTTCAAGATTTCTTTACTTAAGACAAACTTACATAATGGGAAGCCACGTGCTCCACCCCCGGGGAAAATTATAAACTTTTTAGTGACATGGCTCTGTTTGGGTAAAAGCTTAATTAAACGAGAACGGTTAAAATATACACAATATGCATATTTTTCAACAATCGAGTTGAAAGATTATTACAAAAAATTATACTAAAGGTAATCTTTTTAAAAATCTAAGTGAACTTCGATATTTTTATCTTTCTTATTGAAAATCATGATAATTTGATAACTGTATGAAGAACTAAACTGAGATTAACAAATATTTATAACCGTCCATTGATTTTTGATAGATAGTTTTGTAGTGAAAGTTCTTTAGCACCGTTGTGATTTGAAAAACGATGAAACGGAAATGACACTAAAAAGAGACAAACTCATGCACCTACAGGATTTAGCCTGTAGGTGCATGAGAGAGAAAGAGATAGAATGATACCTTACCACATTGGCCACTTTGATTATGAGCTCACTTTTCAAGGCTCCTATTGGTTGAGATTTTGTTTAAAATTATCCGTGCCACCCACCTGTACTAAAACAGCACTTTTATTGTTAATTTTGTTATCTTGGCATTGCTGTGTATCATACTGTATATTCTTCATTTCATATTATTACTAGTTGACCCGACGAACTTCGTACCGTCTCAGAATCAATAACTGTTGAATTAAATTCATTTTTTTACTAAATTAAAAATTACACCATGAAGCAATTATCGATGCGCAGCTGTCCGTGTTTTGTTTTTGTCAGTATCAGAGACGCCGTTGACCTGCTGCGTGGCGGGAAGGATCGAGAGATACTGGTTGAGGGAGGCCTTTTGAACTTTCCAGCCGGACTCTCTCACCCCAGTTGGAGGGATGGATTCGTACGTCCGTCACTCTCGGACACACTGACCCCCAGATTCCTACCCACCCCTCATTCCTTTTTCCTTCCTACAACTTCCTATCCTCCCCTTCCTTAAAAAGACCCTCCACCTAAGATGACATAGCATAGATTATTTTTCCTTTGGGGGTTGCAGACATACTTTCACCGTTTGTCTCATTTTCGACAAATGACGTTTATGGTGTAAGAAAGAGGGGCAGCATTATATGATTAAGAACAAATCCAAGACAAGATTTTCTTTTCGAGAATTTTTGCAGTGTTTTAATAGTTATTATGTTATCCGAGGCGGAGACAAATCCAACAAATTAAAGATCATCTAAATCGGTTCAGCCGTTCTTGAGTTATAAATAGTGTAACTAACCCGACTTTGTTATACATATTGAGGTTTTATCAAAATTTTGTATGGACTCGTAAGGAACACTATAGGATTATTTTAAAGTTTATTATAGTTAAGCGCACTTGAAGTAAAATAACAAAATATCTTATCTACATTTCTGAAATTTCACTTCTACCGCGTGTGAATTGTACACTATGATATTTTTTAAATAATTTCTGTCTAACTTTTTCTTTATCTCCATACTTAATAGGCCACTTGCATGGATTTCATAACGACTCGGAAAAAATCGTGTGGATAGATTTTTTGTATATGTTAGTAAAAAAAATTTTAATGCATAGTTTTTTTTTTATTTTTAAATAAATAAATCAATTATTTCAGCTCGTGACGTCACTACATGAAAATGTCCCGTCTCCGATTATGTCCCTTAATTTTGTTAAATTCCACACTGATTAATTTTTTTTTATGGCTACACTTTGATTTCTGGCGAATTTTTGAATTTGCGTTTAACGTTCACTAGATTTATTTTTCGTTCTATGCGAACTTATCCTTTGGTTTGATTTTTTGATAAAGATGGCGGTGTTTTTACAGATGTTACGAAGAGAACCCCGTACAATTTATTGCTATTTGTGTGGAAAACGTTCTTTTTTTTAAATGATTTTCGGCTTAGTAATTATCGTTTTTTCGCACCCATAAAATTATGTCCCGTCTTTCCGGTTTATAAAAATAGTCTAATTTTTTTGGTTGAAATTTCCAAAAAATCGCAATGGTTTCAAAAATACGATTAAAAAAAAATACAGAATGTCTTAGAATATTCGCCTAAACTGGATTTTTTTTTTAATGTGATGCAAGTGGCCTACTATTGTCCTTATATGAAAGTGCAATAGTTATTATGCATGGAAATGCGTAATAACCGCTGTCATGACTGGTGAAGCGTTCTACATACATCTAATACTTCTACAATAATATCATGTTCCCCAGCTTGTTATCTCCGCGTGATATCGTTAACATTTAAAACAAATGTTTTTGAAGCATTGGCACTTTACACAACACATTTTTTTACACTGCTGAAGGATTTTGTAAATTGTTCACTGACCGTGGCCTTTCGAAATGTGAGTATTATATAAGAGGCTGTTGGAAGTGTTTGTTAGTTAGTGTAGGAGTGGATGGAGAGTGTTTGGTGTGGAGATCCTCTTCACGTCAGGCAGGATTGCCTTCATACCTTACCAATATTGAGGTTTAAAATGCTCCTTGAGATCATGGCACTTCCAAGCCATGATCCTGTGTTCAGGCTTATAATAATGATGATGTTTAATTGAAAACACTTAGTTGTCCGCGATATTAACTTTTATTTTAAAATATTATTTACAAAAAATATGCGTTCGCGTACGAACGGGTAGAGAGGTAAATTGCCGTGCAACCGGATTGATCGAATACTAGAAGCGGAATAATAATATAATTGCATTTCGGAGCAATCGGTGAGATTTTGTGCGGGTCATCTGGGATACCATACGCGTGAAAAAGTGTTGTGAATAAGTACTGCCATAAGGCATTGGAAACCATTTAAATCCATAGTGATATTTTTGCGTTTTAATTACAAAAACCTTAAAAAACACAGCGTATGGTAAAGACACAGAAATTTTTTTTTATATTTTTGAAGTAAAACTTCTTTACGCAAGCTTGAATTGGGGAGTAAGCTGGTGAATACGTGATGAGAGCGTTTTGAAAAGTGTGATCAGGCGAGGCGAACGGAAGTTGAGAGAGACATATAAGTTAGTGAAGTTTTACTTTAGTCGTGTGGTCTAAAGCACACTCGTTTTTTTAATTAGGCATTATTTATCTATAACATAACGTAATACGTGTATTACAAAGAAAACAACATAACATGAAGTACATACTATTGTTTAATCTATGTATAAAAAATTAATGTTTCTTGGCTTGTCCCTTATTATTTACTGTACTTTTTATCCGATTGCGATGAAACTTCGGTGAGTTGTTATGTAACTGGAGGCTAATTTGTAAAATCCATGATTCTCATTCCAGACTGCTGTCAATATAATTTCAACAAATTAGTAAGTTTTGAGTAGTATTTGAACGCACGCCGCGCTGAGTACTTGCTAGTAAATAATACAAATTTAAGCATTACTGTATTATCTGTGCAGGCAATTGAATTATGTAAAATATATAAAAAATATACTTCTTCACACTATCCAATGACTCAGCCAGAGTATGAACATGGTTGTAATTATAATTCTGTCAGAAAAAAAGCCGTCGTCCGTTAAAACTCTTGAATTTTTATATATTTATTTGATGCAATATATTTACTTTTTATACGAAATTCAATGATGTTGGCCTCACTGTGTAGTTTACCCGTGCTGAGGCCTCCATTTATATAGCTGTAGATTCCAGGTTCTTTTCGGAACTCCATTATTTTTTTCACTAGAGCTGGATGGTAAAGTTTGCACACAATATTGTCAACCACTTTTTTGCAAGTTTACCATACTTAAAATTAAACTTTGGTACAAATTTTATAGTTGTTACCTTGTATTACGAAGTTCAAACGAATTTGTCTCAACGGTTACGCAGTTCACAGTAGGGGAGAGTGGGGAACTTCGAACGCCCAAGCAAAATAATCCAAATGAGGTTTGGGGTAGGTCTGAATAATTTTAAATAAGTGAATAATTTACTTTACTTATTTAATAATTTATTTTTAAGTATTCTGCTGCATATGGTATTTTACTGACACAGTTTATTGGCATCAAAACAATATATTTCAAGGGTGTAAGTCTGAACATTCGCCATTATCCCGTTTAGATAATTCTTAATTTCCTTACACGAACTATAATACTGTTAATATCAACAAAAGTCATCAGCAATTCACACGTTATAGAAGTAAAACCTTCAGAAAACTAAAGAAGACAAGAAAGGAAGATTCCAGCGAAACTTTTCCTATACATTCAGTCCACTTATTTGTATTTTCAATTGTGTTTATATATTTTTATTTGTGTTTTCTTCTTCGGAGTCGCTAGATGAAATTTTCTCTTGTGTTATCTTTGCCTGTTCATTTTGGAGTGGTTTGAAGATTGAATTTTTTTTTTTTTTTAAACTTGGATTTCGTAGGGTTAGTTAGGCGCTTTATACCATTTGACCAAAGGAGACTTGAGTGGGACCGTGGATTAATCGTATCATATTGGAACCAAGTACCCGTGAAATAAATAAATATTTATTGCCATCTCATTCTCTCGCAGGCTAAATTCTATAGATATAGGTGTTTGTCTCTTTTTAAGGTCGCTCGTTCCATTTCATCGAGTTTCAAATGACAAAGTTGCTAAAGAAGTATTCACTTAAAAATTAAATTGTTTAACATACTTTGAAATACAAGGTAAGTACTAGTCAATTGAAAAAACAAATGGTTTTGCTTACTTACACATCTATAACGTGTTGCATGTTTAAATTATTAGAAGAATATCGTAAAAACTTGTATTTTTTAATCACTTTGAAACAAACAAGCTTAACACCATGTTCACTGCACAAGGGCAAAGGTCTACTAACTACCAAGTCTTCCCCTGTATGGGGACGGCTGTGTAAAGACACGCATAAGGGATTCGCGAGACAAGTTGACTTTACCCGCCATCGAAGTTCCCCCACTTTCCCCTACTGAGCTTACAAATGCAAAGTAAAATTAAACTATTGTCTATAACTTTTTTGACCCGTAAAATTGTTGAGTTAGGTAAGGGAAGTCGTACCGTGCTTCAGTCTGGTTAGGCAAACGTTATTGCAATATTGTAGTTTTATTTGAAAGCGACCCATAAAGAGATTCGGTTTAAAATAAACATTTGAATAAAACTTTCGCTCTAAACTTTCCCGTCGTTTGGATTCCAGTTATACCGTTCAACACTGGATAGATGAACACTATGGACAGGTAACGATATTTTTTGTTGATTTTTCTCCTCGTTTGGCCCACTTTCTGTGTTTTACAAAACTTATGCTCAGGTATGGGCTCAGTAATTTTCACTACTGATCGAAATTATGCAAAACGCCAGTATTTTTTTATTTTTATTTAAAAGACTTTGAATTTTAATTATGCCCAGGTATCGTATTCCTGTTGTTAAAACGGACAATGCTGATGGTGCAGTAGAAGACTTATAAGAGGAAAAACTTGTAAGTTGAATGAACCCATGAAGTCTGAATGAGAAGCTGACGCTTAGGATCTGTCGGCTACTAACCGTTGATTATTTTATCAGATGCATTACTTCTGGTCAAGTTTTTATCGATTTTGTATGTTTAATTTTAGACATTTTCTCAATAATTATATAAAAGTCTTCCACAGTTATGAATATATTTGCTCTTGTATTTTTTTTATTGTTTTCAGTGCTGAAATCAGAAATTATTTCATTTCGATGGCTTAAAGTTTAAGGGGGTTTTTCACCATCCTCTTGGTGGCTTGATGTTACAATATTTTATTATTAAGACTTTACGACACCACGGAGATGCTCACAACCCACGCTTCATCATTTTAAATCGGATCAATACCGCATTTTGACTCTAAATAAAACGTAAAATTTTACACCCAAAAGTACCTTCTATAAACTCATTTTGAACAATTTCGTATTTACAACGCTGTAACTCCAAGACATCGAATTGCTCCTATATTTAACTCCAGTCCAATTTTTTTGATGAGTTTACCTTCTAACTTAAATAACTGCAAATTTGTTTTTAAACGACTTCGAAAAGGAGGAGGTTATCAATTCGACTGTATTTTTTATTGTTAGAGTTAGTTTTAATAGTTAAAATGATTGCCAAAGTTTAATTTTTTCAAGATCCCCCGAGAACCACCGTATATGTATGTTGTGGTCAATTATGTGATGTCAGCACTCACCGAAAGTTTATTTTATTTTCAACAGGTATTGTCATTTTGTATGACAGTTATATGGAACAAGCTAGGTATGAAACTATTCAATAATTAAAAACCTTATTTATGTAGGTGGAATTATTTATTTATTCTAATATTACATAATTGTTTATTATTATTTATTTTTTGTTAATAATTTAATGCTACTGTGGTATGATCACCCTATTATTGCATCTGGTAAGCCACACCAGGTACCTTGTATTTACACATTTTAATATTTAGTTTACAGTATAATGTTATTTTGGCCAACAATGAGCATGCTGCCCAGCTGTAAAAATTATTAATTAGTAATGTTTGAATAACTGCACTCAGTGCTTCTGTTGTAGGTTATTATTATATTTCTTTTAAGTTTAGGTATATGCATGTTTCTTCTTTTTTAATTACATTATTGAAAACTGCACATCTTGATACAGGAATGCCCTAGTGATGTGCAGCTTATGTTTTCATGTATTTCTTATTTTTTTCAATAAATAAATAAAATTATTTTTTCATTAATATGACGGGAGAGTGGTATAAAAATTGATTCTTATTTATTATTTTTTTAGCTTTACGAATCAAAATCAATATTATGGAAATCGAACATCGCCTGCACATACTAAAAATTAAATCAGCTGTTTGATATCCGCCATTTTGGAGTTCTTAGTTCGTAGAGTTGGCCGTGGAAGCAGTATTACGATTTTTTTGTACAGTTTAAAGTTTTTGAATATTTGAAATAATAAAGATACTTCTATTTTTGATACTGAATTATTTAGGCCTAAATAATGTTTCAATAAATACAAAAACCAAATCTCTATAAACAGTATGTAAATAAACAAATAACATGAAATGTTGTTAATACCAGTGGCTAGTGTCATACATTTCAATACAATGACTGGGAAATTATGGTGAGCAGTGACGTCAGCACTAATAATATCCACTTGACGGTGTGTTTTAATGACACGATTAAAAATGAAATTTTTAATGTAATTTTTAAAACTCTACGTTTAATATTATTTAATAAAATTAATATATTCAGAATCAGTGTTTATTTTTTCTATATGAACATATTTTTAACCATAATATTTTTCACTGGAGTTCTTTATTATTCAACTTGCACAGACCCGTGAAAAATCATTTAATATGGGTATTACACACAAACGAAAGCAGCGACAAACTAACATAACTTTATATTCGTTTTGTAAATAATTTGAAATTGTATTAATAAAGAATATAAATTAATAATAACAACAATTGTAATAAATAAAAATATAGAACGAATTAATTTACCTAGAAATTTAGGAGGTAGAGGTATAGTCAAAATAACATCTTTAAAACATAACCAGGTAGAAATGCTAAGAATTTTTTTCCATAGGAAAGCTGATAGTTCAGAAATGCACAAAATAATTTGCAAGGCAGATAGAAATATTTCGCCATTAAATTTATACGACGAGAATGCCAGCATTCTTATAAATACCAACCAGGAATTATTAGATTCCTGGTCAAATAAAATTCTTCACGCCAAACACTTCAATTATCTCAACCAAACATATGTTGACAAATTTTCGTCAAACAAATGGTTGAGTATTGGAGAGTTGAGCGCAGAAATAGAAGGCTTTATGCTTGCCATTCATGATAGAGTCATTAATACTAAAAATTATAGGAAGCATATCATCAAAGATACAAATAAAATTGATGATTTATGTAGAAAATGTTTGGCTTATCCGGAAACTATAGAACATATTATATCGGGATGTTCTGTATTAGCGCCGTCCGAGTATACATTTAGGCACAATCAAGTTTTAAAAATAATTCACCAAAGTTTGGTAATTCAATATAACTTGATTGACTGCCGTAATGTACCATATTATGAATGTGAACCAAATTCATTTTTAGAAAATGAATTTTATAAAATTTATTTTGATAAAACTATTCTAACAGACAGAACAATTAGTCATAATAGACCCGATATAGTTTTACATGACAAAATTAAGAAAATAACTTATATCATTGATGTCGCTATTCCAAATTCTTGTAATATTCAGAAAACTGTTTCTGAAAAAATAAGAAAATATACAGATTTAGGAAATGAGATTAAAAGAATTTGGCATTCTCAGACTATAAAAATATTGCCATTTGTTATTTCGGCTACTGGCATTATACCTAGCTCTCTCATTCAAAATTTAGGCGTATTAGATTTGTCAAAAAATTTGTACATAAAAATGCAAAAGTCGGTCATTTTCAATACATGTAGGATTACGAAAGATTTTTTAAATATTTATATTGAGGGATCAGTAGGATTTATCGGACCAGTTAGGATTTCATCAGAGCCGAACCCTCTGATATGAAAATATCTGGAGTCGGTGAAATATTTTCCCATTATGTTTCTGGTGGATTGACGTATTGTTCTTGTATTGTTTTGTATTTATTATACTTATATAGTGCACTTACATTGCGAGAATTTATTAGATAAACATTTGTCGAAAAGTGTGTGGAAGGGTTTAGTCTTTCATTTGGGAAAGATTTAACCCGGACATAAAATCTGGAGCACCGTATAAAAAAGTTTCTTACACCTTACAAATTCGAATTTATTATATATAAGAAATAACTGAATAAATGAATTTATTACGTAAAAGAATTTATTACATATAATATTTTTTTTTAAATTGTTAAAAAATATTTAAGCCTAAAATAAATTTTAAGAAAAGTACCAAATCTAAAACCAAAGTGTAGTTTATTTGAAATATTATTTATGTTAGTCAAGTTCGGCTGTTTTCCATTCATTGCTCACAATTGAGTAATTTACAATAAGATTCCGAGATTAGCATTTTATGAATGTTCGGATTATTATTAATTTACTATAAACGAAAAACATTTTTTTCATTATTTACTCGATATTTTCAAATACGATTTATTATTCCTTCAAAGAAAAAGTTTTCTGGTTGTTCTTCCGGCTACATCGTAAAACAAAAAAAAATAACTAACATCTTGGAAAAAATAATCTTCAATAAAACCAATTTATTTTTTGGCTGCGTAAATTTCTTCTTATAGTCCTAATGTCAACGAAAAACATTATTTACGTAGTATTATTACTATCACAAAAAAACCTTTGAAGTTTGTAAAGTTTGGAAAGAAGTCTTATTAATTTATGAAACGATTTGTGGATGTTCCGCACTCAACAATGAAAACGGTTTTCCCATTCTTACTTTTGCGTGTTTTTTTTTCCTTTTGTCGGAATGGGAGATATAATAAAATAAAAAAATGATGCAGAACAAACCAATAAATCATTCTCATTTTTAAATTTCACATGTTTTTGTTCAAGTATTGGCATTGAATTTGTAAGTACTTATTCAAAAATAATAATGATTAAAGTATTTTCGGCCTTTTCTCCGACGTCATTGATGTCACTACATACATTTGATAAAAAAATTCAAGAAGATTTTTCTAAAATCTTACTTCGCACAAAAGTTTCACTTCCCAAAACCATCGTTACTCTAGGTATTTTCTTTGGAAAATAAATATTTCAGAGTTCTAGAGAAATTAGCTAGAAAGGTCTGATCATGAGCAAAGCAAAAGCCAGATTCTGAATGATCATTCATCATCACTGCGATGCTGAAACATCTACAGCACTAGAACGAGGTGCAACTGATTCTCAGTATTTTTTTTAATATTTGAAACATGTAACTATAATATTAAATTAACAAAATACATTTTTTACGGTGCAGTAAAATCGACATTTGATCGAAAAAGTTTTACCAGCCTGCAACGCATGTTGTCAAGCAAACCAAATAGGTTTTCGAAACTGAATGAGAGTTTTTTATGACAATACCGCAAAAGAGTCGTTACTAACCATCTTACAGGATCCAATGGGACTATGACATCCTTTATTGGGGTATGTTGTGAGGTTGTGGGTAGTTGTGAGGGGTAGAATATGGGAAAGAGGAAAGTGGGGAAGAAACTGATAAGGCAGTAAAAAAATCGTAAAAAACATCGAAATCATTGGCATACGACTCCAGTTCTAATTGAAAATAAGACGCATCATACTCAACAAGAATAAAAGTGAAATATTTAGAAATAAATTGTATAGTTCCACAAGGCAGTTCACAGGGTCCATTTCTATGTTTAATTTGTATAATCGATATTTCTAACCTAATTTATGTGGATGATACGTGAGACTAATTATTGTAAAATTATTTGAAATGCAAACACAAGATACCATAATGTTTTAATAATTTACTTTTAAGTATGTCTATATTACTTTTATGATAATTTAAATAACTATGATAAGCAAAGCACAGTTATCTTTTCTGTATCAATTGGTTATTACTATTATTATTATTTTTTTTTTTTTTTTTAAATTCTTTCTCTTCTCTTTTTTATTTTATTTTATACAACCAATCTGTGTAGGACTATGATATGCAATGCTTACACGTTTCTTCTATATGTTTAAATCCTCTGTAATTAAGTACCTACCTAAGTAATTAATATTTTTTTTTTTTAAACTTTGCTAAACAAAGAACAGTCACTTTGTTTTAATCTTTTATTTTTGTTTTGTTTTTTTATATTATTTACAGACCATGTTCCGTATGTTAATACGCATCATAATTTGACTGTCCTAAAACGGGAATCCTCCTAGTTGGGCAGTCAAAAAAATTCTTAAATAATGTATATAAATGTATAATCTTTTACTAAATAAAATAAATAAATAAATAAAAATAAAAATAAAAATAAAAAAAACTTTAATGAAATATTATTATATAAAGGCTGAACATGAAAACAACCAATTTAAGTAAAACTAAAATTCAGTATCGACACGAGTGGACAACCAAGATCTTACCGGAGTATTTTAAGGCATCCATGCGCTTCACAGTGAAATTAACAGTATAATTATAACAGTGTAATTTGTAACAGTGTAATTATTGTGAGTCAATTCAACACGCACATTCCATTAAGTATTTAAACTTAAAAAGTGCGTTTTAAATATCTGACGAGGCATATTGAAAAAAAAAAGTGTGTTGTTTATATGAAAAAATAAACTCAATCTAGAGCAATTTTGCCTAGCGTCTACTTTGCATCACGACAATGATTTGATTATAAACTTCTACCGAATTTTATTTTTTTTTTCATTTCGTCTTGGTTGCGATTACGACCTTTTTTATTTTTTTTATTTGTATTCGTCTAACTTCTAATTCATTTTTAAATGAGAGTTGTTGATGTGTATCTATTTAATGATTAAATATTAAAATTGGTTTATAGTTTTTGTTCGTTGTTAGTTTTTGGGGTGTTATGCCGTGTCGCGCTACCTCCTTCTATAGCCGACGTTTCGGACAGCGTTGCAGTGTCCATCATCAGGGCAGATCCGGTAGATCCGACCACACATCGTCGGATCTACCGTAGCGCAACACGGCATAACACCCCAAAAACTAACAACGAAAATTCTTTTGGCCGTGAAAATCTAAAAACTTATCTGGTTTATAGTTGATTCTTACTTTTTTTTTCTAGACTTGTAGAAAAGCCAAAAGGTGGCCAATAATCATAAATAAAATAGTTTTTTTTATAAGAAAAAGTCCCAGCTGCTCCATTCTGTAGCCAATGAGACTATGGCAATACCCACATTCCAATTCGAGCATGTTGTGAGGCTGAAGATAGTGGGGAGGGGAAGGAGGTAGGGGGGAGGAAGGAGGGGAAGTCCTGGCTATTCAGATCTGGTCACCACACACGGCTAAAGCCATTTCAAGTCACATTTTAATTCCGAATGGTTGTCTTACACCAGGGCGATACTGAGAGCATCTTCTATACATTATTTTTAATGAATTGATAGTGAAATAACAAAAATTCATAAAATAAAATTTATTTTCCAACGCCGCGATTCGATCCCACAACCTTCGAATTCGCAGACCGTCAATTCTTTTACCCAAGACACCGAATTATTTCACATATGAAATATGTGAAATAATAATTGATTTTAGATATTGTTTATAATTTTCAAAGCGAATTATGATATCGAAAAAAATGACCGAATATATTCAGGTCTCAATAGCTCAATTGGTAGAATATCTTATCCCGATAAGATTACAGGATATTAGTTGGAGGGTGGACATTGGATGGTCTACATAGCGACCGTTATGTAGGTTTTTATTTTATGTGTATTCCGTTTATTACAGTTATATCATATTTTGCTGAATGATTAAATGTAACAACGAGGTTTATAAGCTTCAATAAATTAATCTAATAAACTGTTTTTTTTGCACACGTAGGTAGAGATGTGAATCCGTGACCTCTGGATTCATAGGTGATTCTGTGAGACCAGACTTTTGTGTGGAAAATACGCCAAATAAAGGGTATTTAACTCGTGATATCTAAACCAGAAGTGGAAGATATAACTTCTCCGCAACGGAAGTCAACAATTATGCATAAAAACTGTAACATTACACTAAAAAGCGATTCGCCAACCTTAAACTCCCCTTCGGGTTTAAATTATTAATGCAATTAAAGTGATTTATGTGTTTAATCGCTCTTCAGCTTTCACGTTTCCGAGGCTGAAAAAGGTGACCGCCCAAATATTGACTTCGCAAAAAAGTACCCTTATTGACCGCACATCTGTCAGCAGACTCTGCTAACATTGTTTCATCTTCGGTTGAAGGGATGACTGCTTGATGACATCAAATAATACGTGACTTTGAAGCAGAATCAATATACAAATAAAACATTCCAAGGCCGAAAAGTAATCCAGACAAAAAGGAGTACTTCAAAGAAAATTTAATGACCCGTGTAAATGGAACCCTTTTTGAGGACATACAATGGGTATATACATAATAAAGGACAGCTGGACAACGCTGTCTTTTATGTATATACATCATAGTCTTTTCCATAGAAAATTGGCATTCCTCGTCTTTCATGGCTTATTCGGTTTTATGACCATCAAAAGTGTTCTACAGAAGCCATGATGTTTTAACTTTAATGTGGGATTATGTTATTTAATATATAATTTTATATCCGTCTGTTCTACAATGTTAAATTCGAAAAATGTAACCGAAATTTTTTTGATGGGTGGTGATTGTAAATATGATTTTTTTTTTGTTAATTCCAGTTAAAAGAAAATAACATTTTCACTCATTAAACTAGAAATAATTATACACATTAAGATAAACTAAATATTTCAATACAGTGCTATTCTATTTCTTTATTTTGTTTATCAAGAATAAATATTAATAATTTTTTTTTAATTTAACCTGACTTATTTTCGTTTTTAATGTCATTTGGGATAACCAATGGAATGTTTACCATAGTTAGTGTGGATGGTGTTTAAATGTATGGTTAAAAATGTATGTTGTAAAGTGTTTATGTACTTGAGACGTTTTAATGAATTCTGTGTTTGTGTGTACGACATTATTTTGTTTTTTTGTATATAAGGAGACATGTATTGTATTCATATAGTTTTCTTAATGTTAATAGTTTTGTTTCCATATATAATTTTTTGTGGATGTTCTGGGCTTGTAGTTAAATAGTTTTTTGATTACCTTGTTTTGTATTACCTGTAATTCATTTATGTATGTTTCACATGCGTTTCCCCACATTTCAATCAGGTAATTTAGGTGTGAGTGTACGAGACTATAATATATATTTTTTTCAATTTAATTGGTAATAGATATGATAACCGGCTAAAACGCTAATTAATGGTGTAATTTTATCTTTCACATCTTGTATGTGTTGTTTGAAAGTTAAATGCTTATCGATGCACAGCCCAAGATATTTTTCCTCTATCAGGATTTGCTAATCGTTATTTTCAATTTTTAAAGGTTCATGAGAAGGAATTATTTTACGGGTTGAGCTTCAAATCATGTATCCTGTTTTTTTTATATTCATTGTTAGGATATTTGATTGGAGCCAACTCCAAATTCGGTCACATTGTGCATTTTCTAGTAGTATGTTTAGATCTTTACCCCAGTAGAATATTGCAGTATCATCTGCATATAAGAAAATTTCACCGTTTAATTCTAATTGCGAAAAATCATTGATATAAATTTGGAACAGTAATGGCCCCAGTATGGAAATTATTAAATTAAGTAATTAAATAAATTATTCTAATTAACCTTACCTAACCCTAAAAAAAAATTTAATATGTGAATTATCTACTACACTATATAAAGAGGTAAGATTTGTTTGTTTGTTTGTTTGTTTGCATCGAATAGGCTCCGAAACTACTGAACCGATTTGAAAAATTCTTTCGCCGTTGGGAAGCTACACTATTCCCGAGTGACATAAGCTATATTATATTTTCAAAAAAATTAGGGATCCTTACTAAAACTCCAATAATGCAACCCAAGGTGTAAAAAAATTACCTAAAATATTGTTTACATCGCGTGCGCTGCGAAAACTATTGATGATAGAATAAAATAATGTACTACGACTTTGTAGAACACATCATTATTTACAAAAAAAGTCGGGACAGCATATGTCTAACTATTATGGTTATGCCACAATAAGTATTCTTTTATTTAAAAATTTGTATTAATATGTCGCCGCTTGAAAAGGCTCTTTATTTGTATCTTGGTGTTAATACTTATCAAAATAAATTACTTTTTATTCAAGACAGCTTCAATACCTTTATTTAACTTTTTGAATTTTTCAATTCGGATATTTAATTAGAAAGATATCACGAGTTTAATAATGTTAGTATTAGAAAAAAGTTTCGGCTACGGGCCGGGCGGGAGAGGAGTCAAGAAATGAAGTGCCAGGGGGGTTGGCGGGACGGGAGAGCGGTAGCGGGGAAGGTGGAAGTGGAACACTGGAGGGGAACGCACGGGAAAGGATATGCAAGGAGTAACATTTTATTTATTTGAATATGGCATTGCAACGCATGCCGGGAAACAGCTATATATTATAAAAGAAAATCCAAAAAACGCGCGGACCGCAGAAACTCAGAAACGAGTCCCGGTACGATCAAGGGAGTTATAAGGTGTGAAAGATCTCTGTCCCCTCTCGGGAAAAAAGGTACCCGTTTTTACCTAAAGGGCGTGCTTTTGAATATATAAGGGCTGGAAGTTTCGCCCTCTTGAAATTTCGGAAAGTTCAAGAAGGTTCTATAGAACTCTAAAAAGTTCTGGAAGGGGTGGCGGTGTATGTCGTGGAATGTTCGTGAATAGGGAATCGGGATCATCATTGTGAAACATTACATAACACTCTCAAATGTTTTCCTGAGCGAAGCCGGGTAACCCAGCTAGTATTTAATAAAAAGGCAACACTATGTTCCTATTAGACAAGGCAAGCGTACAAAAAAAAACAAAAATTATCGAACAAAAATTATGTTTTCAAAATTGTACCGATTTGGGATGCGGGCATGGGTATGGTCATAACACGTGATTCGCGATGATTCGTTTGATGACTTGGTAGGGGTGCCGGGTTCGCTAGGTGAGGTTTCTCTAAAGCGGATGCCATTGCCCACCTGTGCGTGGCGGGCCAGATCGAGAGAAACTGGTTCAAGGAGACCTTTTGTCGGACTCTCTTTACCCATCGCAGTAGGAGGGATGGGTTAATACATCAATCACATCTGGACACATTGACTCCCCTGATCCCATCCAATCCTCATATATTTTCCTTTCCAGAATTTCTTCTCCTTCCTTTCCCTAATAGACCCTCCACGAAGCATCTCCGTAGGATCTGAGGGATTTCTTTCTCATACTGCGTTGATTCCAAAATTTCTTCGTCATTACATAGTATAAAATGAAGTCGCTCAAAATGTATGTGCGCTTACATCTTTTAAACTACGCAACCGATGCGGTTTTCACCAAAAGATAGAGTGATTCAAGAGGAAGGTTTATAGTATAATACATGCTTATTATAGTAGAGAAAAGTCGAATAATTCAAATATTCAATTCAGGCAGCGGGCAGCTCGCAAGCGGGTGTTGAGGATTTTATAAAGGTTGGGTAATGGCGTTGTATTTCGTTAGCCACAGCAACGTGTGGCCGGGTCTGCTAGTTATTTAATAATTTTAATGTCGCACAATCAACCTCCATGAAAAAAGTATGCCAATAGTTATCCTCCTTCTCACAAATAACGATAAAATATTAGTAGATATTAAATTAAATGCACATTTTACAGTTTTTTTCTCAAAATCACTCTCAGACTTTGAGGAAAATTATAGTTGGCCCTCACTTCTCCTAGAAGACATTTACACTATCCCTGTCCGCCGACGTGAAAACGTAGTCATCCCACATCCCCCCCCCCCCCCCGGATATCTTACCACACGTTTGGAAAAAGTGTGCATACATCGTTACTCTCGAAGGACTGAGCAATATTAAGGCTTATAAAAAAAATGTCGTTCGAGATAACTTTGTGAGCAAGTTACAGCATTTCGTACTACTTTCGGAAACTCGTTGATTGATCCATATTTTTAGAAATTAAGAAACTACGTATCGGAAGTAAGTTTGTAAGTAAGCTTTCCTTAAAATTGTATTTTTTACAAATACAACTTTAAAATGTAACCAAAAAGAGATAAACACATACATCTGTAGGATTTAGCCTACGAGAGAATGGGAAAGAATTAAACCTTACCGCATTTCAAGGCTCTTATTGGTTGAAATTGTTTGGTGAAGGTTTCACTTTTACCGCGTGTGAAGTGCACTCGATTTTTTTAATTTTTTTTATTTACTACTTTGAAAAGTGTTTCAAATTATTCCTTTTTAATATATTTATGCCATTCATTATTTTGCAATTTGCTTTTTTTATTAAATCCTTCGAGTGGACTTAATCCATTTTACTATATGTATTTTAAATTGTTAATTTTATGTTTTAACAACCTACTTACTTTAAATAAGGGTTATATGATTTACTCATTATTAATTGACGTTGTACTTTATTAGGATAAGTTGATTCAAAAAAATTTACAATTCATAAAATATTTTGAGTACATTTAAACGTTAACGTCAAACTGAAATAATAACAGAACTTGAATAGAACTTCCGCATAGCGTGAAAATTAACTTCAAATATTTGATGAATTGTTCATTTTTTTTAAACAACCCGTCCTAAGTGTTAAAGATACTCTTTTTTGCAGGAACATCGATGACGTAAAAAAGTTACTCAAATAATTTCAGCGCGATAACAGAGGGGTCACCTTTAACCCTAAAGTGCTCGAGCTATGAGCATTTCGCCGCCCGCGGAAAAAAAATCGCGTTATTTTGTACACGATACATTTGTCAAGGTCAAGCGTTCTAGTAGCTGACCCCCATAAGTCACATAGTGGTTTTAGAAATTTAAAAAAAAAGATTCACGGTTGACCGCAGGAGCCAACGGTTGTTGTCGGTGTGTCGCGTTTAGCGGCAAATTGCTTACTGCGCGACTACTGACATAAATAAAATTCGTGTGCCTGTTTTTTTACTACAGTTGAAATGTTTTAGTTTTCATTGCATGTAATGTTGGTTTTATGTAAGTGCTGTAATAATATTGATATTAAGTTTGTTTCGATTAATTATTGGGCATAAATAGTCAAATAATATACAAAGAAAATACTGACCATTTATTTATTTTTCACATTAGCTCCACACAGAAGGCCCTGAGAAAAATACTTTCACTCAATTCTGATGTTACCTTTGGGAATGCTGTGTGGTAGAGTATTTTTAATAAAAGGAAGGAGAGGAAGTTCTGGGTAGGAAAAAGGTTGCACGGGTGGGTAGGAATCTAGGATTCAGTGTGTTTAGATCATCCGGCAGCAGACCCAGACAAATCTCACCCCATGAACCCGGGCACCCCTGCTAAGTCACCAAACATTGCAAACCACTTGGGGGCACCTATGGCAAAGGCGTAGGTTATCCAATGAATGAGATTCCCGGTATGTGTTCAAAAAATGCGGCGACTGCAATTCTCGCCTCCCAAATTAAGAAGAAAAATTAAAAGGTATTGCTCTGGCCATTACTAGACCACATATAATTAGAATATCAGACAAAAACACTTTGCAGAAACAGCTGAGAAATCAAATCGCCCGATTTGTGCCTTCGAAACATAAAAAATTATCCTTGGGTAGAGACGGTGTATGCGCAGTATGTCCGTCAAAGAAAAATAGAAGGAACAAAAAAGGGTGCAATAGATGTGCAAAGTTGCTGTGCAACGAACATTTTATGTACATATATCAGGACTTTTTTGCTGAAATACGTGTAGTAGATAATGATTACGTTTAATTTTTCTCTTTTTTATGAGGGTTAAGATAAAGAAGTTGTTATAATTCAAGAAATTTTACTTAAGATTTACTAAGGCATTTTTTTTCTAATACTAAATATAAAACTTTAATAAATGTTACTTTTTCTGAGAGTTTATTGTTCAGTCTATCGTTTTAAAACTACTGCAATTGTATTTGCAAAAAAAAATCATTTAACTATGGGCGGCAAAATGCTCCCCACGCAAGCACTCACGTTTCACGGAAAGGCGCGACTACTCTAGGGTTAATTTTGGTCCGATTCTGAGCGCTCAGTAATTCAACTAGTTTTTATTTAAACACACCACAAAAACTCGTAGTTAAATCACAGTTGTTATTCGAATAATAGAAAATCTCTTTACAGTTGTTATTTGTTGTTGAAGTTTGTCTCTGCATTTTTGAAAATTGAATGCTGAAATGTTCAACTGTATGTCTTGAAAATTCTTTTAAAAGAATTATATCTTTTTTTATATTTTTTCCGATCAATTCCTTGTGCATTTTGCATGACTTAAAAAAAACTTTCATAATATTTTTTTTTCTCCCTAATATTTCTTTTTTAATTCATCATGGTACCTATATTACTTGTATACCGTACCGTGGCTTCAACGCGTATAACTAACTATACGGAACATGAGATATTTCACTAATCTCCCCACATCCTGGAATAAAAAACTTATTATCATATTTAAACTTATTGTTTTTGTCATATTAGAGTCACATTCACATCCTAATTGATCGATTCAAGGGCAAAAAAATGCTTTAGCCTTATAGTCTAAAAATAAAACAATACTCTTATTCCAACACATTTAATTTCGCGAAGATCCATCATATTTCATGAGCTCCCGAAATTGTGCAGATTATATATATCATCTTTAGCGGAATCCCCAAGGAGGAATAGGGACAGGTTTGCGAAAGGTTAAGTGGAAGTTTTTCTATTGGTAGTTACACAACTTTGGCCCCTACATTTCCGGCAAATCGTACTTTTTAAAAATTCTTCAATTTATTCGAGAAGTTTAGACTGCATCAGATTCGGGGATATTACAAATTTTAGCGTTGGAATTGTGTTTTCCGGGTTTATTTATGTAAACAAGCTATTTTATTCATCTAGCTATTTATTTTCACTTTTTACAAAAATTGTTCCTTTTTTATCGTATTGTCTCTGATAACATCGGTGGTAGATTGAAGGTCGCGTGTTAAAAACCCACCAAAATATTGATTATTTTGTTAACGTTTTATTTCAGACGTGGAAATCGTGTAAACTTTTTAAATTTTATTTTTCACATCTTTTCTTTTTAACAAAGATTCTGTAATAATTTATCTAGGTACTTACTTTTGTGGAACATATTATGATGTTCGGTAACACGCTCATTAGATTCAATTATTGACGGAAGAAAAGTGTTTGACTTTTCTTTGTTAAGTTAAATCTTATCAGAATTTCAAGAAACAACTATCATTTTGTCTCTTCCTTGTTCCTTTCCCCAACCCCTTCCTTTCGCCTCGCATAACTTATCAATATAGGTATAGATTTACTGACTTCAAGCAATCAGTGTTTTGAAATAGTCACCATAAATTTAAAATACTACATGTGAAGAGAGAAAAGTATTATAATATGGCAAACATCATTGGGTCTACAATCAAGCACCTTAACTGCTTCATAACCCACAGACTTTGTGTGCGCGTAAGAAGACGAATAGGGATATAAAATATGACGCTGACAGTTCAGCAAAGTCAAAGACGAGGATTTGTTTTTTAAGGAGAACATTTGTGGCACCCTTCATTGCCCTTTTCTAGCCCCAACTGATTACACTTTTTATGCTAGCCATGTTAGATATCACAAAAATTCTGGTAAGGATAAATTTACTTCCCTCTACTGTGAACACGCGCTGTAAAATAATATAATTTGGTTGCTTTCATGTATTTGGAAAATGGAATTCACACAGGTGTAAAAATTTGTTTGCATTCATTCGTCTTCTGGTGTTATTTAAAAAAATATATATTGTTTAATTTATAACATTGTTACAGTATTGAACATAATATTAGGGAAAAAATAGCTAAAAACATAGCATAATGAATTTCGACGTCAATTAAGACTGCTAACTCTTGGGCTTGGCGTAGGAGTTATTTCATAAATATTTCATTATTATAACATAATTTTTCATGGAGTGTACAATAAATATAAACTTAAGTACTAAAATGTTGTGACGTTCATTTTTAATGTAGCATGAAGTGAAGTTATAACATTTATTATAAACAATAATTATTAGCCTAAAAGACATATCGACATTGAAAAATCTCCCGAGAAAAGATACATGCCGCTGACGTGACTCGAACCCGCGTCATTTCCGGTCAATTGCTCTATCCACAGAGCAACGTCGGCTTATCTCCTACCCGTCAAATAATTCAATATATACTAGTATTTCATTCAACAATTACCGCTTATTACATTTTTCCACCTGTAAACAAACAACTTTGTTTTTTTATGAGAAAGGCATTGTAAGTGGTTAATCTCTCACTAGGTAGCGTCGAGAAAAATTATGTCTACATTTTTTGGTATTGCGCAACAAAAGTCAAAAGAAAACAAGAAAAATTAAAAAAATAAAAACTACAAAAATAACAAAAATGCAATTGTATCTAAGAGTTTTAAATATGCAAAATAAATTTAGTTTGTGGAGGATATGTGTAATCGGAATGTTTTATGTAGATACAAGTGAATAAAAATTTCGAAAATATTCGTCTTGCTCTGCGAGTTGGTGTTATAAACTTGTAGCGACATCTGTAGAACATTTTTGTAATAATATAATATATTTTTGTAAATAGCTCAAGAGAGCGGCGGAATACTCTGAAAAATTCTGTAACAAAAGTCTAGAAGAATCTCGATTGTCCTGGAATGTCATGGAACGGCAAATGGAATAAGATTGTATATATATTGTATAGTAGACTTTCACGGCAACTGTTTATAATTCGTATAAAATATCCCAAGAGTCTAAAAAAAATCGCGGCTTCGCAGAATTCCAATGTTGTTACATTGCGTATCCTGAGAATCCGGCCTTCCTTTATTAGACTTTAGCTTCAGAGACCCGTGGTCGAGGGGTAAGACTCTCGTCTATAAATCGTAATATAGTCAGTAATCGTAAATAGTTTTTTCGAAATTGTTCACGCAATCGAAGCCAGATAGTTATTTTTTGTCGCATTACTGCTGATGGCATTTGCTGAAGGGTTAGTTATCTGTACCTGACATTCTGGCTAAAATAGGATTCCATGTCCTGGATAATTTTATAGTTAATTCTATGTCACTAACATAGGCTTTTGATTCTGACTAAGTTGCAAATGGTGACACCTCTAGGAAGCCCCACTAGGTTAATTAACTACCTCGTAGTAAATATAGATGTTTTCCACAAAAAATTTAAAGCAAAAGGACAGGCAAAAAAACGATCTTGCGATCATACCCTTGCAACAGTTCAGGGCGGTTCTAATGAGAAAGATTGATTATTCTCACATATTCTATAATTCAATATAGATTATTTCATTCAAAATTGCATTAACATATACCTTCTTTCAAGTTAGAAATAAAAAAAGGCTCAAACGTGTTATGATAAAATTATGTACCTTTTTTTATTATTTTTTTATCATTAGTATAAACATAATGACTAAAAAAAATATTTTTGTAAAAAAAATCTGAAGTACGTTAGTTTGTAACACCGTTAATAAATAGATAAATTGAAGTATTTTCGTCACTAATCACGTACGCGGATTTTTTAAAAATGATTTTATTTAAACTAAAGTAAAATTGTTGAAAACTAGATTTCCTAGATATTTTGTTAATTTTACTGAATGATTTATATGATTTGAAATGTGTTTTGTATAATCAAACATTTTGTTTAAAAATGTAGCAAATCTGCCAACACCCAGCGGTAACCTTATACAATATAATAAAAATATACATATGTTTTCAAAAATTACTAAATGAATTAACAACCTTTCGAAATCAATTTATATGTTTTATTGAAAAGAGTCGAACGTCTAGAATTTGATTTAAAAGGGACAATTTCCGGTTGTCTGGATACTCCCTCTTAAACATTTACCGTGTGTACACGCATGAAACATTTTTCATTCCATATGTTAACGTTTTTATTACTCCAAATTTATATTTTTATTTTTTTAACGGCGTTCGCAATTTAATGCTTTTATACGGTTTTTGCAAATTAAAAAATAATTTTAAATAATTTAATTTTAATTTCAAAAAACAATTGAATAACTTTTCTTAAAATTCACATAGTATACATGTTGAGGTTATTTACTTCCCATTGGTATCAAGAGTTTGGGTAGGTACACCTTACATTTGACTCTATGCAGAAACGGTCGTGTCGTTTTATGGATTCTCCTAGATAAATCTTAACGATTTTATAGCAGTCTTTTGATTATAGGCGTCGACTTTGGAATAATTTTTCGAACTTTGTGATTCCTCCCTTTTACACCCCGGGTCTCTTCAAGCCAAGGTTCACTCCTCTCTTTCCTCAAATACAACATTCACATATGTATGTATGTGTTGCATTAACAATAGGTTTCGTGGGTAATAATTTCTTCCAAGTCCTAATTAAACGTACGAATTTTGATAATATGCATTCAAGCATGACGTGGAATATACCCGGGTATCGAATAAAATTATTCAATTTCAATAAAATTTAATTTACAATATTTAATAATACCAGGTAATATATTATATATTAATTTACCCAGAAATTTAGGAGGTAGAGGTATAGTCAAAATAACATCTTTAAAACATAATCAGGTAGAAATGCTAAGAAAATTTTTCCATAGGAAAGCTGATAGTTCAGAAATGCACAAAATAATATGCAAGGCAGATAGAAATATTTCACCATTAAATTTATACGATGAGAATGCCAGCATTCTTATAAATACCAACCAGGAATTATTAGATTCCTGGTCAAATAAAATTCTTCACGCAAAACACTTCAATTATCTCAACCAAACATATGTTGACAAATTTTCGTCAAACAAATGGTTGAGTATTGGAGAGTTGAGCGCAGAAATAGAAGGCTTTATGCTTGCCATACAAGATAGAGTCATTAATACTAAAAATTATAGGAAGCATATCATCAAAGATGCAAATCAAATTGATGATTTATGTAGAAAATGTTTGGCTTTTCCGGAAACTATAGAACATATTATATCGGGATGTTCTGTATTAGCGCCGTCCGAGTATACATTTAGGCACAATCAAGTTTTAAAAATAATTCACCAAAGTTTGGTAATTAAACATAACTTGATTGACTGCCGTAATGTACCATATTATGAATATGAACCAAATTCATTTTTAGAAAATGAATTTTATAAAATTTATTATGATAAAACTATTCTGACAGACAGAACAATTAGTCATAATAGACCCGATATAGTTTTACATGACAAAATTAAGAAAATAACTTATATCATTGATGTCGCTATTCCAAATTCTTGTAATATTCAGAAAACTGTTTCTGAAAAAATAAGAAAATATACAGATTTAGGAAATGAAATTAAAAGAATTTGGCATTCTCAGACTATAAAAATATTACCATTTGTTATTTCGGCTACTGGCATTATACCTAGCTCTGTCGTTCAAAATTTAGGCGTATTAGATTTGTCAAAAAATTTGTACATAAAAATGCAAAAGTCGGTCATTTTAAATACATGTAGGATTACGAAAGATTTTTTAAATATTTATATTGAGGGATCAGTAGGATTTATCGGACCAGTTAGGATTTCATCAGAGCCGAACCCTCTGATATGAAAATATCTGGAGTCGGTGAAATATTTTCCCATTATGTTTCTGGTGGATTGAGGTATTGTTCTTGTATTGTTTTATTCTTATATAGTGCACTTACATTGCGTTAATTTACTAGATATTCATTTGTGGAAAAGTGTGTGGAAGGGTTTAGTCTTTCATTTGGGAAAGATTCAACCCGGACATAAAATCTGGAGCACAGAACAATTAGTCATAATAGACCCTATATAGTTTTACATGTAAAATTAAGAAAATAACTTATATCATTGATGTCGCTATTCCAAATTCTTGTAATATTCAGAAAACTGTTTCTGAAAAAATAAGAAAATATACAGATTTAGGAAATGAAATTAAAAGAATTTGGCGTTCTCAGACTATAAAAATATTACCATTTGTTATTTCGGCTACCGGCATTATACCTAGCTCTCTCATTCAAAATTTAGGCGTATTAGATTTGTCAAAAAATTTGTACATAAAAATGCAAAAGTCGGTCATTTTAAATACATGTAGGATTACGAAAGATTTTTTAAATATTTATATTGAGGGATCAGTAGGATTTATCGGACCAGTTAGGATTTCATCAGAGCCGAACCCTCTGATATGGCAACTTAAAATTTTATCAAAAATTTTTTCAATTAAGGGAACTGTCTAAAATCGAATCAGCCAAATGCTATAAATCTTTTGTAGAAGTTACAGAGACAAAATTACTGCAAAATCCTAAACAATTTTGGCAATTTGTTGCGCAAAAGCGTACAGATAATGATCTCCCTTCAAGTATGTATTATTATGAAACTCACGCTACAAATGGTCACGACATCGCTAACCTTTTTGCTAAACACTTTTCCTCTGTATATTCTGATGCTTCATCCACCATCCCTCCACTTAACTATGATTATAATATTGACTTGAATGATTGCCAAATTTCACTTGCAGAGGTTTACCAATCCTTAAATAATCTTTCTAACAAAAAAAGTACCGGACCTGATGGCATTCCAGAAATCTTGCTAAAAGAATGTAAATGTTCATTATCTAACCCAATTTGTATGTTGTACAATTTATCATTCTCATCCAGAACATTTGCTGACTTATGGAAAATTTCATTTATTCGACCCATTTTTAAGTCCGGAAACAAGTCAAATATTGGAAATTACAGACCAATATCAATTATATCTAATATTCCAAAGATATTTGAGTCAATAATTACAAAGAAAATCACTCCTATTTTCAAAAATGTTCTGATTGAGGAACAGCATGGATTTAGATCGGCCAAATCTACAACAACTAATTTACTTTCCTTTACAAATACCATTCTTAAAGCCTTAGAAGACAACACTCAGGTCGATGTCCTCTACACTGACTTCTCCAAAGCCTTCGACCAAGTTAACCACCGTATCTTCATGGCCAAACTTTATGCTATAGGCATTAGAGACCCATTTTTATCATTCATTCACTCTTACTTGATAAATAGAAAACAAAGGGTTAAAATAAATAACTTTGAATCCTTTAACATTGATGTAACCTCTGGCGTTCCGCAAGGAGCCCATTTAGCCCCGCTTCTTTTTAATCTTTTTATTAACGATATCATTAAAGTTTTTTCTCACACACGTTTTTGGCTTTTTGCCGATGACAATAAGATTCTTAAGATAATTAAATCCCATCTTGATTGTTTACTTTTTCAACTCGATATTGATTCATTTAATGATTGGTGCAAAATTAACTGCATGCAACTTAATGTTGATAAATGCAAAATTTTGTCCTTTTATAGAACCAAAAAACCTATTCATTTGTTTGATTATAATTGTTTGATTATAAACTAAATAATGTTTGTCTCTCTACTGTCACATCTATCAAGGACCTTGGGGTCACTCTAGACTGCAAACTTTCTTTCCGTGATCACATCAATAACATTGTAAACAAATCACTTAAACTACTCGGCTTCATTCATAGAATTACCTCTGACTTCAAACATATAAGCACACTTAAAACTCTTTACTGTTCACTGGTTCGCCCTCACCTTGAATATGCTAGTGTTATTTGGTCACCTTTCTATGCTGTCCACATATATCACATTGAATCTGTACAACATCGCTTCCTGCGAGGGATTGCTTGGAGGTTAGGACTTGAAAGAGGCGAGTACTCGTATGATGAAATTGAACAAACTATAAATATTTCTTCTTTAGAAACACGTAGAAAGGACTCTGATCTAATATGCATTTTCAAAATTATCCACAGTATTACTGACGCACCTGCTTTGTTACAACTCATCCAGTTCAACATCCCTTCCCGTAGACTCCGAAATAATGAATTGCTGTTCCTCAATCAACATTCTACTAATTATGGATATCATTCTCCTTTATCCAGAATGTCGAGACTTGTCAACGCAAATCAAAGCACTGAATTTTTTGGTGTAAGCCTAAATGACTTTCGGCAGTCGATACGCAATGTGATTTTTTAAAGTCTTTTAAATCCGTCTTCAAGCTACTTATGTACTTTTATATTATATGTATTTATATTATACTATCTTCTATATTTACTTTTATATTATATGTATTTTGTCAATGCTCTTCATATATATGTATTCTCCTTCCATTGTCATCTCTCTTTTTTATTCGTGTTTGTTATATTGTTATGTAATGGACTATTCGTCCGTAAATAAATAAATAAATAAATAAATATGAAAATATCTGGAGTCGGTGAAATATTTTCCCATTATGCTTCTGGTGGATTGACGTATTGTTCTTGTATTGTTTTATTCTTATATAGTACACTTACATTGCGTTAATTTACTAGATATTCATTTGTGGAAAAGTGTGTGGAAGGGTTTAGTCTTTCATTTGGGAAAGATTCAACCCAGACATAAAATCTGGAGCACTATAAATATAAATTTAATGAACAAGTGTTTAATAATTCTAGGCAAGCGATAAAGTTGGTACCAACATTATTTTATTTTAATAATTAATAACGTTATTTATATAAGTATTCGAAATTTGACAAATCTAAATGTGAATAATTCTTTTTAAGTTTACAAACGGTGTTCAATCGAATGGTAAAAAATTTCTAATCGACTCTAATTATGTATTTGAAATACTTTTATCAATAATTTAATAAAGAAAAATTATAAAAATAAGTAAACTAATTTATTTTCTATCTATTCAGCAGTTAAGTTAAATAGTTTTAAAAAAATTGGAATTATAATAATACGAGGGCTATAAAACAAGGTCTCCAAGGTTACGATGGTCAATGATTATAGAGCGCTATTCACACCTAGCGGGTGTGGCGAGCAGAATCTTCATCGCGAACGGCTGCCATGCCAAGACTAAGCGTCACAACGAGTGCAGCTAGTGGTCATTTTACGCCAGTGTAGCCGGATCGCGCGTAAAGTCATTCTTCGCGACCACAGCACCTTGGAGACCTTAATTTACGGTCATAAAACTATGAAAATATTTTTTAATTTTTGAAGTGTACGTCTTTACAATGGAGTGACTAAGAACCGAGTTAACTCAATTAAAAAAAATGTAATCTACTCATTAATGAATTAATGTATTAGCAACCCAGTGCAGCAATGGCGCTTAAATAACCAATAGAAATTTATTCATCCCGCGTTCATTAACTTGCTCGCAATCATAGGTAATTGTATAGTAATTTATTTAAATGTTACCCGTAGCTCTAGAGAACTGTGCCCTGCCGGCTAGACGATTCCCGCTACGCTATATTTTGTAAGAACCGATTTACCATCGAGTAAAATAATCGTCAGAATAATAAGTAATACGTTTAATCATATTATATACCTACGACGGGGTGTCTTATGCAAAAGGTATATATTGACTGGGAACGCTGTGAACATCTCCAGTTTATATTTCTGAAACTGAGGTTGGGTTGTGTTAACTTTTCAATTATTGTTTCAAACGTGGGTATGACTCGCTGCCGTGACAAAGTGTGCGCGAGACACAATATACGTATGACAGAGATAAATAGATTTTGTCAGCGTCTTGTGTCATAAAAGTGTACACCTAGCATCGCTTTATTGAAGATTGCTTCCTTATCATACAGTGGTTTACCTTACTTTAATTAGTAGGGGGCGTGTAACAACCTGCATATTTCTTTCATTACCGATTACCTTAATTTTTTACGAGAAAAGTTCCTTTGTGAGATTTATCAAATTGTTGACGTTAAAATCATGTACATTCAACACAAATTCCTAAGAAACATAAATTTTAAACTCGGTATTCCCATTGAAAACATAAACTATAATTACTTGATGAAAGAATTAAATTTAATAAAACTCTCAGATCGAAGAATTATATCTGACTTAATATTTATGTTTAAAATTGTAAATGGTAGAATTGACAGTCCTGATTTAACTAAGCTCATCGACTTCCATGTACCCACTAGAGCAACTCGCTCCATAATCCTATTTAAATGTAACAACCCCAGGACTGAGTACATGAAAAACTCGCTTGCACCTAGGTTACATGAAGTTAGTAATAGATACGCAGATGTGGCGGATCTATTTAACTGCACGGAAGTTAGGTACAAGAAGGCTATTTTATCAAATATTTTCAATCAATACGTATTAATTTTATTTTACACTAGTATTATATGTAATTGTAGCTCCTTGTGTCACTTCTCAACCAAATGCCACAACTAACTTATTCTCTCTCTTTTATTATATCTTATGTACAACTATGATATTGTGACATGTAATCTGTATTTATGGTATATTTATACCATTAATGTTAATAAATAAATTATTTAATGTTGTTGAATGTATTTCCGTTCTAGTAAAAGAATATTTTAATATTTAAAAATACCAACCAAAATTCCTGAAACATGTTAATAGTATGTTTTCTGCTGTAACCTACTGCAAAACTAATATTTCTCTCAATATGCAAAACCGTCGAATGGAAAATATATCCTAAGGCATAACATAATACATGTAATATTCCGGCATGCTCTGTGTAAGCACTAGAGTACGATGCAATGAATAAAGTCCACACGTTAAACTAATCTATTGGAAACATCACGCTTCAAGTAATTTCACAGGGAAAAATTGCAATTTGGAATGATTGCAACATATTTCCGTCTTGATGCAAAAAAAAACTTGGAGTTTCCAGCATCCTAGGGAAAATTTTATCGGTCATTGAAGCGCCGAACGCTTTTTCATGTTTTCCACTCGTGGTGGCAGTTTGTCTATGAGCCACAACTTTTACCATCCATCGAGATAGACACGCTTTTCCTGTCGAGTAATAATATGTCATCTACAAGTAATAATTATGTTTAAAATTTATACTCTTTGTTTTATGTATTTACTTTTAAATTACACAAAGAATACTGTTGTGAATAATGTGCTCACCTATAATTGGAATCTTCGCTATGACCAATATTTTTTTACCAGTGGCGTATGGTCCGTAGAAAAATACACCTACCTATTTATCAAGCCAATTATTTATCTTACACATAATCTAGATGCTAAGAACCTAAGAACAACTGTATATATATATATATCTACTGTCTGTTACTGTCTATACGTCGACCCACTATGCCCTTCTTGACAATGTCAAGAGGATACGGTGTTTTTACTTATGTTGACAGAATATCACTTAATCCCAAACATGGGAACACCTCAGCACAGGTTCGCCTAGTGAAGTGTTCACAAAATACTACTACTAACCTATTTACATACACTCCCGGATCATTAACATTTTTTTCTTTTTATTATAATACTTATTATGTATGTAAACCAATGTAATAATTTGTAAAGTGTATGTATGTTCAAGAATAGAAATAAATTAATATACCATATTCATAAAGTATTTCATTGTTGTTATAATTATGTGATGTATTCTGATGGCAAGCCAAATAAATATAAACATCGATAAAAAAAATAATTTCGGTATATACTCGTACGTAAACTCGCAAGAGAGTTAAAAAATATTTTACCAATGCGACATGTTTTAGAAAAAATTTAATTTTAAAAATTGTGCTTCGCATTATGAGCCTGATTTTTTCGAAATGTAATTGTCGGAATTTCGATTATCTTTGAGTATAAATACATTATTTTTAAGTATAAATACGTAGGAAAATAGGGACAGTTCAAAAATAAAATGTTATCAATACCTCTTGTATGCATTTTTTAATGTGTTGAAATGAGGTAAATGATAAAGAAGGCACCTACGTATCCATCGTTTACACATTTTACTGTTTTGCAACCCTGTTTTTTTTTCAGAACGACTAAAAACTTATATTCACCCCCTTTTTGACCAGGTTGGGGCAAAAGATTTTTGAAATTTATTTCACACTAAAAGACATTTATTCATTACCTAATCTACCTAAATCCATTACTAAAGATAACCTGATCAATTACATTTACTTTCCAACATAAACACTACAAATATTAGCGATGTTGAATTTCATACTCCGGCGGAACGTTGATGATCTTGAACCAAAACTTCTTGGCTTTAAAATGTCTGAGCCGGAACTCTGCCCAAAATTGTAAAAAAAATTCAATTTTACTGGGATTTTTTTAATGACAGAACTAAGTTAAAAATAATTGATTGGAAAATGTGTGACACAGCCCACCATTGCGCCTACTCAGGTATTTTGACGCGCATAATTTAACATTTTATTTCTTCAGCGTTCCGCCGGAGTGCGAAAATCAAGTCCGCAGGTTTTTCTTTGCGAAATCCATATTGGTAATCTTCAGAGCTCCTCTTCGCATACGAAATCAGTTTACGAAGCTTTGCCGACCGATGATAAAATCGCAAAGCCGATCGGAAGGAGAGATATGATTTTGTAATTTTTGCATTTAGCCTAATCTACCTTTATTGAACTGAACAGGCAGAAAGGAAATCTCCGAATCTAAGCCCTTGCAAATGTGCTGATAGAAATGTTAAGAAAACGTGAAGAAACATAAAGGAAACGTTATTAAAGTTAAGGACAGTGGTTACTACGGCGAAAATCCTGCATAGCTTACAGGAGTTTGTAGATTCACCATTATTGAAATTTTGAGGTAGGAACTTTGATAACATTCTGCGGAGCGATATGTATATATTATTACTATTATAAGGCTTTTAGATAGGTCTGTTTTTTATGGAGGTATGAAATAATTACATTTTACTTATTAAAAAAATACATTGCATGTGACAATTAATTCAACTAGTTAATATAATTTCCAACAACAAAATATGCGATATCAATATGTAATACGCAATGGATAATAGGAGGGTGTGGGTTCAATTCCCACCACTGGAAAAAAATTAGAGAAGGCATTTTTTCTGTTCATGTAATATGGGCACTATCAGACTTAATTCGCTCTTCGTGCACGTGCGAATCTAAAAAAGGCGGTACCCTCTGTGAGATTAGAACTCGAAGTAACTGCTAGCCTAATTTCATACCAACCAATTTATTATCGATTACTTGACCCAACCTGGTTGACGAACCTTTCCATAAATTGCTCAATATTTATGATTTCGTGAAAGATAATATGTAAAAAATAATAAAACACCCCAAATATTTTCTATTTACTTTTTTTAAATTTTTATGAAAATTGTGAAAGAATATAAAATCATTTAATCTCCGCAAATCACATAAATAAAACAAATAAACAAAAATTTTAACAAAACAAAAAACGACTTAAAAAATGCACTAAAAAGTAAAAAAAATAATTTCGTACGATTGTTATTTTTGGAGTCGGTGTCAGCCAAGGTAACTACATACAAAGTTATAGGTGAGATCTGGAGATCTTGGCTGACACCGACTCCAAAAATAACAATCGAACGAAATTATTTTTTTTAGTGCAATTTTTTAAAGTCGTTTTTTGTTTTGTTAAATTTTTTGTTTATTTTTAGATTTTTAGTGACGTAATATTGAGTTATTCGTCCGTTTGTCGCGGACAAACTTATTGCAAATTTAAACTATATATGGTTTTTTCATGGATTCCATTGTTAGAACTGGACCAAATCAAAATGGAACCACACGGGACGCACCAGCTTTCTAATAAAAAAAGAATTATCAATATCGGTTCACTCAATCGAAAGTGCTGAGGTAACAAATATAAAAAAATAAAAATAAATCCGTCGAATTGATAACCTCCTCCTTTTCGAAGTCGTTTAAAAATAAACATTCTCCTCACTTTACGGAATCAGTTTTATTTCATTTCTGAGCACAAATAAAATCTTAATGTTTATTACAGAGCATCTTCTGACTGAACATTGATTCCTTCAGTTTATTATCACTTTTTATACCTACAATGTTTTTAGGGCTACAAAAATTATATAATCTGTGTAAGTCTCCGGTTAAAAGGCAGACATAACCGCCAGCCTTTAGTAAGTAGTAAATTATTTTGATTAAATCTTCTAATATATTTAATACTAGCTGGTTCCCGGCATGTGTTGCTATTCCATTAAAAGAAAGCAATTGTTTGTCCCTAAATTTTTAGCGTTAATATATAAATACATTAATGGATATTCTCATGCGTCCCTTTTCCCTCCTGCGTTCCCCTTCCATCTTTTTGACATTGACTCCCCTTCCGTACGGCCCGTATCCCAGTGACGCCTAGATCGCATAAGATGTTGCCTATCTAGCCGAGCGGGGTGACCGGCGACCAAGCAATTTTTTTTCTAATACTTATATTTTTAAACTGGTGATATCTTTCGAATGAGATGTCCGAATTGAATAATTCAAAAAGTTAAATAAAGGTATTGAAGCAGTCTTGAATATGAAGTAATTAATTGTGATAAGGATTAATACCAAGGTACAAATAAAGAGCCTTTTCCAGCGGCGGCATTTAATTAAATTTTTAAAATAAAATAACACTTATTGTGGCCTAACTATAATAGTTAGACATGCGCTGTCGCGACACTTTTTGTAAATAATGACGTGTTCTGCAAAGTCGTTTTACATTATTTTATTCTATCATCAATAGTTTTCGCAGCGCACGCGATGCAAAGAATATTTTAGGTAATTTTTTTACACCTTGGGTTACATTACGGGAGTTTTAGTAAGGATCCCTAATTTATTTGAAAATATAATATAGCCTATGTCACCCGGCAGTAGTGTAGCTTCCCACCAGTGAAAGAATTTTTCAAATCGGTTAAGTAGTTTCGGAGCCTATTCAATGCAAACAAACAAACAAACTGTCTTAGATATAAAGTTGATTGTCTGTTTGTGGCGCCGCACTGTGTATCATCCCATGAAAGCTTGAAGGTACGTAAATCCCTTCGGAATTGTTGAAAGATGACATCATGGGGGTTTTACCAAGTAGTCAGTGTGAGATTTTTTTTTATTTGGATTGATTAATGCACTGGTTGACTATGACTAATACCGGAGACTTATAGTTAATGAATTGATCAGTTGCTTTTATTCGCGACTTTTAAGGTTGTTTATCAGTTTAATGTGCTTGCTTCAGTTTCAAAAAAAAAGAAGGCTTCTTTGGAAGGTATGTATCTAGTGCGATTTTTTCTGACACTAATATAAATCATTTCAGATTTTATAAAAAATAATATTTAATTTGGGTGTTTTTATGTGGTTTAAAAAATAATCAATTTCTGACCACTCTTAGTATAGCTACCATTTTTATTTATTATATCCGTTTCGACATTTTCACACGCGAACCTCCATCAAGCATATTTTGTTATTTTACAGGCACCACATCAAAAATTCCAGGCAGGAAGTTGACATGGAAGAGTTTGCCCATTTCGCCGAAGAAAGAAAGTTATCAGGATATATGTAATAATATTGACCGGTTTCGCTTTACTCAAGCATCATCAGGGTACAAATTAATACTAAACAATAAGTCGTAATGTGTGCTTATATACAACAAAATATAGAGGGAGACAACATGATACAAATATAACAAACACATCGACTGTCATAAAATACATTAACCGAAGTGCAGAAGTAATGGAAAAAACCGAACTATAATTATGTGACTAGTGGGTTACAATAATAAATTTGGAGAAACAAATCAACAACTGGTATGGTGGTAAGGAGCACTAGGAATTTTTTATTAAGGGTTTATTGGAAAGAGACCTAAGTATGTCTGTTTCCAATAAACCCTGAAAAACAAATGAAAAGCGGATTTAGGATTAATTTAATTTTTAAATGTATATTTTTCTGATACCTTAGTAAATACTGTATGTACATAACTAAAAATGCTCATGAAGAAACAATTTTCTAAGACATAGGGTAATTTATATGTATGTGTATTATAAAAATAAAAAATATGTTTTTAAAAAAAATTTTTAATGTTCACCATTTTTTTTTTTATAACTAAGTGATTGATGTGTTAGAGTTTTTTTCACAACACACGTTTTTCACACGTGGAATTTTACACAAATCTACTAATTCCGATGTTACGAAGAGGAAGGTCATCGTCGAAATGCAATTTCGTATTTTGACGGAGAAATTATGTATATTATTATTATTATTTACAATTTAAAAAAATTGACGCCTGACTTCAGGATTGAATATCAGAAAAAAACATTGAAGAAAATTAGACATTGGCGCCCATAATCTTAGGTCCAATGAACCAACAAGAAATCGATAAATGATTTTATTTAGTTTTATTTTTTTATTAATAATATGTATATCTTGATTGAACGAATTTTGCAAGATTTATATCTAAAAAAGTATATTATACGGTGTTATTGTTTTTTTTTTTTTTTTTTACATTAACTCCACACAGGAGGCCCTGAGGAAAATAATTTCCCTCAGGGCCTATGTCATCTTTGAGGATGCTGTGTGGAGGGTCTTTTTGAGGAAAGGAAGGAGTTAACATGGGTCTTGAAGAGACTCATGTTGTAGGAGGGAGGAAACACAGAGGCGGGTAAATCTTTCCACAGCCGAGCTGTTGAACTCAAGAACGAATCGTAAAAACGACCCGTTCTCATGTGACTAATATCAACTGTGTACAAATGTTGGGCGCGTGTTTGGCGTGTTTCCCGACTATGCACCGGTGCCGAGGGGATCAATGACGCTAGTTCCTCGGAGCATCTTCCATTGTAATACCGGTAGAACAAGGACAGCATTCCCACCTGACGCCTATGCTCTAAAGATTGCAATCCGTCTGTTAGGATGGGAGAATCTATCAAACGGACCGCCCGTTTCTGCACAGAGTCAAGGGTTTTTTTTAGGTATTTTGGAGCTCCAGACCAGAGGTGGCTGCCAAATTCAACCGTGGGGCGCACTTGCGATTTGTACAGGGTTAACAGTTGAGTACTATTAAAGTATCTGCGGGCCCTGTACAGTACGCCCAGTTTCTGAGAGGCTAACTTAACTCTGGTTTCGATGGAGCCCCCATACCTGAGCTGATCACTAAGAGTTACACCAAGCATATCAATGGAGGTCTTGTTCGGGAGAATGCTTCCGTTGAAGGAGACTAGATTATCATTTCGATCCCTTTTAGACGTTATCAGACATGATTGGGTCTTTGAAACATTAAATTCGACGAGGTTATTCTTACCCCAAGAGAAAACACTCTCGAGGTAACCGTCCATTCTCTGCTTCAAAGCCCTCCGAGCTATTGGGGTTTGTGTGCCCTTTGGAGGCTTGTCAAACAAAAAGCTATCATCGACTGTACTGTCATCCGCGTAACAATGAATCGGTGCACATGACAAGAGGTCGTTGATGTGCAACAGAAACAGAGTCGGAGACAGAACCGATCCCTGTGGGACGCCAGCATTTATCGAATGCGAGGAAGAGGTGAAACCGTCAGCAACCGCCTGAATCGACCTCCCCCTCAAAAAGTCGGCAATCCACGCACACAAGGATGCGGGAAGTCCGTAAGAACGCAGTTTGTTGACAAGCGCTCGATGCCAAACCCGGTCAAAGGCCTTGGAAATGTCCAGTGAAACCGTTTGGGTTTCACCAAAACATTCCAGGCACCGTCCCCAAACATGCGTCACATACGCAAGAAGATCACCGCACGAGCGGTTCCGCCGGAATCCGTATTGACGGTCGTTAATAATTTTGTTCTTCTCGAGGTATGTGAGCAGTTTGTCATTGATCACACGTTCCATCACTTTTGACAGGACAGATGTGATCGCTATGGGGCGGTAGTTGGCTGGGTTGGAGCGGTCACCCTTCTTTGGAATAGGGTGAATGATCGCTTTTTTCCAACCAGAGGGCACAGAGCCAGTCTTCAGGGACATTTTGAAAAGCTTCGTCAAAATTGGAGCTATTTCTACAGCGCACCTCTGCAATAACAGGGCAGGTATTCCGTCAGGCCCGCTAGCTTTATTAACATCAAGCCCTCGTAAGACTTGGAGTACATCCCGATGCCGGATCCTCAGCTTTTTCATACGAAAACTGCAATGAGGAACCGACGGCGGGGTAGCACCTTGATCATCGAGGGTCATGAGTTTACAATGGTTTATGAGTTACACAAGGACAAAAGGTTAACAACAGAAAATAATATAAATGTAAACAGTAGGTACATGAAGAATAGAAAATAGTTATAAATTTAGGTTTCTCGTAATCCGCCTCACTAGGCTATCCTGTGTGGAGGCAGTAATTTTAGTTTGCACAATTGACTTTTTTCGAAAAACATTTCGTAAAGCCGGGCAACGACGGGGACTTCAATTATATATCTATCTATCTTCAGCTGAACATTATTTGTGAAAAATTCAATTTAACAAAGAAAATGATTATCTCAATAATAATAATATAACAATGATTGATAATGAATGAATGAATGCAATTAGATTAGTATTAGATTTGTCAATTAGTATTAGATTTGTCAATTAGTATTAGATTTGTCAAAAAAATTGTATATAAAAATGCAAAAGTCGGTCATTTTAAATACATCTAGGATTACGAAAGATTTTTTAAATATTTATATTGAGGGATCAGTAGGATTTATCGGACCAGTTAGGATTTCATCAGAGCCGAACCCTCTGATATGAAAATATCTGGAGTCGGTGAAATATTTTCCCATTATGTTTCTGGTGGATTGACGTATTGTTCTTGTATTGTTTTGTATTTATTATACTTATATAATGCACTTACATTGCGTGAATTTACTAGATAATCATTTGTGGAAAAGTGTGTGGAAGGGTTTAGTCTTTCATTTGGGAAAGATTTAACCCGGACATAAAATCTGGAGTAAAGTAGTTTTAGATTTAAATTTGTGTTTGGATGCCCCAAACTACACACATTTTTGCCCAACACTATTATTCACGCCAAGAAAAATGTTTATACACAATTATTGAACTCTATCAAAAAACATTGCATGAAAAAAATATGCTTCCCTTGTTCTACATGAAAATCATACTAATAATATGATATTGCTCTATTTTAATTTTTAATCATCAGTACTATTTTGGTTTTTGTTTTTCTCTTACTAAATACGTAAATATATAGTATGGATTTTAATTTAATAATCATGATTATGATAGAAATGCAAGCTATTTCACAAAATTGTTCGTCTGTTATCCCTTTCCAATGTACAGACTTCTTCCATCCACAAGCAAATAAATGTTTTCAATGGAAAAGTAGCATATAACGATTCAAAGTTGTAAGATAAAGAAGAGTGTCTGAAGCGTGCCCGCGGACGGACTCCGGCGTTTAATTGATTTTTATAAAAATCTACAGTTTTTTCCAGAGACTGATAACATTTTGCACAATTAGCCATCAAAACACCAGGAACCTGCCAGTATTGTCAATGAAAGATTTTGAAAAACCATACGTCTCCTTTTACCATCTTTTATGGGGAATGTTATAAAATTAATTACTCACATAACTTACAGCGTTCATCAGCATGGCCGATGATGGACAGAAGCAACCAGAAATGAGTGCATGTGCGCGTGAATGCGCTTGTGTCCATGTTAACGTAAGCATTGCCATCGACAACGAATCTATCTCCTGAGTTTGATTTGGACCAAATTTTGGGAAGTGGCTTAGTTTCCACTTCAAAGATTTGCATTCATTCATTCATTATCAATCAAGAAAACAAAACCGAAATTCGAATATATGTATTTAATATAAAAGTAATCACGCTTTGAACATCTCAAATACTGTCCAAGAATTTGTACTAAGTATTTGTAATCCGCATTGTACCACAATCTAGAAATAACTACAACATTATGTGTTATCGCTTTTTTTAATGAGAAAACCCTCAAGTGCTCTCCTTATCCCAGCAGCCAGGAGGACTCGCACTAATTTAGGAAACATTGTGAGGCCAAATGAGCTAAAGGAAGAGCTAGAGTTAGGAAGGTTGGTTATTCATATCTGTACACAAATATAAAATTGGCTTTATCTTACAATAATAGGGGCATTCTCACTTCAAAAAGTTAAGTGGTTAAATAACTAGTTTCTAGTTGTTTCTCGTAAGGCTATTTAATAGTAGAAAAAACCTATCTTCATTGCCTTTTTACCCTTGTTGAGATTTGAGCCGATTACTGTACTCAGGTATACGAATGTCAATACTCTGTAACGCTTTTTTATTTCATTTTAAGTGCTCATTTTGATGGAAATGTTTTTAGTACAGCAAATAATTGTTAGTCGAACGCTTACACTGAACTATAATCGTTAGTCAAGCTGTAGAGGAAGAAACATTTTACTATCATAAATAATTCATTACGATATTACGACGGAGTCTATTTACAGAAATCGGCAATGAATTTACAATCTGAAATTTTATACGGATGTCAGTAATACAATTTCTTCTACTTGCACAGCCCATAACCAACCAGTTCATACATAAAAATGTGTCGAGTCGCACCCTTTTCAAAATGAGCGATTCAATTGCTAACAAGACGTGGCAAAATAGAGAAAAAATATCATAAAAAGCTACTGAGTTCAGCGGGTGGGTGGAGAATTGCTGACGTTTGACGGCGGAGCGAGACTCCTAGTACCTCCGTATTTCTTCAAGTGTATCATACAAGAAATAATTACTTCACTTTATTTTTTATACGTTTATTTATGTACTCACGCAGTAGCGAGGCGTATTAATGAATGATTCATCAATCCTCAGAAAACGCGTACTAAAAGTAAGAAAAATGCTAATTTGTTTTGGAGAATTTCCTTTCCGGAATACAGGAACCAAGCAACAAAACGCAGGCAGCAAAAAAACGAAACTGTGATAAATTGAAAACAGAATTAATGTAAAGAGGAAATCTCAATTCCGATGAAAAAACATGACTTCCAATGTATTCAGGCCATCATGGGCGTCCCGGCGTTACTGTCTTGTCATTCTTTTCTTACTCCCCGATACGCCCTTATAAATATAAATGTAAATAATGCAGACCAGGGTAGAGGGGGAGTTGTCTGTTCGGGGGACGCGATATTGTGGCGCGATTAGCGACTCAAGACGGAGGGGCTGCAAATATCACCAGTTACAATTAATCATCGCCTTGACGAGAGACAACTGCTCGTGATTAGTGCCCCTTTGCCAGAATACAGCCCTTTACACCTACCCCTTTACAGTACCCCTCCTCGGGCCTCAGACAAGATGCCATCCAATTGGACCGGAATCACCGGAATGATTTCCAACTTATATTTAAGGTACCGAAGCAAAACCTATATATTACATAGTATAAACATATTTATTCATAAAAAAAATTATTTCAATCACATTTTGAAAATGTCAGGGTAACTGACATAACTCAAAGTGATAAATTACATAATTTATTAATTTCAAAATTTTAAAAGTAAAACTTCTTTACGCACGCTTAACTTGGGGAGTAAGCTGGTGAATGCGTGACGAGAGCGTAACAAAAAGTGTGATCGGGCGAAGCGAACGGAAGTTGAGAGGGGGATATAAGTTAGTGAAGAGAGAAAGAGAGAGAGGTGCGAGCACACATTTTCTTTCTCTCATAGCCAGTTACGTTTCGTATATCTAATACACAGTGCAGGCCTATTGTCTGTAGCACTTTAGGAGCAATAGAGAGCAGTGCGCGCGCACATTTTCTTTCTCTCTTCTTTTATAAGTTTGTGAAGTTTTACTTCAGACGTGTGGTCTAAAGCACACTCGTTTTTTTCATAGATATTTGTGCTTTTAAGATTTCAAATTATTTATTATGACTAATATAATCTTATATTTTATCTTGTTTAATATGGACTTTAAAATCTATGTATAATTTTTAATTGGTGTAGTTAATTATATAATTGTTCACAACTTTAAAAAAAAAAATTGCTTTTGGCTCTCTGTCCATTTTGGTAGTCTGGTTTCATTGAAGAATGTTCATATATTGGAATGGATATAACATGATATGTCATATCAATTACATAATTACATTTAAAATGGATTCCTTTTTTATTTTGTTTTGTTTCAGTTTGTGACGTGTTACTTATTCATCATATGTTTGACGTTATTACTTATTCATATATTCATATTATTTACCATTCTTTGCAAACTAAACCCTAAAATATCATTTCCATATTTATAAATATATATTTTTAAAATTATGTTGTCCTTCTTAAAATGTTATTCTAACCCAAATGAAGAATATTATGTTGTGGGTTATTTCTGCTAAATAATTTATTATAAAAGCACCCGAGTACTGCTTTGGCTTTTCTTTCGACATCCCAGAAGTTAAATTGGTATCGAATTAATTCTTAAATTAAAAAATAAATAATTTTAAAAATGATAAAATACACTACTTACGAATTTAAACTATCCACAATACCTCTTTCCACTTGAAAAAGTCTATTCAAAATATAAACATAGTTAATTTCAAAAATTGTTGTTTCTTATTTCTGAAAACGCTTAATTTTTTTGTTGTTGTTGATTCATTAGATAGTTTCGGCCTCACTGGGCGCTTTAACCTTTCTGAGGTCAACAACGACGCCCAACGTATAATCATAAAATACACAGGAGTGTTTAAAAATAACAATAAGTTTTTTAAAATATTTTACTTTTGAACATAACGTAAGCTACATTTCATCTGAATTATTTTAAATAGTTATTAGTGAAAATCGGAACAACCTTATATAAATTCATTGTGATATAGCTGCATTCTAATAATTTTACAACGTTATACTTACAAATATAATACGATTTTCGTTATATTTCTTTTTTCGAATTTGAACCGAAGTCATGCAGAAACTTGTCCCAATCCTTAAAAATGCACCCTCCAAACTTTTCACTTTGTTCGCTATTTCTTGACAGCAGAATGTAGAACGGACCATCCCTAAGTGACAACTTTCGAATAACCAGATTTTATGGCCTCATCATATGGTCCTTAGATTATTTAAATGTCAGTTATTCGATTATTTAATTTTTAACACATGGTTAAGATTATTCATACGCAATACATAAAACTATTTGAAATCTTGTAAATACATTTTTTTTTAAATATTGAATTAATTTTAATTTTTTACTGTTTCACTAATATCTCATGAGTTTCCTTTGATTGGAATTACTTTTTTGTTAAAAAAAATAATAATTATAAAATTTCTTCATTTTTAACTCTTCAATTCCCAGTGTCACCTGTAGGTGACAGAAGTTTAATATTTTTTTTCTATTACCATTTTTTATATTTTTAATGCTAGGTACTATTACCATAGTAAAGGCAAGTAGTAACTCTATTCGATATTTTTTCTGGCAACACTAGCCACATGCCATTTGTCAAATTCATTCTCGTGTTTCACGCGAAATTGGAGCAGTCTGAGTTTGTGTGATCTCTTGCGACATAAAGTGAAATTATACTGCATAAGCTGTTAGTATTATTTTTTTTTTATTATGTGCAATAAATAAATAAACAATAGTACAAGTGTATTTTATGACAAAAAATATTTAAAGAATGTTTGTTACAGCGTTATAAATATGCCGTGTCACCTGTGGGTGACACTGGACATTGTAACTATTCTATTGGTATAGTGACTCTTTTGTTTTAATTTCATTCAAAGTATTAAATAACTAGACCGTTGTTTACATTTTGGCATTATTTCTATATTGTGATGGTGTTTTAGAATTTGTTTACGTAAAACGGTTTGACGTTATATGATATTGTGGAGGAATTTCAGGCGGGGTAGGACCCAAGAGATATTATTTTATATCCTTCTGATGATGGTGTGGTGGTGGACGAAGATAGTGGAGATGAAAAAGAGGCTTATATTCTTCATCTTCTCAGTCGTATGTTTCGATCTCTGGTAGAACTCCAAAATAGACCTTCCACCTCTGGAGAAAATAGGTTACATGACTTGGAAGAAGGAGATGAAATCGACGTTCCTGCTCCAAAGAAAAAAAAGAGAAAATACAATACTATAAAAAATGATACAATAGTCTCAGCAATACTTTTATTTCTTGTGGTAAGGGAGACCGTGATAAGGAAGTATTTTCTAACTCTAAATAATTACGAGAGCAGAATGCTGGGGTACGGTACAAAAGCGGAACGAATTAGATTTGTGGATAAAAACGGGCAAAAATTCAAGTAGATTGCCCAGCAATTATAAAGATGTACAATATGTACATGGGGGTAACTCTTCACGGCAAATAGTGGTGGTTTCCTCTGTTTGATTTTGGTTTAGATGCAGCTTGCCAAAATGCACGGCTGATCAAAAGACAGTCAGAAAACAACTGGAACTACTGCGATTTCTGGCGAAATGTCACAACAAATACTTGCAAAAATATGGTAAGCCTCCGATACGCATATCCGATTGTGGCATGCATACCTCTGCAGATAAGAGTGCCTATCGAGTAAAGGAAGTGCTAATGATCACTCGCAAATCGACTGCACTCAACGAAGATGTTGATATTGTTACCAACGCACCAGAAAAATGTGTGCTTAGTGCAAAATCGGTTTGCATCCAAAGTGTTGGTACAGCTTTCACAATAAATAAGTGCTCTGTTTATTTTTAAATAAAAAAATATTATTATAAAACTTTGCACAAATATTATTATAAAACTATTATTTTATTATTATAAGCAATTATTATCAGCCTGAAAAACTCATCTACATTGAAAAAATCTTCCGTGAAAAGATACTGGCTGCCAACGGCCAGTATCTTTTCTCGGAAGATTTTTTCAATGTAGATGAGTGTTTCAGGCTGATAAATAATTATTGCTTATAATAATTGTTACCCTTTGTGCTACGCATGAAAATCTTGTGTTGAAAACCATAAGTTTATCAATTAAAAATTAAAATTGTTATTTTATTCCTACCGTAAGAATAAGAAAAATGCTGTTTCCTCTTCAGAATCTTAAATGCACGATGCCCGGTGTCACCTGTGGGTGACTTTTGTTATTGTTTCACCATATATATGCTATTTTATTTATAGAGAAAATAAAAATCTTTATTAACTTTGACATGGGAATTGAAGAGTTAAATAAATCTTTTCGAATTTCGATTTTGTTTTCTTGAATGACTAAACGAATGCATATCTTGAAAGTGTATATTTTCCGACATCGGTTCGAGCTGAAACTTGAAAGATAGACACGCTGTCGATGACAACGCATTCCATCAACTATGGCACTCAAGCAACCACATGCGCACACTCACACGTATTTTTATGAAATTGGAATGAGTGCGCAACTAGGTCATGCCTAAGATCCTTTGGATCGTGTTTTCACTAAATAATAAGATTTTAGTTCTCCTCAAACATCATATTTTGTAAATGAACTTAAACTACGTTTTGTGTAAAAATAACTACTCGTGATTTAATGGAACCCAGTGTAGCAATATATAATATTATGGTTTTCCACATATCTTCCACAGACCTATATCAGCCTTCAATGTCATTTCCAACCTGAGCTATGATTCTAAAAGGTTTCTCCGGTACAAGCAAATATTACTTCAAATATGAGCATTTTCTTCAGGACTACATATAATGCTCACTATTCTAATCGAAATTATTATGTATATCTCTTCATTTTGGTGCTCATTATTTTTGTTCTCATTATTATGAAAATGAAGGCTTGGTTTTTGCTTAAAAGATCAGGCAATAGACCCATTTTGTAAAAAAATCAATTCCACAAATTCGAAAGCAGATAATTACACTCCAATGGCCTACCGAACCGAGCACTTTCTTTATAAATTGGCTGGAATTATTTTCCATTAAATCCCATGCTTTAGATTTTCACGTTCGGAAATCTAACAAGAGTTCAGTGGTCTGAAGCCGCCAGGCCCAAATAAAGCCTTTAATACTCATTCACGATTTTTAATTAAACTAAGTGGCTTCAAATTTTGAAAACAATTTTATTTATCGAGCTTTTGTAGATGAAGTAAAAAAACACCAACCACTTCAAGAAGGCAAAATGAGACATTTTCATGTAGACGTTTAAAATTAACATATTGCATGAAATGGGATAATAGAGCAATAATAAAAAACAGAATCTCCACTCTCATGATGATTATTTTATTTGAAATTTAATATATTTTGAAACTATAAAAAAGCTAGGTACTATGTTTTCTACTTTTAGTAAGCATTTCACTAAAATAAGCAAGAAAATATGTTTGAGAATACCGCAAGGATAGTCATTCGGACACCAAATGAAATTTAATGCGTAAATGTATCTCATTTTAAATGTAAGTGGGATGATGATAATTTTTAGGTCTTTTTTGAGAAAAAAAATTCCCAGACTCCATATGTTAACCTTTAAGGTTACCTTCCCTAAAATAAACTTAAGTATGTCTGAAAATGTTCTAGTGGCCAGTGGTCAATAACCCGGTGGGAGTGTTACGTGGCTGACACGGGGTCGGCAAGAGTTTAAATCCCATAGCTCCAACCTCCAACCAACTTTCCATTTTCTACAAAAGCAGAAGTACCTTCAGTGGAGAGCTATAGCTTTGTGCCATTATGTAACTAAGGGTTTATAAACCGCTTAAAATCACATCACTTTTTCGGTTTTATTTACCGAGCAAGGCGAAACCCCTCAGTGTGTTTGTTACGTACGAGTTTAATGTTAGCGTAAGTTCAACCAAGATGTTCATTATTTAATGCAGGAACAGATTCCCTTAAAACGAGCTAATCGCACAGCATCTACAATCTACACGGTGAAATTTCTCAGCACTCGACGGAAATAATCATTTCTTAGTATAATTAATTTGAAAACATGACGCGATAGTTTGCCGTAGTCGCAACTCCTCCCACCGGGACAAGGCGGGCAGGTGAGAACACGTAAACAAAGAATGCCCCAGGGAGCTTTACGATCCTCGGGGCAAATATTATTACTCGGACAAGTTCAACCCCGACTTCCTCGCAAGGGGAAAATGTGGCATCTGAGTTCTGCGGGGGTTTTAGAATTAAATTTCCTTGTTTACACGACGCAAGGATTATGTTTTTTTTCTTGTTTTTGTTATTAATAACCCTTCCGCCGGATTAGGGCTTCTGGAGAGATCCTCTCGTGCCGCGCAACAAAAGTTTCCAGCATAAAATGTTTAATAGGCTGGAATAACCAACAAACCAGTTTTGGTAGTAGCGTGAACTTTGGGAAGTTTTTGCTGGTCGATAGTCCGACACTCAGTAGGTACATTTAATCATTTGCGTGGATAAACTTCCAAAAGTTACATATTTCAGTATTACGAGCATTACATTCTACTGTCTAATTTCGCAAGTTACTGAGTTTTAACACGTGACAGCAATTTGCTCTTCTAAAAGAATGATCTAATTATGTAATTCATGAAGTCAAAAGGAATTCAAAATCCACGTAAACACACATTAGGATCCCCACCCACGAACCCGCGCATCCTGGAAAATAATCCACAAACACACCTTTAAAATTTTTAATGTCCTTTATCCAAAGCGTGATCACTTTCACCGTGTAATCTAATCCGATATTTCAAAAGCTCCCTCAGCGAATAACGAGATTAAAAAATACATCAGAATCGGGGGTATTCTCGAGCTATAATAAAAAAATATATATCAGTATCGGTCCCACCCTTCGGATTGAGCCCTCGGCCGGGGCGTCCGAAAGTCCGGTCGTTCGACGTTTTCAATTAGACCTATTTATGGGACCACTCACACTAGAGTCGGCTCCTGCGAAATTTACTTTGTTTTTTCCCCTCTGTATGATGGATGTACTGGCATATCCGCCGCTCGCTACGTTCTCACAATAAAATATTATTACGTTCCGACTCTGGATTCTACTCTGCAGATCGCCGGGAAATATCAAACTCATTTCTTTTTTTCGCTCTCGCTACTTTTTATGACATGTTTAAATTTCTTGGTTTAAATTTGGGGTTGTTCCCCACTTGAACTCTTGTTCAGTAGATGCTTTTAATTTAAGACGATCCCACAGTGTTTCTTTTTCCCTTCTAATAATCCCGGAGTTTAATAATTGTAATATACTTACATACACATTATACATACATAATTGGTTGGTGGCTTTTGTAATCCAAGAGGGGTAAGATTGAAAAAACGTTATGGATATCAAAAAATTCGTCAATCAACTAATGATTTCTTAAAAAACAGTCGCAACTTTCTCAATATAATAATATTTATTTTATTTATTTATTTACGCCCTTTTTCGGGGCTTTTGCAAAAGCACTGACCCGACAAGTTATAGGTCCTAGATATAATCTTTTAAATAACTGGAATAAAATATATCTTATAAGTAGATATGTAATTGAAAAGTATACTGACAAAGGGTCGATAGAAACCTATGTTACGTAATATATTCTTTATCAACTAAGTCCGAAGAAGCGCGACTACTTTATTAGGTTCTTGTATTTCCTTGTATTCTTATCTTTTTATAGAGGTATCCCCGAAATGAAATTTAAAAATTTCAATAAAAATACAAATACATGTAAAAGCTGTTGAAAGAATACGAAACAAATTCTTACGTTATCTAAATTTGAAAATGGGTATTTCAGCAATTATGTTGAACTATACTGTTTAAAATGATATGAATATGCTCAAATTGTCAGACAGAAGAGTTTTCACTGACTTGGTATTTCTTTAAAAATTCTAAATGATTTAGTTGATAGTCCGGTATTGCTTGAATAGATAAACTTCCGAATTCCACTACGTATTACTAGAAGTCAGGATTTATTTCAGTGCAGAAATTCTGGAACTAACTATCATATGTATTCCTCTTTGCCAAGAATACTAATGGAGGGAAATAATTATACCAAGTCAATGGACATCTTCAATTTATCTTTAAGAAAATACAAAATATTTTTACTGAAGCAGTTCAGTTATGTATAAAGAAATATATAGTAGGTCGATCCGTTCCAGGTCTGCACAACTAAGCTCACAACTGGTTCAACCTTACTCGGAATCACTAGCAACACCAGCGGTATGCACCATACTAATTGTTATATTATACTTAGGAAGCGCCGCAATAGCGTGGGAGCCAAACATATTATAGACAATTAGCCATTGTTTATAATAATGTAAATTGTATGAAACGCGACCAAGCTTCTCAGATGTACATATATAGGTACAGTAACAGTATGAACAAAGTAAATTACATTTCATTGTGACTACTTTTAACGACCGGAGAGCTGCGTGGACGGGTTAACATTCTCCTCCGACGCGACGTACAATATCGCTGTCATCACGTCCATCTCCTGTGGAGATATTGCCCGGGCGTCTGTCCTATTCTACTGCAAGTACCGTGCCATTGATCCTCACAGAAGGGATAATGCGAGGTTTCCATTCAGACCTAAGGCGATGCGAACTTACGTAAAAACTTGCGTTTTAGAATATTACAGATATTTTAATTAAACATTTTCATAAGCCCAGAAACTTAATAAAGTGGTCTGTAGAAATGGCTTTAAAGTGCAAAATTTCCTACTTACTAACCATTTTTGGATATGGTTTTTTTGTGAAACTTGAAAAATTAACTTTTATAGATTATGATCGGAAAACATAATTTGCGTGTCTGATATTTTTTGCACAAGTAAATCAAAAATCATCTGCTTAGGGAGTAAGTGACTTCGCCCTTTTCAGATTGTGGTGGATAGACTTTAACGGTAATATAACGATTTTTTGTTACTGTCAATAATTTTAACTTGCTCTCTTTTTGGTAACTCATTTTAACAGTTTTTAACCATTACATATGTACAATTTTGGCTAAAGCCAACTTATTATGCAACCAATTTAAACAATATGATAATCGACTTCGATCTGAACTACATATAGGTAATGGTAGATATTAAAACTATTTTTTTGATACTGTTTTTTTTTATTTACATGTAGAACTTATTTTAATTTGTGACTAAATTTTAAATTATTTAATCCCTGATGCTACATTGTTTGCTTTTGAAAACAGCTCACAAAGGTGTCGTAGAAATCGTTTTCTCTTACTGTCATAGTGAGAAATGTGATCTAAATGGTGCGTAGCGTCCCAGGTCGTGGTCTCCAGACAGTCTGCAGTCAAGCGTAAACTGATCTGCCTTTGTTGACTTCCTTCGTGTTTCACGTCAAGGGTTGGCGTACAGAGAGAGAGGTTATGATGTTTTGAGAGGTTATCCTTTTATAAGTAAAAACACTTGTGTTTTGTACTGGATATTGTCGTAACTTGTTTATTCTGATTTATATTATAAATAAATTTACAGCGATATATTGAATTGATTCTGAGCACTTGAGATGCGATTTGTAGATAATAATTGAGAAAGGAAGTCGAGTAGAGAATGACTGGGCAAAATGACAATAAGCAATTATATAGACAAAAAATGAAAGTAAACGCGCGGTCACAAACAAAAAAGATCATAGACACAAACAGCCTTACTAAAAAAAACCACAGTTCGACCGATAACCTGTGTTTTTGCAACAACATCAATAAAACAAATTTACACTAAAACACGAAATAATACTAATAACGTTGGTCACTTTAAAATACGTAACAATTAAAATACGGTCAATTTAAAATATAAATTTGGTAACACTGCAATTTTCGTAATCTTCATATAATATTTGTTTTCATTCATAGCCGCTAGATGGCGATGGCGTCGCGCCTGCACATTTGTAGTATGTTGCACCCGCAAAAGATAGCAGTTCGGTTTTTATGCATAGCGGGAATGTTTTCAGTAAATAATGAGATTTTACTGAATGATTTCTAAGTGACTAATTCACTCTTCTATTCATGTAATTAATATATTTGCCGTGTTATTTGTGTGGTTTTACATCAGTTTTATCAAGTTATTGCACAATAAACCGTACTTTAAAATTTGTGAATTTTGTATTAGTATTTTTTTTTTATAAAATGATAAAAAGTGAGGAGACGATAACATTTATAATGCATTTTTTTAACATACATCAGGTGGGTATTTTTTTTTTTTGGTTGATATCATATGTAATATGAGATTTAAAAACTTTTTTTATGTTTGCATTAAAAATTTAAATTTAAATGTTTTCTCCGTTGATAACATTTGAAAGCTTAGTTCATTCCTTTTTCAAAGTTTTTGGTTTTCGGATACATTCAGAAATATTCCGTTTATTTGGATTTTATTGCAAAGCGGAAATTTTCTGACCTTCTGATAGAGTGTGCCCGAGGCCTGAGGGGTTAAGAAAGTTTCGATCAGAAAAGTTGCGTTGACCTGGGTACGTTCAAGCTTAATACAAGATTTAATTTTTGACGGTAAAGTTATTATAATCAGATAATCAGCTTTAAAGTTATGACAACAAATACTTTTTTTAACTAACAAATATGTACACAAAGTAGTTTAGCCACTTGGCAAACGTTTGGTCAGCCTCACTCTAGCTAGTTATCCCCCTCCTAATACCGACCATACATAATACAGCCCAGCCTTGGTTTTGTTTGTGTGTCAATACGTACGGTGGCGTAATATGTCTGGGCTGTTGATTTTGCGAAGTGTTACAAAAATACGAACGCCACTGATACGATATTATTGTTCTCAGTTATGAATTCTTATCTCATTCTGCGAGGGTGTTTTTTCCACGGATCCCATTCGATAAAATGGATGAATGCAATAATAATTTCGAATCGGGATATTATTATTGTGTTGGGAAATCTTGCCAGTCCGATTAAGACACAGCCTTGTGTAATTTCTTCTGTTTGATTGATGGTATTTGTGCGGATACGGGTCCACAGGGATGGAGGAGCATGATGTACGGGGCAGGTACTTTTCCAGGAACTAGTGGTGCAGATATTGTACTTACCAGTGGTGTGCTGGAAATATTTATATAAATTAAAAAAAAAAACCAATGTTATTTAGACCACACAAATGAAGTAAAACTTTTTCTCCATATATATGATAGGAAGAGAGAAAGAAAATATGCACGCACACTGTTCTCTTTTGCTCCTACAGTAATATACGAAGCGTTTGCCTCGCTTTTCGTAACGCTCTCGACACGCATTCGCCAGCTTACTGCCTAAGTCAAAGCGTGCGTAAAGAAATTTTACTGAAAGAAACGAGTGTGCTTCAGACCACACGACTGAAGTTAAACTTCACTAACTTATAAAAGAAGAGAGAAAGAAAATGTGCACGCGCGACAATAGTCCTACACTGTGTCGGCTATGAGAGAAAGAGCGAAAGAAAATGTGCGCTCGCACCTCTCTCTCTTGCCCCTAGATAATAAACGTAACTACGTAACCTAATACGAAACGTAACTATCTCTCTTTCTATCTTCACTAACTTATATCTCCCTCTCCACTTCTATTCGCCTCGCCCGATCACACTTTTCGTAACGCTCTCTTCACGCATTCACCAGCTTACTCCCCAAGTCAAGCGTGCTTAAAGAAGTTTTACTTCAAAAACAATATTTTTAAGATGATGTTGAGAGTCAGAATTTTATAAGAATTTAAATATTTTTTAAACGCTTCTAATGCGAATGTTATTTGAATTTTGTCTCCCTGTAGCAATGCGTATCTTCCAAGCCTATAATAGGTACCTATCATGTTTCGTTGTAACTATTTAATATGTAGATCTGTACGTATGTATAATATGATTATGGTGTTTAATAAATGAATAATATTAAATAATGAAGTCAATACATTGGTGAAGATACGGTCACATCTAGGACTTGAACCCAGGACCTGTGACTTGCCGGGTCAGTCCTCTACCAACTGAGCTAATGTGTCCTTATCCGATTCGGTCATCCAACTGAATCATTATTTGACCAAGAACTGCCTATATTAATTTTATTGGCTTTATGTATGATTGCAAGATTCATCCAGAACTAAATACTTTCTAGATAGTGTCTTGGATAAATTTATCCATTTTTTATTTAATATGCGACATCTATTAACTGAATACTTACTTTTATTTTTAACTAGAGTGAAGCCACAAATTGTAATATTTAATTAATGAAGACAGTATTAGCGAAACTCAATCAAAAATTTGAAACCGAAAAAATATAAAAATATTTTAAGGTTACGTCTAGGACTCGAACACGGTAGAGCACTGACCCGACAAGTTATAGGTCCTAGATATAATCTTTTAAATAACTGGAATAAAATATATCTTATAAGTAGATATGTAATTGAAAAGTATACTGACAAAGGGTCGATAGAAACTTATGTTACGTAATATATTCTTTATCAACTAAGTCCGAAGAAGCGCGACTACTTTATTAGGTTCTTGTATTTCCTTGTATTCTTATCTTTTTATAGAGGTATCCCCGAAACTAGAAATTTTCTTTACTCTTGGCCCAACGGAGATTAAATTTATGGACATACAAAAAAATTCGCTCCTCCAGTTTATCTTTAAGCCTTTGCGAAAAGTTGTAGCGCAGAGTGAGCGGAAAAAAACAATATGACAAATAATGTGACTCGGCGGGCGATCCCTTGTACTCATAAGAATCTCGCTGTGCCGAAGTTTATCGCGTAATAAGGGCCTGTTCCTATGTATACATAGGACCTATTTGTTGTAAACTTCTTTGTGGAAGCCCTGACTAAAGGGTGGTCCACACCGCAGGGGCTTAGCATTCCTATATTACATATGACATATATCCTCTAAACGTCGGCACTCCACCTCATGTCATGTCAGTTAGATTCTGGTAAGCGGTGGACAAGTGAATATGGCCATAACCGCCCTGGCCGGGATCCCTTACTCTTACTACTGTTTACTGGAGATCTTTCAACATGCATACATGCGTACTTACATAATGTAGACACACAACTATCTTGTTGAAATTACTATTTCCTCGGTCGGAACTTGGGACTCGTGAATATATTACTACATTTAACCGTTATTGATCTCGTGTTCTTCCTTGGCTTCCCGAGAAGCGGCGTTCAAAATCAATTTGATAGTGTGCGTAAGACGTGTATTTTTCAGTCGCATGATTAATTTCTGATAAATATTTTAGAAACTTCTTTTACCTGGGACCCTCGTGATTATTTGTTTCCTCCTCTGGGATTGGTATCCCGAGTAAAGGAATATTCACATTTTCTACGAATTAAACCATTTTTTTACGAAATGGGGATAGTGTTTTATTTATTTCTTTAATACGTAATTTATTTAGATGTATTAGAGAAATTTACCGTAAACCAAGAAAAATTCTCGTTTCGGACAGTCAAATGGTGGACAAGCTAAGTTCTTGTTAATTTATGTGTTTAATTGAAAGCATTACTAATTTGCATGTTATTTAATAGGTATTAAAAATATACTTACTATGCAAGGGTATTATTATTCATCTACTAGTCAATAAATGCTTGCTTTGACTCTCTTTAAATTAAAAAGCCAATTATTAATGACTAATTAACGCAGAATACACGAATGTATTCTTATATTCTGATTTTTGTGGAAGTTAAGTTTGAATGTTTGCCCCATCTCTAAAAAATTATCTACGAGGATTCCCAGTTTCGTTATTCTATGTACGCATTCTAGGAGAACACAAGTGCAGATATTGGATCATTTCAATGGTATGTAATTTTTATGTTCTTGGATTGCCCCGCTTGATTTAATACATTCTTTGCGTATACATTTAGTTTCATCAGTGTTCACTTATTTTCTAGCCTTCTCATTGTTTAAGCTCGTTTAAACTGAATTGCTTTTCAGTGTTTCCCTTAAAATAACAAGACTGCAACATAGGCAAATTTAATAATACGATCAACAAAGTATCTGTTACAAAGATCATTAATATAAATCTAAGACACTATATAAAGAGGTAAGATTTGTTTGTTTGTTTGTTTGTTTGCATTGAATAGGCTCCGAAACTACTGAACCGATTTTAAAAATTCTTTACTGGTGGGAAGCTACACAATTCCCGGGTGACATAGGTTATATTATATTTTCAAAAAAATTAGGGATCCTTACTAAAACTCCCATAATGTAACCCAAAGTGTTAAAAAAATTACCTAAAATATTCTTTGCATCGCATGCGCTGCGAAAACTATTGATGATAGAATAAAATAACGTACTACGACTTTGCAGAACACATCATTATTTACAAAAAGTATCGGGACAGCGTATGTCTAACTATTATAGTTATGCCACAATAAGTGATATTTTATTTTAAAAAATTAATTTAAATGCCGCCGCTAGAAAAGTCTCTTTATTTGTGTCTTGGTATTAATCCTTATCACAATAAATAACTTCATATTCAAGACTGCTTAAATACCTTTACATTCCTTTTGAATTATTCAATTCGGACATCCCATTCGAAAGATATCACGAGTTTAAAAATGTAAGTATGAGAAAAAAATTGCGTGGTCGCCGGTCACCCCGCTCGGCTAGCTAGGCAACATCTTATGCGATCTAGGCGTCACTGGGATACGGGCCGTACGGAAGGGGAGTCAATGTCAAAAAGATGGAAGGGGAACGCAGGAGGGAAAAGGGACGCATGAGAATATCCATTTATTTATTTATATATTAACGCTAAACATTTAGGGATAAACAATTTATTTCTTTTAATGCCATAGCAACGCATGCCGGGAACCAGATAGTAATAAATAAAATACATCCTAAAGTTCTTCCTTGTGGTGCACAAAATCTGTTGTTAGCTGAATTGCTTAATATCCGCTGTATCATTAATATTCCCTTTTTGACTTCAGTTTTATAAATACATATATGGTGTTAAAAGCTTTGGCTAGATTCAGGTAGAGCACGATGCATTTACTTCCTACGGTGATATTATTGGAGATGATTTTCGTTAGCTTATTACTAATAATAGCATTTTCGGTGCCTAATTCTGGTCGTAAGCCGTATTGTCGACATAAAATGATTTTATAATGTTTTGTCGAGGGTTTGTGCTAAGACAAAATTATAATAATAATAAGTAGGTCCTGGATAAAAGCTCACGCTTCTAACCGCAAACTCATAATCCTTCGTATGTACATAAAACTCTCACGTACAACCTACATGCTGTTTTACGAATGAAATTTAAAAAAAAATTAACGCAGATAAAAAATGATATTGCTGTTTGACTGTTAAACATTATTTAATATTTACCTAATGAGCGGATTTGTGAGCGAAACCTTGTTGACGGGAAAAATAAAATGGCTTTAGAACGCGAATAAGTGAATACGCCTTGGGCGTAATTTCGTAACGAGAAAATTCCAAGGGAAAAATTTGCCGTCTATGAACTAAAACGCGCGTAAATCCTCTCCCCAACGTGATGAAGGCGTCATTTCAACAATATGACTTTTTACGCGCCGGCAAGACAACGAAAGTTGTCCACTCCCTCCTGCGCTGCACTTCTCATTAAAAAATATTAACTTTGCTCAGAACCTAAGGCACACATATCCTTAGTTATTTATAAACATATAAATATCTTATTAAGAGAAGGAGATGAAAACTCATCAAGAGCCAGAAAGTTTATGAGCTTCAAAACTCAATGTTTTCACGCCAAGCCACTGCCCGGGCTTATAATGAGGTTATTATGTCATTTGGACTTAAAAAATTCAAGTCCTCGCCTTGAAAGAATTATCTCGTTCCACACAAAAAGTTTAACTTCGGAAAAAATCCGTTATACACTTTTAAAACAAAATGCCAACATTATTTTTAAAAAATACCCGTCACGCCTATGCCTATCAGATACTTCAGTACACCCAATCATAGAAGTAAAAAATATTTTAGATTGTAGTATATTTTTCAGATAGATATTTCTCGGGATTTTGACAATAAGGCCAAAAACTTCTCATAAAAGCTTTCAAAAATAAAGAGATGTAGCATGAGATTACAAAACAAGTAGTTCCTTTGTGCAATGTGAGCTCCAATACATCGATGTCAACAGGTTCTGTTCGAGTCGTGCTACGGCCGGGATCACTAGACCTTTGTTATCTCAATTCACTTTGAATATTACTCTTCAAGGGATCTTTCATCCAGTATTGTTTTGAAATCCGAGGCAAAAGGCAAAAGCTAAACAACTGGAAAAGTTGTTATTCCAGAAAATATGATTGTATGTCGCAGTAACGGATTTCTGCTAAATGGTATTACAGTGAACGGAGTTATTGCATCGAAGCGGAAAACTAGGAATCAGTCAAGAAAGTAAATTGAAAAACGCCGTCATAAATATCGTTGCTCCTTTTTACTTCATGCAATTCAGAACACAAAAATGGCATTTCTGTTTGGAATTACATGGGGTTAATGGTTAGCTAACATATTTAACAAGCATATTTCCTTAGAAATGATTTGCACGCTGAAAAATAATATTTTTGTGTTTTTTTGTGTAGGTGTATCGATTGGTATCAGTTTAATTTGACATCTAACCAAAGAGAATTTGTATCATTTTTTTGATAAGGATTTTAAGATTGGATATATTATGGTTATTTCTGAAACCCGTTTTACTTAATTGCGTTTATAAGTTAATTATAAAATAAGGCTCCCGAGGAATACGTCGAACGATCAAGTGAATATAAATAGGATAATAATTTAATAGAGTCATATCAAGAGTCTGAATAACAGGAAAGTGTGCAGAATATGAGAGTCAAAATACATGTTAATGTGAATGATACTAGATATGACAAGACAGAGTTGTGTAGCAGTCAGAGACAAACACATACATCAGAGAATGAGAGATACTAATGGGTGTCCTCTTTGAGCGGTGCTAAGAAGCCCCCTTACTCTTGTCTATTATAGTTTTCTAAAAGTATCACCTCTACCGCGTGTGAACTGCACACTCGTATTTTTATTTAATCTGCGTGGAACTTGACACGGAATAATGAGCTAATTTTGTTGTCCCCAAATTTCCACCGGTAAATGCTTCACCAGAACAACTGTGTTCGGTTCAGATCAGTTATGTTCGGTTCAAACAGTGTTTTGTTTATGTTCGATTCCTGGAATAGGCATGTATTATATTTAACAACTATTATTTGCGTTAAACTTAAATGTAATTCACTTCAAGAGAAGTGGTTGTCCAGTGGTGATTATGCTATTAGTATCACCATAAATAAAATTGCTCAACTTTAAGACTAATTTGCAATTTAGTGGTGAACCAACAATAACACACCACTAAAAAAGGTTTTAAATTGAACATTTGAACGTGCTGTACCTAAGTTATTTTTCTGTATAACGAGTATGTTATAATTTTCTTTTAAGTAGCAAAAATTGATACAATCAACAGATATTTTTTTTAAAACATTTTATCTGTAGTTCTTATATGTGTACACTTGTTTGTTATTTTTTTGTTTTATTGTTAATCTTACCTTAACAAAGAAACCTTTGGTTTCGAAATATGTTCATAATTTTGATAAAATAGTGGTGTTCTACAAAGGGATTGGTTTTCATTTGTTTTTCCATACATTGTTATAGATCTTCCTTCATTCGAGCTGTTTCACTACATATTTTTTTTCACTATACAGGGTGTCCCGGGTTAAAGTGCATTAACTTCAGGAGGTGATTCTAAATGATATTATAAGTAAAAAAGATAAATTACTTTTTTCGAAATTCCAACTTTTAGGGGTAGTTATGTGGAAAAAAGATAAAATTAGACCGGCGTGTGCACCCAACCTTATTATGTTACGATACGGGCTAGTCACAACGATGCAATGTTGCCACAATCGCGCCCGGCAGTCTCACAGCAAGTAAGATCGTACTTCACACCAAGGATTTTTAGTAGGTACGTCTTTTTATATGGGAAAAAAAATGTTAGAATTTCGGAAAAAGTTGTTAATCTTTTTTACTTTTACCATCATGTAGAATCACCTCCCGAAGTTAATGCACTTTATCCCTGGACACCCTGTATATGTTCTTCTATATTTAGATATTTTTTTTGATTTCGCTTAATTTAAAATCATTTATTGTATTTATGAAAATGTAGATTTAGTGTATTAAAACAATAATAACCATCATAATTTGCGCTAGTGTATCATTGCTTGATTCAAATTTATATCTACATAAATCAGGTTAATAATTTCTTTATTTATTTTATATGGAACAAAAATAAACACTTGAAAAAACTTACGTAATATAATGTACGTAACTTTTAAACATTTATTAGTAAGTAAACGAAAGACATTAAAAACTTCTCTTGTAAATAGCTCAATAGGTAAATAGGTACAATAGCTCCTCTTTTCTGATACAAGACAAAGAAAACCCATAAATGCAATTTTTTTTAGAGTGAAGTTTTGTGTTAAACTTAACTCATATTTATTTGATCTTCAATAAAAATAATGGAAAATTTATTACCCGTAACCGAAATTTTATAGAGACATGACATCTGTGATAATAATCTACGCCAATTTTATCCACATCTAATAAAATATTATTTTAAATGGTCATCCTCTCTTAAAAATAATATTCATTCCATTTTCTAACTCATATTTAGCCCTAATTGGTCTTACCTAATATTAAAATATCCCTGAAAGAATGTAATTCTTTCATAAATCGTTGGCTTAAAAATACTATTTTGTAATTAAACTCTATATGACATCTTTAAAAGAAAATACCCAAAATCACAAAGTTATAAATCTTCTCTTAAAATTATAATAAGAAGTTATACGATTATTACGCACGAAAATGAGTTTTTTTTCCTTTGTATCCGTGCAATAACCATTCCACAAGATTTGTATAAATCAGAGTCGGCATTAAGAGGCTGTCATTTGGGAAGATGTTATTTTTCTTCCGCCATACGGAGTGAAAAGATCGAGGAACCTAGTACCTATCAACACGGTAGGCTGGACTGTCATTTTTTTATATATGGGTACGGCAGGTATCGCAAAAAGAGATTATTCGAATACTGATAATGGTAAAAAAACTTGTAAAGAAATCCATTTAAAACTTTACACAAAAGATTTCTCAATAATCTTATTTGTTCGTTTGGCTGCAAATTAAATATACATAAATGGTAGAATTAAACACCTCAGTAGCATTGCCGATTAGTAGTTAGGTACTTATCTTAAATCACTACTTATGGAATACATAGGCTTCGTATTTCTGCAAGATCTCCAAAATATCTCCATTTCCAAAATTGATCACTAAAAATATAAATATTTTAAAATAAAATTAAAATCAATGAGGTACATTTTGGATAGAAATATTCTAATAAAAAAATATGATATTATTACAAAAGAAGAATAACATAGCAACTTTAACATTACGCAATGTATCTATAGGGTTTTTAATATAGTGTCTTCTGCGTGCAAAATAGTATATTTTCAACGCTTCAACCTTATAATAAAACTATGTTTCTGAAGAACCTGCCAGGTAAGAACGTTTTCTGTAGCTGTACATAATTAATAATAAGAATGATAGCAGTTTTTCAGCATGTCAATTTCAAAATATTAATTACTAGCTGTTTCCCGGCATGCGTTGCAATGCCATATTTAAATAAATAAAATGTTACTCCCGTGCGTACATTCCCGTGCGTTAACCTCCAGCGTTCCACTTCCACCTTCCTCGCCACCGCTCTCCCGCTCCCCCGTCCCGCCAACCCCCCCTGGCACTTCATTTCTTGACTCCTCTCCCGCCCGGCCCATAGCAGAAACTTTTTTCTAATACTAACATTTTTAAACTCGTGATATCTTTCTAATTAAATATCCGAATTGAAAAATTCAAAAAGTTAAATAAAGGTATTGAAGTTGTCTTGAATTTGAAGTAATTTATTTTGATAAGGATTAACACCAAGATACAAATAAAAAGCCTTTTCAAACGGCGACATATTAATTATATTTTTAAAATAAAAGAATACTTATTGTGGCATAACCATAATAGTTAGACATATGCTGTTGTGACTTTTTTTGTAAATAATGATGTGTTCTACAAAGTCCTAGTACATTATTTTATTCTATCATCAATATTTTTCGCAGCGCACGCGATGTAAAGAATATTTTAGGTAATTTTTTTACACCTTGGGTTGCATTATTGGAGTCTTAGTAATGATCCCTAATTATTTTGAAAATATTATATAGCCTATGTCACTCAGGGATAGTGTAGCTTCCCAACAGCGAAAGAATTTTTCAAATCGGTTCAGTAGTTTCAGAGCCTATTCGATGCAAACAAACAAACAAACAAACCTTACCTCTTTATATAGTGTAGTAGATAGTAGATAGTAGATTTGTTGTCATCAATGCAAAACATATTAATTTTAGATATTATTAAACTCGTGATATCTTTCTAATTAAATATTCGAATTGAAAAATTCAAAAAGTTAAATTAAGGTATTGAAACTGTCTTTAATATGAAGTAATTTATTTTGATAATGATTAACACCAAGATACAAATAAAAAGCCTTTTCAAGCGGCGACATATTAATTAAATTTTTAAAATAAAAGAATACTTATTGTGGCATAACCATAATAGTAAGACATATGCTGTCGCGACTTTTTTTGTAAATAATGATGTGTTCTACAAAGTCGTACTACATTATTTTATTCTATCATCAATAGTTTTCGCAGCGCACGCGATGTAAAGAATATTTTAGGTAATTTTTTTACACCTTGGGTTGCTATTATTGGAGTTTTAGTAATGTCCCTAATTATTTTGAAAATATTATATAGCCTATTTCACTCAGGGATAGTGTAGCTTCCCAACAGTGAAAGAATTTTTCAAATCGGTTCAGTAGTTTCAGAGCCTATTCGATGCAAACAAACAAACAAACAAACCTTACCTCTTTATATAGTGTAGTAGATAACATGAAAGCATGCATTAAACCATAAAAGCACATATTTACCATTTAATGTAGAATTAATTTAATAAGTTTGACTTTTGACAGCAGTCAGCTTGTTTATTGATTTTTTTAAATGAAGTACACGCCTTTTTATGATTGAAAATTAATTATTTCCGAGTTTCCATCATTAAAAATTTAAATGTTACTTGTATGCTTGAGCATTGACGGAGTTGGCCGGGGATTAAACCCATTGTGCTCGAGTCCAATCCGATAATTTGAACTACTCGACCAATAACCGACTAGAAGATGGCTAGGGAACGTATCATTTGTTGTTTGTAATATTATTATTATTTTTTATGAAGTAAAACATCTTTAGCATCGTTGTGATTTTAAATTCGATGAAACGAAAAATAGCAACACTAAACAGAGACAAACACATACATCTATAGGATTTAGCCTGCGAGAGAATGAGATAGACTATCGGTATCCTCTTTGTGCGGTACTTCCTAGCCTTCCCAATCCTGTCTACTTTAATTTTCTGAAAATTTCTCTTCTACCGCGTGTAAACTGAATACTTGTATTTTTTTTAAAAGAAAGAAAATATTCCCAAGTTACATAGTAGGCATTCGAAAATATACATAATATCTGATAGTATTTGAAAATCTCCTATTACCACCAAATAAGCGGAAAATGTTGCCTGTTTAGTGATGGAGGACTTAGCCAGCAGAGGAATCAAATATGCGATGCCTGGGTGGGACCCAAACGCGAAACCAACTCAGCCACTGACCGGTCAAACTTATCACTTTATTAAAGTACCATAAATAATATTAGTATTATGTTTAGTTATTTTTGGCCCTACTCCGTTCCTCGTTGAGGGGCTGAAAAGCATTGAGTCAGAAAATTAAATAAATACCGGAAACTTAAAAGGATGTAAATGTTATTTTCAAAAAAGGAGGTAAACAGGAATTTAAAGTACGCTCAAGCATTAAAAAAAACCCTATTTTATTTTTTTGCCAAATCAACAAAGTGGGAGGGATGGTGACATAAATACGTTCGTTGGCGTAAAAATAAAATAGGGTTTTCTTTGAATGTTTGAGCGTACTTTAATTCCCGCCTACCGCCTACCGCCTTACACCCTTTTAAGTTTCCGGTATTCAAATAGTCGTGCGGAATTTTTGAGACCCCTGACAGATCGGCATCTCAAAAAACCCCCATACATTGACGGCCCGGCCTACCAGTAGGTACCGTGCTCCCGTCACCCGTGGGCCAAGGACTAAGGACTAAGGACTAGCGCTAAGCCGGGGCTCGGCGCGGCGTGTTACGGAAATCTCGGCAGTACAACGACAACATAATCTCTACAAATACGCCCGAGACAAAAGAGGCGGGCGCTACTGGTTCATATCCTTGTCCCGTTACCTCCCGAGTGGCAGGCATTATTTCGTCCTCGGTGCTAAATCTGCCGCCCACCGTACGGCCAGGAAATGGGTAGATTGTGCCAAATTATTTTAGGGTTTGGTTTTATCAAGGACTCATCGGCTTGCGATGGAGGTCAGACAATGAGTGGAAAAAAAGCTTTGTATTTTAACACACTAGTTTAGTATTATTTGGGGAAAATGAGTTGAGGATTAACTGCAATTATTTAGTATATACCTATACGTACTATTGATTGTAAAGTATGTAAGGTATGTGTACTTAGGCGAGCATCCGTATAAAGAATCCAAAACTTTCCTAATCGTTTGAAGAATTTTTATACTGTTTATAGTTACAATTTAATAAAAATATATGCCTAAGTTTTCAAATTAAGTATTAATGCGATTAACTCACAACAATACTGTTATACCTTAGCACAGGTTCTCCTTGTGAGGTAATTATTATTTTTCTAGGGTTGAGGCATAACATGTGTTGCGGGGGTTGTCACTGTGGAAAATATGATGGAGTCGAGTAGGTATCGAGTCGAGTTTCGAGTCGAGTACCGAGTCGAGTATCGAGTCGATTATCGAGTCGAGTATCAAGTCGAAAAGGTATCGAATCGAGTTTCGTTAAGTAGTGAGTCGAATATCGAGTCGACTATTAAGTCGAGTATCGAGTCGAGGATCGAGTCGAGGATCGAGTCTAGGATCGAGTCGAGGATCGAGTCGAGGATCGAGTCGAGGATCGAGTCGAGCTTTATTTACACGGATATTATTTAACGCACTTAACATTTGGGTTCATGAAGTTTAACAGTAATTGTAATGGTATTAAGAAATAATTAATCGTCCTCGGATATAAAGTAGCGGTAGTTTTAGATTAGACATTAGGGCAGTGGTTCTTAACCTTTTTGGAGACACTGAACCCTACCAGTTTCATATGCGCATTCACTGATCCCTTTTTATTTGGAAAGCGGAGCGTGACATTAGTGGCGGCGGATTACTACAAGAAGGGGCGTAATGGGATAGGATGGGGCGGGATGGGAAACTGACAATATTCTTCATGTTTTTTTTCGGGATGTATTTTGCCTTCCACCGAACTCCTGAGACTGGCTAACCGAACCCCTGGGGTACGATTTAACCACTGCATTACTGTATACTGAAAAAAACTATTTTTTTTAAATGTTTATTAAATTAAAGTTGATATAAAGTTGTCTCTATCAACCCACGTGTACCACGAGATTAGAACTTCTTTGAACTTTATGAAAACCGTGTAAGTTATAACTACAAATAGTAGAAAAAAAATCGAGTGCGTACTCTAAATGCGATTTCACCAGTAAAGAAGTTTTCATTGAATCAATACGATGAAGATATTCAACTCCGTGAACGGTAAAATATATTACTCATTTTTTCACATTTTGTAATTAGCATTGTATACCACTCCAGCGAGCATATCTTTTTATTTTGCTAGAGGATGATTGCGTCATTTTAACTCCTTATAAAAGAATCGGAGTGTAAAAAAACGAAGTAAATAAAATAAAGTGTTGGGAGAAGAAGTATGAAGTAACGAATCAAACTGTTATGTCAGTTTGATAATCCATTCAGAGGGCCTAACTGGAAATGATGTTTTATTTTTAAATAATATTTCAAATATGTTTTTATGATTTGAATTTACATGGCATTCCGAGTTTTCCTTGGAATTCCTTAATTTATTTTTGTATCTACTTGAGAAAGTCTTTTCCTTTCTTTAACAATACGCGTCAAGATTCAAAGCCGTATGATTTTTATTACACTTCTTATACATACTTCTATCTTTTATCTGGTTGTTCCACGTTTTACTTTCCTACAACGATGTTGTGTCAGATCTCCGATGTAAACCATGTACAGCCAGCTACCTTTAATAACTCTTATTTATGATGACTGCATTCGATTTGCATTCGACCTCGATTAAATAAATTTATTTAAATCACAATCCTTCCATGTTCTATTCGGGCATCCCGTCTGCGCTATTTACGTAAGCTCGCCCACTTGATTAAAAAAAATAATTTCTGAGATTCATCCTTTCTTAATTTTCATTTTAAAAAACACATCAAAATTTTTAAAAAGCACATAATTTTTTTTTATAAAACACATCAAAATAACGCAGATCAATTACTTCAAAACAATTAATTTCATATGATGAATAAGGTCCTCCCTTCCTACTTAAAGCTTATCTTTTTATTTGCCTCATCAGTCACATTTGGGATGACTTACAATTGAAAATACTATGCCGGAGAGTTCGGATCTCTAACTACTCTCTTCATATCGTTATTTTTCTTCTTTTCGTGCCCTGTCCGTTCAACGGACGTTGGCTATCATATGGGCTATGCGGACATTGTTTACTGTGGCCCGGAACAGCTCTGCAGTAGACTGACCAAACCACTGTCTCAGGTTTTTCAGCCATGATTTTCTTTTTCTTCCAGGGCTCCGACTTCTGGGAATCTTTCTCTGAATTATGAGATGCAAGATCTCGTATTTCTCTGGATGTCTCATCACCTGTCCTAGATACTGAAGTTTACGGATTTTTATTGTTGTAATTTCACATTTGTTCAGGAAAGGCTTTCTGATTGCCAGTCCAAGTGGTAAGTTGTCGTTGTCGGTGCTTGTCAGTTGAAGTGATTTGTGAATTCAACTTATGTGCGTTTTGGCGTGAAAGACTCTTTCAAATTTACGAAAACGTTAAATGATAAGTGAGTGTTGATATATTAAAATATAGTCTACAATATCAAAACGGATGAAATGTATGGCTAGTCTTGAATTGGGGGCAGGAAAAATACGAATAGCATGTGCTTGTTGAGAAGATCAGTGCTGCCTATAAATCAAAAAGGAGAGATGAGGAAGATTTTTTTAAGAACCATGGAAAATTGGGAGTTGAAACTTTTGACATGCGAAAATTTCTGTATACCCTATCGTTTACAACAGGAATATAGTATTATAAAAGTCAGTTATCAATGTACAATTTAACTGTAAATGATTTGCCTACACATGATGTAAGTTGTTATATACTGTCAAGTTGATGGTGGATGTGGTTCTGATGAAATTTCATCGATTATGTATGAAGAAAGTTAGAGGATTCTCGTGAAAAGCTCATTGTGTTTTCTGACAACTGTGCTAGACAAAACCATAATTTTATAATGACAGTAAAGTACATGAACGTTTTGAAACAAACGCCATCACTTCGGGAAACTAAACATAAATTTCTTGAAGCTGGGCACACACGAATGGATATGTGAATTTAAATAGAAAAGGCGAAACCTAGACATGATGATTTTTGTACCCCGCGATTGGAAAAAAATTGTTATAACTGTAAATTGTTAAAAAACAAATTAATGAAAGCTGAAAAAAAAAAAATCTACCACTTTAATTCATTCATGTAGCACAATATAAATGAATAAAATGTACAAAAAAATATGAAAAATTTACGCGCAAAGGTTAAAATAAATCAATTGTCAACCGGTGAAGTGGGCCAAAATAAGGTTGATCTCCGTTACTTGTGGTAGCAGAATAATAAATGTATCAATGGAATAATAACATATATAATTTACTTTTCGAATACTCATACCTACTTGTGTTGTGCCTACTTATGTCTCTCATGCTCTGTTTATTATTTTATGTAGATACTACATATTTATATACTTGTTATGATGCTATATACTTGTTATGTTGCTCCTGTACAATTTACCTTACATGTAAAAGCCATCAGGGCGTAAACAAATAAAGTAAATAAAATAAATAAAATAAATAAAATAAATAAAATAAATAAAATAAATAAAATAAATAAAATAAATAAAATAAATAAAATAAATAAAATAAATAAAATAAATAAAATAAATAAAATAAATAAAATAAATAAAATAAATAAAATAAATAAAATAAATAAAATAAATAAAATAAATAAAATAAATAAAATAAATAAAATAAATAAAATAAATAAAATAAATAAAATAAGTAAAATAATTAAAATAAATAAAATAAATAAAATAAATAAAATAAATAAAAGAAATAAAATAAATAAAATAAATAAAATAAATAAAATAAATAAAATAAATAAAATAAATAAAATAAATAAAATAAATGAAATAAATAAAATAAATATTATTTATTTATTTTATTTATTTTATGTATTTTATTTATTTTTTTATTTTTAATGACAAGCGTGCGTAAAGAAGTTTTACTTCAAAAAAAGATTTTTTTATTTATTTTTGTTAACAGCTTTCACGTAGTTTATGTTTAACTGAGTTATAACCTGACGTTATTTTCTTAGAGGAACATCTGAAATATATGTACCCACGTGTACATAAGGCTATTTTCTTTGTGTACGTATAAACCAGGCGCGGTCCCTCCATACATACTGTGGATGCTGCTCTTCCCTTTCTTTCTAGGCGTATAACAAATATAATTATTATTATTATTTATTTACTCCGAATTAAAAAAAAACTATTTTTTTTCTATCCGTAAACCACAATAGATACTGCAATTCAACGACACCGTCCCAACCTCATAGGCCAAAAACAACAAAACGCAACTCCCGGACAGGACCGAAATACCTACATATTCATATAATACCATTCTCGATTCTCGTGTGTCGAACGTCGCGTAAACGCACCAACACTAGCAACAGGATTCAGGAACAAAGTTGATTCTCTGCTTCATTACGTATCTACAATGTTAGAAAAAGTTAGATGCTCGCGCATGCGCATTTAGTTCCGCATGCCTAGTTTCAACTGAAGCCGGATACGCATTTGATAGGAGCATCCATGGGAGCATCCAACGTGCAGAAAACGACTCTAATGCGCGAAGGCATAGTGCACAATCAAAACGCGTGGATTAATTCATGCGTATTAAAGATTTGTAAAAGAAATTTGAAAATTTACAAAAAAAAATGTTGGCAAAAGTGCCCATTTCCAATATTTCATCAATAATCTCCACTAACAAAAAAATCGGAGTGTGCAATGTACACGTGGTAGACGTGAAACCTTCAGAAAACCAAAGTAGACATGAGTGAGGAGACTACGAAGCACTTTTTTAATGAATGTGAATGATGATTTTCTCCATATTTTTGTCGTCGAATTTCAGTGCACCTTTTCCTATACATTTGGTCATCTTAATTTTTTCTTCTGAGTCGTTAGATGTTGCTTTTTTATATTTTCTATTCCTGTTCATTTAGGAGTGGTTTGAAGATTGGATATTGATTTTACAAATATAAGTAGGGATGTTATACTTTTTTATTTCGTAGAATTCTACCCTTGGTGTGCTGAACGTCTGGCCGCAAGGGTTCCTCAGGCGCTTCATATGACCAAAGGACTATATAGGCATATAATACGATAAAACCTTGGATTTATCGTATTATATTGGAACCGAATGGGAGTCTTTCTTTAAAGATTTCTTTGCCTGTTCGTTTTGGAGTGTCATCCAAGGTAACTACATACATAGGTAGTTATAGGTGAGATGTGGAGATCTTGGCTGACACCGACTCCAAAAATAACAATCGTACGAACTTATTTTTTTACTTTTTCCTTTTTGTTTTGTTAAAATTTTAGTTTATTTTTTGATTTTTAGTGACGAGCGTGCGTAAAGAAGTTTTACGTCAAAAAAAGAATCATCGAAATCTGATGGCGTAATATTGAGTTATTCGTCCATTTGTCGCGCACATACTTATTGCAAATTTAAGACATGTATGGTTTTCTTATGGATCCCATTGTCAGAACTAGACCAAATTAAAATATGACCACATGGAAAGTACCAGCTTTCTAATGAAAAAAAGAATCATCAATATCGGTTCACCCAATCGAAAGTTCTGAGGTAACAAACAAAAAAAAAAAAAAACCTTCGAATTGATAACGTCCTCCTTTTCGAAGTCGTTTAAAAATTACAAATACATTTGGTATAATCAAAGAATTAAAGAGATAACAATTAAAATAAGTACCAAGTATAAAAATGTTAACTTAAAAACAACAAATGCTAATGTCAAAAGAATATTGTTCAACGTTTTCTGCACATCGTGATTGTTGGGTAGCAATACTGTGGATAGATTACGTTTTAATGGTGTTAGCTGAAAGTCACCTACAAAAAAATTATATTTATTAAAGTATATGTACCTATAATAATGTATATATTTAATATCAACTATTCCGCCTACCAAGATACAGCAGCGCTATGGAGTTTTCCGAGTAGGTACGAGTGCACTCTTTCAGAGATTTGTAGTACTTCTCCGCCACCACATTGAAGGCTTATTGCGCAGACTACGCTAATTTAAGAAAACCACCATCACTGGCATGGCTACCTCGATAGAGTATCCCCTCGCGACCGGTTGGAGACAAGAGACGGTCAAATATTCACCGAGAAATACTATTTGCTTTTATTTTATGTATTGTTATTTTTTTATCAAAGTTGAGCAATCTACATATAAAAAAACTTTAGAAAATCAGTTATCGTAAAATATATCAAACAATTTATTTGCTGCTCTCAAATAATTAACGGTCGAAGAGTGTCGTATCGTACAATACATAATAAATATATTCGTGCGACCGTCGAAAAAGGCTTTCGATCACCAAAAGAAACATAAAATATTTTTATTTCGCATTTCACATAAACAGACAAACAGTAATAACGAATGACAGAGGCAGAGTAGTTTTAATATTTCAACAAAAATAGAAGAGGAATTTCGCAAAGTTCGTAACGATTAAATTTATTTCATGTGACGCCAAGTCTCGCAGAAGGAATATAAAAAAACATAATTCTCAATAACACACATCCAAGGCAGCTCATGTATATTGCCGCGAGAGTACGCATGCGAGAATCTTCGTATTGAGATACAATATCAAAGTTTCGTCACATTTACCCAGGCAATACTCCAAAACAATCTAGACGGGAAATGTAATATTTATTTATTCTTTCGACACAAGTTTCCGATTTGGAAAAGTTTTTTTATTGTTTTATTTTGGAGACGTTGAACGCATCTTCTGTGTTGATGTTTTGTAAAGTGGAAGATTAATTACATATACCTACCAGACTCCTATTTTGGAATGGCTGCGCACAGGATAGTGATTTTTTTCGCTGTTTGTTTTCAAGTTTCTCTTCTCAAAAAATCAACAAATAAAAAGGTATAGGTAGTGTTTTTATTCTTATTTCAATTTTGAAAGTGCCTAATGATTTCTTTTGTTTGCAATATCAGGATTTTAGGTTAAATCTAATAAAAAGGCACTCCGTTTAGATAGGCATTTTGAGTTTTTATACAACACCATTATAAACACTTTACAAGGTTATTTGCACTTTTTTTATTTCTACTTTGAAGGAGACCGGCCGGGTCGCAATTCTTCGGTTTTGAAGGAATGGCTTATTCTGCATACGAATTAGAAAAAAAAGCATTTAAAGAATCCAATTGTATTTTCTAAACAAACTATCACCGTAAAAAATCAAAAGTCTATCATCCTTACTAAAAAAAAACACAGCACGACCGATTACCTGTGTTTTTGCAGCAACATGGATACAACAAATTTACACTAAAACACGAAATTCTACCAATAACGAATTTCACTCTAAAACAGGTTTTAAAATCTGGCAACAGTGTAATTTTGCGTAATGTCCATACTAAATTGTTGTTTTCATTCATGGACGCTAGATGGCAACGGCGTCGTACCGGCACATTTTCTACCGCCTTGCCGCGCAGTTGGTTTTCATGCATGACGGGAATGTTTTTAGTAAATATTGAGATTTTACTGAATGATTTCTATTATAGTGACCAATTCACTCTTCTTTTCATGTAATTAATATATTTGCCATGTTATTTGTGTGGTTTTACATCAGTTTTATCAAGTTATTGCACAATAAACACTACTTAATAGTTTAACTGTCGAAATATTGTTTTGGGTTACATTAAAGTTTAAATTTAGGTTTGTAAATCTATATTTTATGACCATTTCTTACAAGTGGTGTTTTTTTAAATATTTATATCTAAAATACAATGACTTACCCTCTAAAACAGGGGTGGGGAACCTGCGGCCCGCAGGCACTTTTGTTGTATCCTGCATCCTGCTGAAAGAACCACAAAAAATTACACAGAACGGGATGACTTTTTCATGCTGTTTCAGATGCATTTTTAAGACATTATTGAAAAAGTACGCTGTGTTATTGAGCTTTTAATATATCGCCAAACTTCTGCCAGTTAAGTTGTTAAATTAATAAAAAAATTCCATAATAATTATATTTAAATTATTTAAAATAGTTGAATAAACATAAAATCATATACGTGTTCTAATTTAATCTAATTGCATACGATAAATATGCTACAAATTCCAGAAAAAACACTCACTTTAACTGAGTACAATTTAATTTATGCCTATGGACTAGTGGCCTCCTACGAAGACTTCATTCTTAAGGTAAAACCAATCTTGTGTTCACTTTGAAAATTCCTGTTGCGGATTCATCTGCCAACGCATTTCGAAGTAAACCGTTCTTGCTTTCCGACTGCAAAATTCGGAGGAAAACCATCGTGTTGTTCTACGCGCAGTTTAATTAAAGCTGGAGACTAACAATCCAACTCGCTCTAACGGTAATACCAGTTTTGTGTTCAAAATGCAACGAAATAATTGTGTGGTTTAAGCTGCTTACGCATTTTGTGGAAAACCGTTCTCGTTTTTGAAGGGCATTTATAAAATTCTATTTGCTTTTGTGCTGTTAGTATTGGAGATAAGCCATTTTGATGCACTGAGTGTAGTTTTAATTCCCTGCGTACAAATTCACCCTGTAACTAAAACTAGTTCTTTGTTTAGATTGCATCGAAAACATTTGTGGTGTAGTTTCATTTATTGACGCAATTCTCGCGTTAGAAGTGCATTTATAAAATTCTAGTTGCGTAAGTATTTTTTGCTGCCAGAATTGGAAAAACTGAGTGTAGTTTTTATTCCTCGAGTACAAATTCACTTTAAAATTAAAACCAATTCTGTGTTCAGAATGCAATGAAAAAATTTCAGTTGGGGTTTCATCTTTTAACGCGTTTCGTTGGAAACCATTCTTGTGTTTGAACTGCAGTTATAAATTTGAAGTTGCATTTGTGCTGCCAGTATTGGAGGAAAGAAATTTCACGTTCTGAGTGTAGTTTGAATTCCCCGCGTACAGATTCTCCCTGTAATTTTTTTTATTTTTTTTTATTAATTTGAATATAATTACATCTAATACAATATAAGATATATGGGTAGTCCCACAAAACTGTGACAGATCAGCTTATCTGTAGGTTCTACCATTTAATATTATTACATAACACAAATTAGCTTAAGTTACAATATTAGTACATAATATGAGATTTGATAGATAAATATGTTGTTCATTTATTAACCACTTTTCTGTCAGTTTAGGGCAGGGTTCTTCATTATTTTTTAAATTAATATTTTGATTCAATATGTTATAAATCAAAGGTATCATATATACCATATTTATTTGATATTAGTGGTATTTTTAGGCCTTTGTTTTCGATAAATCTCGTTGTGTGACTATTCACCAATACCTTTTTATACGCGCTTTCTCGCGAATTATCCATAATTATAATGTACCAGAGAAGTCTTTCAATTGGAAGTAGGCCCTCAGACCCATCCAGTAACTTTAAGTTGTTTCTTTGTTTGTAAATGCTAGGTTTAACAATTTTTTTAATTATAGTAGTTTGTAAATTTTGAATGTATTTAATATTAATTATGCTCGAGTGTCCCCAAGTTCGAATTCCATATCTTAGTATGGATTCGATCATAGAATGATATATAAGTTTGAGAGTGCATCGAGGCAATACAAATTTTAATTTATAAAAATTACTCGCCAAACATCGGAGCTGGTTACAAATTTTGATCACTTGTTTGTCCCTGTTCTGTGAACAAGTTCTGTGTTAAGAATGCAACAAACACATGTCAGGTGTAATTTCATTTGCTGATGCATTTCTCATCTTGGAAGTGCATTTATAAAATTCTAGTTACGTAGTTTGTGCTGCCAGAGTTGGAGGAAAATCATTTACATGTTCTGAGTGTAGTTTTAATTAGCCGCATGCAAATTCAACCCAAATTAAAACTACATTTGGGTTTAGAATGCAACAAAAAATTTCAGTTGTGGTTTCGTCTGGTGATGTATTTTGAAGGAAACTATTTTTTTGTTCAAAGTACAGTTACAGTTTATTCCGGTTAATCATTTGCATGTGCTGGGTGTAGCTATAATTAAGGAGTGTAGGCAGTTATGTAAGTTCTTTGTTTCGAATATGGCTCCCCCCCCCCCTCCCCCCGAGACGGAAATTGGAGTGCGGCCTGCGGGTTCAAGTATGAACATCCAAATGGTCCGCGGCGCTAAAAAGGTTCCCCACCCCTGCTCTAAGACTAAATATGTAAAACAAAAATGCTAGGTAGTTAGGTACCTACTTATTTCTAAAATGCAAATCAGGTAATATAAATAAATAAAAATTTCGCACAGGGGTAGGCAGAGAGGACGGACCGCCACACAACTCGATCTTGGCACACACTCTTTGCCTCATTCACATTCATACATCGTCTCATAAAAGACTTTACCCAAAAAATATGTTTAGTCTGATGCGAAGAATATATTTTATTTAAATATCGAGTGTTTTGCCAACCACCTTGCATTTCGGTATGAGGTGAAATATAACTATAATAACTTTATCAGCTGGGAACCACATTTCCCGCGACTATCCACATTGGAAAAGTCTAATCACTTTCAAAACAATTGTTTGATTGAAAAATTTTGAATGGCGAAAAATAAGCAAAAACTTCACTTTTATGTTGCTGTGTTACAAGGCACATTTTGCAATATCGGGTGGAAAGCCGAGCGCCTTGCATTTTGGCTAGAAAGATGAACAATTTTATAATTTTTAACGTCAATAAAATAAACACCGTCAATATCACAAAGCACTCTCTTCAGGTTGAATTGCCTATTTAAAAAAAGGTGTACCTATGAAGTGGCTATGCCTACATGAGATTATTATTTATTTTTTAAGTGAAATTTCTATAGCCCCGCTGTGATTTGGTTTTTGGATGAAACGGAAATAACGATTACTGCATCTGCGACGCATCAACTGCACTCATTGACCGCTTTGATTATGATGTCACTTTTAAAGGCTCCTATTGGCAGAGATATGAAACAAAAATTACGCTAGGTCTGCCCTCATTGGTCTTTTGGATTATGACCTCACTTTTCAAGTATTCATATCAAGCTTCTACCGCGTGTAAACTAAACTCCAATTTTTATTTCCGTATAATTTTTTAATTCGTTCTTTTTTTTCTGTTTAGAAATAAATCTTGTTTTGTAATATACCTAAGTCTACAAATTAAACGTAAGTAACTAATGAAAAAATTAAATAATAAGCCATGTCTTTCCGCTACCATTGGAGCAATACCACTTTTTTTACCGCAACCACCAGATTTTCTCTGGCACATCGGAATTCCTGTGGCTATGAACATCACTTCCCTGCGGGGCCGGTCCGGGGTAAGAAAGTAGGTTCGCATTAGCCGCTAACCGACTCGCTCTATTTACAGGCAAAAAATTAATAAGCTTCGATATTTACTGTCACTATGCGGTGGTGGTAAATTTTATCCTTCCAGTAATTGGGGGTCGCTTTCGATAACAAGCGCCATGCTCGACTTGCGGAAAACTCTTGCGGCCGGTACTGCAGCGAGAACTCAGTGGCATGACTCAACTCTCTGACTCACGTTGCTCAATTCTCTTATTATTGCTCATTTATGGTGGCGATGTGTCGTTCACGTGTGAAGCGCTTCGAACAGATCATTTCCCAATCTACGATACACATTCCGAGATCGATGAAATTTAGCATACCACCCATCAAACCGAGAGAGGTAATATATAGCTGAAGCCAGGTGTAGGCAGTAATTTTCCTGTAAATGGGCAAATTTTCGTCAAATATCAAAATTCTACTTTGAGGGGGTGGAAAAAGGGGTAGGGGTGGATTTTTGAAATTTTGATGTTTTCTTATTTTCATTTACCTTCCTCGTATTTTTAGGGTCCAGTGTTCAAAATTTCATCTGCTTCGGAAGTTAACTGTAGATTTGAATACACATATTAGAAATTAATATAATAGATAATGATTTGTCTGATAGTTACAAAGTATCTAAAATTTCTTTGGCTAAAAGATGCAATTAGAAATAAATTATGTCCTTTGGTTCTAGAATCACATGCAGTTTGGACATAGTCAAAAACAGTTCTATGTTTGAAGAGGTATGCTAGTATATTTTTGGCGTAAAGTTGCATAATGTCCAAAATACGAATTCTCCTAATTTTGTTAAGATTTTGCCCGAACTGCTTCTCATCGGTAGTTATCTTTATAATAATTTCTGGGCCATGTTTTTAAATTAATTTTTTTAGTTATTTCAACCTTGTCAAACACTTTAAAGTCGTGGGTATTTATAGTTCCCACTTGTATTCTAGTATTCAACTTATCCTGGAGGTACTCAGTGATGGTTAAAATATTTGATATGTGATTTTTTTTTAAATTGATTTACAACTAACGAAAACATGTTCGTTCGAATTCAAGCTAGGCTTAAGAGCAAACACCAGTAGAGCATGGGTTATATATTCTTTTTTTGTATTTAATATGTTAAGTTTGGGATTTAGTATGTCACATCAGTATTTTTTTATTAAACATGTAAAGTTTAGTGATTGACATATAATATGTCAAATCGGTTGTTTTTATTAAATATCTAAAAGTTTTGAGATTGACAAATAGTTTGTCACATAAGTTTTTTTAAATTAAATATATAAAGTGTGGAGAATGGACGATTTGTATAATATGATGATTTATATAAGTAATTATTAGAATTGGCCTGTTTGAGAGTAGACGTATTGCTCAATTACGCGCATACGTATGCACAGGGGCGTGCACTCCATATAGACACATAAGCACTGCCTACCCTGCCGTTTTTGTAAAATATAAGCATGTAAATAATATTATAATTTATACAATTATTGCTAAAAATAAATACACACTTTCAAAAATAAGAGCGAAAAAGCTGAGCAACCGACACTACGCGAGCAACACATCAAACGGCATACTACAAAAGCAGCATAAACTGTAACTAGAAACTACACGAGCGCCCTCCAATTGTCTCACTAAAATGCGTTCTAAGCAGGAATTATTTCTGACTTGAGCTAACTTCATACAAGACATAATTTAATGTTTACGAAATGCACAAAGCATAGAGTAGAACTGTCGTTTTGGATTTGCTTCTATGAGGTTTTTTTGTTAGTATTAAGCAGTGCTTTCTAGAACAAAATTAGCAAATGGCAATCAGTGACGACAAAAATATCTGTTGTTATGTACTTCTATCAAATAGTTGTCTTTCATAAATGCTTATTGTCGGTTCAAAAACGTTTGTCGTACTTTAATTCTGAAATTATCTGATAGAATATGGAAATTTTAATCTGTGAAACTTGTTGTATTTTCTTACTGCCTACCCTGATCAAAAACTCTGTGCACGCCCCTGCGTATGCATGTTGTTTTTTTAAATTATCTTGTATTTGGCACTATTAAGTCGGAAACTTGTCTCTCTTTTTTTTGTGAAAACTTCTCTTGTTCATCACTTGGTATTGTATTTTTAAGATCTACCGGACGATATACGAATAACTTATGTGACTCTTTCTGTTGCGGAGTAATGAGTGATTCTTTAGTCGCACTGAGAGAATTACTCTCTTAAGCACACGATTATGTAAGCGCACTGACAAGCAACGGATAATGGTTAATTTTTAGAAAATATATACACCACTCTTCCAGACACAAGCTAATGCTTCCGTGGAAAAGTGGTTTTAAAATATTTGAACTTATGAACTTAAATAATTATATCATATAAATGTACATTGTGTACATATTAAATAAAAAATAAATTAAAAAAAATATGCCACTTCAATTCACAACCCTTGGGCCACGATATATGTTTAATTGTTTGGCGACAACAACTCCAGCGAGACAAGAGTACGAGAGCCTTTATAAAAACGTTTTCACCCAAAAAAATGGTCTTCTAATATTATTTAAAAGAATTAGCTTGGACAATAATAATTACTTCCTATATTTTATCATAAGTACTACGTTCGTTGTCGTTTGTTCGTCTACGCCGAATTAAGAGTTGCTTAAGCTGAATACCAATACGGTTCGGGATTTTTCATAACAACTTTTCTATTCAACATTCTTTACGTTCAATCTTGCTTTGTAGGAGTTAACTTGGGACCAGCTGGTGCACACCGTTGGGGTTTTCAAAGACTATAGTATATGGTAATCTTTTAATGATCCTACTCTTTATTTACTTCTATAGTCAAGTCTTTAGAAGTAAGGGAGAGCTAAGAAAATAAACGTGTAATCAAATTTATGTATCTTATATTTATTCGGCCTTACTAAAAAACCCCGTAAAAATTTTATTCAATTGTCAAACGGCTGCGGATGTGAAAACATTACTAATTAAAAAAATGTTCTTGGAAAAAAATACACACCGTTTGCACAGCCTGGAAGGGTAGTTTATCTCTGTTTTAGTGATGATGTTTGTACGAAATTTGGAATTTTCCAAAGTATTTTGAATGTTCTATATATATATTTCTTATTTTTTAAGGTGTCGTAAAAACAAATAACATTTATAAAAACTAGATAAATTAACCTTTTAGATTTTTGTATTTGAAAAACACTTCAGTTTTTAAAAACTGCCATATTTTAAGATTTAAACACGGAAAAAAATGAAAAATAATTTCTTACCAAAACATTTTTGATGAAAGTTAACAGAAATATATAAAAAATTAAAATTTAAGAAATACAGACCTTTTATATAATGAATTTGAAATGAAACTGTCACCTCACTTTTTCCTCGTGCATACAATAAAAAAATTATAAAAAATTAAAAAAAAAATTTATTGCCAAAAAAATAACCTAAAAATATCTCTGACATTTCAACACATTTCTTGCACTACTAAAGATGTTAATTTTTGTGATAAGTTTACCACCACATGAATTTGATATTAATATTTCCAAAAAACACCACTTTCATGAAATTCTCATAAAATAAATATCATTAAATGTACATATGAATTTTTATGTATCATATAAAAAACTTTTTGACATTTCAACTTTGAAAGTACAATTATTGTTATTACCCACTAATAAAAACTTATGAAAAACCACAAAAAATAGGTAAATATATCAATTATATGAATATAAGAGTGAATTAGTCATATTAATAAAAATTACGATCCCTTTTGTAATATTACGAAACACATCGCCGTACCCAAAAAATCTTTCGCGCTTAAAATATGTTTTCATTATGAACAGCGAATGCGCTGACGCCCCCATCTAGCGGATATGAATGAAAACAACAAGTTAGTATGTACATTACTAATAATTGCACTGTTGCCAGATTTTAAAACCTTTTTTAGAGTGAAATTCGTTATTAGTAGTATTTCGTGTTTTAGTGTAAATTTGTTTTACTGATGTTGCTGCAAAAACACAGGTTATCGGTCGTGCTGTAGTTGTTTTTAGTAAGGCTGATTATGTTTACCATAGATTTTCAAATTACTCACCTTATTTATTTTGTACAATGTTCAGAAGTTTTTCCGCCGCTCCAATGAGTGAAATCCATTAAGAATCCCTTTCGTCTTCACGAAAATCCTAAAAATTGATAATTTTAGTTGAAACCCCCCCTGAATTTCTGTTAGAAATAGCGATGTTAAGTTTTATGTACCTTAATCTTTCCATATCCTTCCTTCATATTTTTCCATCGGCTGAAAAACATTCCTTAACCTACTGTAGCTCTAAAGTTGGGTCTCCAGCGAACAAATGTTTTCAAAATATCTTCGAGTCGGCCACGAAAAACTAAAATATTGTGGCCCTGCTCCAATTTTTGTGTTCGCGCAAACATTTGGCTCAATTTATATTTATTTTATATATTCATTGAATATTTAAAATAAATTAAAATTAAAATGGAGTTCTACAAATTAAACTTATAACAATAAAAAAAAAATGGCTCAATGTTTGTGATAATATTTTCGCTGGAGACGCTGTTTAATGCAAATAAATTCAATAGTCGAACCTACGAACATGATTCAAAATAAGTATATAAATCTTTCCTCAATATTATTTATTATACATGGACGCTTTAGCTATGTTCCAAATGGAAAAACTGATTTCTTTCTGTGAAAGTATTTGAAAAAAATCTAATATCACGCTCTCTTTACGCCTACGGAAACACTTGAGTCAACTCGTGTTGTGCCTAACCCGTCTAAAACGTTTCACGAGTCAAACATTCGCCACATTAGGTATTGGGTCAGCGGTTGATCGAAATATCTTGCGGCCGTATCGTTCACTTTTTTTCGTGACCAACCCTATTTTTGTATCATTTTATTTTGAAACAATTTGGCGACCAGTACCTACGTTCAATTCATTCTAGAATGCAGATAATCTTATTTGTAGAGTAGATACGAATCCCTTTTTTTCTATGAAATTTTCTTTACTTATTTTTAATCTAAAATGTATTTAATTTGAAACAGCTTGGCGATCAATCATTTTTTTTCTAGAAAGCAGAAAATCTGATTTCGGAGCAGGAATAATTTATACTTGTGAACTCTGGCTTTCTGAAATATACACAACTCCTTTTATCTATTAACTAGCTAGTTACCGGCATGTGTTGCGATGCCACCCAATGAAAGAGAGTTTGAGATTTAATTCTGTTTATTGAAATGTGTTTTAGAAATACATTTTTTTTTGTTTTACCGATGCATGAGCAGGCCACATATAGTTGTCCGTGTGAGAAGCATGGATTTTCCAAATTCATCCTCTGCTATTCCCTACCGCTCCCTCGACCGCCCTCCTTTGTCTCTCTCTCCATCACTCCTTCCCACCCTGCCGCTAAACTCCATGAAATATATGCACTTCTCACCGCTCTCCCCAACCGCTACTACGTCTCCTTTAAAATCCTTCCCTAGCCCTCCTTCAGCCTTCCCCTGCGTATCCTTTCCAATGCGACTCCGTTTCCTTACCGTGACCCCTTCCCCCATCCCGCTTTCCCCTTCAATCCCCCCCCCCCCACCCTTCCGCCCCCGCCTTCACACCCCTTCCACCTCCTGCTCCCGCATTTCCTGCCCATTTTGCGTTCACTTTCCACCTTCCCCACCTTCAATTCTCCCTGAATGGATCAGCAAATAATTTCATAACGCCAAAACTCACCATATAGGTACATAGAAAACATTATTATGTACATAATATATTAAGAATAGAAATTTGGATAGAAAGATTGAGTTAAAGAGCATTGAGATAACTATTAATCTTTCGAAATATTGTTATTTTTTGGTGATTCGTGATGTAATAATTAATTGTGAATTTAAAATATATGTTTTTACAAAGTCATGTGTCATAACCGGGTAGTTACGGGGATTTGCATTTTTTATGAAACTCCTTTTCGAATTACAAATATGAAAAAAAAACTAGTAATATGTTTCATATACATATAAACAAGGTTCAATCACAATTGAAACTTTTGTTAAAATATTTTTTGGTGGGTAATATCTGGGTATTCAGTAAGCAAATCTTAATAGCCTGATACTTCCTTCTCTTCTTTTTCCTCTTCCCCAGTCCCACTTTCCTTCCGTCTCCCAACATTCCCCATTCGGGGTGGTTCTCACATAAAAAAAGTTTTAATAATGCTTTCAGAAATATTCTTATTATTAGAAAATGTTTGCCTTTATAATTTATGGTGGTTCTTTTTAATAATTACCAATTCTATGCATCAGATTTTTTCTTCAGTTAACGACTTTGGAGTTAAGGCCTAGATTTCCTAAATTGGATTACGTTTCCTTTACTTTATTATACCTCAGCACCTCCAAAAGAGTGTATTAAACAACTCTACATATTATAAATTGAAATCCTCCGCCACGTCTGTCTGTCTGTTCACGATAAACTCAAAAACTACTTAACGTATTTTCATTTGGTTTTCACCAAAATGGAGCGATGGATATGATAAGAAATTCCAGTAATTGTTTTATGAGTTCCGTTTTCATCGTTAAAATTATAATTTTTTTAAATTCTTCAAAGTACACCAAAACAATTGAAATCTGGAGGAGTACGCGTGACGCAATACGTACCTCACTGTTAACAGTTCGCACGCTGATCGGAATGAAATCAATATAAAATTTGTAAGCATTAAAAAAAATATTAAGATTTTTTAAATAATTCGTATGCCGCGGTGTCGACTACACAAAGTATGTCCACCGTGCAAAATTGTCCACATTCTTAATGCACGAGTACAGTCAGAACAGTTCTGTCAGAACCTGCCGTCCAATAACAGGGCATTTAGGTCTTATATTATTTGTACGATTACATAATATAATTCTGTATATGAATATAAAATGTATATTATACATATTCAAAATCAGCGCTTGTTGATTACAATATTCTTCACTATAGTTTCTAATTATGAAATTGAGTATCTAATGTGAACTTTGAACGCCACGAAAAATTAATTGAAATATGAGCTATCGCTTTCGACATGTAGGTAAATAATGTATTATTAATCAAATTATTTTTTTTTAAACCAAACGTGGTAGAAGTGAAAAATTCTGCAAACTAAAGTAGGCAAGAGTGGGGAGGATACGAAGCACCGCACAAATAGGAGACCGACATTTATCTCATTCTCTCGCAGGCTAAATCATATAGATGTATGTGTTTGTCTCTTTTTGGTGTCACTTTTTCGTTTCGTCGAGTTTCAAATCACAATCACAAAGAAGTTTTCTCCTCAAAAAAAATATTATATGAAACAAAGATTATTTTTTCCTACCCCTTGCGCTAGTTTCACTCGAAACTACGATATTAATATCTGAGCGAGATTCCTCTGGCGAACAGTGACCGCGCAATATAGAAATTTTAACAAAAAGCCTAAATATTTATCCATAGTAATGCAAGAAAATCTCCTTTATTGGTCCGGAGAGGAATATAAGATTTCTGTAAACAAAACAAACGTTTTCCACTGCAAAGTGAAATCTTTTAATTTCACACACCATCCAAAAAACCGAAACAGTTGGCTTTTTTGGCAAGTCTTAGTATATTATTAAACATTGAAATTCAAATATGTGATTATTTTTTTTTAAAATCTTTTTGTACGTCTTGCTAAAAACTCTCAAACAATGTTACATAAACAAAAATTTTAACACGTCACTTAGTCGCGCGTGTGACACAAGGACATCTCACCAATAACTATGTATGTAGTTACAAACCTACCTTGGCTGACACCGACTCCAAAAATAACAATCGTACCTATATATTGATGAGTAAAAAAGATTAGTTGATTATTAAGTTCTAGAAGAATACGAAATTATTTTTTTACTTTTTAGAGTTAATTTTTTTATGTCGTTCTTTTGGTTTTGTTAGATTTTTGTAATTTTTTTGATTTTTAGTGAATCTGAAGTACACTAACTAATTTGTCTGAATATGGGTAGACCTACTAAATGTGCTGCTCATATGAGACAGACATTACTTGACACCTTGTAGGTGCTCAAAGATCCGGATAGCCTATAAAAGATTCGGCCGAGTATCGTCAATTTGCTCCGTTACTTTGTCATGGTTCCCATAATCAAAACCTAACCAAACTCTTATCAAACTACCCTAGAAGTACATTCTTTCCAATAAAAGAAACGTGTGTGCTTTATACCACACGACTGAATAAAAATTCACTAACTTATGCCGGGTACACGCTGTATATAATGTTATATAATGCAGGCGCTTGCATTATAATGTAGTTTCCCGGGACTTGGGATGGAACCATAACGGTATAGTTGACCCCGAGGTTAAAGTGGCCTTGCAACGCATGCCGGGTACCCGCTGTATATAATGTTATATAGTGCAGGCGCTTGCATTATAATGTATTTTATGGGACTTGGGATGGAACCATAACGGTATAGTTGACCCCGAGGTTAAAGTGGCCTTCAACGCATGCCGGGTACCCGCTGTATATAATGTTATATAGTACAGGCGCTTGCATTATAATGTAGTTTACTGGACTTGGGATGGAAACATAACAGTTTAGTTGACCCCTAGGTTACAGTGGCCTTGCAACGCATGCCGGGTTCCGCTGCATGTAATTTATTTATTTATTTCCAGACAAATAGTCCATTAAAAATATAACAATAACAAGCGTGCACAAAGGCCTGACCCGCCTAGCAATCGATCACCGTTCGCATCGATTACAGTTCGCATCGATTACCGTTCGCAAGACATTTTTCGTAACAAATCACCACTTTTAGTAACGCATTCACCAGCTTACCATCTAAGTGTTAAACGTGCGTAAAGAAGTTTTACTTCAAAAAAGAATCATCGAAATCGGTGGTTGGCGTGATATTGAGTTATTCGTCCGTTTGTCGCGCACATACTTAATGCACATTTAAGACTTATATGGTTTTCTCATGGATACCATTGTCAGAATTGGACCAAATTAAAATGGAATCACACGGAAAGTACCAGCTTGTAATTAAAAAATAAATCATCAGTATCGGTACACCCAATCGAAAGTTCTGAGGAAACAAACATTAACTATATGCCTTCAGACAAACAGTTCCAATTTTGAAATTTCAAAAGCAAATTTGAATTCACTGATTATGAATAATTCCAACCAGGAATATTTTACCTTACACACCGACCAACGAAATTTGTATTTTTCATTATTATTTCATAAACATACTTATAAACAATATGCAAAATAATATTTTTTAAATATTGACAAGATCCCAAAAGGAATCAACGCAGTAGACTTATTAGTTTGTTTTTGGCATTATTATTATTTGTTCAACTAACAAAATAATAATTGTAACCCATGTTAAATTTGCGTGATATTTCGACTGCCTGCGGCAACATAGGTTGAAATAAGTATGAATTATTAATATAAAGGTAGTTTGGTGGGAATAGTTGGAATCTGAGGAACAGATGGAGATCCAGGGGAAAGTTGGCCCGAAGTCAGAATCAGACATTATGCAGTTTTGGTTACCTACATGAAAGTTAACGCAATATATTCCGCAATGCTCGATGTTGGAGCACAAGCCTGCAGATGATAATACCGCTTGCATGTAGTTTATTGCGCGCTCTATCATACGGGCGTATTTACGGCAGCCCAATGCGACTGTGCCACTGTAGTGGCTCGCATTACTCTATAAAACAGTTGTTACATCAAATTCAACTACGCGTTGTCACCTCGCGGCAGCTGTCGCCGATTGGGTGACTTGAATACAAAACTTTACCGAGGATTATTAAATGCAATGCTCTTCTAAATATTTTTATTTTTTGAAGTGAAAACTTCTTTAGCACCGTTGTGATTTTAAATTCGATTAAACGAAAAATTGCGCACATAATACATCTATAGGATTTAGTCTGCGAGAGAATGAGATAGAAAAATTAGTTTCCTCTTTGTGCGGTGCTTCGTAGTCTCCCACTCTTTTCTACTTTAGTTTTCTGATGGTTTCTGCACACTCTGCTTTTTTGAAGTAAAACTTCTGTACGCACGCTTGACTTGGGGAGTAAGCGGTGAATGCGTAACGAAAGCGTTGCGAAAAGTCTCAAGCGAGGTGAACGGAAGTTGAGAGGGAGATATACCTAAGTTAGTGAAGACTGAAAGAGAGAGAGTTACGTTTCGTATTTACTGTAGGGGCAAAAAGAGTGAGGTGCGAGCACACATTTTCGTTCTCTCTTTCTCTTATAGCCAGTTACGTTTCGTATATCTAAGTGCAGGCCTATTGTCTATATCACACTGTAGGAGCAAGAGAAAGCAGTGCGCGCACATTTTCTTTTTCTCTTATTTTATACTAGCTTTTACCCACGGCTTCGCTCGAATTATTATTGGCATAATTGTATTATTATTGCTATTTTGTCTAATAGAAAATAATTATTGTTTAATAGAAAATTTAAAAATTTGAGAATGATATTTCGCAAATAAAAATTCTATTTTAGAAAATATTTAAATTATAGAAATAGAAGTTTATTTGAAGTACCTACTCCCTTTATTAGTATTTTATTCATATTTGAATCCAGAGTAAACTAAAAAAACGACAGTCCACTTCAAACGCTATGCTTTATAGCAACGTTATGCTTTTTGTTCGGAGAATAAACATTTTTAGAGATATGTAGATATTAACTACGACGCCATAAAAGTACTCTTTTTAATCACAACAAAGCACTCTTTTTAAGCCTAAAATTAAAAAAAAACACATTGTTTCCAAGGTAACAATTTGTTTGACGTTTGCAATAACACGATTTTGTTAGGGACAGAAAACTTATGATACATAATTTCATAACGCCACAGCTCATTCATAACGCCAGAGCTTACCAATATATAAAGCCTTTGTTACTCGCAAATAATGTAGCTTTCGATTAGTGAAAGAGTAAGGACCATCCAACCATCCAACCATCCAACCATCCAACCATCCATCCATACAAACTTTCGCATTTATAATATTAGTAAGATGTTAGCGAAGTTTTACTTCAGTCGTATGGTCTAAAGCACACTCGTTTTTTTTGTACGTGAACACCGCACGAGAATCCCAACTACTCTCAACCGTCTAGAGCCAATGAGATTATGGAATCCTAAACTGTTTACGTTGTGATGCTGAAAATAGTACGGAGGGAAAGAAAATGGAGTGGAGGAAGGTGGGCCATTCATATCTGCTCACCAAACATGGTTAAAACCATTTTGAGAGACGTTCAATTCTGAATGGTGGTCTTACACCAGGATATACTGGGAATATCTGCCACTCTGAAATTTGCAACAAATATACTACAACGGTGCTCCAGATTTTATGTCCGGCACCACCGTGAATATCTGCCACTGGGTATATCTGCCACTCTGAAATTTTCAACAAATATACTATTAATTTTTTTATTTGTTAAAGTGCACTTATTTTTATTTGTAAAAGAACACAATTTAATCAAATGAAAATTACCTGTGACGCCGGCATTTCAAACCCGCTACCTTCGGATTGCTATTCGAGAGCCTTACCCTTAAACAAGTACTTATAAGCAACTTTGCAGTATTTCGGAATAATTTGTTTCTCTCAATAGATGTATGTAAATAAATCCGTTTATTTTCTTCAAGCCCAAAACAATAAATTGAGATCGATTTTCACAGTCTCACTTTTGTTCTGTTCTTCAACGCCAAAAAGTGATGATTGGGTAGGTACCTTTAAAAAAAAGTTTACGGTTTGAACGCAACATAATATATACGTATATCATTATCAATATAAATTCCAACAACTTTAGGTACCTACTCCGTTTGATGAGTTTTTATTGCGACAAAAAAACAGGTTGTTTGATAAGGATGATAGTAATAATTTTTGCAAACCAGCTTTGTACAAACACCCTCATTCTTTTAGAATAGTTTTTTTCTTATCCCATTTGTTCCTACATGTGTGTTTTAACACAGAATAGTGTGAGCTTGTTTTTACAGTAGATGTTTCAAAACTCTAACAATACCTAATAAAATAATGCTTCGCTCTGACTGAAAAATCAATGCAATTATTTTTAAAATGCCAGAGATATTTTATTCCAGAAAATTTAATATGTCAATAGCTTTATAAAAAACTTTTTCTAGAAAAATGGGATAACTATTCTGCTGCCTCAAAGTGTTACTTTTAGCACAGTTTTTTCCCCAGCATTATTCTGCGATTCATTTAAAAAAAAATAACATCCTTGCCGAAATTTTTGAAGTATTCACCAGACACTGCGGATAAAAATATACCTTTCGATTAGTAAACATAAATTAACCAAACTATAAACAAACAAACTGATAAATTTAATTGGATTAAATTTTAGTATGTATAATCTGCTGTTATCTGAACTTTTAACAACCACTTAACAAGATGTGCAAAGTAGTACTGCGAGCTTTAGTGAACACGTCTCGAGAGAACTGCTAGCGAAGTGGCCGTAAGTTTCACAAATAACTTGTTCTGCAGCACAAAATTAACTTTCCCTGTTGATACAATATATACACACAGCGCCAATAGCACGGGCAAGCAAGGCTCTGACCTGTGGAAACAGTGGGAGAGAACGTGAAACTAATGGATTACTCCTTAATAATTAGATGGGGTGTAACAATACATGAGTATTGATTTACTAAAAACACGTGAAATCATGAGCGTTGGCGTAACTATACTAATGATTTTTGGGGGTAAAATCTAAGCTCTAAAGCAGAAAGTACTTACAAACTAGTGAACCGCGAGCTTTGTTTGATGAAATTTGCACAAGTTATACAATTTCATTATTAAAATGTTAATGGAACTAAATTGGTTAACCATGAAACAGATGCTGACCTTGAACACGATGATATTTATCCACAAAATATTTAACAACATTTTACCAAAATACTTCTCAAATAAAATTGTATACAACAAGGACATTCACAGACATAACACAAGGACGTGCAAGAAAATCAGGCCAAAAAAAGGACAAAGCGAATACGCAGAACAGTTTATTGTACAAATGAATGAAGTTATATAACACGCTACCAGAAACTTTTATTCCACACCAATTGGAAAGTTTAAGATGTATTGTAGAAGCTACATAAAACTAGAAAAAATATGGTGAATATGAAATATTATAATTAATTAGCAGCAATATGAAATATTATAATTAATAAGAAAATTGTAAACTTAAATGTACAAATTACTAAAATTAAAATTTCCAAATATTTAACAACTCTTTTCAGATCATCACTTTATATCCATCGTTAGATTTGTTTGATACATATCAATAAAAAAAAAGCTATGATAAAAATATGACTAATGACATTATCTATATTTTTCAGTTTGAAAAAATAAGTAATTTTTCAAATTTTCTCTTACCGTCATAACGAAATATTTTTATATGGATTGGTATTTTGAATTTTATGTATTACGACTGTTTTTATTTTCAGTGAAATGTACGGTCTAATAAAAATAAATTTAATTTAAAAAATTTCCATCGCGGGCAATTAAAAAAATCAAATGAAAATAAGACTGGTATATTGTAAATGAAAATGCAAATAAATAATGACATTCAAATTCTAAAATACTGGTTCGACACAAACCTTCTCTCAGTTAATGCACAAAACCCTTTTATTCCCTTCCCAATAAAAGAGTACGGAACTACCCAAACATTGAAATAATAATACATAATAAAAAAAATGTAACGCACATCTGTCTGTAATGTAAGCTCATGTACCATATTAAATCATATGCCTGAAATAAACTACCTTGGTGAAATTGTTGATCAATACATCAAATGGAATAGACACATGTGAACTTATTGAATCCATTTGAAAATGCATTAACAATTTATTATATTAAGAAATTTTTTTAAGTTCGAACATTTTTTAAAGTTTAATACGCGCTGGTCCATTCAATAATTAAGTATGGAATTATTGGATGCGAAGGTAAAAATTGAAAACATCTATTAAAAAAGGCTTTTTATTACAAATATTCGAAGACAATATATTAAAACTCAAATCATCATTAATACATAAATATAACTTCCAATGTTTGAATGAATTTTTTTTTCATACAAAAATGCATAATAATTCAATTTACAAAGAAATAAACCATTTGAATAGTCTTCCCAAAGAAGTAAATAAAAATTACAAAAAAATTGTTTAATTTGAAAATTTTTTTTTTTTAAACTTAAAAATGACAATTAGTTATTTCGAATCACTTTTTTTATGTTACCACAATCTATAATAATTATGATGTAACAATATTATGTTTTATATTGTCCACTCCACAATTTTATTTTTTACTCATACATCTAACTCAAGAGCTAGTTCCCTTCTTTAGCGTTCATAAAAATGTGTATTTTACGTAAACATATATTGTGTATTATTGTAAAAAATATTATAATTTAAATGAAAATAATAATAAAAAAGCAAAATTAAATGTATTTATCTGTAGAAACTGCCCCATTTCATTTTGTGCAGATATATTTATCATCAAAAATAACAATTTTCAAGAAAATAAATTGCCATAAAATTCGACTGCGGTTCACACTCGGTAGGAGCAAAACTTTACGAAAAACAATTTCAACCAATAGGAGCCTTTAAAAGTGTGGTCATAATCAAGCGGCCAATGAGCGCAGACCTAACGTCATTTCCGTTTCATATCTCAACCAATATAATCAAAGCGGCCGATGAGCGCAATTTGATGCTTCATGCTGTCATTTCCGTTTCATCCGAATTCCAAATCACAACGATGTTAAAGTAAGTAGTTTCACTTCAAAAAATTACAAACATCACTAGCCGTATAGGCGGTATAGGTATTTTCGACAAATTGGGAGAATATTTTTTATGAAATATTCGAAAATAAATCTGTAGTTGACGAGCGAGGAGCTCGCGTGTAGAAGAGGGGAAACACAGGAGCCACGGGGTATTCTGCAAGCCTAGAAACCGGAGATTCATGTATTCAGTAGTGGAACGAGCGCGTCCCGAGGGTCCCGTGCCCGAGCTAATGGTGACCTTAGTGGCGCGGCGGGCCATTGCGGGACACAAGGGGCTCACTGTCGCACTCACACTAACTGTAGCCACTAAAATACCCACCTTCAACATAACCTACACAAAATTAACATTTAAAATAAAAGATTTTAGTCTTTTTTTTAAATTTTTGTTGTCTTAATTGTTAAATCAGGTGATGCATTGCTGCACAATGTTGAAGTTTTGCTTTTGTTATTATTTTTTATTTTTTCCGGTTTCTGCCTATCACGCCCATCTTCCGACTAGTACAAATATACTTAGAAATTCAGTTCTGAGATACAACATAGCAACTAGGATGGATAACCCAATAGTAAACCATAATATTTCGTAATTCACCAATCTTTCATTGTATACACGCATAATAAAATCGTATTGATAAAAACACAATGTAACCCTCTTTTATTTTGAAAGCAGGCAGGAATTTAAAGTTAAATTATAATAAATTTAATGTATCTCAAAAAGTAAAAATTGTTAAATGTTTTGTGTAAAATCGGGATGCATTAATACAAAATAATATAATTCATTGTTCTTCAGACCTGATCCCTCCACCCTAAAAAATGTAAACTTGTATTTATGTATTCCACAGTTTAAGAAAAATTTTACGAGTCTGAAGATGGCCATGGTAGGCTGAAACCGCTAATGGTAAAAAAAGTAAAAGGTATATACAAGTTTTAATTCATTATAATATGATTACACCACGTGTCAGGATCAAAAATAGAAATTAATATTAAAAATCATTATTTAAATATTGTGTAAAGTCAAGCCTTACATTATAAATACTATGTTTGTAAACTCAACATATTTAGTAGATTCTTTTACTTACAGATGTATCAATACAAATCCTAAGTATTATGTAGGTACCGTTTGTATGTACAGTAAAGATACCATGTTTGTAAAGTGGATAGTGTATAGGTTACACGAACAGATTATATAAAACGCACAATTCCTTGTGACCTGCGGCAGAGGTATTGGTATCCTAGCTGATGGCTCCCCGGGCGGCCGTTCACTGTGTTTGAGGCACTAAAACTTTTTTTCAGTTTGATTGTTATTTTGTTATTCAAATGTTTTTTTTTTTTCTACTACTTATAATATGTATTCAATACTTTTGCTCTGTATCGAAGTGTGCATAACGGCAAAATTATTTATTCTTACTGTAACAAAAAAATTTCAAATAAATTTCTTCGGAAAAAATATCATAATAAAGTAAAATAAAAAATTCATCTCAACTAACCAAGGATTTGAAGTCAGAATTTTTGATAACCAGATGACAGTGTTACTAAGTACATATGTTACAACATGGGACCCCATTTAAATCTTCGATATTTTTTTGTTTTCTATAGTCGAAGAAATTTGGCAGACGTACTATTTCTACGAAAAATAGCTACCTCTATGATAGATTGCCCGGAATTACTAGAAAGAATTCAACTAAGAGTGCCCATCAGACAAACAAGACAAAACCACGCATTATACATTCTTCAATGCAACACTAACTCTAAACAAAATACATTCATTCACCGCGCTTCACTCATCTTTAACATGACATACAGTGAATTCGACTTATTTAACACAGCACCTAACATTTTCAAATCTAAAATGAATAAATAACATTTACACATACATACTACTATTTACACAGAATAGATCCATCCCTTTCCCCTCCCTTCCACCATCCCATCCACATAACCTAATTTAACTATTCTTCTTTATACCTACGCACTTAATAATTTAATATACATCAGTGAAAACCTGTTATTGGTTAAATTTTTATACATATGTATTTCATCAAACATTATTGTTATAAACTGTTGGTTTTCCAAATAAAATAAAATAAAATATAAATAACAGTGTTGTTAAAATAAACTCAACAATTATATTTAGTGGAGTACAAGTCAACAATTACATGTTATAATTTTTGATGTTATCGTAAGTAGGTAACAAAAATAAGGTATAATAGTATTATAAGCAAGTTATTGTGTTTAATGTTACTTCTGAAAAATGTTTAACTAAAAGTGTAATAGCATTTCTGAATCTTATTACGACAACATTATTTGAATTACAAAATATAATGGGACATTGTGAGCTCAATCTGCCTTTGAAGGATTTTGCCTCGTTGAAATGACAAAATGTCAGTGTCGCGTCGCTTTTGTAAGCTCCACGGCCGATGTCGGCGCAAAGTGCAAACAGGGAAGCAATCTCAGTCGCCCCGGAGCCCGCAAAGTTCCTGCATTATGGCAGTTTGCTAAATATTTTCGAACAATCAGCCAAATTAGAATTGATTTCCTTCACTGTAATTACTGGAACCGGGTCAGAATTTAAACTCCGCCTTACAAAATTCGTGAATAGTCCATAATTCCGTAGGAGCACCTAATGCTCATTTTGCGGGTAGGTACGCGCCGAAAGCTAATTACCCCACAAAGTGGAAGCGATGCGATGGTACAAATTCAGGCGATGTTATCGCACTGCGCACCAACAGTCGAGGGACGAATTTATAGTAGCAACCGCGGGAAATGTGTAGATGAAGCCAAACTTTGAAATAGGTACAAACTCAAAGAATTTGGTTCTCTTTTGAGAGTCGCCCGATTACTTACCGAGCCATACCGAGTTCTGTTTGCTTTCTGACTACCTATATGTTAGAACAGCATGGCCGGCCCGGCCCGGCACACTGGCTTTCTGTTGGTGCATTCATTCCCTTTCCATTTAGCAATCATTTAATACGAAAACTAATAATGAATGAATACAAATAAATGATTATGTGTAAAAAAAAATTAGAACTGCTTGCTTTAAATTATCGCTACCGAAAAATCCATTGTTTAAAATAAGTTCATATTCTAATGAGTTAATGCCTTACAAAAAAACCTTCCACGGCCGATAACCTGTATTGTTGCAACGACATAAATAAAGCCCGTATACACTAGAACACGATCTGTTACTAATAAGCTTACTTCCACAGCCGCGCTGTAAAAACGCATTGAATGTATTTTACAGCTGGTAACATTGTATTTGGTTATAGCAAACAGTAAAGCCGCGAAAAAAAATTCCCCGCGGGAAGTTAGTAAATATTGTGATTCTACTTAATGATTTCTATTATAGTGACCAATTCACCCTTCTATTCATATAATTGATATATTTACTGTGTTTTTTGTTGTTTTTCATCAGTTTTAGTCAAGTTATTGAATAATCGTATTTTGAATGTTGAAGTGCCAGAAAATAGTTTTATATATGTGACATAAATAAACAAATTTGCATTTTAGGATCTTTATTTTATAATAATTTCTTAGAAGTGATGTTTTTTTTATAATATTAATAACCAATAAATGTGTTGGTAAATGTATCAAAAAATTAACGTCTTTAGAGATGCAAGAAATCCGTTTGAAATCTCAGTTTATTCTTAGGTAATTTTTTTGGCATTAAAACAAACTTCAAAACTATTTTTGTTATTGTTTGCACAACATAAAAGTGGGGTGACAGTTTCCTTCCAAATTCATTATATAAAAGGACTGTGTTTTTTATTTGATTTTTTTAAAATTTCTTTAATTTTTAAGTGTAATGTTTTTGGTAAAACTTTTTTCAGTTTTTTTTCGTGTTTGAAGCATAAAATTGGCATTTTTTTAAAATACTAAATTATATTTCAAATACACAAATTTAAAAGGTTATTTTATCCGTTTTTTATAAATGGTATTGGTTTTTACATCTTCAAAAATAAGAAATATATAGAACATTAAAAATACTTTGAAATTCGTTCAGAAATCATTAACAAAACATGAGATAAAATACCCTCTCATGCTGTGTAAGCAATGTATATTTCTTTTCATGAACAATTTTGTAATTAGTAATTTTTTCACGTACACGCTTATTTATCAATTGAATAAAATTTTCACGGGATTTTTAGTAAGGCCGTATATATCTACAGGATGTTAAGATATGTGTTTGATGACGTAAGTAAATCAGTGATTCAAGGCATTATTTGGAGTAAAACACGTAAACAGTTCCATTCCTCCACAACCCGTCACTGGTCACTAAGCCGAGCAACCAAATGTGAACAACCAGTCGACCAGACCCTAACTGTTCGATATCTATCACGAATCACTGGTTAAAAAATAAATCAAGTACGTCCCTTAACACCCTGTTTCTGTCTGTTTGCGTGTATCACAAAACCCAGCATGTCCTAACAAAATTAGAGAGATTACTTATTTGACAATTTTAGGAATCATTGGCTCCTTTCTAGACCACTTTGCGAAAATTATAGCGCAAACGTTCAAAATAATAGTTTGGCTACTAACAGCGTTATTCTCGGTAGTAATGTATATCGTGGCTCGACGGTAACTTGGTTAATAAGACTTCATCGGCGCCGTGTGAGATGATATATACCGGCAGGTAAAGGGGGATCAGGGGGATAGGGCGGGATTGAAAAGTTTGGATGGAACGAGTAATTTGGGTCGGCAGTTCCTATACTTACTGGATGGTGTTATTATTCCGCGGTAGATTAAAACTTCATACATATTAACCAGTTAAATAAACCATTAGTTTTAATAGCAAAAGTAATGGACCGTTCTACCGATATAGATTGGTTGTGATGATTAGCAAAAATAATTAGCGTATAATTTTCAAAGCGTCTAATTTTACTTCAGTTTTTTTAATGACATGGACATCCACAATACGGTCATTAAATTAATAATAAATCACTGTACAAAAAAGATAAAGCTTATAATAAAATATTGCCTCATTAAACTTGTTTGTTTGTTGTTTCACAATTATTAGTTTTATAGAGGGTGACAAGGGGCGTACCTGTTACTTTAAGCAGTGATTCTTATCTTTTTTTCAATTGTTTTTTTCTTCAAAATCTAAAAAATAATTCTTTCACATGTCGTCACTTGTCACTCAGCCGAGTAAATGGACGGTGAGCAACCCCTCACGCTACCCTTAAACTATTGATTTTTTTTGTTTTTACTTGAAAAAAAATTGGTTTTTTTTACTCCTAATAATGTTAGAAATCGCTGGTTAAAATAAGTCAACATCCTGTAAATTCTTAAGTCTAGAGTTATAAAAATTGGTACCATTTTTTTATTATCATTCAAACCTGCTAAACTACTTTTATCAGCATGTACATAATATATTGGCAACGTTTTATGAAATAATATGTTACATTTTCCAATTGTATGCATGTATAATAATGATGAGGATCAATTAACTATTCGATCAATGGGGTATTTCCACAAACAAGGGATTCTGTTGAAAATGTACGGAATATTTAAAGATCATTTTCTGATTTTAATCATCCTACTAAAAATATTTGTTTTTTTATGTTTTCATTCAATATTTTTGATTTTAAAAACGATCTAAAACTGACAAAATCAAAACGGCCCGTGGTTGGCAAATCGGATTGTGACGTCACAAGCGTCGCTCAGCTTGGCCAGCATAAATAAGCACTGTCAGTGAGCGTCCACGCTCATGACATCTCACGAGAGCCGGTCCCAAAATATCATTTTAGCGGTATTTCAAAAATGGGAAACAACTTTGACTCGCTGTAGAAAATGTATTCGTCAACATAAAAATAGAATAAATAAGTTAAAATAATCGTAATTTTTTTGCTGAATTTTTTTAAGCAATAAAAAAACCTGGAAAAAACCCATTGGTATTTGGCAGTATATGCATTACAAAACAAACAAATGAATAGCAATAGTTATAAATAGTAGGATAGGGTGGAGCTGCGTAGTATGGAGATTTTTTTATCGTAATATCGAATTTTGTACATTATAGACGGGAATGATGCTCTGTCGTTCACTTATTTCAAATTCAAAATATATATTGATATTTAGTACTCCCACTACTACTTCGAATTTTGGTAACAATATTTTAAAATACTTATAATGATAATAAGTGCAAAAGCAATTTAATTGAAGCTATTCCTTCTAGTACTAAAATGAACTTAATATGCATTTGCTCAAGATATACAATACCAAGCGAAGTATAACTAAAGAATATACTTAACATACGACTCGTTCTTGAGTTGAACAGCTTGGCTGTGGATTTTCCAGTTTCTGTACTTCCTCCTTCTTATAACATGGGTCGTGAAGAGGTGTTCATTCCTTCCTCTACTCAAATAGACCCTTCACGCAGCATCCCCAAAGATGGCGTAAGCTCTTGATGGAAATTATTTTCCTTAGGTCCTTCTGTTTCGAGTTGATGTAAAAAAAATACTGTGGTGAAATACTTCACTGTTGTGGCCAGAACAGGTATTGTATTTCGGATCAAGCAGGAACTGCCGTCTTTAATGCTATTTCTTTTACAAGAGGTTTACTTAATTTTACATGTTTGGACAGGAGTAAAATTCACCAAGCTCGAATAAAGAAAAGAACCGCCCTTACAATTTAAGTTTAAAAATAAATCTTAAAATTTCGTATGTATTTCTACGGTCGTAAGGACAACATTTTAAATTCGGGAGGTTATCCGCTAAAAAACAACAATTGATAAACACGATCGCGGGCATGGATTGGTTTTGTATCTACAGCTTTATTTCGAGGTTAATGAAATGAAATTTGTATGAGATTTCGAAAAATCACTTCATCTCTTTTTCCCACCCCTTAAAGCACAATTTTGATGAGTTTTGAAGAAATTTTGAAACGTTCAAAATAAGAGGAAAAATACTGTCTATATCCAACTTCGAAAAACTTTGGGTAAAACCCAGACAACACCGGGGACAGCTATGTTTATATTACATATCCAAAAAAATAAAAGACAATGTCCGCATGTATGAACTGTGTATCCTATGGACTCAAGATCTACCGGATAGATTTCGCTGAAAATATCAAAGTTTAAGTTTAGAGAGTGGTTTAAATGGTAAAAGAAGTCATTGGTAGTGACTAGGTTCTTGGAAAAGTAGCCTTGTAGGCTAAACAGGAGTCTCTGTGTCCAGTCAGATGTGCAGCGAGCTTCCCAAGCCTAGTAAAGGTAGCTCATACTGGCTCGGCGGGGGCTTTTGGGCAGATTATCCGGGCGTGACCTTCACCTGCAGTGTCCACACCTTTGCTGCTCCTTGCAAAACTTAAAGGAATATCCGATCATTTGGCACTTGAAACACACTATAAGGCCAATAAAATTACAAATACGGCACGTATTCCAGTTCACAAAGATCTCCCCTTTCTCCATAATCTCGTGAACCCGGTAGCAAGTTGTCCTGTTCAAGCGCCAGCTAAGTTACTTAGCTTGCAATTTTTCACCGCGGATTCTAGACCTGCTTTGCTTTGGACTCTTGCTAAGACACTTTTTAGAAAGCACTCGTCTATTAGGTCAAGAGGAACGTTGAAGAAAGTCACTCGTGGATGCCGTTTGGTTGGTAATCGGGCGCTCAGCGAAAGTATATTGTTATTCGCAAGAATATTTTATGTAAATACTGCATGTGTGTGTTATATGTTCACTTCGCTAAAAGAGCCAAAAACATTTTTAAATTGTGTCTGTTCACATTACTTTTTGTGTTTTTAAGTAGATACTACGTGAAATTCTCTCTTATAATAGATTCCAAATATATAATAATAATACAAACACGTCATGGAAAAGCGTACCGGAATATGAAAATCGTATTTTAATTTTCAGACATATGAAGTTCAAAACGAAAGTTTGACATTCCTTGGTAGTGAATAAAAGAAATGTTATCCCCATGGTGAGGTTTTTGTTTTGTGTTCACTCCAGAAGAATATTTTGTCAGGGGATGGGACTGAGATATTTTCACATCAACGCCTTTTTTAATATGTTGGTGTACGAAGATTTCCATCTCGCATAAAGTGAAAAGCCCGGCGTAACATTTAGTTTCTACTATTCCAACCAATTTCAAGTCAAAGGTAGCACAATACCGCGGGAAATAACTTGCACCCCTCGAATTATTACTTCGACAAATCTGAGAATCGACTTAGTGTAACTCCACCACATTATGAGTACACGCGCTTGTATCTCACGCCGACTTGGGACACTTAATTCAAAAGTTAGAATTAATATTCACCTCTTAGCGGAAGGCTTTGCCGGAAGCCGAGACGGAATAAAGCAGCCCGCCCTGTCTATGCTAATTGTTATTTAAGTCACGACTCTGTGCAGGTGGGCAGATATGGCGGTCGCCTAAACGTTGGGATTCCTCCTATACGAACCCACCGACGACTCCGCGAAGCCTGATAATCTTTCGCGCTTTAATGTGTTTGTGCACGTCTCATTAGGTAAATGCATTTAAGCTAATTGGAGGGAAATATTTTCTCGAAGATCCTATGGGATTAATTTAATTCTGGTCTTTGGTTTCGAATGAAGTTATACATAATTTACACATTAGATATTAGATGACAACCTCCGTAGATAAGCGGCGGTAAGATAGTTGCATTTTACCCGATGATTAGAGAAAATGCACCAAAAAACCAAATAATATTGTTAATTGATAATTAAATTTGGTTAGTCATTTAAGCTGTAAAATATTTTTACAATATTGGCACCTGTTCAAACGAAATATTGAATAATGCTCCATGACTTTTCCATATTGTTTTTTTTTCTGGATCTGAGAAAAGTTTAAAAGTTTTTAACATTTTAGGATCAGAGAAAAATAATTCCTCATAGAGCCTATGTCGTCTTTGGGGATGCTTGGTGGAGGGTGTTATTTTTTAGGAAAGGTAGGAGGGGAAGTTCTAGGATTGAAAAAGGTATGAAGGGTGGGTAGGGATCTGGGGGATGTCAGTGTGTCCAGGAGTGGCGGATGAATCCACCCCCCCCCCCCGCTACGATGGAAACTGACAAGAACAAACTGTCTTTAAAATGTTAATCATTTTAAATATTATTATACAGTACATAAAGGTATGTACACAAAGTAAAATGTGTTTATTATCTGTTTATTCATATCTTCATAATTTCAATTTAAAAATAATATATATATTTAGATTCATTAAGAATAAACAACATCGCTTGGAAGAGTAATGGTACGATTTTGTAATAGATGTGGCGTGATTTAATGACTTGTCTTTTTCATAGTTTTGCTGCAATTTTCATTGCATTTTACGAACCATTTAACTTTTCACAGAAAAATTGTTTTTCATAACCAAACTACCCCTTCTACATAAATTAAGGAAGGAAATAATTTCATAACATAAATAATATTATGAGTTGTAAAAGACCTTGTTTAGTGTGCTTTACCTCGTTGCCAACTAGTAGCAGGCTGAACCTGGGACTAATCGCAACTGAAAGCCGAGGCCATATATCAGAAGCCATTGGCAGGCCAAGAATTCCCGCTACTTACAAGAAGTTGTTTAACATGGTCCCGTACGACTTTTGTTCTGACAAAGGTGATATTTATTACTGAACTAGTTCAGTCAAGTTTAATGTTAGTGGCTTTCACTTGAGGTCGAATCGACTTTAAGGAATAAAGGTTCAATACTTAGGAGAACGATACGTGAATTAATGGCTAAAGAAATTTATTGCTCTATGCTTCGCCAAATTTAGGCCAATCAACGGGGAAGTTTTATGTAACTATTTGTGTATCTAATTCAATAAAGTGGCTTTGTGTTTTATTCAAATACCCTTTTCAGCCACTCCGTGTTTTGTATTTGTTTTCAAATGTTTCCAGAGGATACATATTTATAAGTCTCTCGAATAAGTAGTAGTTGACTCATTAAATAATTTATTTGTTGAAGGTTGAGAGCTTTAATAGATACGTACAAAACATAGTATGAATGTATTAATTAAAAAAAATCGCTACATGTTTTTGAGGTAAAACTTCTTTACGCACGCTTGACTTGGGCAGTAAGCTGGCGAATGCGTGATGAGAGCGTTACGAAAAGCGAGGCGACCGCTTCGTACATCACTGTAGTAACAAGGAAGAGCAGTGCGCGCACACATTTTCTCTCTCTCTTTTATCATATAGATGGAGCACAAGTTTTACTTCAGTTGTGTGGTCTAAAGCACACTCGTTTTTTTAAATGAAATAAGTCAAAAGGAGTTAAAAAGAGTCCCAACAGCACTGAACTGGACCTAGTAGGACTATCGCTTCCCCAACTGAGGAAAAACTAAGGTAGGGAAGTGGAGGTTATTGGTAAGAGGAAGATCTGGTCACAAATCACGGCTTAAGCTATTGTACGCAACTTTTCGATTCTGAATGGGGATCGTATCCACCGGAGTCATAATACTAAAGGGAGATTGCTTTCCACGATTAGAATTATAATAATATCGACGCTAGAAAGGCCCAAGCACCATACGGCTTTATGGCGCTCAAGCCACTCTTCCTCTCAGGTACATTGCGCTTTAGTCATTTTTACTTTCCAGCGTCGATGTATTTCCATTTACCAACAATTTCTAAAGTTAAATTTTTTAAAGTAAAAGTACGTTTTTAGTGGTAAAATTGTTGCATCTCGCAAATAAAACCTATTCGTCTAATCAAGATAATAGTAAAATACGAAACAATATCAGTTTAAAAAAAAAACATGAAATAATTCAGTATTAAAACAAAAAATATAATTGTTACATACGCAAGTGACAATTATAAATTTCGACACTACCAATTTGTTTCAATCGACAAGCAACAATACCAGCAATTCAGCGAGTCAGTTTTTCCGTTTAATTGCTGTAAATGTCAAGTTAATTGGTCTGTCACGCAAATAATTTATTTGTCTAACTAAGATAATACCAAAAAACGAACCAGTATTTTTAATAATGTTTTATTTAGTTAGTTACACACGCATGGGAAAATTATATTGTTCAACCAACTTGACCAGCAATTCAGCGAGTCAGTTTTTTTATTCGATGTATCTCAATTTCTAGTGGCTGAATTCTGCACCTACCTGCTAAAGCGGAAATAATGTAATACTTATTTTATATTTTGTATAATAATATTGTAATAATGTATATATGTAGAGTGCTACTATGAAAAAACATGATAAGTTGGCAAAAAAGAGGGGTGCTGTCGTCCATGAGATAATTACAGTAGGTGTTTTTACCAGATTTATATATAATGTTAACATTAGGAGGAGGAGAAGGAAAACAGTTTCACTCGGGACCTATGTCATCTTTGGGGATGTTGTGGGGAGGATATTTTTAGGGAAAGGAAATAGAGGTAGTCCTGGAAAGAAAAAAGGATTAGGGAGTGAAAATTTGTAGCGTAAGTTCACGTTACGCCACTGTCAACTTATATGTCTTGTACTGGCAAATAATTTTAAAGAGGCAAATTATTTTTTGTATTTGTGTACACCGATAGTACCTATTGAAACGTCCGCCCGCAACATGCTTTATCCCAACAAATGCCCAAAAATTCTGGGTAGCGAAACCAACTTTTGAAAATTTATTGCATTTAAACTAAGGACGGCTTGTTTCAAAGACAATTCATCAAATTACAAAGTTAGAATTATTATAAGCAATAATTATCAGTGTTTAGTTCTGAAATAGTTTGAAAACTAAACCCATGTTCCCAAGTCCTTCAGTGTTCATTTTTTCCTTTGTCTGTCTCCTCTCCAAAGTCCCTACAAAAGGAAAGAAGAAGATGTTTTTTCTTCATACCTACATGGAACACCTCCACAATGTTGCCACCAACATTTGAAAGTTACCTACTTGTTGAGTTGTAATTTCGCAGTGACATCGGTCACACCTCGCTAATGAATCCACTATAAAATCGCAAAAAATACTGTTTAAATACTAATCAATGAAATCAAAGTGAACCGGATTGACTTTGCCTTTTGCCGTGAGTGTGGAACGCCGCCAGCATCCAAAAATTTGTTCCAGAAGCAGTGGATGAAACATCAAAAGGTAGGGACTTTCCTATATTGCCCTTTTCCCGTGAATTCAGTTTAAAACGCAGTCAATTGTCTTGTTTTTCCGTAGACACGATTTACAGTCCTTATACCGATGTCGCGACACGACAAAGATAATTATAATTATTAGCCTGAAACACTCATCTACATTGAAAAAATTTTCCGAGAAAAGACAATTGCCGCCAACAGAACTTGAACCGTGTCCTTCTGATTGCCGGTCAGGTGCTCTAGACCACTGAGCTATGGCGGCTTATCTAATACCCGCCAATTTTTTTTATTTTTTTTTTTATCTTTGTCATCTCTATATTTTATCATCACTATTTTAGTTATCTCTTTTTATACCTCTGTTTATATTTTGCTATTTCTAATTTCTGTTAACTTCTATGTATACATAGCGAAAAACAACTATTAAACTGTGCATTCTTTGAACATTTTTAAGTGGACTATTAACATCTACGCTTTTTACAATGCCAATCTAATGACTTTTTTTATGTTAATACTCTGTAAATGTTCCAAAACAATAAATAAATAAAAATAATTAAATATATACTAGTGTTTCATTCAACAATTAGTTCTTATTACATCAGAAGGATACGGGTTCAAGTCCCGTTAGCGGCAAGTATCTTTTCTCGGAAGATTTTTTCAATTTAGATGAGTGTTTCAGGCTGATAATTATTGCTTATTATAATTGTTACCCTTTGTGCTATGCATAAAAATCTTGTCTTAAAAAACGATAGTTTATCAATTAAAATTATAATTAAAAAAGTTAGAATTCAAGTAATGTGAATGTTTAATTATTCTTTTATTATGTGCCGGTTGTTTTACAGTGCTTCTTTTGATAGAACTTGAATACGATTTTTACAGAACTTACATATTACCATTTGCAATTACATGAATTCTTCAAATTCCGTGAAACAACACGTCATTGGACTTCGCAAGGATATCTTTAAAATGATTCTCGTGTGCCTACCTACGATAAAAGGGACAAAAAAATTAAATCAAAAAGTTTAAGGAGCAAACTCGCTTAAATAATATTGTTAGAATCTACAAGAGCTCTAAATGTTTTAAGGTAGATATTAAGTCAAAAGCCGCAAGTCGAAGTCATTTTTTTATGTTAATACAAATAACATTTTGAATTTTCTTCCAACGCGATAAGATATTTAGATTTAATCCTCTTTTAGAATGCATCTTTTCTAGGAAATTTAATCTGCTTCGATAGGAACTTGTAAAGGCATATTTGCAAATCAGTTCATTCCCATGCAGATTCCTGCGGGACGTGACGTGTTTTCCAGTTCTCAGCATTTATAACCTAAATTCTTTGTAAACTTTTTGTGCGGTCAAACATTTTTTGAAGAGATTGGGTAAAATAAATAACCATCATCCTTAGAAAACATAGCTTGTTGCTAGTTCCTTGCAGCTGAATATTTGTCACCCTCTAGTTAGTTTAGATCTCCTAACACGTCTCCGTTCTGCGTTATACTTATTACTCATTAAAAGCCATTGAAGTGGTCGAATGTAATTTTTATCTTCTCGACAAAAATACCAATTTTTTCACAGGAAGAATATGTCAATATCTTTAGAACAACAACTTCTTAATTGACGTTAAGAAAACACTACTGACATTTTATTTTGGAAGAGTTTTATTTCTAATGTATGTACATTTGTTGCTCAATTTTTATTCTACTGGTTTCGACACAAATGCAGTTTTTTTTATCGGTTAGCAAATAATTAAAAATTAAGTAACAATCATACATTTGAAATAAAAATCTTCAAAACAACCTGTTAAAAAATTGTTATAATATTGTGAATGCCCAAGAAATACAAAAAACACTACATTTAATAAATATACCTCAAAATAAAGTTACGCACACCTTACCAAGTATTCACGGGATAAAGTAGCAATTATAAATCATGCGATACGCGGGGTTTTTAATAAAGTGCCTTCTGCGTGTCTTTCCTTAGCAACTTTCTAATAAAAATACGTTTGATGTATACGAATTGATCTATAAGGTAAATATGTATGTTTTTAAATAAAACGTACTCGTTTCAAATGCCGTTTTTTTTTTTTAATAAAAAAAATATAATAATTGTAATTAGGTACCTTCTTCACCGCTAATCCGAAAAATCAGTTTCACGTTAAAAACGACACTTTAATTCAGAGCTCATTACGCAAAAATATTTCACACCATGCACAATTTTTTAAATTTTTTTATTGATCTATATACGTGATGTTTACAATATATTATTCGATGTCTGTCTCGTTAGGGTATACCTGTGTTGAGACAGGCATGGAAGTACATAATTGAATATCATATATAAGAGTAATATAATTTACAATTAAACATAACGATGATTGAAAGTGTGCGTAAATCACATAAAGAGAGTTTTCTTATAAATGAAGGAAGAGATACAGTACAGTAGTAAATCCTGTCAAATCTATTTATGGAGTTACATTATTTAGGATTTTATAATTTTAATTTTTTTTATATGGGTAAGGACGTATGTAGATGGATATTTCTGTCTATTTATGGTTTATTTTACAGATGTTTGCAATAGTGTGACGACCAGTACTTATAATCCATTTCCTTATAACTTGTTTGAATTTGGTCATTGATTCGGTTTGTCTAATCGTAGCTGGTAGTGTATTGTGTAGTTTGCAAGCTATGTATTTAAAGTGTCTTTGTTTAAAAGTGGTTTTAGAAAAGGGAGTTTGAAGGAGTTATTTGTTTTTGGCTCGGGTATTGTGTATCGTTTGTGTTGCTTTGTATAGGGTTATGTTGTTTTTGTGTAAATTAACTAAGATGGATCTTGCGTAGAGCTGTTTAATGTCCATAACGTTGAAGGTGTTGAAGATCGTATCCGTGCTGATAGTAAGAGGAAGTTTAAGGATTATTTTTATTATTAGTTTTTGTGCTTTAATGATGGGGTCAAGGGCACTAGAATAAATGTTACCCCAAGCTAAAATTCCGTATTCGATGTGTGATTGGCACAGTGAGTAATACACTGTTTTTAAAAGGTGTAGGTTGAGGAAATTACGTGTTTGTTTGAAAAAGTATATGGATTTGCGAATTTTGTTTGTAGTGTTAAGTATATGCTGCTTCCAATTTAGGTGTGTATCAAAGGTTATTCCTAAATATTTGGTAATGTTTACTTGTTCAAGGCATGGGCAGTTACAATTCAGGTTCGGAGATGAGTTTTTACATTCGTGTATTTTTAATTGAGGGTGGAGGTTTTGTTTTGTGATATTGGTGAGACTAGATAGTAAGTATTTTGTTTTCTGTACATTGAGAGTTAGTGTGTTTAAGTCAAGCCAGTATTTAACCTTTTAAATTCCATCCCCCGCTTGCGAATAAACGGTAGGCCAGTCTTTCGCTTGGAATAGCAGGATAGTGTCGTCAGCGAAGCTGACAATAGTGGCATCGATATCTAGGTTACACAATTCGTTAATGTATATTAGGAAGAGCGTTGGACCTATAACACTGCCTTGTGGGACACCGTAACTAATAGGCAAATTCTGACTCTTTGTAGCTCTGAGTTTAACGCATTGGGATATGTTAGATAAGAAGCTGGAGAGTAGGCTTAATTCATTATTCCTAATACCTATATTGAACATTTTGCGTTCTAATTTGGCGCTGTGATATTGTATCAAACGCTTTACATAGGTCGAGAAATACCGATAGACATTTTGAGCCCTTATTGAGGTGGCCAGATATATAGTCAGAGACGGTGGCTATGGCATCGTTTGTGCTTTTATGGTTTCTGAAGCCAAATTGCCGCGGCGAAAGTAGGTTTTTGGTTTCCAGGTATTCCATAAGACTATTGTTGACGATCTTTTCAAATACTTTGGACAGGAAATTGAGTAGCGTAATAGGACGATAATTACTAATGTCAAGTTTGGAGCCTGTTTTAAAAATAGGGATAATAAGACCTTGTTTTAGAATAGTTGGAAATAATCCTTGATGGATGCTAATGTTCAGCAGATGAGTTAATGGTTGAATTATAACAGGGGCAATTTTTTTAAGAACACTCTTGGATATTTCAATACCGGTGGATGAAGAGTTTTTTAAAGAGTTTATTACCATAGAAACATCTTTCTCTGTAACCGTTTTAAGAACAAAGCGGGATGTGAATTCATTATTGGGGGGGTATCAATACCACAGATAATCGAAATCAGTATATTTTATGCCCCCACAAACAGAAAAAAAATCTAGTGCATTTTACAACCGGCAGAAGCGAAACTTTATCAAAACAATCTGGGTCAATAGGAGTCTTGAAAAGTGCGGTGATAATCAAAGCAGCCAATGAGCGCAGACCTAGCGTTATTTCCATTTCATATCTCAACCATTGGGAACCTTGAAAAATTACATCGTAATCAAAGCGGCCAATGAGCGCAGTTTGATGCTTTGATCTGTAGTGCGTCATTTCCGTTTCATCCTAATTCCAAATCACAACGGTAACTTCTAAAGAAGTTGCACTTCAAAAATAATTGCAGATAACGCGATTTTCTACACAGCTTCTAAATTTATCAACTTACATAATAAAATCCACAAAAACTATATAAACCAATCATTTATCTATGTATGCCTTTTCCAAATGACAAGGCTCTAAACTTTTTACCAAAGACACGGGTTAATGAACTCTCACGCTGAAGTAACAAAACTCCGGGTTATTAATATTTTCCAATCATAATAATAAAATTATTTTGCGTTCTCCGTAACAAAACTTCGACGCCATGTCATTAATCAAACGTACGGCTCCCCAATATCCGTAATGGAAGCGCATCGCTGGATACATTGCGGTGACGTCTATTGCTTCCCGGGCGGGGCTGACAAAATAACTAAACAGCCACTAAAAACCAATAAGTGACGTTCAATGTTTGCAAGGTATATTAAATTTATTCTCGTAGGTACCTACTGCGCGTAATCCACATGGTCGCTAGGGTAGGTCGCCATTGCGTATAATCCATGTTGCATAACACAATTTATCTTGCGCCATGTATAATCCACGCTGTTAAATACTACAATACTACACGTTGTGCTGCACACAATTTATAATATTAGTAAATATTAGCGCAGACACGTGAAAAATAACGGAATATTTTAATTGTTGAATTTGTAGAGCAAAAAGTATATATCTTTGCTCAGGATTATTGCCTTTTGAAAATTAACCTTTTGAGTGTCAGTAGGTAGGTACTTTAACCAAAAATAAATATTTTGACATCACTCCAATCATATTTAAAAGATACAAGAATATATGAATACAAATTGAACAAAAATCTAGCACCGCTTATCAAAAGAGTAGCTGTTCAAAGATTTTTTGATCGAAAAACTTATTTAGCACCTTTGTTATTTGAAACTCGATGAAACGGAAACGAGCGAAATCAAAAAGAGGCAAACACATATATCTTTAGGATGTAGCCTGCGAGAGAATGAGATAGTATCCCCACTCTTGTCTACGTTAGTTTTCAGAAGGTAAATTGCACACCCTGATTTTTTAAATATGAGTATGAGGATCCAGTGAGACTATGACTTCTCTAATCGGGGTATTTGTGAGGCTGAAGATGAGTGAGAAGAGAAATGAGAAAAAGAAGGTGGGGAAGTACCTGACTCCTCAGATTTAGTCACCAAACACGGCTAAAGCCATTTAAAGCAGCGTTTCTTCAATTCTGAATAGTGGTCTTACATCAGGGCGATACTGAGAATCTTCCACTCTGGAACGTGCCGCAAATATATTACCATATAATATATTTTAAATGATTAAATTGTGAAACACAAATAATTCAATTAAAATTTACTTGAATATGAATATGTGTGTTCGAACGAAAGTATTTGAACAGTCCGCTGAAGTTTGTCCATTTAGACTAGTTCAGTAAAACCACGTGATGATGTAACTTCACTCTATTAATTCATATACGTCAAAATCACATTTTTAAACAAATAATTTGTATACCGAATAAAGAATTATTAATTAATAAAATTTTGTTGGTACCTAATTCATTGATAATCTGATACTTATACCTAGCAAATAAGCGGTTCAAATACATTACATCACCAGCAGTCGAAATTCGTACATTTTATGATACACCAAAGTACGGGTATCCCATTATATATCTATATAATGAATCCCTCTTTCCCTTGGTTACGTCATAACTTCAGAACGACTTGACCTATCTTATTCATCTTTTTGAAGTAAAACTTCTTTACGCACGCTTAACTTGGAGAGTAAGCTGGTGAATGTGTGACGAGAGCGTTACGAAAAGTGTGATCGGGTGAGGCGAGCGGAAGTGTAAAGAGAGATATAAGTTATTGAAGATAGAAAGAGCGAGAGTTACGTTTCGTATATTACTGTAGGGGCAAGAGAGAGAGGTGCGAGCACACATTTTCTTTCTCTTTTTCTCTCATAGCCAGTTACGTTTCGTATATCTAAGACAAAGTGCAGGCCTATTGTCTGTAGCACACTGTAGGAGCAAGAGAGATAAGTTAGTGAAGTTTTACTTCATAACATAACGACTATTTTGACTTCGCACGTTTGACAATTCGCGCGTTTGATGAATGTGAATTTCGCATTTTTTTGAATTTTTTAAATACGTACCTATGGAAGGTACCTACTTAATTTGATTGATTTTCATAATACTGTAAAAAAATAAATGTTTGTAATATGTATATGAAAAATGAAAATTAAAAAAAAAATATTGCGATAGGTGGCACGCGAGCTGTTTGAAAACCAAATGCACTGGGACTAAATATATGGAACGCGTAAGGGAGGTTGGCGAGACGGCGGAGCGGGGAAAGGAAGAAAGAAGGCGGGAAAGGTGGAAGGGGAACGCGGGAGAGGAAGGGGACGCGGGAGGGAAACGAGACGCACGAGAAAGGACATGCAGGGAGAAATAATTTATTTCTTTGAATATGACATTGCAACGCATGACGGGAACCAGCTAGTATGTAATAAAATTTGGTTTAATAAAGATTTAACGTTATATTGTCTGACGTAGGTATCTCTTTCTATATTATGCCTGATTTATTTTCATATTCGGCGTGGTTTAGGTAGATTCTTATTTAAATTTATTTAATTATAAAATACCTAAGGATAATTCGTCGTCATTATGTTTATCCCCTAATCGTTTTGAAGGCCCATTGCTTCAACAAGGCGCCACCACGCGCTCCAGTCTTGCATCACTTCAGTGTCTCCGGTCCATTGCAGATTCAGTTTATCGCATAACTTCCCTACATTGAAAGTAATTGATAGAATTATTATATGTGCCTGTAGATATTAAATGAATAATTAAGCAGTCAATCATAAAACTTTTCTGGCGAGTGTCTACTGTGAGATGATTATATTGATTTTGGCATGATTTCGAACCTGACTTACAGTATATCCAAGTAGCAAGAAAATCGTGTCTCTGAACTTAAGTCAATGTATAAAGGAATCCGGTATTCGCCGTCCAATTTTCACCGCCCACAGTTCACCGTGGCAAAAGTTCACTACCCACAAATTACCGCGTAATATTCACCGCAGTGAAAATTATTTGTCATTATTTGGAAGTGTGTTTTTTACTAAAACAATTTAGTACAAATAATAGCCAAGCATTAAAAAGAAACCATTTAAATAATAGATGGTTAATCATTGATGATCAAAAGTCATAATTTTCGTTTATTAGTGTTATCCATTTCTTCAATGATGGAAAATTAATTCTCAGGTTACGAATCCTGAGAATTCATATCGCCAACTACTCTGAGATTATCAAATTAAAAATTCCTCACAACCCACAAAAAACGTGAAAGCATTCTCGAAAAGTTTTCATTATATTGTAAATTGATTTAATCTTTCTCGTGACACGATATCGATTTCGCACTTCAATGTGGATGTCTCAGACATAGTATCTCGTAAACACGTGTAACATACCTCGGTAATCCGACATTGTAGCGAATTCGGGGGCTGTATGCAGACCGTGTTCGAGTTTGATGGGTCACTAAAACGAGAATGCGCCTTGTGAGATACGTTCCGGTCTTAAGTTCATAGAGTCGAGGTGCTTAGTTATGTGATTGAAAGTTGACCTATTCGCGGTATTAAATAAATGTGTAACATCAAAAAATCTTACATTTTATGGATGATTTGACTTACTAATTTGAATTCGTTATTAAAAATATTCTTACTAAACCTTATAGCAGGGTTGGGAAACCTTTTTGACGTCGGGGGCAATTTAGATGTCTCTGGTATCACCCGCAGACCGCACATTGATTTTCAAGCGCCTGGTGGAGGGGGAGGTAGAAATCCATTTTGTTTATTATGAACTCATTTTATACCGCTTTTTTATGTATTACTTGTATCTATTTATCTTAAAAATGCTACATATTATATTATTACTGGTCTTCCATTATTGAACAAATTTTAAACATTTCTTCTTTAGAAAAACGTAGAAAGGACTCTGATCTAATTTGCATAATATTTAAAATTATCAACAGTATTACTGATACACCTGATTTGTTACAACTCATCCAGTTCAACATCCCTTCCCGTAGACTCCGAAATAATGAATAACTGTTCCTCAATCAACATTCTAATAATTATGGATACCTTTCTCCTTTATCCAGAATGTCGAGACTTGTCAACGCAAATCAAAGCATTGAATTTTTTGATGTGAAACTAAATGACTTTCGGCAGTCAATAAACAATATTTAAATGCTTCTTCATGCTTTGACTTGTAGTGTTTTCCATATGTACTTTTAAATTTTATATTGTCATCGCTATTCATTTATATGTGCTCTACCTTCACTCTCACCTCTGCTTTTTTTATTCATGTTATTATTATAAATAGTCGTTTGGTTTTAATAGACTATTGTCCGTAAATTAATAAATAAATAAGCATTTGCTTGTGGATTGAAGAAGAGTTTTCATTTCGTTTCATTTTTTATCACATACACCGAATATTCTCCCGATAAAAAAAAAAAAAACAGAAATTTCTAATTGCCCTTGGAAATCGAGAATGGAATTTCTTCAATTGCTCCAGCTAAGAATTTCGCATCTAGAATTTTTAAATTTGGTATAGAACACGAGGCAGTTTTAACGAGGTTGATTCTGCGTCACAAGCTAATAGTTACACAAATAATAGTCAATTTCTCAGAACTTTACCACAAATGTAAAACTTCACTCTGTACGTGAAAATGGCTTCATTTGATGAATCTGCAACTTATTATTTAATTTTTCGTTATATTCTGAACACAAAACTGGTTTAAAATAAATCTGTATGAATTAAAACTGTACTAAGAACATGAAAATGGTTTTTCTTTAATTCTGGCAGCACATACATAGTCTGCAATAAGGATTTAATGTTCACTTCGAATAAGAGAATGGTTTCCTTCAAAATGTGTCAGCAGATGAATCTACAATGGAATATGATCATTACAAAACAAAAAACTGGTTTTAAATTAAGAGTGAATCTGCAAGGGCATCCCCAGCTTCAATTAGTATCACTTTCGTAATATGTGTATGGCTTTCATACCAATTACGAATTTTGCAGCATTTTTTTAAAACTAAAATTTTAACTTCACTCGAAACATTAGAACGCTTTTCTTCGAAATGCATCAGCAGATTCCGGTTCTAGAATTTTGACAGATCATTCGGAACATGAAACTGGTTTTAACTTAAGAGTGAATCTACATATGAGTCCACAGCTTTAATTTATACTGCACCCAGAACACGAAAGTGGTTTCCTTTGAATTGTATCGCAGATGGATCTTATGTTTACTTGACTATATAGAATAATTTATTTGTATTTTACATTTTTTATGGCAGAACTGTAGCAATATAGAGAAAGTACATCCTATATTTTCCTTCTGGAATAAAATCGTCATCAATACTGAGATGTTTTTTCGATATTAATTTTCCTATCGTACAATAATAAGAAATTAAAATAAAACTAAAGAAGGTTGTTGGATCACGTATGTATTTGTATCTACCTGATTTCTAGAAACTAAAGTGGATACGTAAGCACATACCCGTCAGCTATGATATAACTTACAATAACCATTTATTGGATAACCAACAACTCTTCCATAGGTCACCCCGAGTGGTTCGCTACATTTGGTGACTTTGCCGGGGTGCCCGGGTACATGGGGTGAGGTTTTTCCCGGTCTTGGTGGTGGATGCGTCTGTCCACCAGCTGCATGGCAGGCCGGCCGGGAGAGAATGATTGAAAGAGACCCTTTGACTTCTCCAGACGTACTCTCTCGGATCATCGCATTGCACCGCAGTGGGAGGGATGGATTCACATGACCCCCAGATTCCTACCCACTCTTAATACCCTTTTCCTTTACAGAACTTCATCTTCTTCCTTTCCTAAAAATACCTTCCACACAGCATCCCCAAAGATGACATAGGCCTTGAGAGGAATAATTTTCCTCAGGGCCTCCTGTGTGGAACTAATGTAAAAAAAAAACCTAATGTGTCAAGTAAAAAAAAAACAGTTTTGATTAATTGATGTAGAAAAACCCAAAAGATGATTTATTGGTTCACTGAAGTAATTGATAATGTTACCTTCACCAAAAATAATACGTTTCATTTAGAAAAAATAACATTATCCATTTTCCCGGTATTTCCTTATTTCTTTTCTGTAAAAAAAACGGGCGCTGGCTTATTTTTATTGCCTGTTCTCTAAAATGGCCTATAGCTGGACCGTGATTCTCAATAAATAAATAAATAAGGTCGGAATCCAGAAAAAATGCGCAGGCTTATTTTTTAAACAAGGAGCGAGAGCACGAAATGGGGATTTCTTTATTCCGAAACAACGGATAAATATTCAAAAATCGTTCTTGTTTTATTTAAATAATCGACTTTACGTATTTTGAATTATTAATTTGGGTCATACAGGCCGAAATCCGGGCCATTTTAATATTGGCGCACTGAGAGGGAGCGCGAGCGGGCCGTCACATTAGAGCGGGCTGCGGTCGTCGGTGGGAGTGGTAGCGGGGGCCGCTCCGCAAGAATTGAATTATAAATCGCACCGGACGCCAACAGGCTAGAGCGGGCCTTCCCTGGGCCCTGGGCCAAAACACCGGACCAGAAACATATGTATGGTTAATGTGGGTACATCGTAATCATGATATGAAATGAAAATACCAATTTTTATGTATTCAGTAAGAAGAAAAACAAAAATATTATCTAGGAAAATATTATAGTTTGGCAATTAAGTCTAGAAATGTATTAAATTGGAACTAATTTTTTTCGTTACTATGGCAACGCCGAATTACTCGCTTTGTCAATCGTGTAGATCATACTAAAAATCGCAAAAAAAAAAAAAAAAAAGTTATTTTTTTCTTTGTTTGTCTGTGCATTGTTTGAATTGAATAAAAATGATCTAATCAATACGTAGTGGTGCAAGAAAAGTTAAATACTGCGCTTTTCAATGCTGCCTAGCCGATTATCACGCGAAGGAGCTCCTGTGTAATTTGGAAGATGTTAACAAACGAACTACAGAAACAACTGTTACGTAGTATAGTTTTTTAATAAATAAAATTAGTATTACAAGATTTATGCCAATTTTCGAGCGATTATAAGCATTACAACCTGATTTGAGTTTATGCTTAAAAATCCAAATTTGACACTTCCATTTGACAGTTCATACGAGGCCAAAAGAAAAAAGGAATAACTCAATTAACAAAAAAATAATAATATGCAACTTCTTTAAACTTATAGAAAAGTTACTTTTTTCTTTATTTTTTCTTTCTTTCTTTCTAATTATCTAGTGTGTTTTTTTAAACTATTAAATTTAAACTACTTTCTATAATAATAATTTTAATGATGTTTTTTCACACACAGGTAGATCTGAATCAACGGTAAGACGAATCGTCAAGGAAGGGGAAAAGGTAGAAGGAAAATTTGAAACACCGGGAAAACGGAAAATGGACATAATAATAATAATTTAGTAAAGGCGATAAATACTTGGGCAATACCTCTATTAACTTACTCATTTGGCATAATTAAATGGTCTAATACAGATTTAGATAGCTTAGAACGATTAATTAGAACAACATTAACTAAATTTCATTGCCATCATCCAAATTCAGCTATAGAACGTATTAATTTACCCAGAAATTTAGGAGGTAGAGGTATAGTCAAAATAACATCTTTAAAACATAATCAGGTAGAAATGCTAAGAAATTTTTTCCATAGGAAAGCTGATAGTTCAGAAATGCACAAAATAATATGCAAGGCAGATAGAAATATTTCACCATTAAATTTATACGACGAGAATGCCAGCATTCTTATAAATACCAACCAGGAATTATTAGATTCCTGGTCAAATAAAATTCTTCACGCAAAACACTTCAATTATCTCAACCAAACATATGTTGACAAATTTTCGTCAAACAAATGGTTGAGTATTGGAGAGTTGAGCGCAGAAATAGAAGGCTTTATGCTTGCCATACAAGATAGAGTCATTAATACTAAAAATTATAGGAAGCATATCATCAAAGATGCAAATCAAATTGATGATTTATGTAGAAAATGTTTGGCTTTTCCGGAAACTATAGAACATATTATATCGGGATGTTCTGTATTAGCACCGTCCGAGTATACATTTAGGCACAATCAAGTTTTAAAAATAATTCACCAAAGTTTGGTAATTAAACATAACTTGATTGACTGCCGTAATGTACCATATTATGAATATGAACCAAATTCATTTTTAGAAAATGAATTTTATAAAATTTATTATGATAAAACTATTCTGACAGACAGAACAATTAGTCATAATAGACCCGATATAGTTTTACATGACAAAATTAAGAAAATAACTTATATCATTGATGTCGCTATACCAAATTCTTGTAATATTCAGAAAACTGTTTCTGAAAAAATAAGAAAATATACAGATTTAGGAAATGAAATTAAAAGAATTTGGCATTCTCAGACTATAAAAATATTACCATTTGTTATTTCGGCTACTGGCATTATACCAAGCTCTCTCATTCAAAATTTAGGCGTATTAGATTTGTCAAAAAATTTGTACATAAAAATGCAAAAGTCGGTCATTTTAAATACATGTAGGATTACGAAAGATTTTTTAAATATTTATATTGAGGGATCAGTAGGATTTATCGGACCAGTTAGGATTTCATCAGAGCCGAACCCTCTGATATGAAAATATCTGGAGTCGGTGAAATATTTTCCCATTATGTTTCTGGTGGATTGACGTATTGTTCTTGTATTGTTTTATTCTTATATAGTGCAATTACATTGCGTTAATTTACTAGATATTCATTTGTGGAAAAGTGTGTGGAAGGGTTTAGTCTTTCATTTGGGAAAGATTCAACCCGGACATGAAATCTGGAGCACCGTAAAAATGCATAAGTGCTGATGGTTGGAAACATTTTTGCAAATACGTGATGAAAATTGAAGCAGAATATTATGCACGAGGCAGTACTATAAATGATGATATCGAAGTTTAGATGAAGAAGAAGAATCACATGAGGACGAAGACAATAATGTCGGGTGTTGAATTAATAGACTCAAAATTTTAAGTACCTACGTTTATATATCGAAATAAACGCCCACTAAAAACTTGTTATGTTTTATTTTACTTCTATTAAATTCTAATTTTTTTGAAAATACAAATACCCTATGACTTATGCATTTTGATTAAATTGTTTTTAAAGCATACATCCATTGTCTTATGAGCCATCTTGGTGTTGCCATTTAGAACCTAGAAAACGATCGCAGTGCCATCATTTATTTTCTACACGTAATTGCCAAACTGTAGTATGATCTTTCAGGTGGATACAGGTAAAGTGGTTTTTTTGTTAACGATTTCTCTAAAATATATTTTTATTAATAATGTTCTATAATAAGGAACTCCAGTCCAATTTTTTTAATGAATAGGCGAAGACTCAAGTGGCGCGGGACTCGGTCGCTCCGAAGTGTGCTTGTGAGAGATACGGCGTCGGTCAGCTGTTCGACTTCTGTCATTTTGAAATTCGGAGTTCGAAGGATTGCCCTGGAACAGCATTACTATTTTTTTATAGGTACAGTAATTTTTGAATATTTAAAAAAAATAAAGATAAACTTATAAGAGATACATACCTCTATTTTTAAAACTAAATCATTTGGGCCTAAATAATGTTTCAATAAATACAAAAACTAAATCTCTATAAACAGTATGTAAATAAAAGAATTACACGAAACGTTGGTAATACGATTGAGTGTCATACATTCCAATATAATGACTTGAAAATATTGGTGAGCCGTGACGTCACCACTAAACATTTTAATAATACCAACTTAACAGTGTGTTTCAATAACACGATTAAAAATGGATTTTTATTAATTTTTTAAAAACTTAGCGTTTAATATTATTTAATAAAACTTATCCGGGTGTTAAGGGACGTACTTGACTTACTTTAACCAGTGATTCCTGATATTAGCAAAAATGTAAATAAAATGTTGGTCTCCGGTGACATTTTTGATGTTTTTTGTTTGTTTTTTTTCTCTACAAAAACATAAAAAAATGGTAGGTGTTGGACAGTTTGAGCCGGGGTAAGGGATGGGTCGGCTACTCATTGGAGTGACCAGTGACGACATGTGGAAGAAATTTTTTTGTTGTTTGATTTTGAAGAAAAAAAAAAAAAAAGTCACCGAGACACCAAAATTTCTTTTACATTTTTTATTCCAAATAATGTCAGGAATCACTGCTTAAAGTAAGTCAAGTACGTCACTTAACACCCTGTATATTCAGAATCAGCGATTATTGGTCTATATGAACATATATTTTTGAAGCCATCATGTTTTTCACTGTAGTTCCTTATTGTATTTTATCATTATGCTTCTGATTTCTTCTTGTAATTTATTAGAGAAATATTTTCCTTAGTCTGTATAATGGTGTCGGGTAAAATAAGTGTTTTGTTTAGGTCATAAAAATATATTTTTAAGTCTGGTACGATTTTCAGTTATGAATGAGGATTTATATTTTCTTTAATAATAATTTGTTTAAATTGACATTAAAAAAAAAACAAATACATACGTCTACTTTAACCTGCGCGAGAATGAGATAACAATAAAATATGTATTCATTTCACGATACTCGGTTCCAATATAATACGAAAAATCCATGGTCCCACGCAAGTTTCCTGTAGTCTAGTGGTGAGAACTACCAACCAACTTTGCGACCAGATATTCAGCTGACCAAGGATCGAATCGAACGAAATCCAAAAACAAATGTATACATATATATTTTTGTAAGCAATACCCAATCTTTAAACCACTCTAAAAAGAACAGGTGAAAAAAAAAGCGACATCTAGCGACTCCGAATAAAAAAACACAAACACAAATAAGATGACCAAATGTATGGGAAAAGGTGCACTGGAATTCGACGACCAAAATATGGAAAAAAATCATCCTTCACATTGATCAAAAAAGTACTTCGTAATCTTTCCACTCTTGTCTACTTTAGTTTTCTGAACATTTCACTTTTATCGGTGTGAATTGCACACTCTGATTTTGTAAATAAAGTAACTTTGAGTTTTTCGAATACGCGTTCAATGGTATGGAGGTTTTTTGGTATAATTTTTTTTATTTTATTTGTTTGGCAGTAATGTTACCACAGTATTTAATCCGACAATGAATGAGCACAGTGACAGTTGCGTCAGTGTCGCTACGACAGAGTGCTTGAATTATAGGTATCACTTGTAATTATTTTTTTTATTTAAAGTTTTTACCGGGGAAGATGACGAGTGCCTTGTACGTTGGTGTCACACCATCCATTATTGTTTGAGTTAAGTGATAATAATGCTAAACAAAATTTGAATGAATTTGGTGCGAATTGGCAAGTTATTCACGAGAGATTGATTTAAAACAACATGTTAGTTTAACAAGATAAAATGTATTTATTGTTATCAAGTTTAATTTGTAGAACTCTATTTTAATAATTTTTATTTATTTTATATATTCAATAATTTTATTATTAAATTAATAAAAACAGTTTATTTATAAACAAGTTTTGCTGGTAATTATTATTACGCGCGACAGCTGTTTCGCCTTCTGAGGGCATTATCAAACTGTTTGATAATGCCTTAATTGCCTAATTACCAGCAGAACTTGTTTATAAATAAACTGTTTTTATTATATTAATAATAAAATTATTGAATATATAAAATAAATAAAAAATAAATAAAAAAAAGATAAAATGTATGTGAGAAAGACAAGACAAGGCACTCTTGAAGTGAAATGACATAAAACTGCGCTATTCAAATATAACGTTTTTATTATTACGGCGTGTCGCGGCCCTCGGAAGTGACTAGCGCTTGTGACGACGCTATTGTCGCTCTGACCGGACTCTACCTTAAACTGGACCACTTCGTACATATTTTATTAGAAAAACTTATAACAAGCACATATTGTAATTTCACTTTTTTGTCGCTCGGTGTAAAAATAATTTATAAAAAATTCCCGAAGTTTCAAATTTTGTTTTGTTTCAAATAAAAGTGTACATTTTACTTTTTTGGTGGCATTTTTTTAGATTGGAATATAAAGCGTGGTGTTTTTCCTTTCTAACACCGTTTAGAACATATTTCTCACTTTGATAGTAATGGAGTTACAGCGTTTTATACGAGACCTATGTGGTCTCCTGCCATTCAAAGGTTAAGACGTATACCAAGTACAATTATGATAGTATAAATTGTGTACCAAGTTAAGTTTAAAAATATCATATTAAAGTCACCATACACCACTGTCTCTCGTACAGCTCATGTTACGAGCAACAGTAAATCGACTGTGAAAAGACGGAAGGAATAATCTTCATCTTATTACATCACTTTGAAAGCGTCAAGAGAACATAATACACAACGAGCAAGTGAATAGTTGAAATTGTCGAGAATGTCTTGGGAAGACAATCACGTGACAATCAATATTATTTTAAAGTATGGAAATAACAGCTGAGATTCATACCTACCAGTACTTAGTATGTACATAAGTGTTTGAGTTCGCAAGGTGGTGTTGAGGGTGGGGGGGGGGATTATTTAATTGATTATTTATTATTTTAGTTTATATTTTAATTTTTAATCTCACTAGCACTAAGCATGAATTAAGGATAGATTAGATAAGATACAACTTCTTTAAAATTGTTCAAATCAGAAGAATACACATATTTTTTTGTTTTGTATTTCGGGTATCTACCCGAGACGCGTTTGACCCTTAAAACAGATTTTGGAAAATATCTTAGTTTCTTCCCTATCTAGATATAAAATACGCTGTCTAAATGACTTTGGCGGTCCCACACATTTTGTCGATAATTTTATGATCCTTATCTTCTCGTTTCCTCTAATGAGTGGTTGTGCTGTGAGCTCCCAAATAAAAAATACCGCGAAGACTCACTTGGATTATAATATTATCGCAGTTTAAACAGTACGCTAATACTCCATTTTTTTCTAGTAAAATACACAGCGCGCCACTACTCCATAAACTACTCGTAAAAAAAATTCACTAGTAAGAATAAGCGCTGTGCGGCGAACGCATATATGAATCTAAAAAAACCCATGGATTATTATTTCATACTACATAAATACGGTTTCGAACCGTGCCGGAAAGGGCGTCAGAGCCGAAATTCGGTATTCCGTTGCGCAGCGATTAAGCAAATATGTTTTTATCTTCTTTTCTGTCTTTTTTTCTATTTCATTGTGTGAATGCTGTGAATGTTTTCTGGAATTTAAAAGTTTTTGAAAGGAAAACTTCTTTAGCACCGTTGTGATTTTAAACTCGATGAAACGAAAAATTACGACACTAAAAAGAGACAAACACATTAATATATAGGGTTTAGCGAAATAATGATAGTATAATCGGTCTCCTCTTTGTTCGGTGCTTTAGCCTTTTAGCCTCTCCACTCTTGTCTACTTTAGTTTTCTGAAGGTTTCACTTCCACCGCGTGTGAATTGTACACTATGATTTTTTTTGTTTTTTCTAATTTTGAAACCTATAATTCATATATGAAATTCAATTTTAATATTACTTGACAGAATGATTTTTCATTACAAATAATTATGATTTAGAGTATATGATTTTTTTATGTTATACACCTTTTTAATTATTTTTGTGGCAAAAAAATCCTACTACGAATATGAACTTATGTTTTTTTCTCGTAGGTATTACATAATACTTCTGGGTGCCTTGACATCACTTGACTCCACAATATAATAGTCGATTAAGAAGAAACGCTGAAATTCTCTGAAATTCAAATGATTTCATACTAATTTGCCTATCCGGACGTATTTTAAACAACAAAAAAAACTATGCAATTTTACGATTAATAATTATAATCCTATTAAAGTTAAGCATATCATCAAAGATACAAATCAAATTGATGATTTATGTAGAAAATGTTTGGCTTTTCCGGAAACTATAGAACATATTATATCGGGATGTTCTGTATTAGCGCCGTCCGAGTATACATTTAGGCACAATCAAGTTTTAAAAATAATTCACCAAAGTTTGGTAATTAAACATAACTTGATTGACTGCCGTAATGTACCATATTATGAATATGAACCAAATTCATTATTAGAAAATGAATTTTATAAAATTTATTATGATAAAACTATTCTAACAGACAGAACAATTAGTCATAATAGACCCGATATAGTTTTACATGACAAAATTAAGAAAATAACTTATATCATTGATTTCGCTATTCCAAATTCTTGTAATATTCAGAAAACTGTTTCTGAAAAAATAAGAAAATATACAGATTTATCAAATGAGATTAAAAGAATTTGGCATTCTCAGTCTATAAAAATATTACCATTTGTTATTTCGGCTACTGGCATTATACCAGGCTCTCTCATTCAAAATTTAGGCGTATTAGATTTGTCAAAAAATTTGTATATAAAAATGCAAAAGTCGGTCATTTTAAATACGTCATGTAGGATTACGAAAGATGTTTTTAAATATTTATATTCAGGGATCAGTAGGATTTATCGGACCAGTTGACCAGAGCCGAACCCTCTGATATGAAAATATCTGAAGTCGGTGAAATATTTTCCCAATATGTTTCTGGTGGATTGACGTATTGTTCTTGTATTGTTTTGTATTTATTATACTTATATAGTGCACTTAAATTGCGTAAATTGACTAGATAATCATTTGTGGAAAAGTGTGTGGAAGGGTTTAGTCTTTCATTTGGGAAAGATTTAACCCGGACATAAAATCTGGAGAACCGTAAAATAAAGTTTTTAAATCTATCATTGAATCGCATCACTTTTATCAAATCTCTCCCCTTCCACTGTTAATTTCAAGTGAATGCCTACTCGTACTCGTATTCTCTCGATGCGGCGTTATACTGCGAGGTATAATGTGACTGTGGTAGGTAGCTAAACAGTAATCACCTCAAATAGGGGCCAATGCGATACGTAGGACCCACACCGCTGTACACTGCTAACTAACTGACCTACTTCAGCTAATTATTCCCATCTTAAATATGTAACCGCTAACCGCTTCGTGGCGCACCAGTGTGCCTAGTTGCCCAGTGAGCATTAGGAACACTCCCCGACCCCACTTATAGTAATAGTCAATAACGGTTATTCTTATAATTTGCCAAAGAAAACTACATCTCACGTTATTATTATTATTTGCCATGAAGATCGTGCGATTAAAAGAAAGTGGGGAAAAGCGATAACCGTATATCTTTAGCAACATTAAATAACTCTATCGGTAGTATAGATTTATAAAACGCTATCATAATTTTGTTTTACTTCGCCTCGATTTCGCGTGACCGGCGATCACATCCCTCACAACCTCCCATCAATATATAAAGGATTCATAAAAAATCAATCTGATAAATTGAGATACTTCAATTCCCGCTCCTATCCACTCGACATCGTAAAGAAGTGTAAAAAATATATTTATACCGATGTGAAGGCAGTGATTCGCCTTTCGGCAAAACGGGCGAGTAAACAGCACACGGATTTATACTTTATGAGTAAAAACTGCCATAAAATATCTGAATAATCTGCCCTATCAGCGCCGCCCTACCGGGTCGCCCTACACCGCTCCCAGCCTGGGCCATCCTCCCTCAGACGAGCTTCGTCTGCGTCAATAGGCGATACTTGCATACCTACCCAACTGGCACAATATCAATACGTACAACGAACAAAATGTCACATCGGTGCAATCCATTTTCATCCGAGAATTAACTGGATGACCTATTTATCATTCACTTAACCTTTAGACGCGTAATTAAAATTCGGATATAAAATGAGGTTTTATTAAAACTTATATGGAGCAAGATTAAAACGAATAACGTATGTTTTAACTGCGTGCCTGACTATATAACCTACAATATCATTCCGTGAAAAAAAATATACAAATGTTAAATATTGCAAAAAAATTGCAGAATTCTTCCAAAACCTGGGAGGCGGAATTGGGTACCGCCTCCTCGGGAAACATTTATTGATAACTAACACTTATTTATGGATAACCCCAAGTGATTCGCTATATTTGGTGACTTAGTAGGGGTGCCCGGGTTCATGGAATGGGATTTGTCCAGGTCTTGGCGATAGATGTGTCTGCCCATCCGCTGCGTGGCGAACTGGTTGAGAAAGTCTTTGGACCTCTCCAGCCAGAATCCCTCGATCTGTTGCCTTGCAAGTGATGAATTCGTGCGTCCGTCACTCCTGGACCATAGCTCCTCCACCCTGTGATGATCTCGCCTTTAGGCCTACGAAATAATTCTTTTAAAATTGAGAGATCGATTTAGAAATATATTTAATTTTGTAACAGGGTATGGTTTCAGAATACAATTCTCTGTTCCAACTCTTAAGGGTGATTTATGAAACCGGGCCATTACTAGGAAAAACACGTGTGCCAAAATACTTTGGTTGGAGGAGGAATCCTAATGGATATTTCAGGTTCATTATCAAGTCAGGGGCGGCCGATGGATATTTGCCCGAGTGGTGACTGACTTTAACGCGAGCAGATTGGATTTACGAAACAATTATCTGGTGAATTTTCTATGGCAGTAGGAAAATTGAAAATTAGTCAATAAGGATTGCTCGTTGGTGTATTTAAATATACTAGCGCGACGCGCCGATTAGGGGTTAAAATATTTAACATATTTGTCAAAATAAGATTGCAGAATTCGTTAAATAGTGACGCACGCAGAAAGAACGAAAACGTGTACAGACAATGCTTATATAATGTTATTATATAACCAATAAAGTCGACGCAAGTAATTAGGATGTGTAGTGAATTGAAGTACGCCACTGAGCTCTTCTTTTAAGCGTTATTGGGATAGTTTATGACTCCGGCGCAGACGAAATTAGTTTACACCACAAAAAATAACGAACATGGTTTCTACACAAAATTCTCTGAAATAATAGTTATTATGTGACAGAACACGATTAAACGATTGAGATATGCATATTGGGAGATGTGCTTATCACTTAAGATTTGAAAAAAAGTGACTAATAAATTATTGAAACCACACAAGTAGATGGGTGGGAGTCGCGGGGCAGGGAAGTGTTGGAGGATAGTCGGGGTAGAGGAGTGTTAGAGGACAGTCAGGGAAGGAACCTAGGGCCGCGCAGACGGGATAAAAATCATCGAGTTTTGATAAACGGCAGAATAATAATTTGGTGCGCGTAAACCGGGAATAATTCAGATAGTTATATATAATAATAAAGGAAGTCGGGGCAGGGAAGTGTTAGAGGACAGTCAGGGAGAGATCCTGTTGAGAATTAAGATCGTCAAGTTCTGAGAGTCGCGAGGAGACCAGCTCGGTGCTTCTAAATCATTTTAATTAAACAAAGAATAGTTCGTCTTTATTAAACAAAAAGAGTCTACGCGAATAAGGAAGTCAGAGATTGAGGCTTGCGAGTTCATATCTGTAAAGTTAGATAATATAATTTGTAAATTGAGGCGGTCGGGACGTACTTACGGGGCACTTAGCAGAGTCAGGATAAAGAAAATCAACGCGAGAATTGTGTTCGACGGCTGCATCTTGGAATAAATAACTGCATGACGGGTTGTGTTTTAGAAGTGCTTGTTTAATTAAATATGATTGTAGTGAATTGATTTGTGAAATTATTTTGTGCAACAAGGCGAATTTGGTAAGTTTGTATAAAATTATTAACATATTTAGTACGGGCCTTGCAGGAAAGAGTCAATTAGGGTTTATATACAAGCCTTAGGAATCTAGGACCTTTTTTTTAAGTCGAGCGGAGCTTTGCACGTTTCCGGGTTGACCGGCTAGCAAGTACCTTTGTTGGGTGAAGTTATTCTTGAGACGAGACCGTTGTAAAAATAATAATTTGGGGTTCAATGGACTAAAATAGCATTTGAAGCACAAAGTGCGCTTTCGGGCAATAAATCTTAGACGAGAGACTTCATTTAAAAGACGGGATTTTGAAACCACAAAACAATAATAAAACCCTTTAAAAGTGCTTTGTTGGTGATCTAGAAAATTAGGTTACTGGGTATTCTCCAATACATAACGGGTACCAAAATACATAGGTATAGAATGTAGGTATAAATTAATTTGTAAAGCGCCTTGGAGGTGTTAATTATTATTTACGAGTTTCGTAATAATATTTTTAAACGTAGCTAGGGGACTATATTTAGGAAAGGGTTTTTGAAAAGGCATTGGGTAATTTAACAGTTTATAGAATGGTGCGTAGCATGGGCATCTTTGCTTACTAACAAAATCTGACATAATTAAATTCCCATTCCAAAAGTTTCCCACACCTTATTCCAAATTTTAGGTATCACAACAAGTCTACTACATAGGACTTTGCATAAACTTGGTTCGATAATTTATCATATAATCACCTTTGGTTCACGTTTAGGTATATTTCTTTCGACTTAGCAAAAAACTTTCATATTGTCGGTTGAATGCAGCCGTCGGTAGGTATTCACATTTTAGCGTGATGCGCTATATCCACCTACTTAATTAACAAACTCTTTTTCTTCAAACTTAATTGAGCGGGTTACGACTCGAGAATGGACGGCGGTTGTCGAATGAATTAACGGGTCCGGCTTTCCTATTTCACCATGAGGAAGTATCTCACGCGACTTTATCGGGGGCGATGTGATCGAAATGCAGGTGGGCTTACACTATTTTCCTAATGTGGAGGCGAAGTAAGCGATGGTCGTGTCTGGTCCGAGCAAATTGGAATCCCTTGTGATCACATCTCGGTAACGTGGATCTCGTACCCGCTCTAGACTGGATTGGAAGCGTGGCCGGAGCCATTCCATGATGTCGACGTATGTACGTCACTAAGGCATTGGGGGACTTCAGGAGAACAAAGGACGTGCACCCATTTCGCCCTCCCTCTACCGCCGCTCCGAGGTACCAGCGGATAAAAGTTGTCGTCGCGGGAGGCCAGTTTGATGCAGGACGAAGATTACGATCTGGCCGGACTACCTTCGTCATGGGGGAAACGAAGTGACGAAATTTGCGTGGGCTTCACTACCTTTTAGGTTACGCTCGTGTGGGGTCTGCCTTGTCGGCGGAACGAAGGGAACATGACATATGGAATCGTTTGGCAACCGATCGGCGGTTCTTTGTTGGAATCCGGATAAGTTTTCTTAACTACTTTTGGTTTACGCTTAGGTAGGTATATTTCCTTCGATATTCGATTTAGCCAAAAACTTTCACATTGTCGGTTGAATGAAGCCGTAAGTAGGTATTCATATTTTAAGCGTAATGCGTTATATCCACCTACATAAGTAGCAAAAGTTTTCTTAACTACTTTTTGGTTTACGCTTAGGTAGGTATATTTCATTCGATATTCGATTTATCAAAAACTTTCACATTGTCGGTTGAATGAAGCCGTCGGTAGGTATTCATATTTTAAGCGTAATGCGTTATATCCACCTACATAAGTAGCAAAAGTTCTCTTAACTCCCTCACACTAGGAATAGGGATCATCCAGCATCAGGGTGGGAAAGTACTCTGGACGAAAGTGCAGCGGGGGAAATAGAAGGGAGGGAAGCCAGATTCACGACCTGGTGCCTTTCATTCTTGGACCCAGCACCCTGGACGCCGAGCTTGACCTTCCTTCTTTGAGCTGATTTTTGAGCTTGAGGTTGGGGTACGCCTATCGTAGAGCATATGCCCGTAACACATATAGGGGAAGGTCCCAAGTTACGCTTGTGTATGTTATGCGAGAGGACGTATTTTTCATTCAAATCAAATACCGATGACCATCGCGATTGCAGGCTGGCGCATGTTTTGTAGCGTGCCTAGGAAAAACGTAATCATTATTTCTACTGGTTCGAGGCGGCGTGCTGGACGGAGAACGGGACTATTGAGGACATGAGTGACTGCCAAGGCGAGGATCGGTGACATCAAAATCTTCCTTAATTAAATTCATACATCGCCAGATCAGAGGAGAGAGCGGCCCCACCGATCTCCTGACATTGCCGATTGTCTAATCAACTTCGGTTTAATGTTTATGCCGATGCTTTAGGAGTTAATGGAACTCAAGTCATCGGCATGCTGAAGAACTTCAACATCATCATCAATCCAGAGTAGGATGTCAAGTTCCAAAACCTCGTGCCACCCACACATTTCCTGAACAGTTCCTGACATCGGCTATCACACCATTAATCGGAGCAGACCCTCATATCAAACGGTATGAGATGACCTCTCATCATCATCATCAACATATTTATAATTTGGCGGCGTAGTGGTCGATATTATTCCCATTATCACTCTATGATCCAGAAACACACATCAAACCCTTTCCCGACAGAAGGCAAAACATGTCGATTTTCATTCGTCGCTTGCGACCTTAACATTCTCCGGAGGCGTTGGAATTGGAAGCTGATTCGGCGGTCTATGACCATCACCTTATCAGTTGGGCTATGGAGGAGTCCAATTATTTAAACAGCACATGTTCTGTCTCATATTAATCCAAAATACCTACCCGTAGAGTCAAATTAACAAAATAAAACAAGCTAGCTAACTAACAAACTGCATCTAGCACTGTAAGTGTAGAATTAGTGCACTCCGTACTGCTTTGAGTGTAAATCTTTTGTTAGAATGTACATAAATGTCAAATTATCTTCATGATAGCATTTTATAGAGCTGCAGAGAGTACGTGACATCGCATCGAAAGGTAGGATCTTCTCAATTCGCCGTTTGAATGTAAATTTATATATTAGATGCTAGGAGGGAAAATGCAGATTACTTCAATAAAAATAGTCGTCGATGAGCGTAGGTGTATAAAAGGTGCTAGGGGAGGAAGCTGAACGAATATAGATAGATAATTAGTTAATTTTCAAGCTAGTCAGACTCAGTCATTGTTATTCGAAGCCTTGCAAATTGTAACACGCCATATCTAAAAGAACAAGGGTTTACCACAAATAAATTATTAATTAAATTGGATTAACTATACCAAACCACTCAAACAAAAAAGTACACAACGTTGTGGGGTTAATTACAATTGATTAATTAAGAGCATCTCGTCACGTTTGCATAAAAGTATTACGTGATGGGGTTGAGAAGGCGCTTCAAAAGAAATGCAGGGGAGAGACGCGAGAACGGGCGAGCTACGAGTTTTAAAGGCCGGGCGGGGTAGCGCCTGTAGCTGTAACAGGGTAGCTGTGCAATGTAGCAGCATTTGGAAACCAAGTGAAGGTTTTACTATTACTTCGTAAGGGGGGGGGGGGGGGTTATCACAACCCCTCATAGCTATTTCCTTCAAAAGAACTTCTTCTTCTTTCTTTCCTTAAAAAAACACTCCACGCAGCATCCCTGCTTCCTGTACGGAGCTAATTTAAAAAATAAATAAAGTTTGCAATTCACACGTGGTACAAGTGAAACCTTCTGAAAACTAAAACAGACAAGAAGCATTTTTTTATGAATGTGAAGGATGATATAGGCCACTTGCATGGATTTCATAACAACTTGGAAAAAATCGTGTGTTTAGATTTTTTTACTAAGATTACAAAAATGTTAGTAAAAATTTTTAGAATTGTACAGTTTTTTATTTTTAAATAAATAAATCCATTATTTGAGCTCGTGAAGTCACTACATGAAAACGTCCCGTCTCCGATTATGTTCCCTTAATTTTATAAAATTCCACACTGATTAATTTTTTTTCTATGGCAACACTTTGATTTCCGGCGAATTTCTGAATTTGCGTCTACTGTTTACTAGATATATTGTTTATTCTATGCGAACTTATCCTTTGGTTTGATTTTTTGATAAAGATGGCGGTGTTTTTACAGATGTTACGAAGAGAACCCCGCACAATTTATTGCTATTCGTGTGGAAAACGTTCATTTTTTAAAATGATTTTCGGCTATGTAATTATCGTTTTTTCGCACCCCTAAAATTATGTCCTGTCTTTCCGGTTTATAAAAAATGGTCTGATTTTTCCGATTGAAATTTTCAAAAAATCGCCAGGGTTTCAAAACACGATTAAAAAAAAATACAGAATGTCTTAGAATATTTGCGTAAACCGAATTTTTTTTATAAATGTGATTCGCTTTCTTTTGTGTTTTCTTTGCCTGTTCATTTTGAAGTGGTTTGAAGATTGGATATTGATTTTATAAAAATAATAATATTTATATTTTTTTCGGTTTTCTTAAGGATTCGATCCTCGGTCCCCTGAATATCTGGCCGCTAAAGTTAAGCGAAACCGGTCTATATATAACAAAATAAATTCGTGGTTAAAAACAAAGTGTTTGTTTTATTTATTTTTATAATATAATGTCTAACCACAAAGTAATTGCTTCTTATGAAAAATATAAAAATAAAAAAAATTAAAAATTAAAAAAATTATTTTCTTATATTTCTCTCGCAGGTTAAATCCTAAAGATATATGTGTTTGTCTATTTTTAGTTTCGCTCGCTTCCGTTTCACCGAGTTTCAAATCACAACGATGCTAAAGAAGTTTTCCCTTCCATAAAAAATCGTGGAGCAAGACTTTAACCTACAAACTCACTCTGTGAAAAAATCTTATACAAACAAGAAAACATACGTAAAATATTGCAAAAAAAATTGGAGACTTCCTCCCAAGTAGGTTATTACTTTCGTACGGTCGGGAAAATGAAATGTTGCCTCATTTTGCATCCCGTACAAACTTAAAATAACTTTCTAATGAACTCGTCTACATACATTAACTATTAATGCAAAATACGACTGAAAGATGGCTCACGGCAGTGTTATTCTTCCAAGATTTTTTCCCGACTTTTCGCATCCTTACCCCTGTCCTGACTTCTCAAATTTCAACTATTTTCCCGAACCCTGAGTAAAAATATGGAATCCTAAATACGAACAAATAGTTCTGCCTTTGAGATCGGTTCGTCCTTTTAGCGGCGTGCGCGGCAATTTGTATGGCTATTCAAAACAGTGGGTATGGGGTTGAACATGCCTTAGGCGACTCGGGTAAGACGGTGGCCTAACGTAAAACTTGATAAAAAATGCTAGCGAGGAAACTTTTAATATTGCCCATAATGTTAGTAGTCACCGCGCTGGTTGTGGAAGTACTAAGAATGTTGTGAATATTATGATCGAATATTATCATTCCGAATTTACACAAACGATATCCGAAGTCCCCTGCATTGCCCGTTGGTACAAATGGTTCGGACGAAAGTTTTGAAGTTGTGAAATCTAGTAATCTGGGTGTACCTAGTTTTAAGCCGAAAATAGTAATATTGTCAAAAATTTAAATAGATTTTCTGGTACTCGATTTACTTCGTCGTTCCACGTCTTCCCCGTGTGTCCCCATCATTTTCTATCATTTACATTCATAAGCATCGCTTTCGTAATTTTATCTATTTCGTTTACATATGCCTTGTATATATACCTCACTTTACCACAGATATGTATTTGTTTCAAGTCGACCACGACTTCTTTCACCTCTCACTTTTATGTCATACATTTTCCTTACTCCCGTTTCTTCATTCATCACATACGTCACATTTTACCACAAATGAGTATTTGATTAATTTAATCGTGTAATATCTAGCGCATCTTCTACTTATTACCACGACACACATTCTCCTTTTACCCTTTCTTCGTTCATCACACAGACCTAATTTTACCACCCATAAGTATTCGTTTCACTTGTTCGTACCATGTATTCCTCGAGCGTACCTGACATCTATCAACCACTTCCACGTCTTACGTTCTCCTTACACCCCTTTCTACTTCATCACACACAACTAAATTTAACATACCTAAGTATTTTTTCACTTAATCGGGCCATGTCTTCCTCGGTCGTCCCCGACTTCATCTACCATTCACTCCCGCGTCACACGTTCTCCTAACCCCCTTTTCTTCGTTCATCACTTTCCTCATTTTACCAAACGTAAGTATTTCATTCACTTGGTCGTGCCATGTATTTGTCGGGCGTTCCCAACTTCTTCTACCATTTTCATCCATGTCATACATTATCCCTATAACTCTTTCTTCGTTCACCAAGTACTTCTCATTTTGCCACGAATCATTATTTGATTCACCTCTTTTACGGTCGTCCCCTTATTTTTCTTCCATCCACTGGTGTGTACTTCGTTATTATTAAAAAACTATTTTATATTGATTTTAATTCGTCTCTGTATATCATTCCGGTGTGTAGATAATGCGTAAAGTTTTCCTTCTCCTACCATTGAAACTACTATCTTAACACTCATGATATTAAAAAGAAAAAAAATTGAGATTTCTGCGAAATCATTCCATTGGGATGGGTCTTTTCCAAAAAAAATTAACAATAATTCATCCATATTTTAAACTTGATTATCACGTGTTGTGAAAGTTCTATTATTATGTAAATTCTGTGATTATTTCAGTTTTATGAAGCAACTGCCATATAATGATATAATAACAGAACTCGAATAGAATTTACACAGCACAGAACGTGACAATGAGCTTCAAAAATTTGATGAATTGTTCAATTTTTTTTAAACAAGAACAGACATGCGTTAGAAGACAGATTCTTAAATTCAACCACACAGACGCAAGCCTATTAATACTGTTTGATTATTGAAGATGCATAACTGATGTCCCTGGCATTGCATGTTCTCGACGCATAGTTTTTCGAAATCAAATGTAGATAGATATTGTAATCGAAATTTTTCAAAAAGTAACAAAATACTACTTTAAGGGGTATACAACGGGGGTGTGATAGTTTTACGATATCTCTTGTATGGTCTGGTGACAAAAATCATGAATTTCGGAATAAAATTATCGTTTTGTATACAAACCAAATTCACCTTGCATGCGCACTATCCACATATAGACAATCAATTTTTTTATGTAAAAAATAATATAATGCCAGGAAAATAAACAGAAGCTATGGAAATAATATTTATTTTTGTCTTCAATAATAGCAAAACCACTATGTGGTGTCAATTAAATAAATAACTTTAAATAACAAATAACTTTGTTTACATTATACAAATTGTTAACATGCTAAAAAACCAATGCAGAAACATAATATGATCACGAGCGCAGAAAGCTAGAATAATTTAACCATTTATTTTTTTGTAAAAACATTATAAGAAATTTAATAAATTTAGTCCACTTAAAGTTCACAATGTAGTTTTTTTTGTTTCCTCGAATCAAATAGTTTGAAAATTATATTTAGAGAATTTTAAAAATTAAAAAACAAATTTCAACATTGGGTAGGTTTTATGAAAACTATCTGGAAATAGTATCCACCCACACTTAGCCCAAAGTGATGAACGGTAATTGTTAAAATCTGGAGTGATCCTTTTAAATAAAATCTCGTTCTATTTACAAACTTTTCACTTTTATTTCAACTTATTGAACATGGACAATTTATAAGAAACAAAACCGGTAAGAATAACAACTGTTACACTAGCCCTGACTTATGAGCTGTTTTGAGTTTATTGTCAAGAAAGAACGAACACAAAAACACATGATGCGAGCCTTTTTAAAGAGTAACACACCTCCATCAAAACAACTAGTCATTGTGGAGTGGGAGACTAGACGATAAAACGAAAATCTACAATATCGATCAATATCCTGATAATCATCCATAAGCAAGGACCCACACCATTTGGGTGAAACATAGTAAGCTGAATTAATTGACCACAGATGTCGGTAGCCTTCACTTTTTTAACATATTGCCCGGGGCGGGATTCACAAATTTTATTAAAATTTTGGAATCATAATCTATTTAAAAATAAACTATAAAACAAACAAAATAAACCAAAAATCCTAAATCTAAGTACCTATACCACAAAAATACTAATAAAATAATTCAAAATAGCATAAATTAACTAAAAACCTTTTTTTTTATCCTACACTGAACTTATAATTTAACTGTATAAATGCTGTTGAATTACTCTATTAATTAACAAAAAATAACTAAAAATTATTAATCCTATTAAATAACTAAAATATTCAAATGACTAAATTACAAAAGTGTACATACTAAATTTTACATATTTAAATTGTCCAATAACACAAAATAATATTGTTTACACTGAACACAACACAATTATTGTTCTTTTTTCTTCTTTCTTCTCAAGTCTTCTGCTTGATCCATCCAAGGTGTAGTCGAGAAGATAAGTACCATAGTGTAAGGTACATAATCAATCCTTGGTAAGGTCCGGGATGTCAATTACAGGTTTAGTATCTGACTCCAGGGGCATCAGACATATCTTTGTGATGGGCCTCACAAAGATTCCTTGAGGTGTTTTTAGGGTAACAACTCGTACTACTCCATCCGCTCCAGGGTGTGTCTGCAGAATTCGGGCCATTTTCCATAAAGGTGGAGGTAAATGGTCTTCCTTTAAGATCACCAGATCGTCTTTTTGCAGTGCCCGTTGAGTGCTGGTCTGCCATTTAGTCCTCTTTTGCAGTTCCATCAGGTAATCTTGCTTCCATCTAGACCAAAAAGATTGAATTAGCGAACTGATCCTCTGATATTGAGTTAGTCTGTTGTCTGGTATCGCCCGGAAGTCTCTCTCCGGAATGATAGAGGATTCAGTGCCTATAAGGAAATGGTTTGGGGTGAGTGGTTGGTAATCATGGATGTCATCGGACAAGGAAGTTAATGGACGGGAGTTCAGACAGGCCTCAATCTGACAAATTAAGGTATACAAGAGTTCAAAGGTTAATGAAGAATTATTAGTGATTCTATACAAATGGAACTTTGCTGACTTAACTGCTGCTTCCCACAAACCTCCCTGATTAGGGGCTCGAGGGGTTATGAACTTCCACTCAATACCTCTGTTCACTAAATAATTTTGAATCTTGTCGTTGTTTTCCCTCAAACTGGTGTACAGCTCTTTGAGCTTGCTGCAAGACCCTCTGAAGTTACTAGCATTGTCGGAAAAGATCTTTTCAGGTTGCCCCCTACGGGAGATAAACCTTTTTAAACTGTTCAAAAAAGCATTGCTAGATAAATCCGAAACTAATTCCAAGTGAACAGCCTTGGTTGAAAAGCAAATAAAGATACATAAATACGATTTCACGAGGGAAGCTTTTCTCAGCGTCCCACTTTTAATTGGAATTGGTCCGGCATAATCGATTCCAGTGATTGCGAAAGGACGACTCGGCGTGGTTCTTTCGGGTGGTAAATTTCCCATGATTTGATGACCGGTTCGGGGACGACATCTAAAACACACAACACATTTATGTAATATCTTTTTAATAGTATTTTTCCCAAAGATAGGCCAAAATTTAAGTCGTATTTCAGCTGATCTCAGTAGACATTTCAAGCTTGATTCCAATTCAGCTACACTTAAATTGCCTGAAATTCTACCTTTAACACTTCTGCAGTTATTGACAAATCGCAACACATATGCAGTAACTCTTTTCAATTTAACAAATGATGAGAATTTTTTAAATATCTCCCATTCTTGAACATCTGTGGATAATAGAATATTTTTGCCTTTGAGTTCCGGAGGGTTTGAACACGAAATATTTGATATAGGCCAAGCGTTGACTCCTTCGGTCAACCAACTTGGTCCATTCCACCATATTGCAGAATTTATCAATTTATCTGTAGTGGTTCCTCTTGAAAGTATATCCGCTGCATTGTCTGCTGAAGATACGTGTCTCCATCGATCTGGATCACTAAGTTCTTGTATTTCAGCTACTCGGTTTGCAACGAAAGTAGCCCATCTCGTAGGTTGACTTGATGGTTTCATTATTACATAAGAAAAATAATCAGATTCATTATTCCATCTTAATCCTAATATTTTCTCAGTCTTTGGATTGTCAGTAATAATTTTTTCAGAATTGCCTGATTCGGCAATCTTAGCTTGGCCCGACTCGGCTGACAACTCCAAGACATCAGACCTCCATTTCCTTAAGGTCATCCCCGCAGACAAAAAGATGCTGATTAATTGCTCTTTTAACTCTCTACAGGATTCCATGTCATCTCCTCCGGTTAACAAGTCATCCATATAGAAGTCATTTTCTATGACCTGACTAGCTCTAGGAAAATTTATATTGTTATCCATACCAATTTGCCGTAGAGTTCTAGTGGCTAAGAAGGAGGAAGGCCCCAGACCATATGTGACTGTCTTCAGACGGTAATGCTTGAGCACCTCCTGCGGCGACTCGCGCCATACTATCTTCTGCAGGTCACGGTCCGCTTCACACACGTTAATCTGGCGGTACATCTTCTCGATGTCGGCCGTCAGGATCACTTGATGTTTCCTGAAATGCAATAGTTGGGTGTATAAGTCCTTTTGTATAACAGGTCCTGTCATCAAGGCGTCATTGAGAGAAATTCCATTTGAAGTTTTGGCGGAGCCGTCAAAAACGACCCTCACTTTAGTAGTAGTGCTTGATTCTTTTATTACAGCGTGATGAGGTAAAAAATAGGATTCACGATCCCCCTTTGACTGGTCGCACACCTCCATATGACCCAATTCCTCATATTCACGCATGAATTGTATATATTGTGTCTTCAATTCGGGATTCGACACAAATTTTCTCTCTAAATTTTTAAATCTTTTTTCAGCAGTGAGCAATGAACTTCCCAGCTGATCAATGCATGCTCGACGCGGTAAACTTACTACGTATCTACCGTCGTCTTGTCTGGTATGAGTACTAGCGAAACTGGCTTCACAAGCCTTTTCTTCATGATTTAGAATCTTAGTGGGATTAATCTCCTCCAATTTCCAAAATTTTTCTATTTGATGACTTATTTTATTTATAGATAAACTACAAAAATCTGATACAGGCCTTTGCTTGGGGTACATGTTGATCGGTCCTGATATGATCCATCCCAGTTGCGTACGTTGAAGTGTTGGTCCCGACTCGAGTTTCAATCTATCGTTGGTTAGGATTTCCCAAAAACTTTCCGCGCCCAACAGGATGTCAATAGGTGCAGCTATATTGAAGTTCGGGTCAGCTAGCTCCAATCCTCGTGGTAGCTTGAAGACTTTTTTCTCCATTGTCACTTGTGGTAAGTTTGTTGTAATCTCCTGTAAAATCAGACATGATATTTCGCGTTTATAATCAGTATTAAGCGCAGTCATCTCCACTGAAATTCTCTTTTTTATGTGTGTGATATTATTATGGATCCCAGAGACGGGTTTGTTTATCAATTCACATGGTAAATTTAATTTATTAGCAAATTCAGCTCTCATAAAATTTGACTGGGCCCCTGAATCAATCAGAACACGGGCTTTAAAAATCTTATTGTTACTACCCACAACTCCTATGTTGGCAGTTGACAATAATATTATTTTTTCTGCTTTATCCGATGCAGAAAAATTTGATACTGAAACCTCGTTATCAGCATCCATATTGGAGGCCTCCCGCAGAGGTACCTCATTGTGTAGCAAGGTGTTGTGGTTATCTTTGCCACAACGCCTGCAAGAAAGGTTTGCCTTGCAACTCTGTGCATGGTGACCCACCTTTAAACATTTAAAACATGCTTGGATTGATTTCGTAGCATCAATCCTCTCATGTTATTTCAATTTTATAAATTTTTTGCAATAATAAATTTGGTGACCTTTCTCATTACAATAAATGCAGTTGTTAGCCTTTACCGCTAAAAATACTGATGAATCTTTTTTGTAATTATTGTTACTTATTTGTGTTTTATGTAAGCTAGAAATCTTTTTCTCAGAAGCGTTCATAAGTTCCAATACTTGTGCCCTAGCAGATAAACATTTTAAGAATTCCTTTAACGTAGGTAATTCGTCTTGCAATGTATATTGCTCCCAATTTTTTCGGGTAGATGCGTCTAATTTATTTGATATTATATAAATAATCAACGGATCCCATTGATCTACCTTGATCCCGATATTTTGTAATGCCTTTAAACTAACGTTTGTTTCATCAATTAAATACCTCAATGCTACAGGCTCTTCTTGTTTCATGTCTTTTAATTGAAATAGAGATTGGATGTGTTTATGCGCGGTAGTTCTTAAATTTGCATATCGTTCATTTAACAATTCCCAAGCGGAAAGGTAATTTAATTCGGAAACTTCTAGATTAGCAATTATTTTCAATGCGTTTCCCTTTAAGGTGGATTGCAAGTAAAAGAATTTTTGCACATTGCTTAAAGTATTGTTATTATGGACTAAAGTCTTGAAGGTTTCGACGAAATTAACCCAATTTCTCTGATCTCCATGAAATTCCCGCAATTGAAGGGTGGGTAGTTTTATTTCCACCTTACTTTGATCGACGGATTCGATCGCGCCCTTGGCCGTTGCCAAAACTGAGAAATATTGGTTTTCGAAAGCTTCTCGTTGACTATAATTTTCAATTTCGTCTGAATCCGGTAACATTTCAATTTTCAGTTGAACTGCTTCGAATTCATCTAGCAATGATTTCACCCGATCATATCTTAATTTAATTTCATTTACCGACAATGCATTTAATGAATCTGCGAACCTAGTCAATTTTCCCTTAATCACGCCACGTTTGCTTATTAATGATTTTATATTTTCCATTTTTGATTATATTTTGTTACTATCGCTTGACAATTATTTTATTTGAGCAAAGCACCCGTTTGAAAGAATACCAATGACAAACTTGACAATACTATTTGAGAACACTATTCAAGTAATATTATATTATTATTCTCAAGTGGGTAGTGATTTTATTTATAATAATGACTCTATTTAAGATAAATCTCGTTTAAATACATGAGGTCTGAATAAACATAAGATAGATGTGATAGGAAGACACTGAATACTTATCTCAGAATTGCTATGTGGTCCACTTTCCTTAATGATTTCCAGGTTCAATCAATTTTGTATTTTTTGGCTGCTGGTTCCTTGTTTTTTATTTATATATACAATCTCCTGATTGTAATCCGGTGGAAGGATCAAATGTTAAAATCTGGAGTGATCCTTTTAAATAAAATCTCGTTCTATTTACAAACTTTTCACTTTTATTTCAACTTATTGAACATGGACAATTTATAAGAAACAAAACCGGTAAGAATAACAACTGTTACACTAGCCCTGACTTATGAGCTGTTTTGAGTTTATTGTCAAGAAAGAACGAACACAAAAACACATGATGCGAGCCTTTTTAAAGAGTAACACACCTCCATCAAAACAACTAGTCATTGTGGAGTGGGAGACTAGACGATAAAACGAAAATCTACAATATCGATCAATATCCTGATAATCATCCATAAGCAAGGACCCACACCATTTGGGTGAAACATAGTAAGCTGAATTAATTGACCACAGATGTCGGTAGCCTTCACTTTTTTAACAGTAATTGTTCGAGGAATACATATCATGGTAATATGAAACTTCTTTCAGTGTACAGGATCATCGAAAAATAATACCAACTTTGAAAAAATTATAGCACCGAAACTTTTTTATGTTAAACGTGTAGTTCTGTTACTGAACGCTAGCTGGTGAACGTAAATTTTGTTTTGGAGGTGGCGTGACCTTGCTGTGCGCACACTAGATGCGCAGTAGCCAAGGTCGGCCGCGGGCGCGCCAACGACTGCCGCCGTTCAGTACCTACGATGTTGACCGTTCAACAAAACGCACAGTGCGTTAATTGGAACGCAGGGTCAAAATCACCTGTCAGTGACAAAATATATACATGTATATATATATTTAAAGAAAGAAGAATATAATATATATATATATATATTTTATTTAAATGCCAACATCGACATTTTTTTAAAATTTCTATTTTCTTATTGAAGTAAGCTACCCGCGGCTGACCTTGGCTACTGCGCATCTAGTGTGCGCGTAGCAAGGTCACGCCACCTCCTAAACTCACGTTCACCAGCTAGCGTTCAGTGACAGAATTACACGTTTAACATAGAGGGTTTCGGTGCAATTTTTTTTTAAATGTTGGCATTATTTTCAGATGATCCTGTACATAATGAAACAGTATTTAAAGGCGTAAATCTTTTTTTTCTATTATGTATTTTTTTAATGTAAAGTATTTTTTAAGTGAAATTTTCTTCAGCACCGTTGTGATTTGAAACTCGATGAAACGATTAATAGTGACACTTAAAAGAGACAAACGAAATCATACACAGTATTTAACCTGCGAGAGAATGAGACAGTATAGTCGGTCTCCTCTTTTTGCGGTGCTTCGTAGCCTATTGGTCTCCTCTTTGTGAGGTGCTTCATAGTCTTCCCACTATTGTCTACTTAAGCTTTCTCAGGTTTCAATTCTACCGCGTGTGAATTGCACACTCTGATTTTTATTCAATGTACCAGCGCAGTCCCGTGAAAAATCACCATATCATTATCACGGTATTGTCTAAATTTTCGATAAATCAGTTCCAGTTTTGAAAATGGCAAATTAAAATATTTTTCTGTTAACAATGTAATTTGTATAAGTTCTTAGGACATTTAGTTAGAGGACACACAAGCAAAATTAGTATTTTTGATAACAATTTTTATTATAATTATTAATATTCAATCAGTTTACCCTTTCCATAAAACTAGTAGATTCTAAATAGTTCATAATTTTAATCTGATATACATATAAATATGTACGTAGTTTACAAATTTGTTAAAAATTGCTCCATGTAAATTGTTAACCCTTATGGTTCAGTGCTTAGTCATTTCTCTATTTTCGTTAATCAAACATAATTATTATTTTGAATATCTATATAAATTGTATTTATAGCGTAATAGGCCACTTGCATCACATTTAAAAAAAAAATTCCGGTTTAGTAAAATATTCTAAGACTTTCTGTATTTTTTTTAATCGTATTTTTGAAACCCTGGCGATTTTTTATAAACCGGAAAGACGGGACATAATTTTATAGGTGCGAAAAAACGATAATTACATAGCCGAAAATCATGTTTAAAAAATAACGTTTTCCACACGAATAGTAATAAATTGTACGGGGTTCTCTTCGTAACATCTGTAAGAACATCGCCATCTTTATCAAAAAATCAAACCAAAGGATAAGTTCGCAGAGAACAAACAATCAATCTAGTGAACGTTAAATGCAAATTCGAAAATTCGCCGGAAATTAAAGTGTTGCCATGTAAAAAAAAAAATTAATCAGTGTGGAGTTTTACAAAATTAAGGGAACATAATTGGAGACGGGACATCTTTGTGTAGTGACGGTACGAGCTCAAATAATTGACTTATTTATTTAAAAATAAAATAAACAAAAATTTTAACAAAACAAAAAACGACTTCAAAAAATGCACTAAAAAGGAAAAAAAATATTTTTGGAGTCGCTGTCAGCCAAGGTAACTGCATACAAAGGTAGTTATAGGTGAGATGTAGAGATTTTGGCTGACACCGACTCCAAAAATAACAATCGTACGAAATTTTTTTTTTACTTTTTAGTGCATTTTTTTAGTCGTTTTTTTGTTTTGTTAATTTTTTGATTTTTAGTGACGAGCGTTCGTAAAGAAGTTAAAAAGTAAAATTTACAGTCCGATGAAATGCAAAGTGGCCGAGTCAAAACAATCAGTCAATAAAAGCAAAGTATTAAATGGAAATAAATTAATCACAGTTGTAAAGATAGATACCAACGACGTTGGTAGGTTTGACTTCAGCTAATTCTATTGACATTTTATTTTATCCGTTATGTGTGCCGTGAATTTTGTGAGTGAATGTTCCCAGAACCGTATTTTAAAAAATGTGTATGTTTTAAAAAATTGTCGTGTATGATGATCTGAAAAGTTACTGATGTTCCCGAAAAACTTATTGCTGTCTATGTACACCACCACAAGGTACCGTATACTTACATTTTAAAGTTTTACGCATGACAGCTTTACTACCTTCCGAAAGTCTTGCCAGCAATTATCAGTTTCTTTGTCAGCAAATATTTAGCAATAAAATAACGACGTTTTACCAGTAGGTGAATTTATTTATTTATGTATTTATAAAGGCAAATTTGAAAGTTGTTATTTTTAAAAGTATCTTATTATTAAAAATAAAAACCCAGAAGTATTATCAAAACGGCAAATGTATTTCAGAAGAGAAACTGTTGCCTGTAGAATATCATCAAGCGCGCCATCACTTCTAAATTTATGTAGGACAAAGTTCACCATATTTCTGTGATAATTTGATGCATTTTCTGCTCGTTGTTTACAGTGACAGCATTCGCCTAAGAACCGGCCAGAACTTCATTATTAGTTTTACGGCTCCATTTTCCGTCGCTGACTCGCGCCGGTTCCGCCTCTCAAAGAAACTTTACCGGCGACGTCCCATCGAAATGATATTTCTCCCTTTAGTACACGTGCAAGAACTTTAATTCCTTATCTTTAATTATTTATTGAAATGGTCCCGTTGAAGCTGTTGGTGTTTGCTGGTTAGGTAGATTATTGTTTTTATATGTATTGTTCAGTGAAGAATCAAACGAACCATGATGATCAATGCAAGTTCAAATTCACTGTATTTGAGTGACATATGAGCATTTTCCGTGAAACAGTTATGAGCATTGAATGCGTTGGGGAACCGTACTTTCGAGACATGTTCACGAGAGACTGATAAAGGCAATGAGTGTAGACGACTGGCAGGCAATTCAGTTAATGGAGGGCTGAATGCAATAGTCACTAATAAAACGATGTCAAAGGAATCGAGGCTCGCAGTGCACAATGACGTTCTAATTTCAAGCACGCTTTAATATTAATCATGCATGGAATCCGTAGAAAATGTACTAGTTTAGAAGCAGTGCAACAGAAATGATGATTCAGGTATTAATATTTCTGTTTAAAACCAACTCTGACCGAGTATAAATGATGAAATTGATTAACATGGGAGCAGTACTTCCTTCGCTAGGAATACAAAATGCTAGAGTCGGATGATTTCATGAGTCATTAAAAGAGAATAGATTGTTTGAATATGAACAATGCAGGATATAATTGTATGGTTTTCCATCTTCTTAAGTGTTAAAATGGAGTAAAACATTGAAAATATCGATATTACGGTTATTTTCAAGATTTTATAATCATGTTGCTGAGCTGCTGGCGACTGGCCATTCGAAATGATAGGGACAAGTCGAGTCTTGCGTCGCTAACAAATTGAGGGGAAGAAGTGGATCGATCTAAAAAATATCCGATTGAGGAACCTTAGACAATGGACCGGGCTCTGTTCCGCGCCAAGGACCGCACGGGGAGCCTGGGGGTAATCAATCGTGGTGTTCGACGCCTTCTATTGGCCAGAAAAGCAGCACAAGAAAAGGGAAGCTAGAAAAGGCAATGAGTCTTTTGGGGCAAGCTACAGGTGTATTTCGTAATAAAAAAGTCATTTTTACTAATTAAATTTTACATTTTAGCTTTAAATATCGCTAAATCGGGAAATGATTAATATTGGTAAAATGATTATGCGTAAGTTTCAAAAAAATCTATAAGTGTATCTTTATCCTTAACAGGCGTTTAATGATTATTGTACCACGTAATAATTTCAATAATATGTGTGATGTCAAATGCGGATTCTTCTAATTCAGAACTCTACAAAAAAATATACCTACCGGAATGTGTTTTGATGTGACTCTAATATAATTCTGTTCTGCATTTATTTTATTTTTATACCGCTTTATTATGACATTTTAATTAACCACCTGGAAAAGCACTCGAAATTTTTTCCGCTCTTTCGGTTTCCGAAATTCTGCTAAAAATAATATATTCAAAAATTTGTTTTTTTAGTGATAGATATAGCTATTTTTCATGGGTTTGTCATAATATACAGGGTGTTAAGAGACACACTTGACTTTCTTTAATCAGTGATTTCTGACATTATTTAATGTAAAAAACGTGTATAAAATATTGGTGACTTTTTTCAGGTATAATTTTTTTTTCAAAATCAAACAAAAAAAATGTTCTTCCACGTGACGTCTCTAGTCATTTGGTAATTGACCAACCTCTCTCCCCGACCCTAACTGTCCAGTACATACTGGCTACCTGAATAGATAACCATAAAATTTTTTTTTTCTAAAATGCAATGAACGATTTATCGTTTTACGTACAAAAAAATTGTATGAATTTATTATATTTTTTATCTTGTCCTAATTGATGTAAAGATACAAGGAGGTAATCCCTTTTTTTGGTTAAGATACTACACTGATAAAATGTAAACTGTTGATTTCATCAAATAAATTAAACAACGAATTTTATTTTTGTACTCCATTTTTTATTTATTTAATATTTGTATCTTGCAATTTTTACATGTTATACGGTGTAATAAAGAAAAATAATAATAGCCTGTCCGTACCATAAAGAGACAAGGCTCTTTGTGTTTGGTGAGGGAAATCATATCTAAAAGAATCGTCTCATCTTCTTCTGGAGCCATATCCTAACAGAAATTCTCCATCTTTACACTTCAAACAGCAGCCCTGAAAATTGCAGTGGAATTGCACTGGTAGCAGTCAGTTTATTCTAGAGTTTACCAGAATATTCCTTATAATACTCAAAATAAAGTCAATAGAGAGATCCTTTTGTAAACTTCCAAGATTAAGTTCATGTAAATATTCCTGTAGCGAAGCCGAGCAAGTTCCGTTTGGCCTTGATTCCGATAAAGAAGTTGCACAACCATGAATAATTTAATTCACTTTATTCCGCAATAATATGCATGCACTTTGAATAATGTGTACCTTTTGTATTGAGCTGTACCTATAAGCACGGAATCTAGATTTCCTATTGAGAATGCATCGAAGACTCACAATCTGCATACCAAAAATGTGACAAAGTAAATCTCAGATTCTGTTGTTCTGCAAAGTGAATCTACATTTTAAATCGAAGCGAATAAAAAATTATTGTGATTTTAAAATCTCTGTGCAACCTCAATAAGAAAATAATCTTTTTTCTTAGATATTCTCATTTTGTAAGCTATCGTACATTGACTAAATATCAAAGGAATCCCAGAGACAGCATACGGAAGACACTAGGAATAGGAATACATAATAAATTGTGTTTCAATAAAACAAGATATCGGTCATAAACAAATCACGTTTAAATTATCCTTACAATTCGCAGACATGCTTCGACCTAGTTACAACAGGATTTTTAATATGAAATATTAGCAAAATAAGGAATACACAAGAAGTCATAAAAAAATTTTAAAATGTTCATTTGATGCAAGTAGTGCCGTGCCAATATTTTACTAATATCTTGAAACTAATCCATACTGCTGTACTTCATCCTTTCCTTTAATTAGTAGTCATTTCTCAACAATAAAGTATTTCTCTTATAGAAATCTGTAATTATGTTTGTTTGAGGAGATCACTTCATAAAATATTTATTGCGAAAAATGTTCTGAAAGCCGAGAGTTTCGGAATCTCAAGCTAAACTAATAATTCGACAACATAAAGCAAAGTTCTCATGTTCCAAAAGCAGTTTGAACATGGCTAGAATATTTAAATTTCTTTTTTTTTACTTTAATGGATAGTATTTTTTGGGTACATTATATTCTACATTGCTAGGCATAATTTGTGCAATATGTATTATTTTTTAATGCTTGTCCAAAGGAGTGCTAAATATTTTTTTAAAAAATCGAAAACGAATATAAAACCAAAAAATAAAAATATGAATTTCAAATAAGGATAGTAAATATTTAATCTTCTTATATTTTATTTATATTTATTTACACTTTGTTTTACTGAAGAGTTTTACTAAATTTTATTTTTTCTGTAACCGGTGTCGATACATCCGTGTCATTCACTTAAAATGAATGTATCGAAGTCGGTAGCAGAATTTTTTTTAATTTAAGGCTCCGTTCGGAGAGATATGAAATTACGAATGTTAGAAGAGCGCGCTAACATTTACAACGAAAAAATCGATGCAAAAATCATGAAAATCTTTAATAAAACACGACTCGTTTAAAAGAGAGCAAAAATCTCGCGATAATTGTCTTAAACAGCATTTAAAGAAACGCTGTGAATTTTTTCATACGTACAACTTGTAAAATTTATTTATTTATTTATTGATCTGAATACGGGATGTTTACATTATATTATTCGATGCCTGTCTCGCTAGGGTGTACTGTGTTGGGACAAATAACTGAAACAAACGTGTTTATAATAATTTTTGGAGCATACTTTGCGATTTTTTCTATCTAGGGAATTTTATATAATTTGCGTTTGGGCGCGACTAATGTCTAGATATTATCTTCAAGAATAACATATATTTTTTTAAAAGCTAAAAAATTTCAAATGCCTCTTAAGTTGTTCATGGAAAGTAAAACTGTTCAAAACAATATGTCTAGAAATAGTTACATGCATAGTTAATGCCCAAGAAATACAAAAAACTCATTTATTTAATTAACGCCCGGATTGTATAAATTAAAACTGAGAAATTATTTTTAACACGAGAAATAAAAAATTGTTTGAAAACTTCTTTGGCACTGCTGTGATTTGAAACATGATGAAACGAAAAAGCGACACTAAAAAGAGTCAAACAAATATATCTGTAGGATTAAGCCTGCAAGTGAATAAGATAGTATAATCCGTCTCCTCTTTGTGCGATGCTTCGAAGCCTCTTTACTCTTTTCTAAATTTTTTTCTGAAGGATTCTGAAGGTTTGTAAATTGCACACACTATTTTTTTAATATAATACATTTATTTTCAAATTTCGGGCCATCTTTTGGCCGGCTAGAAGAAAATTTCAAAGAAATGCTTAGCGCGAATGCCACCGAAAGATGATAGATTGCAATGTTATCGACAGCGAGTCTATCTGAAAGAATCAAAAATTCTAAAATGCAGCGGTCAGTTATTGCATTATCATTGAAAATAATTTTAAAATTAGTAGCAACGGCACAATAGAGAACTTCATTCCATTTTTTTAAATTGTTTTTAATAAATAATGATCTTCTAACTTAAATAACTGCATTTTTTTTTAGATTGATCAAAAAGTAAAAATAATTGTCAAAGATTGTCAAATTTTTCTAGATCCCCCGAAAACCACCGTATGTTATGGTGGGTCGTGTGACGTCATCAATCACGTCATCTACTATAAGATCACGCAATCATTTCGACTCGCCGCCATTTTGAAATTTAGAGTTCGAAGGAATCTCCCCAGAAGTAGCATTACTCCGTTAGAGCACTTAGACCTGGGTTCGAGTCCCAGTGGAACCATTATCTTTTTATGATTTTTCTGTCTCCAGATTTTGATTGAGTTTCGCTAATATTGTCTTCATTTAATTAAATATAATAATTTGAGATTTTATTCATAAAGTTAAAAATAATAAATAAAAAATTACAATTTTTTTTGTTTAATAGTTTTTAAATATTTTCAAAAATAGAGATAACGTAATAAGAGATACCTTTATTTTTGAAACTGAATTAATTAGGCCTAGATAATGTTTCAATAAACACAAGAACTAAATCTCTTTTTGTATATAAATAAACGAATATTAACATGAAATGTTGTTAATACGATGGCTTGTGTTATACTTATATTTCCGTACAATGGTAAATCAGTGACGTCACCACTAAACATTTTAGTAATACCAACTTGACGGCGTGTTTAAACGACACTAATAAAAATGCACTTTTTAATATTTTTTTTTTAAAACTGGACGTTTAATTTTTTAAATAAAACTTTTATATTCAGAATCAGCGTTTATCGGTCTATATGAACATATTTTTTTAAAGCCTTAAAATTGTCACTTGAGTTCCTTATTGAACTAGCTGTTTTGATGATACGTCTCTCGGTTAACCGTTCACGGCTCAATTTGAACCGTGACCCTGAAAAAATAAATAACTACCCTTTAAACATTCATTTGTGTTTCCAAAATAAATTATTCTTGTACCTTACTTCTCCCGATTGTCTAATATTTAAATGTTAATAATAAAAATATTCCAAAGTTGCATTTCACAAATCACGTAGTGAGGACCGATTAGGAGATATTTTAGAAAGTGCTTTAACAGAGACGTTTGGTTAAAGTCAATTTTACTTTCATTGTCATATTTTATCAACGCAATATATTTCAACTTGCAACGGATCATTAAGAATCTTTTACTGTTTTTTTAGGTTTTACTTAGGTTTTTAAAATGTTTGCAATCAATTTTTATTGTTTCATTTTATTAGCCTTGGTGATATTAGTCTCTGATTTTTTTTATTTTTTCCTTTCATGTATTCGATTTCCCTTTTGTCTAGAATATTTTGACTTCAAAATACCCATTTATCTACTCGGTTCAATGTTTTATTACTATCTTCCACAGTTTAGCTTTTTTGAATTAAATCAGAAACTGAACAAATAATATTTATAAATTCTTCCCTAAAAATCATAATGCTAAACATTTTCAGTTTTTACAAGTATTATCGGGCAAACTACGTACAGAGAGAGATACATCATTTGCATAATTAACTGCGCCTGGTTTCATGTAGAAAACACGCTGCAAGAACAAAGGATGCTGGGAGGATTAGAATCAGGAGGTGGGAATATAATCTTCTGCATAATTACAAAAACAAGCTTTGAACGTATGGCAGGCGGAAGGGTGGGTAACAGGTACCCACCTATCAACTTACTGAGTTAACACGTAGACACATTTTCGGAATGCAATAAAATTAAACATTTTTTAAAGAATGTTAGCAAAATTATTTGACTATATTTTTATTCATTTATAAAACTATTCTTGCTCCACATTTGGATTACTGCTCTACGATGTTATATTTGGCCAATGAAGTAAATTTAAACAAACTAGAAGTTATACAGAACAGAGCTATGAGATGAATTCTGGGAAAAGGCAAATACGCAAGGATTAATCAAATGAGAGAGGAGCTAAATTGGATTCCAATAAAAAAGGACTACTATTTAATATGTTAATTTTTGTGCATAAAATTATGAAAAACCAAATGCCAAAATACTTTAAGGATGAAATTGTTTTTAATAGAGACGTACATAATTATGAAACAAGAAATATAAACAGAGTTCGATTGCCACAAATGAAGAAATCAAAATCATAGAACTGCCTAATGTATAGAGGACTAAAGATGTATGATGAAATGCCTGAAAGTATGAAGAATGAAGAAAGAATGAATGTATTTAAAAATAAATGTTATGCTTACTGTAAAAATATTTAAATTATCAAATGAAATGTTACATTGTGCTTATTAGTTTATATTCATGTATGTAGTATAAACTAACTCAATAAATAATAATAAATAAAAAAATCTAAAATGCAACGATAGTAAAATAAAAGTATGAATAACATAAGTGTAGTGTAAACATTAAAAAAGATTTTTATTAAAACAGATCAACATTTATTTGTGTATATTAATTGTATTTTTTCAGTATTTAGAAAAGAGAGACAACATTTTATGTAGATACCTGAGTTACATCTGACAATATTATTTAGAAAAGAGAGAAAACATTTTATATAGATATCGAGTTACATCTGACAATATTAATTCGTATTTCTCTTACTAAAATCATTTTTGCTTGGATTAGCTTACGGCCTCCGTAGTCAAGGGGTAAGATTCTCGACTCGCAATCCGAACCCGGCGCCGGCGTGCGCAAATAAATTTTATTTGACTAATTTGTGTTATTTCACAATCAGTTTATTAAAAAATATACAAAGTGTATTCGCGTCACTTCCATAGTGGAAGATACTCTTAGTCACGCCCTGTTGTAAGATTACCATCAAGAATTGAAAAGTTGCTTGAAATGGCTTTAGCCGCGTTTGGTAATCAGGTCTGGTACTTTCCAGGTACTTTCCAGGTACTTTTCCAGGTACCTTCCCACCTTCCTCTACCCCATCTCCTTCATACCTCTATTAGGAATTCCATGGCCTCACTGGCTTCAGAGGGGAGCAGTTGGGACTCTGGTGAGATATTCACATTTAAAAAAAAACAGAGTGTGCAATTCACACGCGATAGAAGTAAAACCTTCAGAAAAGTAAAGTAGACAAGAACAGGGAGGCCACGGAGCACCGCACAAATGGGAGACCGATTATTCTATCTCATTCTCTCGTAGGCTAAATCCTACAGATGTATGTGTTTGTCTCTTTTTAGTGTCGCTTTTTTGTTTCATCGATTTTCAAATCACAACGGTTCGAAGGAAGTTATCACATCAAAAAAGGCTAGCAGAGGAGTCTGACCATGATGACCCCTCGGTTTCTAATAATGATAATAGTTGTTGGATAATTTTTATAACGCTGTTTTCATGAAAAATCACCATGCATGGGTCGGTAATACATTTACTTAATGATGCCCACAGCTGATAACAAACAGCATTCATAGTAAGTACTTATCATCCTTGAACAATGACATCATGTTTCAGTGAGCTTGAGGGTACTTAGTGGTTTGCAAGTCTCACTGTCGCCTTTCCATTATTATTCCCTTGCATCTTGATCCCGGTGGTCCGCAATACCATTTATTTAGTTACCAGTAGACACCCCACCGCTCCCACTAACCTGTGTTGTTCCGCCTTACCTTGTCACATCATGGTCACCCTCACCAACAATATATAGTGTGAATATATTGGTGTTGCATTTCATTTGGTGATCTACGATCCGCACCATTTTGAATTTTATTAATTTGAAGAAACGATAATCTTCTGCTCGGTAAAGCTATACAAAAAATGTTGATCTTCGCAAAGTATAACGTTCATTGTCTCATGATCTTTCAATCTGTTTTTTTCTCTTTTAATATATACTAGCTTTTGCCCATTGCAGCCAACTAACGGGTTAAAACACTATTCGATTTGACGTGTGAACGTGGGTGAAGCGAGGAGGTGTGTGTGTTAAATTAAATATATGAAGAAAAAAACGATGTTTGAATGCGGAGTGAGCGACTACAAAGGGACCTTCGGTCACCCGGTTCAAGGCGTTCAGTACGGGCCTTTTCTCGCAAAAGGGGGCCGAGGAGATTCTTGCTCAATTTTTCACGGTGCCATTTGAGTCTTCGATACGTGGAATCTCAGGGGGGGGGGATTCGAGCACTATTGACTAGATAGATACATGTAAATGAAAACAATTTATGAGCTAACGATTATTAGTCATTTTACTGTCTGATAATATCTTTTTTTTTAAAACAATTTATGATTTTAAAAAATATTTTTTCATTACTCGTTGCAACTGAGCAACGGTTGTAGCATAGCGGCGGATCACATGATAAGTACTCTGTCTCGTTCCAGCGGTACGGTAACACACGAAACAGCGCGCGCATCACTAAGTACTTCTGTACATGACGCAACTTACAAGCTACTCGATCCTCGTGTGCGTACCATACGCGTCGATCGTAAGTACCTCCCGTACGAGGCGCTACGCCTAGATGTTATGGATTATAATTTCAGGTATTTATATTTTGTTTATATTGTAAATCGTTTTTTAAAGATATGTTTTATATACACAATAAATTTAAAAACATTGTTAATCCCTTCTGAAAGAGACATTTTATATTGTCTGAATCACACCCTGGTACCTGAAGCAATAAAATTGCTAACTTACTCATTTTACAATTTGACTTAAAAGTTTGGTACTTAATGGTAATATCTTTATGGTAATATCTAATTTTATTTTATGGTTATATCTAATTTGGTAATATCTTTATGGTAATATCTAATTTTATTTTATGGTAATATCTAATTTGGTAATATCTTTATGGTAATATCTAATTTTAGTAACAATGTTTAATATTGTAAATGCAATATTTGTGTAAAAAATGTCTTTCAATTGGTGGTGAAAGTATTCATTTTATTTTATGTTTCATAAAATATCAGAATGTTGATAGGTCTATAGTAAAAAGGACACCTCATTAGTAGGACTGATTATGAAATTTATTTTCTTTAAATTTTTAGAGTATATATATATATATATATATATATATATATATAATATTTTTTGTCTTGTTTGTTTTTGGGGTGTTTTGCCGTGTTGTGCTTCCTCCTTATTTAGCCGACGTTTCGGACAGCGTTGCAGTGTCCATCATCACTGCAGATCCGGCAGATCCGACAGATGTGTGATTGTCGGATCCATCCATCATCAGGGCATATCTGCCGGATCTGCCCTGACGATAGACCCTGCAACGCTGTCCAAAACGTCGGCTAAAGAAAGAGGTAGCGCAACACGGCATAACACCCCAAAAACAAACAAAGAAAATGCTTTTGGCCGTGAAAATCTTAAAACATATTATATCTTATTTGTATTATTTTATTGTATTTCCCACGATCCCCTCAAAAAAACCCCCTGCCGGGTCGGCCTGGTGATTTATCTCTTTTAAGCAGGTGCCAAATGTGCGCCTTAAAGATAGATTTTCCTATTTTGAGCAGGCGTCAAATTGCGCCTTAAAAATGAGGTTTCCACAATCTGCATAGCTTTGAAGTTGTGTAATTTGCAGAACCTAATTTATACAGGCGCCAAATTGCGCCTTAAAAATGAAGATGTGTAGTTTGCGGAATCTATTTTAGGCAGGCGCAAAATGTGCGCCTTAAAATTCGTTTTCCACAATCTGCTTAGCTTTGTAATTGTGTTATTTGCGGGATCTAATTTAGGCAGGCGCCAATTTGCGCATTAAATATGAGGTTTCCACAATCTGCACAGCTTTGAAGTTGTGTAGTTTGCGGAAACTCTTTTAAGCAGGCGCAAAACGTGCGCCTTAAAAATGCGTTTTCCACAATCTGCTTAGCTTTGAAGTTGTGAAGTTGTGTAGTTTGCGGAATCTATTTTAGGCAGGCGCCAAATTGCGCCTTAAAACCCTTTGGGGTTTCTACAATCTGCATAGCTTTTAAGTTGTGTAGTTTGCGGAATCTAATTATGCAGGCGCCATGAGGTGGGTGAAACGTAACAGAATGGTCGTTTTTCGCGTGTGTGTAAGGTCATTTTGGTCTTTCCCGTGATTGTCTTAAAATTATTATTTTTTTAATATGAATACCGCACAAGAGTCCCATTATCTCCCGCTTGAAGCCAGTGAGACTATGGCATCCACGATCGGAGTATGTTGTGAGGCTGAACGTAGTGGGGGAGGGGAAGTACCTGGCTTTTCAGATCTGGTCACCAAACAAGGCTAATGCCATTTCAAGCAACGTTTCAATTGTGAATGGTAGTTTTACGCCAGGGCGATACTGAGAGCATCTTCCACTCTGTAATACTATGTAAAAACGCAAAAGAACGTTGATTATAATAATAAATTATATTAAAATAATTTAAATGGTTGTCTGCTAATCACGATGTAATTCGAAGTTTAACGGGAATAGTGTTTCTAAAGGTTCCATGACAGTTCATCCTGCGACAATTCATCCGGCGACAGTTCATCCGGCGACAGTTCATCCGGCCGACAGATCATCCTGCCGACAGTTCATCCTGCCGATAGTTCATCCGGCCGACAATTCATCCGGCGACAATTCATCCGACCTGATCATTTAGAAGATTTTTTCTTCAAGTAAGTATGCAAAGAGGATATACGGCCGTACAACCAAAATCGATGTACTTAGGTATATCTGAAGGCATCTTGAGTGGAAATCCTTATTATAGAATTGATACAGTTTCAATATAATTGTTTCAAGTGACGCTTGACCTTAACAACATTCGACAAGTAACTATAAAAAATTATAAAAATTCACAAATTTGCCAATGCGTTTTATGATTCGCATTACGACGGTCGTCAAAAACGTGATCAAGTACCCCAAACGTATTTTATTTGAGTGTCATTCTGAAATATTGATATCGGATTATCTTGCACCAAGTTTCAGTGTGCTTGAGAAAGCTTTGTCAGTGTCGCTATTCTATTATTGTTCCGGCTACCGTTTATTTCGTTACCCGTCGACGCCCCGTTGCCCCCCTAACCTGTGTTGTTAACCTCACCTGGTCACCTCGTGGTGGCTGGTGCCCTCCCGGCGGTGGACGGTCTAATTTTCCGGGCGGTGCGTGTTTTTAGCCTGCCCGCTACACACTCCACACTCTACACTTACATGGATCCTAAAACATCAACACAGAAATGAACTGAAAAGGGTTGCGGTGGGTTGTCATAAAATAATCATATTTGATTAGTCAAAATATTGTGCTTGCGAGTTTTTTATTCTTTGTCATACTTTACCAAGTAAGTGTTTTTAGTATTTTTTGGTCATGTTTTAAAAATTTTGTCTCTCTTCTTTAATATTTATTATTCTTGAGTCGTCAAATTGCCCTAAGGGGTGATTTCAATTTTATCTAAGGAAAGGGAATTACTTTTCTTTCACCTTAAAATGAACCTCCCATTCCAGTTCATCCGAGAGAACTGAAATCGCAGTTAGCGAAAAATTCGTTCATTTTAAGCTTAACGACTATCTCTTATCTTATACTTAAAAAAGATTTGTTAACGATTCCGGTACTATTTATTATTATTTAACGAAAAATTCATTAATTAAAATTTAGAATAATTCCTCATCCTTCAAGGAAAACCGTAATCGCACTATGATGAAGTAGGCTACTTCATTCATGTTGAACGCAGAAGTGATATTCCTCTGCTTCTTCCGCCATCCACTTGGCCAGTGACTCCACGTTCAATGACTTTTTTTCAAAATATGTTCAACTAGAATGGAAAAAAAGTTTTGGATTGAATAAAATTGGTTGATCTTCAAGTAGGTTCCTGACCAAAAAATCTGTTAAAAAATCAAAGTGACATTGCTTATTGATATATATAATAGAACAAACAACCAAATTATCTGCTTATATTAGTTATATCGCTTGGCGTAGCTTGTTACGTGTATTCACAGCACGCTTCCACCCACCTGACCTCGGTGAGGTACGATCTTGTTATATATCTCTTATATCGCTTATATCATAAATCACTATGGAATTAAGCTATATTTGATACATCGCATATTTAATTACTGTGTATGTACTTAACTTATTTATTATTATGTACTTTTGAATTTGCTTATTGTTATAAGTATTTACTTATTATTATCTACTTCTTTCGTATCATAATTTACTTACTTTACAATATTATAATTGTTTATTAGTATTTACTCATAATTATTATGTATTTTATTTACTTATTATGAATAAATTTTTTATTATTGTTTACTCATAATTATATTATAATATATTATTTGTTTAATTTATTAATATCTACATATTTACTTAATATATTATATTTATTTAATAAACTATATAAATTTATTACAAAATTGTTTATTATTATTTATTTTTTGTTAATAATTTAATGCTACTGTGGTATGATCACCCTATTATTGCATCTGGTAAGCCACAACAGGTACCTTGTATTTATATATTTTAATATTTAGTTTACAGTATAATGTTATTTTTTCCAACAATGAGCATACTGTCCAGCTGTTATAATTATTAATTAGTAATGTTGTATTCAGTACTTCTTTTGTAGGTTTATTATTATATTTCTTTTAAGTTTAGGTATATGTATGTTTCTTTTTTTAAAATTACATTATTGTATAACTGCATATCTCGAATGCCCTAGTGAGATGTGCAGCTTATGTTTTCATGTATTTCTTATTTTTTTTCAATAAATAAATAAATAAATATCAATCGACGGGTTCCCTCATTGAAGTATGACTGGACACCTTTGTTTGCGTGATTACAATGGAGCTATCTGCAGTAGATGCTTCCCGACACTTTTCGCCTGCTAAGTGAGCTATTGAAAACTCCTTAAAAAAGATCTCAAATGATAGACTACACTAACAGCCATAAGTTTATTTCTGTGCTTCCAATTCAAAACCAAACTTCTGAAGTAACTATTTAGCTCTCTACAACAACCCCGTCGCATGCGGGCCTGAATCTTCAATAAATTTATACATCAGTTAAAAGAGGAGATAATCCAATACAAGAGTGGTGTGCTCATGTCTGGTTTGACCAAATTATATATTCTTATGCAAACTTTTTCAAACATTATCTGGTGGGCTCCAAGTCGATTTCCTTACATCGGGTGAAGTGTGATAAAACTTTTTCAAAAGGCGATTTTCAAAATATCAATTTCAATAATTATCTGCGATGAGGGAATCTAAAAGGCTTATGTCAACTAGTTAAATTTTATCAATGGAGGGAATATTAGAGACTTTAAACCGAAAATCTGAAAAATTAAAATCAGAAAAAGATACAGTTACATCTCGAAAATGAGCCCGCACCTTAGCCTTGCCGGAGGGATTCTCTATCACTTAGCTAATGGGAACGTATCCGATTTGGTCAAATTTAACTGTATACTTCAACTAAGTACTACCAACATTATCTTCATTTTCTAAACGGATTTTTTATTGGCTGCTATCTTTATGTTTGATTGCAAGATTCATCTCAAACTAAGTGCCACTTAGATATTGTCTTGGATAAATTTATCAATTATTTTTTAATATGCGACACCTATTGATTTTTCTGCTTGTGTTCGAATCGGTTACATCTGTAGATTCCCTATTTAATTGTACCTATTGGTAAACATTTTTTAAAGCTTTTCTTTATTACTATATAATAGAGTGTTCCAAAGTAACCACGGATCCTCGGTTCCTATACCATCACTCTGGAGGAACTAAGGATCGCCAGGCCGACGATAAATACATGTTGTACTCCAGTGGATAGGTTTGAAAATACACAAAAGTTTTTTAATTAAGAAATTCACGACGCTTTTGCCGAAGAGGGCCGCGTCTCAATGCGGTTCACTGCCCCCGCACTCCTTTGGTGGCTGTCTGCTGGTGTCTTTGTTATTTCTTCGGTGAATAGGCTCCCTTTGTTTTATTAACATTCGAAGGTACTTACTTAAAATGTTCCTAGCGGTGGATACTTTCATTCTAATTATTCTGTAATTTGAAATTCGGCGAGAATATTAGTTGTCCGCATGTTGTTGCGAAAGACGGTTTTATGTTTTTCTGTATATTTTTTTAATTTTTTTAAATATGCGCGTGTATACTAAATTATATGTATAATAGGATGGAGTCGGTTACAGCCTAAGATTTTTACTAAATATATTACTCTTTTACATGTAGTTGTGTGCAAAATTAAGAGAACGTATTAACTGAGCCATCGTTGAACAGATTACCACAAAAATAATTATTGAATAGAAAAATTTTCTTGTCAGGGAAAGAAAAAATATCTTTAACACTTCGGATGCACGGGAACGTCCCCAACACACTTATAAATATTATACTCAGGCAAATACTAAATAAGAACGGATGAGAAACTATAAGAACGTCTACATTAATCTGTTATAGTGCTCTACGACTGCAAATCGGGCATTTTAAGGTTTTCCGGAGCAAACAAAAACCAATTGATAAATTAAATCATAACCATAAGTATTCTTGGTAGTACCAATATTTTTGTGGTAGATTTTGTAGTGCTTCAACTGAAACAGTTTTACAAACTCTGCAGCACAACTCAATTGTGTTTCCCGCTTTCACCGGTTTTTTGTCCGGAATGTTGTGTTTGTAAGAAATAACAATACGCCACGCATTCAATAAATTAACAGATTAATTTTGAAATTGGTTATAGTTAATATTATTTAAATAATTAATGTCATCGCTGTAAAGTTACGTACATAGTACATCTTAAAAACTATAAGAAATCAATCTTCTGAAATTTCTTTTGATGTAAGTAGTTCTGTGAATAGTAGACTTCGCATAATGTTTATTACTCCGATTTGACAGAGCGAAACGCTCATGCGCTTTGGCGGAATAAAATATACTATTAAATACGACTGCTTTCTTGACAGAATTGACCAAACAAGGAATACACAAACAACTTCACAGACAGTCAAAACGCGGAGTGGTCTTGTCAAAACAGGACCTCGCTCATTAAAGGAAATCAATTATTTCTGAAGAATAAGATAATATATTTTACTACCAGTTTGAACACATCTTTTGGACAGAAAAATATTAAATTCTATGCTATGAAACTATACAATGCTCTGTCAAATCAAACAAAAAATAACGAAAATGAATATATTTAAAACTGAAGTGAAATTCTTCAAATTTATCAAAAACCCTTTGCAACGCCATTTTTAATTGAAAACTAATAACTTTGTAAAAACACCACTATATAATCAATATTATCAAAATGTTTCAAAAACAAAGCCTTCTTCGTCAATTAATATAGTGGGGTTTTTACAAAGTTATTTATTTTCATTTAATCAAAAGTAAAAACATGGCTGAGAGAGCAAAGTGGTATACAACTTACATGCTTTATCTGAACTATTTGAATCAGAACAGGAAATCCTAGTGAGGATGGCCGTGAAAAACTTTGATTTTATACTTTATTCCTACGTCTTGTACAAACTTTGCTATTGATAGTGTGATATTTACATAAACACATTTTTTTTAAAGGTTTCGCGTAAAAATAACACCGACTTTAACCAGTAATAAAAACCTTCTTAATCACAAACAATTACGGTTCTACGAGGAAAACTTTTCATTATATAAAAATATTTATTTAAAAAAATCAACTACATACAAACCTGCAAACGAGAAATAATTTTAAAATTTTATTTAAACCATAGAGATAGGGTGCGAGAAACTTTGTTTCTCCTACAAATTGTCCAATAAAGCCTCCTTCCCTGTTCGTAGCGGGGCGTGCAGCGGCGCTTACTCGTCCTGTTCGCAACCCCGGGGTTGCGGCTGCATTGATAAATTCAGGCAGAGGTCTTCAACACACCCTACCTCACCCCATCCCTTCAACCCGACCCCCAGGACCGAATATTAAACACAACGGGAAATTAAAAACAGAATCACGGGGAAGTGAGGCCATTAATACGGCCCTTAAAAAACAAGTCTTGATTATAAATTAGGCGGCCTTGTATCTAGGCGAATAATTTTATTTTTGTTAATGTTAAAACGCTAATATTGGCTTTTGAATTTTCAAATGCGCTGATTTTTTGCGGTGACCCCGTTAATTTAAGGTGAGATATTTTATCAAATTTCGTATGCTTTAAAATGGTTTGCTGTAGGTGAGAAAAAATATAAAATTACATGTTAAAAAATTTCAATTGTGAAGTTGATGTATTAATTATATAAAATCTGGAACAAATATTAATATATGTATAAATTTTTTTACAATTTTGTTTCTCGTAATTTATACTGATCTTCCATAAGAAGCATTTGCTTGTGGATGGAAGAAGAGTGTAGATTTGAAAGGTGATAACAAATTAACAATATATTGTACAATTTTATGAAATAGTTAACATTTCTTTAAGTTAATTTACATTTCCATTATTATAATTATTAATGACAATAAAACAATTCATGTGTGTAAGTAATATAATGACATCGTAACCATGACAATGAAAAAAAATGTTTGTAAATTTAGTGAAGGGAAGAACAAAAAATATTACGCAAAGTAAGAACGTAGGATTATTAGTATATTTAGGTTATTTTTCGGGTGGTAAAAGGGGGACCAGTTTTTTTTGTTATTGATTTCTCCAAAATATTTTTGGGTAGAGTTCAATGAATGTATTTTGTCATAAATGCTTCCGATTTTTTTTGATAATTTATTAAAGAAACACTTTTCTTGGTGTGTATAATGGTGTTGGGCAATGTTTATTTATATAAAAATAATTTAATAAATTCAATTGATGTAAAAAAATGAAATGAACCAAACATATTTAGAGTTAAAATTTTAAACAATGATTGCTGTCAAATTTAAACGTCAATAGATAAGTTTTCTACGATCAATAATAGAACCCGTTGAAAATTTGTTATCAATCGGTTTAACAGGACTTAACATAAAAAATGTTAAAATATAATTACAAAAACAAAATAAAATAATATGTAATAAAAGAATTTAAAAAAAAAATCGTTAAAATGTTTAAAACAGAAAATATCATGTAAAGACTGTAAAATTAATAAAAAATCGAGTGCAGTTTACACGCGGTAGAAGCGAAACTTTACCTAAACAATCTCAACCAATACTTGAAAAGTGACATAATAATCAAAGCTACCAATGAGTGCATTTGATGCGTCGCAGGTGCAGTAATCGTCATTTCCGTTATATCCGAAATCCAAATCACAGCGGGGCTATAGACGTTTCAATTCAATAATACTCTGTATTCAGTTTTTCAGTATTACAATCAAGGTAGACCTGAACACATTTTTGGTAGGTTTAACAAATTAAATCATGTTTTCGATCATTTCTGCTTAAATTCAATAATGAGCAAATCAAAAAGGATTCTCTTTTATGAAGCTGTCTATAAATATTAAAATTAATAATCGCTAAGCATTGCAATTGTGCGGCCGCTCACAAAACACAATGCCTTTGTAAAAGAAAAGAACCTGCGGAACGTTTTTGCCCGATTTGAATAAAGAATGGTTTCCTACCCCTTGATTAAACTTTGTTCGATGGCGCCTATCGTGCGGATATCGCCATTTTCCTGCGCAACTTCCGGGAAATAGAACACAATGCAAACTTTACAATGTATAGCAGACCGAAAATATTTTTTGAAAATATTGTTACAAACATCGGAAGAATGGGTGATAAAGCGACATAATATTTTTCAACCAATAGAAGGCAACAAATTATCTGTAAGAAGTTGTAAGCCTATTCAGAATGTATCACCTACCTAGAAAGAGACAAACTTTATAATTTTATTTTAATAACGGGACAAAAATAAGTCGCTCATTATTTTTTCATGAAAATCAGAAATAGGCTTATGATATTAAGGGCTTCGTGTTTTTAGCAATTATTGGAAATCTTTAGCCAACGCGCACCGCGGAACGATGTATATCAATATTGAAAACAATTGGTATTGCTGAGTAATGAGTAAACACTAGTTTTTTTTATCACTTTGGTATATACTCTATATTCAAATTTATGCAAATTCCAAATTCACGTTTATTTATAACTGGCTGGTTCCCGCCATGAGTTGCGATGCCATATTCAAAGAAATAAATTTCTCCCTGCATGTCCTTTCCCGTGCGTCCCCGTTCCCCTCCCGCATCACCTACCTTCCCGCGCTCCCCTTCCCCCGCCCACACCCTATTCCCTCTGCCGCTCCCCCGTCCCGCAAATCCCCCTTCCTCGTTCTATATATTCAGCCCCAGTACATTCAGTTATCAAACAGCTCGCGTGCCACCTATTACAATTTTTTTTAATTCTAATTTTCGTTTTCTATTCTTCTATTTCTATTATTCTAAAAATTATTTTTATATATTATAAGAACAATCAATCAAATTTGGAAGCTAACACAGATACTTATTTAAAATATCAATAAATTAAAAAATCCATAGACAATTCTTTATTACGAAAAAAAATAGCTGCCTGCTAAATTCAATTTCATCGAACGCGTGAACTGTCGGATGTGTGAAGTTAAAATAGTCATTTAGTTTCCTGAAATTATTCAATTTTCTTAATTTTTCTTTCCGTAAGAACCTTCTACAAAGTATAAAAAAACCTTTAAAAAAGATGAATACAATAGGTGAAGTCGTTCGGAAGTTATGGCATGACCAAGGGAAACAGGGATTTATTTATATGTATATATTTATAGATTTTTATTTCTTGTATGTATTCAATACTATTATAATTTATTTACAAAAACAGTTTGTAAATAAACAAGTTCTGCCATTTAATTATTATAACGCGTGACAGCTGTTTCCCCTACTTAAGGCAATATGTTTGATTATGCCTACATAAGGCGAAATAGCTGCCACGCGTAATAATAATTACACGGCAGAACTTGTTTATAATTAAACTGCTATTATAAACTAAAATATGATATTATTGAATACATCACATATATAAAAATAAAATAGTTCTACAAATTAAACATGAGCATTAAATACGTATAATTTTAATGGTAACTTATTAGTTTGGGTTGGACTGGTACAAACCAGCTACAAATAATACCAGCATAGATATGCATTAAACAGTTATGTTAGCATTATGTTCAGCATTCAAAGCTTTCAATATATTTTTCTAATCTGTATGATTTGAATATGTCCGCATTAAGAAAAATGAAACTACGTAAGTTTGAAATACTATTAAGACGACTGCATACAAAAACAAAAAAAAATATATGATATTTATATAATATCATATTTATATAATATCATATTTACATATCCGCCGATATGCGAACAGAAAAATATTACGACTAATATAACAAAAAAAATTAAATCATATTTTTGTAGTCCTATATATATATTTTGTTTAATTACCCTTATAATCTTTAAAAAATATGTTATTAAGACTAAATCTATTAATAAGTTAAGTTCTTAAGTTTGTTATAAAGATTTGAAAAAAAAAAATATATATATATTATCAAGTTGTCCTCTCCTAAACACAAGCACTTGCTTTATTATGAGAGTATATAAAATATGTAATATAAGAATGAAATAAACTTATTGTAAAAAATTTACTCAATAAAAAAAAATAAAAAAAATTCTGACTGCATAATGAACATTTAATACAACTTATCGATTTTCTCTCGAAAATGGCGCTATATAAAATCTTCCAATAATAATAATAATGCCGTAATGTACCATATTATGAACCAAATTCATTTTTAGAAAATGAATTTTATAAAATTTATTATGATAAAACTATTCTAACAGACAGAACAATTAGTCATAATAGACCCGATATAGTTTTACATGACAAAATTAAAAAAATAACTTATATCATTGATGTCGCTATTCCAAATTCTTGTAATATTCAGAAAATTGTTTCTAAAAAAATAAGAATATATACAGATTTAGGAAATGAGATTAAAACAATTTGGCATTCTCACTCTATAAAAATATTACCATTTGTTATTTCGGCTACTGGCGTTATACCTAGCTGTCTCATTCAAAATTTAGGCGTATTAGATTTGTCAAAAAATTTGTATATAAAAATGAAAAAGTCGGTCATTTTAAATACATGTAGGATTACGAAATATTTTTTAAATATTTATATTGAGGGATCAGTAGGATTTATCGGACCAGTAAGGATTTCATCAGAGCCGAACCCTCTGATATGAAAATGAGGATTTACTTATTGTTCTTGTATTGTTTTGTATTTATTATACTTATATAGTGCACTTACATTGCGTGAATTTAGTAGATAATCATTTGTGGAAAAGTGTGTAGAAGGGTTTAGTCTTTCATTTGGGAAAGATTTAACCCGGACATAAAATCTGGAGCACCGTAAATAAGTCCGCTACGAGATTAAACGTTTTTGAAATTATTAGCTTTCAGTTATAGTTTTTCAAAGGTTGGCCAATCTGAAGGTTTCTGTGTGAGGATGACACCGCGGTGTCATCCTCACACAGAAACCACACACTGAAAAAAATTAATTAAATTTATTTTATTTATTTGTGCATCTATATAAAAAGGTTTACATTTTTTTGGCCTTGCTTGTCTCACTAGGAAATCCTGTGTCAAGATAGACTAGTTTACAAATATTTTATAAATCTTAGTTATTATAAAGGCGAAAGTTTGTATGGATGAGTGTTATTCTTTCACGCAATACGCACCGAATAGAATTTAAAAATTCTTTCACTAATCGAAAGCTATATTATTTGCGAGTAACATAGGCTATATATATTGGTAAGCTCTGGCGTTATGAATTAGCTGTAGCGTTATGCAATTATTTTTCGTACGTTTTCTTTCCCTAACAAAATCGAGTTATTGCAAACGTCAAACAAATTGGAAAAAATGTTTTTTTTTTTTTTTTATTAGGCAATTCACCCTAAAAATAGTGCTTTGTTGGCGTCATAGTTAATATCTACCTATCTCTAAAAATGTTTATTGTCCGGACGAAAAGCATAGCGTTGCTATGTAATTATTGCCGTGGGCTGTTATTTTGTTATTTATTTAGGTTACTCTGGATTCAAATATGAATAAAATACTAATTCCTACTTGAGGTGAAATCATCAGAATAAATTAGGGGAGTAGGTACTTAAAATAAATTTCTATAATTTAAATATTTTCTAAAATATATTTTTTATTTGCGAAATGTCATTCCCAAATTTATAAATTTTCTATTAAACAATAATTATTTTTTATTAGACAAAAAGCAAGAATAATAACAATTATGCCAATTATTATGCCAGTATTTTCCCACTAATACCATGCGAGCGAAGCCGCGGGTAAAAGCTAGTATTAAATAATGTAGATTTTTTAATAAAGCAAAAATATTTGACCAAAATTTCAGGTAAATGGAACAACTGTAAATATATTTTTTCCAAAATATCGGGCTTGATTTTAAATATTCTTAATCTGAAAAAATTTGTTACAATTAATTAAAAATAAAACTGCATGATAATAATGTAATTCCATATTATTACTAATTTTATTTAGTATTCCTACGTAAAAATAATAAAAAAATAGAAACGAGTAATGTTTTTTCTTATAAAACTTAAATGCTAAATAAATCCGATTTTTTTTCGTTTACCTAAAGAAAACGAATTTCAAGGTTGACCAAACAGTTCGATTGCCTCGCTCGATGCCCGGATCGAATTTCCCGTCGCGGCCGATTTCAGAAGCGGGATTGAGATCACTGCTTTGCACATATTCCATATTATCCCCCACAATCGTGATTCCGGTGAATTTTACGAAATATCGCTACAAACAACCTCTCGAATTCTTATTTTCGATCAACTGCGGGTGGCAAGTTGATATAAAAATAACTACGAAAGTGATTAGAATTTTTTTCTAGCATATATTTTGTAGGTCACTACATAATACCATAAACAAATATTGTGCAAAAGCGAACTCCCGGAATGCATTACAATGGCTCTTAAATAAAGAAAAAAAATTCTCCTACGTGTCCTTTCCCATTTCCGCCTCCCCTTCCCATCCCACAGCCTCTTCCCCTTCCATATCCTCTACCCCTCCTGCGTCCCCTTCCCCTCCCAGTCCTTCTCCTCTACTCTTCCGCTTCCGTAACCATTTTGATTTTTTTTTTACCAAAATCAAACAAAAAAATCTTTTCCAACTTCCCTGCCTTTGCCCCTCCCTCGTCCTCCCTCCTGTGGACCCCTCCTTCGTTCCTTCCCCCCCTTCCGAATTCCATTTCTTCTCCCTTCTTCCCTCCCTACTGCTAAACTATATGAAATATACTTATTTTTCAATCAACTCGTGGCCACCTATTCCAAAATCTTTATACAAATTTCATGACACCAGAGCTCACTAGTATACATAGAAACTTATCTTAGGAATTCACTTAAGTTTCATCGCAATCGGATGAACAGTATAGGAAATAATTTAATAACTTCCATATCCTCTACCCCTCCTGCGTCCCCTTCCCCTCCCAGTCCTTCCCCTCTACTCTTCCGCTTCCGTAACCATTTTGATTTTTTTTTTTACCAAAATCAAACAAAAAAATCTTTTCCAACTTCCCTGCCTTTGCCCCTCCCTCGTCCTCCCTCCTGTGGACCCCTCCTTCGTTCCTTCCCCCCCTTCCGGATTCCATTTCTTCTCCCTTCTTCCCTCCCTGCTGCTAAACTATATGAAATATACTTATTTTTCAATCAACTCGTGGCCACCTATTCCAAAATCTTTATACAAATTTCATGACACCAGAGCTCACTAGTATACATAGAAACTTACCTTAGGAATTCACTTAAGTTTCATCGCAATCGGATGAACAGTATAGGAAATAATTTAATAACTTCCATATCCTCTACCCCTCCTGCGTCCCCTTCCCCTCCCAGTCCTTCCCCTCTACTCTTCCGCTTCCGTAACAATTTTGATTTTTTTTTTTACCAAAATCAAACAAAAAAATCTTTTTCAACTTCCCTGCCTTTGCCCCTCCCTCGTCCTCCCTCCTGTGGACCCCTCCTTCGTTCCTTCCCCCCCTTCCGGATTCCATTTCTTCTCCCTTCTTCCCTCCCTGCTGCTAAACTATATGAAATATACTTATTTTTCAATAAACTCGTGGCCACCTATTCCAAAATCTTTATACAAATTTCATGACACCAGAGCTCATTAGTATACATAGAAACTTACCTTAGGAATTCACTTAAGTTTCATCGCAATCGGATGAACAGTATAGGAAATAATTTAATAACGCCAGAGCTTACTTTTATATTAAGTCACCAAAGTTTCATTGCAATCGGATGAATGGTTTAGGAACTCATAAGGGTTAAACAAAGAAGCATTCAATTTAATATATTAAGTTTAAAAAAATGTTTACACAAATATATAATAATATAAGATCGCGATACTATGACAGCGGTGGCTTGAGTCTTGACAAAGAAAAGTCTTGGCTTAGACTTGTGACGTAGTATAAATATGGCGTAGGCGTAACAGTGGCGCAGACATGGCGTAGAGGTGGTAATTCAGATAGCATCGTCACCATGTCGGCATACTCTTAGTTCCACCATATCGTAGCGATAGCGTCGTAGTGATTAACAATTTCATATTGGTTGTACTGTAAGTGAATCGTTGGCGTATCATTGAATAAAAATCGTCGTAGCATTGGCAAAAGTTATTTTTTTTAATATTTTATTTATCTTACGGCCTGCCCGTAGTATGGAGGAAATCACAAAAAATGTTATTTATATATAAATAAAACAACCTTTATTACATATAATTTTAAATGATTTTGGTTGCCTGTCTCATTGGGACACGACTGTGTTGAAACAGACGTAAAGAGGAACATAAAAACATTTATACTTGCATACGTAATACATAAATACTAAGGTTAAACGCAATTAAATGTCATTTCTTTAAGTTTGGCTAAAGATTGGTACAAATGTGAATAATATTGCAAAAGGTAGAAAGAAAAGATGTTTTAAAATAGATATCTACCATATCAAAGTTTAGGACGTCATATAAGTTTTACAGTATTATGCAATAATATTTTTTAAATCCAATTTTTTTTCGTGTTTGAAATTAGTCAATGTTTCTATTTGTGTAAGCGTAGCTGTCGTTTTTAATAATAGTATCGGCGTTACTGTAGTATTGGCATTGAGTTGTTGTAGAATTGGTGGAGAACTATTGTAGATTTGGCGTAAAATTGGCATAGCTTCGTTATACAAAACCTCTAAAATGTTGACGTAGTATTAACTAAGCATTAGCCCAGCATTATCATAGAGTTGGCATAAAGTTTATTTAGCGATAGCGTAGTTGTGGTTTAGCGTTCACCTTCCGTAGAGTTAGCTTAGCGCAGATATAGCAATTGCGGAGTATTGGCGTAACATTAGTTAAGCGTTGGCTCAGCATTCTGTCGTAGAGTTGCCTTAGCGATGATCTAGCGTTGGCACACCGTTAGTTTAGTATTATTTTTTTTACATTAACTCTACACTCTCCACACTTCACATCTCGGAAAATAATTTCATTCAGAGCCTTCGTCATCTTTGGCCAGTTGTGCGGAGGGTATTTTTTATGATAAGAATGGGTGCTTAAGGGTCTTGAATAGAACCATGTTGTAGGAGGGATGAGATACAGACGCAGGCAAATCTTTTCACACCCGAGGTCGTAGAAATGGCCCATGCTCATGTAACAAGTGTCAACCGTGTTCAAATTATAATTGTGCTTTTGGGGTTTTTTCCGACTGTCCACAACATTGCCGTAAAGTTTTTGAAGTGGAAACTTCTTTAGCGCGGTTGTGATTTAAAACGCGATGAAATGAAAAATAGCGGCACTAAAAAGAGACCAACACATGCTTCTATAGGATTCAGCCTGCGAGAGAATGAGATAGAATAATCAGCCTCCTCTATGTGCGGTGCTTCGTAGCCCATCGATCTCCTCTTTGTGCGGTACTTCGTAGCCTCCCCATTCTTGTCCACTTTAGTTTTCTGAAGATTTCACTTCTACCGCGTGTGAATTGCACACTCCGATTTTTTTATGCAGCTCTTTTTGTAGTAGTATCTTTTCGTTAAAAATCTATTTCAATGATTTCAATAATGTTTAAATTATATTATTTTATAAGTAGTTTTATATGAAGGCCAAAATAATTTCCTGTTTCCAAAATACGCAATTGTTAAATTTTCCATATGGTCAAACGAAAATTTGATAATGTTGGAGAAGAAAGGGATACAATTTATTAATGGGGCGTCAATTTTCAATTGTCCGAAAATAGCACACGGTGTCTGGCTTGGGTTTCCAAATAACCAACAGATTACCCAACACTTCATGCGTAACATATTAGCAAGTTCTTTCGTAAATTTATTAAACTACACCGACGAATTTATTATGAATTTCCCATTGTATTAATGCATTTTAGTAATCAAATTTATGATATTAAATGAAGACATTATTAGCGAAACTCAAACGAAAATCTGGACACAGAAAAATCAGAAAAAGAAAAACAGATCCTCTGGGACTCGAACCCAGGACCTTTGCTTTCCGGGCAAATGCGCTGACCACTGCGTCGATATCCGATTCGGTCATTTTTAACTGCAAAGGGGTCTCCACACGGTACTGCCGCAGTACGTACTGCCGCAGAACAATCGTCAAAATCGCCAGCCGTATTGTTAAAATAATAACAATACGGCTGGCGATTTTGACGATTGTTCTGCGGCAGTACGTACTGCGGCAGTACCGTGTGGAAACCCCTTAAGTTCGACTAAGAACCACCCACATTATCTTCATTTTCTTAACGCATCATATCTTGCATCTTGCAATATACTACCTGTCTTCTATGTATGTATCTTCTATCTTTATTGCATCTTGCAATCATACATAAAGATAGCGTCAATAAAATAAAATAAGTATGATACAGTTAAAAATACTGAATCGGATATCGACACCTGCACGCCGCAGTGTTTAGCGCATTTGCCCGGAAAGAGAAAAGTCCCGGGTTCGAGTCCCAGAGGTGCAAATATCTTTTTCTTATTTTTCTGTTTCCAGATTTTGATTTGAGTTTCGCTAATAATGTCTTCATTTAATTAAATATTACAATTTGATTAACTCATAAAGTTAAAAATATAATATATATAATTTACAGAAATATGATAAGAATTCCATTTGGAAGTTTTTATTGGAGCGGTTTTTGTGAAAAATCAGCTCAAGGGCTATGATAAACCCTTAAAACCCGTAATATTATTAATTTATTTTTAAAACCTTTTTTTGTCTTTCTTAAAAAAGGGGCTATCTTACTATGGTTATTTACAGATATTTTTAATTTGACTAGCAGTAAAAAACCCGACACCGACTCCAAAAATAACAAGCGTACGAAATTATTTTTTTAATTTTTAGTGCATTTGAAGTGGTTTTTTGTTTTGTTAAATTTTTGGTTAATTTTTTGATTTTTAGTGACGAGCGTGCGTAAAGAAGTTTTACTTCAAAAAAAGAATCATCGAAATCTATTGGCGTAATATTGAGTTATTCTTCCATTTGTCGCGCACATACTTATTGCAAATTTAAGACATATATGTTTTTTCTCATAGATCCCATTGTCAGAACTGAACAGAATTAAAATGGGACCACACGGGAAGCACCAGCTTTCTAATAAAAAAAGAATCATCAATATCGGTTCACCCAATCGAAATTTCTGAAGTATAATCATAAAAAAAAAATTAAAAAAATACCGTCGAATTGTGATAACCTCCTCCTTTTCGTAGTCGTTTAAAAAAAAGTTTGGTCGGGTATTTTGACTTCAAATCTAAAATTAAGTTGTATTTGCAAAATGTTCCTCTTAAGATACAAAATTTATTGAAGTACTAGCAGTTAAAAACCCGCTTCACATGTTTTTGCTGCTAGGACCTGCGGGCGGTTTTTGGTTCGGCTTCGTTTGAGTGTTGGTGACCATTTTATAAATCCGATAGGAACTGTTTCCAAAAATAGCTGGTTCCTCGGATCCACTATGATCCAGTGACAGCTAGTCACCGGGACAAAGTAACCGCGACAGGCAATGACGTCACATGTAATATGAGCCGCGTGATACTATTTTTCACAACTCTAAGTATTACCGTCAATCTTTCCATATCCGGAAAAATACTCAAATTGTACAAATCCGTAGTACTTGTACCTAGGGGGGCACGTCCTCATGCGACCTGCTAATGTAAGTGGCGCCATCCCTTGACGAATTCTTGAATTCGAAACTCAATTACAAAAGTAGCTTTTTTAGCGTTTTAATAATACAGGGTGTCCGGGGGTAAAGTGCATTAACTTCGGGAGGTGATTCTACATGATGGTAGGAGTAAAAATGATAAATAACTTTTTTCGAAATTCCAACTTTTTTTTTCCATACTAAAAGACGTAACTACTAAAAATTTTGTGTGAGGTACGATCTTACTTGCTTAGCGCCCGCCGGGCACTATTGTGGCAACATAGCATGGTTGTGACTGGCCAGTATCGTAATAGCGGAAAATAATAAATATTTTTATCTTTTTACCACAAAACAACCCCTAAAAGTTGAAATTTTGAAGAAAGTTATTTAGCTTTTTTACTTATAATATCATGTAGAAGCACCTCCCGATGTTAATTCACTTTACCCCCGGACACCCTGTATAGATGGCAGCACTACCGTTTTTATCTATTTTTGGATCGAGTATGTACGACAGACGCATGGCTATTAATACTTTTTGATGATTTTTTAATTGGAAATTAGGTTTATTTCCTGTAGACATCTTCTCAACTTTAAATAAAGCTTTCTTTTTTATATACTTACCATTAAATATTTTCAGCGTACCGCGTAATTTTGTTAAGTTATTTAAATAAATGTATTTTTTCATAGTTGCAATATTGTAATATTTACAGAATCACATTGTTTGCTTTGTTATCTACACTTGTTCTCAACTTCTGTTTTCTATTCTTTGCTGTTTTACAAGCTCACTACAATTGATGTTATAGTACGGGAGGCGAAGCAGGGATTTTGGGATTTACTCAAGCGCGTCAGATTAACTAAGGGGAGATACCTCCCGACCCTGTTATGGACTACCACCATATATGAACCCATAATATTGGTGGGTACGGCTAGGAGAACCGATCAGATTAGTAAAAAAAAATCGATCCCTGTAGTTACTCGAGCGTGTCAGATTAAGGTATTGTGAGTTAATTACATACAGAAAAGTTAACATTTTAATAATCTGACGATTTGAACGTGACGTAAGAAAATTAGCGAGTCACAAAGTTGCAAAAAAAAAACGTCACGTGGATTTACTCGAGCGCGGTTCATTTTTCTTTTGTTTTGAAGGAAATAATGTAAGGATCACGGAAATAGTATAATCTGACGATTTCAACATGTCGAAGAAGCTAAAATCATCATTGAATGTGGAGCGTACAGTGGCTGATGGCGATGAGAACTGCCCACTAACTATTGAGTCCATAGACATATGAATATTACTAGACCTGCCCTATGCCGAAGACCGAAGAAAATTAATTTGTTTAAAAAATATATATATATTTGTTTTTATTATTGAATAGAATTACAATGAACAAAAAATAATATAGGTATAATGATAAAAAGAAAATCTCTTAGTGAAATAAAAGGTTGAGAATGAGTTTTAATCATCGTCATCATCAGTGGAATCGTCTTTGTACTGCAAATTCGAATCGATTTGGTCACCTTCATCAACGTCTTGCGTATCTGTAATCAAAAAATGGTTACGAAACTTAACAACGTTGATTTATTTCATGATATTATTATTACATTAAAAATAAAACATACCTGAATCTGGAGTATCTCCTAGAGTGTCAGGTGTCGTGACAATATTTTGATATGCGTCTGGTAGTTGGTTGCCAACGAACCAAGTCATCTCCAACTTTCCATCCTCATTTTTCCACCCGAAATCTGTTGCTGGCATCTCAGTGACGACTCGACAGTGGGCATTCCTCCACAAGCGTGCGATGTATTGCGTTCGTAATAAATGCTGCCGTAGCTCCGATTGGCAAGGTGGTAAATTACAAGCATCGTAATTGCGAACTTTTAATGAGAAAGGCTGTGATGTATCTGATACCTGATATGTTTTATTAAAGATTTCTATCCTAGCTCGGTTGACATCAGCCAAATTTTTTTAAACCATACAAATGGCAGATAAAAGATTCCATAGTGATAAATAATTCATCAACACTGTAAGCTTCGGATCCCAAATTTGCAAATGCTTGTTGAAAAAGTACAGATCCCAAATATCGAAAGGCTTTTTTTTGCCTCGTCTGTAAAAAGCTGGATTGTAATCACATCCTGTTAGCGCATGCAGAGCTGGTAGCGCTTGTGAAAAGAGTAGACCTAGCTTCTTAAAAAGAGCGGTTATATCGATATATGTATTTCACTTCTTTACATAACGAATAAACCAAAGCGTTGCAAATCTACGAACACGAACTTGCGGCAAAACGGTTAGGGTGGGCATATGCTGAGACATCAGTCGCGCAAGGTAGTTCAGTAACGGATTTGTTACGTGTCCAGAAATCTGGAAGCAACATACGCTGGTGAGGCAGCGCAGTTATGAATCCCCACACGGGCACTTCGAGCGCGCCACTTCTGGCCACCGCGCAGAAAGGTAAAGATCGAAAGTGAGATATCGGTTACAGGGCAGTTCACTGTGAGATTTTTCTGCGCGGCGGCCTGAAACTACAAACTAGACTGGCTAAATAGGGATAAAATCTAATTCTAAAACAACATTCATTCACCTTACACATTTGACATCTAATTTTGAAATAAGAACAAATACACCTTTGCTTATCTAATTCTTCGAGTACCTAACTAAGGAATCAATGGAGGGTTTGTGCGGAAGATTGCTTGGTGTAACTCTTAAAAGTAACCAGCTCAGGTAGGGGGCTCCATCAATGTTAAGTTAGCCTCTCAGAAACTGGGCGTACTGTACAGGGTCCGTAGATACCGGCCGGCGTAGTCCAGCGGTAAGGATCGTGACTCGCATACCGAAAAATAAATTTGATGATAAATTTTATTTGATATAATCATATAATAATATTAGATAATTATTATCAAATAATTTTATTTGATAATTTTAGCAGGTCTAGTAATATTCATATGTCTATGGTCGAGTAGTATAAATAGCGCTTGCTATTTATATTCTGGCCCTTAGGCCGCGCGTTCGTGTACAACGCTTTGGTTTATTAATTGTGTAAAGAAATTTAATAAGTGAAATTTTTAAGAAGTTTAATTAAGCGATTTTATTTTAATCGTTATAATGGGTATATATTCTTTTTTGTTCATTGTAATTCTATTCAGTAATAAAAAATAAAAAAATAAACTTAAAACTGTCAGATTAAGAAAACCCCTCCACATAATTGTCAGATTATAGGTCAGCACAACCAGGACATCAAGCTGAACCGTCTGTATAAATATCTGACGCGCTCGAGTAAGTCAAGGTCACGATTTTTTTTTACATTTTCAACAAACAGCCACGAGTTTAGGTTACGTCCAAATCGTCAGATTATTGAAATGTAAGCTTTTCTGCATGTAATTAACGCACATTACCTTAATCTGATACGCTCGAATAAATCCATTTTTTTTCAATTTTCTACCTCTTCATACGGCCACCCCCACCACTGAAGTCGTCAGATTAATATATTTCCGTTACCAGAAACACGTAGGGCGTATACGCTATTAATATCTGACGCGCTCGAGTAAGTCAATGTGACGATTTTTTTTTACATTTTTGATAATTTATACTCGCTCCCCCCACCACTGAAAGTGCATACATCACATAAACTTTTTTTCTTTTTAGCATCTAATCTTTGCAATCCAATAGGTCCCCACAACGCTCGAGTAACTACCCATTTAGCGTTAATTCCTCCCCTACTATTATATCTGATACTCTATTGGTAAACAGCCATGACATATTCTAGGAAAAATGTTTGTTAAATGCTTTAATCAACATATATTATACTAGCTGTTTCCCGGCATGCGTTGCAATGCCATATTTAAATAAATAAAATGTTACTCCCGTGCGTACATTCCCGTGCGTTAACCTCCAGCGTTTTTCAATTCAATTTTTTTCAATTTCAGTGCCGGCAACCCGGGCGTTTATTTATAATTAGTTATGTACATCAGTTGTTTTTCCTTACCCTCCTCACTAGACAGAGTCTGTTCTGAGGCTGGTAACTAACAATTTTTAATTACATAAAAACAAGTAAGTGGAAAAAATAAAATAAAAAAAGAAATATATATATTATAGTAAAAATAATAATAATAAAATAAGAGGATATCAGAATTTAAAAACAGAGTAGAATAAAAGAAAATATATAATATTAGATATTAAGAATATTACTTATCTCTCTTCTTTCTTTGACATTCAACCAGTTTAAAAATCTTTTGAAAACCCAATTCAAATTATTAGATGCGACGTAGGTCTTTGTTTGGGCTACAAACTTATTGAATATATATGGTGCCAAGTAAGATTCATGTTTTTTTGCAAAATTTGATTTGATATGTGGTACTTGTAATTGATTGTGTGTGTTTGCTCTTGTGTTTTGCGAGTGAGTTATGAAGTGTGGTGATATTTTTATGCAGTTTTTGTAGATGATCTTCTTTATGTATAGTTTATTTATGTCTAATAGGTTTTTGTTGATCATTAGCTGTTCTGTCGGATGTTGATAAGGCTTTCTAAACATAATTCTGATTATTGTTTTATGATTAATTTTAAGTGATTTGAGGTGAGTCTCTGCTGCTGCTCCCCATACTGAAATACCATACATTAGAATACTTTGACAGAGTGCATAATATATATTTTTTAGCTGAGGTAGTGACATAATATTTCGAATTGTTTTGAAGATGTAAGAGAGTTTCCGAATTTTTTTTGTAATTAGGTTAATTTGGAGATCCCATTTTAAGTTATTGTCAACAGTTAAACCGAGATATTTAATATTTTGCGCATAATCAATTTTGTGACAAACACAGCGTGAGTTAGTTAACGAGGTAACTGTGCAGGGGTGAAGATGTAGTTGTGGGCGACTATCTGGCTGACCAGCTAATGTTTTACTGAAAGTTAAGTATTTTGTTTTAGAAATATTTAGTGTCAGTAGATTATTTATTAGCCAGTTATTTACTTCAGTCATCCCTGCTTCCGTGTTTTTGAAGACGTTTTCCCATGATTGGGCTTTGAATAAGATTACAGTGTCATCTGCATAACTGATTACTTTGTACTCTATGTTCCCTAGGCTTATCTCCGTTAGACTGTTAATGTAGATGAGAAACAGTATGGGACCTAAGACGCTGCCTTGGGGTACTCCATACCTGGTGCCTACTTTGTCACTTTCTTGATTATTGATTTTTACAATTTGTTGTCTATTTTCAATGTAGCTGATGAACCATTTTAGTGGTGGACCTGTTATGCCAATGTTTTTGAGTTTTTGTTGGAGTAATTTGTGTGAGATGGTGTCGAAAGCTTTTGCTAGGTCTAAGAACACTCCTAACACCTTTGAACCGCCATCTAGGTTTTTCACTATGTAGGTGGTTAGTTCCGATAAGGCGTCTTCTGTTCCCATTTTCGCTCGAAACCCGAATTGACGGGTGGAGATCAGTTTGTGTTTGTCAAGGTATGCGAGCAGTCTTTTTTTCATAGTTTTTTCTAGTAGTTTCGATAGCGAATTTAGGAGAGTGATTGGTCTGTAATTTAAGATCAGCGTTTTGTCTCCCGATTTATGTATTGGAGTAATACAACCTATTTTTAGATGATCGGGGACAAAGCCGAGGTTGAAACTTTGGTTGAAAATATGTTGAAGTGGTATAAGTATATGTTCTCGGAGACTAATCAGTATATGATTGGAGAGGTTATCTGGGCCCACAGCGCAATTTGGTTTGAGAGAAATAATTAAATCCGATATTTCCTTTGTACTTATTTTGTGAGCATAAAACGAATGATTTGGTTGCATGGTAGAGGATAGTTTGGTTAAAGAGTCTTCTGTTGTGCCGTTTTTTAAAAGAATTTTTTCAGCCAAGTTAGATCCAACTTTTGCAAATTGGGAGTTAATAAAATTAGCTATTTTACCAGGTTCATTTTTTGTAAGGGTTTTGTTTCCATTTATTAACAGTGCTTTGATCTTCGAGTCTTTTTTCGTATTGGAGAAAGTAATATCTTTGACGATTTTCCAGATTTTTTTGGGATCATTTTTGGCGGATTTTATTTCTTTTTTGTAGTACTTGTATTTGGCTTGTTTGATTAATTTATTACAAAGGTTTCTGTATAGCAGGTAATTATTTTTTAGTTTGTCATCATATGGGTTTTTGCGTACTTGCATGTGCATTGTGTCTCTTTTATGAATGCTGTTTACTAAACCTTTCGTGATCCAGGGTGTTATTTTTTTTTCTTTATGTGAGTAGTTTATCGGGGTATTTTTTGTTGTATATTTAGCAATATAGGTTCCAACTGTGGTCATAAATGTGTCCAGCGCGTTGTTTGGATCGGGTTCATTTAGTACATTTGACCAAGATTCATTATGTATGTCCTCTATTAGGGATTTAAAATTGATTTTGTCTTGTACGGGGTAGTTTTTTTCATCTTTTTGTTTCTTGTTAAGATGTATGCTTAGTGTAGTAGTGAAATGATCTGTGACCGTTGTTCGAATTATTGATGATGATGTTTTTTTCCTAGTTTTAACAAATATATGGTCAATACAGGATTCAGAGTTTGACGTAATTCTTGTTGGTGAGTTGATTGTCGAATTTAATCCATAGTGAGTAAGTAGACTTAAGTATTCTGTGGTTATTGGTTGCCCGTTTAGTAAGTTAATATTCATATCCCCTGCAATAATTAATTGTTGTGTTTTTTTATTTTTTTCGAGAAGTCTATTTAAGGAGATGAAGAAAGGTGAGAGATTGTTGTAGCATGGGGGTCTGTAGACGGCAAATATGGAGATGTCTGGTCCGAGGGAGATTTGGATGCAGTTTGCTTCGATTAGGTTGATTTCTGTTATTGATGAGTTTAGTGAATCTTTGACAAAGATTACTATACCGTCGTTTTGATTTAGATGTTTTGTGGAATGGAGAGTTGTATAGTCCTTTAAGTTTAGGTTTGTGTACGAGTCATCTAACCAGCATTCAGTCAAGATAATAATGTCGAAGCTTATGTTTATTTCGTTTAAGAGGATCGAGAAATTATCGAAGTTCTTTCGAATACTTCTAATATTTTGGGATATTATGTTTAAGTTGTGTTTTTCTGTGAACAGAAAATTACAATCTGTCGCTTTGTCAAAAGTGTGTTCTGAGTTGTTAAATGTTTCTGTATCAATATTAAGTTGAGTGATCATGTTGCGGTTGTGAAGATACATAAGTTGATCCATACAAAGTTCACACATTTTGCTAGTGGTGGTAAATTAGGAGTAATATAGGTGTAAAAATTGAGAGTAAAATTATTCAAATACTTTGGATAATAAAATCCTTTAAAGACATAAAATTTCATGGTAGAATAATTAGAATACTTTGGATAATAAAATAGAATCCTTTTAAACCACAAAATTTGATGGTAAAATAATTCAAAGAGTTTGGATAATAAAAAATATTTAAAACAGTAACATTTGATGGTAAAATAATAGCAGTATTTTGGATAATAGAAACCTTTAAAAACATGAAATTGGATGGTAAAATAATGAAAATACTTAGGATAATAAAAACCTTGAAATGCACAAAATTTTAAAGGAAAATTATTTAAGTACTTTGGATAATAAAAACCTTTAAAACAATAAAATTTGACAGTAAAATTATTCAAATACTTTGGACAATAAAAACCTTTGGTATAATATAATTTGATGGAAAAATAAGTTGAGTAATATGGGTAATAAAAACTTTTAGAACAATAAAGTAATATGGTAATAATGATGGTAAAATAATTCAAATACTTAGGATAATTAAAACATTTAAAGCAATAGCATTTGATGGTATAATAATAAAACAACATTGGATAATGAAAACCTTTATAAATATAAAATTTCATGGTAAAATAATTAGAATACTTTGGATAATAAAATAGAATCCTTTTAAACGTTAAAATTTTATGGTAGAATAATTCAAAAACTTTGGATAATAAAAAATATTTAAAACAGTAACATTTGATGGTAAAATAATAACAGTACTTTGGATAATAGAAACCTTTATAAACATGAAATTTGATGGTAAAACAATGAAAATACTTTGGATAATAAAAACCTCGAAAAGCATATAATTTTAAAGTAAAATCATTTAAGTACTTAGAATAATAAAAACCTTCAAAACAAAAAAAATTGATAATAAAAACCTTCGGTACAATGTAAATTGATGGAAAAATTAGTTGAATAATTTGGGTAATAAAAACTTTTAGAGCAATAAAAATTGACGTTAAAATAATTCAAATACTTTGGATAATTAGAGCATTTAAAACAATAGCATTTGATGGTATAATAATGAAAATACATTGGATAATAAAAACCTTTGAAAACATAGAATTTCATGCTAAAATAATTAGAATAATTTGGATAATAAAATCCTTTTAAACCATAAAATTTGATGGTAAAAAAATAAAGATACTTTGGATAATAAAAACCTTTAAAGGTATAAGATTTTATGGTAAAATACTTTAAAAACTTTAGATAATAAAAACCATTAGAGCAATAATATTTTATGGTAAAGTGATTAAGATAATTAGAGTAATAAAAACATTTAGAATAATAGAATTTAATGATAAAATAATCAGAAAAGTTTGGGTAGTAAAGACATTTAAAAAAATAAAATTGTATGGTAAAATAGTTAACATATTTTGGGTAATAAAAACAATTGGAAAAATAGAAATTGAAGTAAAAATAATTAAAATACTTTGAAAGACCTTTAAAACAATAAAGTTTGGAGGTAAAAATGTAGAGATAATTTAGGTTATAATTTGGGTTATAATAGAAAATTATGGTAAAATAATTAGAATAATTTAGGTTATAATAAAAAATGATGGAAAAGTAATTAAAATAATTAGGGTTATAATAGAAAATGATGGAAAAATAATTAAAATAATTTGGGTTATAATAGAAAATGATGGAAAAATAATTAAAATAATTTGGGTAATAAAAACATTCAAAACAATCAAATTTTATGATAAGATAACTTAAATAATTTGGGTAAAAAAAACATTTAGAATAATAAGATTTGCTGTTAAAATAATTAAAATGGTTTTGGTAATAAAAATATTTAGAGCAGTAAAATTTGGTGTTAAAATAATTTGGATAATAGAAAGAATTTGAAAGATTTATGTAAACAAAATAGGTAGAAATAATTAATGAAATGGGACTTGTATGGTAATAATATAGTTGCAATGATTGCAATGTGTTAAATAATTCTGCCATTATGATTTATTGCAATACAGGAAGTTTATAGTAGAATGCTTAGTTATCTACAGTTGAATCCCCATTTTTTTCAAATCATTTTCATGTTTTATTTCAATAATTTTTTCCCCAGTTGCTTTGCGGACAAGCACTTTATTAGTTTTAAACCATACGAATTGATAAAGGGTTTCTTTGGCCCTTTGCTTCGTTTTCCACATCAGTTCCTTGAAGTAAGGAGAGAGTACTTCATTGATGAAGATAGGAGAGTTTGGGTTTAAGGTTTTGGCCTCTTTCTTTAGCGAGAGCAACGATTCCCTTGTTTTTTGGCTGTAGAAGGCAATGTGTAGTTTGACCGGGGTGTTCCGCCTGCGATCTTGGGTCCTGGTCACCATTCGGATTTCTTGATGTTGGAGGGGCAGTCCCAGCGAGCCAGCTACCCGAAGAACGGCCTCCGCAGGTTGTTCTCCCGTCCGTAAGTCCACCCCCGCCATTTCCACGCTGTCGGAGAGTTTGACTTGTTCTAAATCCGCAAGACGACTTTCCAGGGAAGAGATTCTGTTGTTTTTTTTTTCGTTTTCCTCGCGTAGGAATTTTGCTTCTTTATGAATGTCCTGTACTTGTTTGAATTTTAATAGCAGGTCTTCATATTGTTTGCAGATGAATTCACTGCTTCTTTTGAGGTCATTGATTTCCTCCTCAAACATTTGTTTTATTTCAAAAATTTTGTCATCAAAATGTTTAGCGAGACGATTATATAAGGAGTCGGCTTCAGATCCGAGTGTCGCGGCCGACGTAGCAGGTGAGCTCGGTCTGCTTTTGCATTTAGGGCATTTCCAAGTTTGTTTGTTTTTTAATGACATTTTTTTGAAATTGATATCTGTGATATTTAAGCAATTGTTATGGAAACCGATGTTGCACGTGGCACACGTGAGCGCATGGTCATTTTTGGTGATAAGGTTTAGGCAGGCTTCGCAATTCATTGTTGTTGTTTTTTTTTTAAAATAAATATTCGGAATAGAGTAGGATTCGGTGGTTAGTGCGGCCTCTGTGTGGTGATCGAGCTAATAGATTTGTAATGTTTCTAATAATGATTTTGTTAATTGCTCGCAGACACAGATGGCGTTAAATAAACAAGAAAATAAATAAATAAATGTTATAGTGAAATTTGCTTATTTAACTTATTTAACTGATCTGGTATGCACTGGACACAATAATTTAATTTATTTCATTTATATATTTTAATTTTCACTGTCTTGATTTAGGAATCTAGAGGGAAATATTTTTATGTGGGTTAATTATGTTACACTTTAAATAAATGTCAAATGTCACAGTTTGAATGATGTTTTTGAATAGATTATTTAGAACAGATTCGTGTATTTTTTACTAGGGACGGCTAGATGATTACGTAGGATGAAGCACAGTCGCCACTTTAATCCGTTCTGGGTTCACAGAACACTTTATTAAAAATATTTTTTATAATTATTTCGGGAGCTGAGCAAAACACGATATCACTCTGTTGTATTGTTGTTTTTTTGACACTTCCACATTCCCCGCCACCGCTCTCCCGCTCCCCCGTCCCGCCAACCCCCCTGGCACTTCATTTCTTGACTCCTCTCCCGCCCGGCCCGTAGCAGAAACTTTTTTCTAATACTAACATTTTTAAACTCGTGATATCTTTCTAATTAAATATCCGAATTGAAAAATTCAAAAACTTAAATAAAGGTATTGAAGCTGTCTTGAATTTTAAGTAATTTATTTTGATAAGGATTAACACCAAGATACAAATAAAAAGCCTTTTCAAACGGCGACATATTAATTATATTTTTAAAATAAAAGAATACTTATTGTGGCATAACCATAATAGTTAGACATATGCTGTCGCGACCTTTTTTGTAAATAATGATGTGTTCTACAAAGTCGTAGTACATTATTTTATTCTATCATCAATAGTTTTCGCAGCGCACGCGATGAAAAGAATATTTTAGGTAATTTTTTTACACCTTGGGTTGCATTATTGGAGTTTTAGTAATGATCCCTAATTATTTTGAAAATATTATATAGCCTATGTCACTCAGGGATAGTGTAGCTTCCTAACAGCGAAAGAATTTTTCAAATCTGTTCAGTAGTTTCAGAGCCTATTCGATGCAAACAAACAAACAAACAAACAAACCTTACCTCTTTATATAGTGTAGTAGATTTGTTGTCATCAATGCAAAACACATTAATTTTAGATATTATTAAACTCGTGATATCTTTCTAATTAAATATCCGAATTGAAAAATTCAAAAAGTTAAATAAAGGTATTGAAGCTGTCTTGAATATGAAGTAATTTATTTTGATAAGGATTAACACCAAGATACAAATAAAAAGCCTTTTCAAGCGGCGACATATTAATTAAATTTTTAAAATAAAAGAATACTTATTGTGGCATAACCATAATAGTTAGACATATGCTGTTGCGACTTTTTTTGTAAATAATGATGTGTTCTACAAAGTCGTAGTACATTATTTTATTCTAACATCAATAGTTTTCGCAGCGCACGCGATGTAAAGAATATTTTAGGTAATTTTTTTACACCTTGGGTTGCATTATTGGAGTTTTAGTAATGATCCCTAATTATTTTGAAAATATTATATAGCCTATGTCACTCAGGGATAGTGTAGCTTCCCAACAGCGAAAGAATTTTTCAAATCGGTTTAGTAGTTTCAGAGCCTATTCGATGCAAACAAACAAACAAACCTTACCTCTTTATATAGTGTAGTAGATTATATAGTGTAGTAGATTTGTTGTCATCAATGCAAAACACATTAATTTTAGATATTATTAAACTCGTGATATCTTTCTAATTAAATATCCGAATTGAAAAATTCAAAAAGTTAAATAATGGTATTGAAGCTGTCTTGAATATGAAGTAATTTATTTTGATAAGGATTAACACCAAGATACAAATAAAAAGCCTTTTCAAGCGGCGACATATTAATTAAATTTTTAAAATAAAATAATACTTATTGTGGCATAACCATAATAGTAAGACATATGCTGTCGCGACTTTTTTTGTAAATAATGATGTGTTCTACAAAGTCGTAGTACATTATTTTATTCTATCATCAATAGTTTTCGCAGCGCACGCGATGTAAAGAATATTTTAGGTAATTTTTTTACACCTTGGGTTGCATTATTGGAGTTTTAGTAATGATCCCTAATTATTTTGAAAATATTATATAGCCTATGTCACTCAGGGATAGTGTAGCTTCCCAACAGCGAAAGAATTTTTCAAATCGGTTCAGTAGTTTCAGAGCCTATTCGATGCAAACAAACAAACAAACAAACCTTACCTCTTTATATAGTGTATGTAGTAGAAAAGAAAATCCAAAAAACGTGCGGCTCGCAAAAAATCAAAAACGAGTCCCGGTACGATCAAGGGAGTTACATGGTATGGTAGATCTCTATTCCCTCCCCAGGATGACGGTTTCTGTTTTTTTTTACCTAAAGGGCGTGCTTTTGAAGATATAAGGGCTGGAAGTTTCGCCCTCTTGAAATTTCAAGAACAGTATTCCAGAAAATTCTAGAAGGTTCCATTGAGTTCTAGAAAGTTCTGGAAGGAGTGGCGGAGTATGTCGTTGAATGTTCGGGAATAGGGAATCGGGAACATCATTGTGGAACATTCCAGAACACTCTCGAATGTTGTCCTGATCGAAGCCGTGTAACCCATCTAGTTTATAATAATTCGTGATTTCTAGTCAGTAAAAAAGAGTGCCAAATGGATAAGATCCAAAAAACATTTTTATAATAGCTTATAAATATTTTAGTAATATACTTTTAAATACGTGAATAATAAATCTTTGGTTTTATCATTAACTAGCTGGTACCCGGCATGCGTTGCTATGCCATTTAATAAAGAAATTGTTTCTCCCTGCGTGTCCTTTCCCATTCTTCCCGTTCCCGTCCCCTTTCCTCTACCGCGTTCCCTTTTCGTTCCATACATTTTGGCGATTCATTTTTATTAAAATAGATAAATAATAATTCAGATTTTACAATGTGTTCTTTTTTAACTTATGCTTTATACCGCTCTTTCATTAAAAACATTTTCTTGTGGATGGAAGAGGAGTTTAAATTTGAAAAAGTTAAACAATATATTATGGTACCAATAATGGTAATATTATTTACGGTGTTCTTCCTAGTTTCGTGAATTTAATAAGAGTTGTTAATATTATAAACGATGTTTTCCCTAGTTTCATGTATTTGTTAAGAGTTAGATAAGTTTTTAGATTTTCACGGCCAAAAGCATTTTCGTAGTTAGTTTTTGGGGTGTTATGCCGTGTTGCGCTACCTTCTTCGACGTTTCGGACAGCGTTGCAGTGTCCATCATCAGGGCAGATCCGGTAGATCTGCATCACATCGTCGGATCTACCGGATCTGCCCTGATGATGGACACTGCAACGCTGTCCGAAACGTTGGCTATAGAAGGAGGTAGCGCAACACGGCATAACACCCCAAAAACTAACTACGAAAATTGTTAAGAGTTGTTAATATTATTTACGGTGTTTCCCTAGTTTCGTGTATTTATTGATAAGTGTTTATATTATTTACGGTGTTTTCCCCAGTTTCGTGAATTCATTGGAGTTATTTATATTAAGTTATTAATATTAAGTTAATAATTATAGATATTCGGTGTTTTCCCCAGATTCGTGATTTCGTTGAGAGTTGTTAATATTATTTACGGTGGTTTCCTAGTTTCATGAATTCATTGAGAGTTTTTAATATTATTTACGGTGTTTTCCCTAGTTTCGTGTATTCATTGAGTGTTGTTAATATTACATGCGGTGTTCTTCCTAATTTCGTGAATTCATTGAGGGTTGTTAATATTATTTACGGTGTTTCCCTAGTTTCGTGTATTTATTGATAAGTGTTTATATTATTTACGGTGTTTTCCCCAGTTTCGTGAATTCATTGGAGTTATTAATATTAAGTTATTAATATTAAGTTAATAATTATAGATAATTCGGTGTTTTCCCCGGATTCGTGATTTCGTTGAGAGTTGTTAATATTATTTACGGTGGTTTCCTAGTTTCATGTATTCATTGAGAGTTTTTAATATTATTTACGGTGTTTTCCCTAGTTTCATGTATTCATTGAGTGTTGTTAATATTACATGCAGTGTTCTTCCTAATTTCGTGAATTCATTGAGGGTTGTTAATATTATTTACGGTGTTTTTCCTAGTTTCATGTTTTCATTAAGAGTTGTTAATATTATTTACGGTATTTTCGCTAGTTGCATGTATTCATTGAAAGTTTTTTAATATTATTTTGATGATTAAGTATTTATTCCATACATATTTAAGAAATAATTAATTTATATCATTATTTCAAGAATTATTGGATTGATGAAAAGATCGCTTGTTACAATAGTTTAATTGCGATGTATTAAATCAAAGAACATAAACAAGATGATAATGTTCCTGTATTAGAAGTTGGTTGGTTGCTAGGTTCGTTGTTCGGAAAGAGCAGGGCGGGGACGGTAGCGGTGGGGGCGGGCAAAGTTTAAATCAAGCGACAGTGGTTCGGTTACTCCGTAATGATAATGGCAGGGAAAGGAGATTGGATATAAGTGATATTCCATTCCATGACCGAGGCTCTAAATCAGTTCCCAGGAAGTAGTTAAACGGAGACAGTTTAATCTCCTCCTGAAAAGAATGGAATATCGATCTCCGGTTTGATTTAAACGCATTTTTCCACCTTGACGTCCAATTTCCGGTCTCGTATCAATGGCGCAGCGTCCCGTCCAATTTTCGCTACTTCGGAAAATGAGGCGTCCGCTAACATCCGGTCTGGGCAAGAGGGAGCCGGAGCATTTGAATCCTTTTCGGAAGCATTTCCGACCATTTTTTTAGTATTTTCCGCGCAGGTCTCCAACCGAGGGACCCCTGCATCGTTAATACACAAATGTGAAAGACAGGAAGAGACGGTTCCTTTGCTGAATCATCGAATTCCTTTTCAACACTTTTTTATGTATTACTCAACAAATATCGGGCCATAAATAATATTTTATTGGTTTTAAAAGATCGGTTCAGACGTGTAAATTTATTTTTGATTTCCCGAAATGTGAAAAAAAAATCAGAAACGCAAAAGCTTTGGTAAACTTGGGATTGAATTTGTAATACCTTAGAAGTAATAATTGCAACACTAAAATGTGTTAATCACTTATTAATAATAAAAATAATAATATTTCTTTATTCAATGAAATTTTCAAAATTATAACTAAAAAAGTATATACTTTTGAATGTAGCTATAACTTTGTGGTAATCAATTATAGATAAATGAAACTATGTTACTTTGTTTGAACCAATTGTATATTTGTTTGAAACCAACCGGTTTCGGAACGACCGTTCCTTCCTCAGGGCAAACGTATACTGACTTGACAATTACAAAATAGTTAGTGGGTACAATATTTCGTAATTGTCAAGTCAGTATACGTTTGCCCTGAGGAAGGAACGGTCGTTGCGAAACCGGTCGTCTTCAAACAAATATACAAGTGGTTCAAAAAATGAAACATTGTTTTATTTAAGAAAGTACATTTTCAGTGTATATGCAATGGTTTAAAGATTACATTCGTGCAAAAAGTTAACAAACAGATGAGATGAACATATGAACAGTAGGTTAAAGGTAGATTAAAGTATACAAGTATAAAGTTATATAGTTGAGGATTCTAATAACCCGCCTCACTAGGCTAGCCTGTGTTGAGGCAGTAATTTTGTTAAGTCAATCTAAAATACTTATGAACATACCTACACTTGTATTAAAATATAATGGTTACATTCATATTAGTTCAAATGATAACAACCAATTCATTGGTATCAACACTATCAACTTATGCTGTTGATGTAATATCAACTCCCTGTTTCTCAACTTATAAGGATGCTCTAAAACAATATTGGATCAGTTAATAAAAGCACAAAAACTGATAATACGTACTACTTACAAAGTACACTACATTCACCCCACGAAGGACTTATTTGGTGACCTCCAAGTGCTCAATATAAAATCGTTGTATGTCAAATACATAGCTGCCTATTTTAAATTTAAATTTATAAAAAAAAAAGATTTTTGAATCAAATTACAGTACAAGATATTCCAAACAATCCAACTTTGTTATTCCAGTACCTAACTAAAACCTCAATGGCCCAGTCACAGTTTAACTTCTTTGCTCCGAAAATCTTTAATAATTTACCAATTGAAATAAAGACGGTAGACCAATATCACACTTTCAGGAAGGCGATTAAGGATTTTTTGATGAGTGAATGTGACAACGCCGGTGGCAACAACGTTCGCAGATAGAACTGTCTATATATTATATACTATATTTTTTTTAATGTTATATATATATATATGTGTATGTAATTTGTATAGATGTGTGTGTGTATACATGTGAGTAGGTGCGCATATGGGTACGTATATGTGTGTTTATACCTGTATAGATGACACATAATGAAAAACAGTAATGTACATTTTTATAACCTAATACTAAATCACTTCTTTTCCCCTTTCTATTTTCTATTTTCCACTTTTTATTTTATTATAATTTTTTCCATTTTTAACATCACTTATAATAAATCCATATGTTTACAATAGACTGCATATTTCATAAAAAGTAATAATACTCCATTGGTCACCATGTTAATTACTCAATTATGTATCATGTATTTTATAAATAAATAAATATATTATAACTGACAACTCTGTCTTACAATTTAGTTTTTATTATATCCTGATGAGGCTAAGTCGATACAAAAAAAAAGAATCGCGGTTATGTACAAAGTGTTTGTTTTATTTTTATAATTTAAAATTTAATAGAGTTTACGAAAACCATGCGTTACTTCAAATCCATCAAACCCACGCATAAGACGAACTTAAATTGGAGTCTCAACTCTCAAACACCATACGAAGAAACGTTGTAGGTACTAATAATAATAATAATCCATAATACTACAACGGTTCAATACTGTTACACACACTGAGACTATAAACGTTTTAACGAATTCACTTAAAACTGAAAAAAAAAAATTGTGTGACAACTTCTTTAGTACCGTTGTGATTTTAAACTCGATTAAACGAAAAAAAAAATACAATAAAAGAGACGAATACATACATACATCGATAGGATTTAGCCTGCAAGATAATGAGATAGTATAAACCGTCTCCTCTTAGTACGGTGCTTCGTTGCCTCCCCGCTCTTGTCTACTTTATTTTTTCTGAAGGTTTCACTTCTACCGCGTGTGAATTGCACACTCTGTTTTTTTTGTAAAAACTTTTAAAAGTTACACTATACCACAAACTTAAGAAAAAAAATTGGTACACATCTAAAAATTTTAGGTATGTAGTATACCTAAACAGGGTTTCCGGGGGTATAGTACACAAACTTCGGGTGGTAAAGATAAATAACTTATATAGATAAATAACTTATACTTGATAAAAACAATGGAGAAAAATATTGTTTGTAAATCATCAAACCTCCAATTTAATCGGGAAAAAAATCCCTAATACAATACAGCCAGATTTTAATACCGATAATAAATTGAAAAATTATATTTTAAATAACAAGGACAAAGACCAAAAAATGAAAAAAATCCGGAGTTTACCAATTGAATTGTAATGATTGCAATCATTTTTAAGTAGGTAAAACATGCAGAAATTTTGAAACGAGGATTAAGGAACACTTGAGATGTCTAAATAGCAATAATTATTCGGAATTTGCTAACCATCTAATTGAATTTAACCATTCATTTGATATAAATACTGGTTTTAAAATTTTACACACTAACATTAGTGGTTTTCAATTAGATCTTTTAGAAATATTAGAAATTAGGAAAAATGTCAATAGAAATTTAAATATTATTATTAACCAAATTAATTTTGTGAATAACCCTATTTTAAACATATTTCCTTTGTAATTTTGTCTATGATCTTCTAAGCAACCCCCTCCCCCCCCTGTCTATCTTCTAAGCTCCTCCTCTTTCCGCCCCTCTCCCCCCCCCCCTCCAACTAATTCCATTTCCACCCACGCCTGTCTTTCTATGCTTGATAATTTAGTTTTTAGTACATATAATGTCCTGATGAAGAGAACATCGTTTTCGAAACATGTCGACTTTTTAAATAAAGATTACTGTTGTAAAAACAAAGTGTTTTAATAATTTAATTAATAAATAACTTTTTTCAAAATTCCAATGTTATTTTCCCACGCAAATTTTTTTTCCGTAGAAGAATACTATTTTTTCCATACATACTATTCAACCTTTTTTCCTGAGAATTACATTAAAATGTTAGAATTTAGAAAAGGTTATTATCTATTTATTATTTTGAAACTGATAATTCGTGGTGGTAGTCCATTATAATAGATTACAATAAATAAATAAAAAACTTTATTCCGCTTAATTTTATTGACTGTAACCGGTTTCAGCTCGTCAGAGCCATCTTCAGACTGGTATAAAAAATTCTTAGTCTACGGTTTATATACATGACATATGGGGGAGGGGGGTGGTCTACAATGATTTTAATAAATTATTTTTCTTACTTAGTCGTTTTAGACTGTCAAATTTCTAAATATTTTGGTAGGCTAATTACATTGGGTTTATAGCTCACTTCAATATCTATTTATTAGGGAAAAACCATACAAATAATATGATTTATAATGGCCTAATTTTATCGTCAAATCGTTATAATACAAAAGTGGGGTTTTAGTAAATGTTTATAATAGCTTATTAATTACAAAGTTACTTTTCGAAGCGATGCATGTTTACATTGGATTAGGAATGGTTGAAACTAAATACATATTTTAATTTCGAAATTATTATCAAAATTCCACTTTTGTATCCAGTAAAATTTTCATAATAGTTTCGAAATTAAAATATGTATTTAGTTTTACCATTCCTACCGCAATGTAAAAATGCATCTCTTCGAAAAGTAATAAAAAAAATCCCATTGATCATAGATATGTATAATAACGATTTGACAATAAAATTAGGCCATTAATACTTCATATTACTTGTAAGGTTTTTTACTAATCAATAGATATTGAAGTGAGCTACAAACCCAATGTAATTAGCCTACAGAAATTACCAAAATATTTAGAAATTCGACAGTCTAAAACGACTTACTGACCATTTTTTTTAATTAAAATCCTTATAGACCACCCCTCTCCCCCTCCCCCATATGTTATATAGATAAACCGTAGACTAAGAGTTATTTGTGCCAGTCTGAAGATGGTTCTGACGAGCTGAAACCTGTTACAGTCAAATAAAATTAAGTGGAATAAAGTTTTTTATTTGTTTATTATAATCGGTTATTATCTACTTTACTTGTAAAATAACCTCCAGAAGTCTTAAGCACTTTATCCCCGGACGCCTGTATAAATAAATATGTTATTTAAAAAAAATATATACATATATATATATATATATATATATATATATTTATACTATATCACTCCCTCACTAAACACTAGAATTTCTCTGAGAGGTAGGTTTTAAATATAGTTGGATTGTGTTTAAGAACGCATGAAAATGTTTTTAATTACATAATCATAAAAATCAATTAAGCATCTGTTAAAAAATAATGAACCCGCGTCCTTCTGATATCCAGTCAACTGCTCTACCAACTGAGCTACGTCGGCTTATCTCCCACCCGCCAAATAATTCAATATAAACTAGTGTTTCATTCAACAATTACTGCTTATTACATTTTTCACCTATAAATAACCAACTTTTTTTTGTGAGAAATGCATTATACGCGCTAACTCTCCCACTAGATGCCGTCGAGACAAATTATGTCTACATTTTTTGGTTAAATACTTTAACTTGTCAAATATGAATTATTATTTTTAATCGGTAAACTAATGTTTAAGACAAGATTTTTATGCATAGCACAAAGGGTAACAATTTTTATAAGGATTAATTATTATAAGCCTGAAACACAAACGAAACCCCGACGTGGGATCAAGTCCCGTCGGCGGCATTTATCTTTTCTTGGGAGATTTTTTCAATGTTGATGAGTGTTTTAGGCTAATAATTATAGCTTATAATAATTGTTACCCTTTGTGCTATGTATAAAAATCTGGTCTTAGTTTACCAATTAAAAATAATAATAAATATCAATAAATTTTATGTATGTAAATCTAGATGCATTAAAATATAGTTTAAATTCGGTTTCTACATGTTGTTGTGATTTCCGATCGACTACAAATAAATGTACTGTTGATAAGTAGTGAATAATATTTTTTTATGTAGAGTTTATCTTTGCACTATTTAAAGAAGTTGCATGAGGTGGGGCAGTAAAGAAGAGGAACACAGCAGTCGTACACTTTTACAACAGTTTACATCACTTCAGTTCTAGCGCTAGTAACCGGAGCCCGTGCCACAGTACTGGCTTTGCAGATACTCACTCCAAAAAGCAGTAACTTTATTAATTCAGGCAATAGTTATATTAAGGAAAATAATTTCCCTCAGGGCCTATGTTGTCTTTGTGGATGCTGTGTGGAAGGTGTTTTAGCAGAGAGGAAGGAGTTAACATGGCTCTTGAAGCGACCCATGTTGTAGGAGGGAGGAAACACATAGGCCGGCAAATCATTCCACAGCTGAGCTGTTGAACTCAAGAAGGAGTAGTAGAAATGACCAGTGGTGAAAAATGTCAACCATGTACATATGTTGGGCGCGTGTTTGGCGTGTTTCCCGACTATGCACCGGTACCGAGGGGATCAATGATGTTGGTGTCTAGGAATATAATATATTCTCCTATCTTAACAAACGAATTGCAATCGTTAGACCAAAGACGTCGCGCGTTGGGTGGGAATGCTGTCCTTGTTCTATCGGTAATTCTATGAAAGTGATGTCCCGTTTCTGCACAGAATCGGGGGTTTTTTCAGGTATTTTTAATAATAAAAAAAAAATTTTAAGAAGAAAAAAAAAAACTTACAATCATGCAGTCACATTCATACTCGTCTCTTTCATTCATTTCGGCACTATTATATCCCCTTTCGCATGTTTTATTGGCTGTGTATTTCACTGTTCATTTGTTTTTATTTGTATTTTAATGCCGGTTAATTAAAAATGTATTATTAAATTCCCATAAACTTAACCATTTTTGCTATGCATATTTTTGATTGACTGTGTTTCACTGTTCATTAGTTTTAATATGTTTTTATGACATTCCGATAAACTTAACTATTTTTGCAAAATACATTTTTTAGTAATAAACGCTTTTTTCCTTGAAAATAAAATTGCCGCTTACGTCCTTTAAACTTATAAAAGTTCATTTAATTTTATTACATCGTTCAAGATAGTATATTATTAATTAATATTATATAAAGGGAATAGTTTTCAACTATTGGCTGCTGGCCACGCAAAGATGCCCTTTCCCGCATGCCACGCTACCTCAAACGGGAATGATAGAAACTTATTTCAACACAAATCAGCGCAGCCCTCTCGACCGCGATAAGAGCCATTCATATGGGAAGATGAGCGATTACCTCAACCATCGGATCCATCTCAAAGGAGATTACACGCTTGTTCAGGTGTGTATATCTCCATTAGTTAATTATTATTCCACGCGCGTGACGCGACTTGGTCCAACTTTTTGGCTGCTTAACCTGCGATAATTGTCGAAGTTTGCCGAGCGTATCTGTAACTATGTTGGGGAACATGCGACGCTTTACTTTACTTATATTCGCAAATTCTCCGTAGGTAATAGCACAGCCGCGGAGCTCTGATAAAGCCAAGCTTGCGCCTGTTTAAGGCCGTGAAAGCTGAACCGCTAAATCAATTAGGACCGACTTTACGACTTCCGTATATATTTTTTCGCTTTTTGAAAATACTAAAAATAAATTTGGTATCTTAAGAGGAACATTTTGCAAATACAACTTAATTTTAGATTTGAAGCCAAATATACCCGACCAAACTTTTTTTTAAACGACTTCGAAGAGGAGGAGGTTATCGATTCGACGGTATTTTTTTAAAATAAAAATTTATGTTTGTTACCTCAGAACTTTTGATTGGGTGAACCGATATTGATGATTCTTTTTTTATTAGAAAACTGGTGCTTCCCGTGTGGTCTCATTTTAATTGGGTCTAGTTTTGACAATGGGATCCATGAGAAAAACATATATCCTCTTCGGGCCCTGGGTATCATATATGATACTCACCGTTTTAAGCTCACAAAATATTTCTAAGTCATTATTTCCAATATAGATCCAAAGTATCTGATAATGAAGACTCATACCTTACCGACTATGAGCATTTGGACTGATTCGAAGTTAGTTTGAATGAACTATTGTCTTAGAAACATCGTGATTTTTAGCTTTCAAAATGTCTCTGAGAAAAAATGCAGGTAAGGAGTTATTTTATTATTTTAATCATCCAATTGTTATTAAAATTGTAGTTTGTTCGATTCATTATTGTTTATTAAAAAAAAAATGTTTGGCTATCGGCGTTTTTGTTACATTTACGGACATTTTAAACTGAAGTATCATAGGTGATACCGCGGGCCTCTATAACATCTTTTATTTTCATATTAGGGTTGGTTGAGGATGAAATCGAAGCAGAGTTGCTACTTCCTGTGCATCCAAATGATTCTGATTTCGAATGTGACTATGGTTGGGTGGGTGATTAGGATAGTGAGGAGCAAGGAATAGTGGAATCATTATGATTATCAGCCTTTTGGGTTTTCCTTGCATCCGCCAGAATTGGGCACAAAAAACTAGAATCCCTAGTTGCTGACAACATTTCACGCCAAAGATTTTTTTTAATTTACGGTCAAACTTAAAACTTGTCGATGAGAATTGTGTGTCAGAATCTGAAAAACAACTTGACAGCTTTTGGAAGGTCAGGCCAATTGTACTACGGGTTCAAAAATGTTGCCTACAAAATAATAGAACCAAAAATATTTCTGTTGATAAACAAATGATACCCTTTCAAAGTAAATGCAAGAGCAGGCAAATAATTCGGGGTAAACCTAATCCAGTAGGAATCAAAAATTCCAAGCCCAACAACATCTTCCCAAGAACAAGATATTGGACTACTACGACTTTAAATGGGATATACAAATGTTTTACTAGCCGGATTAGAATCGAAAGATTTGGTAGGTGATGAAAATGATGATAGTATTGACATTTGTGAGAGACCTCGAAAACACCGATCTGTGCAGCCTTTACACACAAAGAATTGAGGACAAAAAATGATTTTTATTTGCCAGTTATGATGAATGATCAGCAGAAGCATCGTTCCAAATATCGTTTTCCTGAGTGTAAAAAATTCACATTTGTACGTTGTGAAAAGTGTCAGGTTTATTTGTGTTTTTCCATGGACCGCAACTGTTTCAAAAATTTTCATTCAACCAACTGAACTGATCTATTATTTTTCATCCACAGTTATTATTATTTTTTTTATTTCAAATTACACTTTATAATTTAGGTGGTAGGTTACAGTGCCTGAAACACAATTTTTGTAAAAAAAAAAAAAACTTAAAACCAAACAAAAACATTACTATTTTATTTCTATTACACTTGATTAATCTGATTTTCGAATTATTAGCATTAAAAAAATATTGAAAAAAAAAACACAATATTTGTAGAGCTAGAGTCCCCAAGTATCATATATGATACCATCCCTTACACCCAAACCGGCAATTAAAAAAAAATAAAAAAAAAATGTGGTCTAAATATGATGGTAGAGAATACGAAAATAGTATAAAAAAGTTAAAAAGTAAAAAAAAATGGTCTTGGGCCCGAAGAGGATATGTCTTAAATTTGCAATAAGTATGTGCGCGACAAATGGACGAATATTTCAATATTACGCCAATAGATTTTGATGATTCTTTTTTTGAAGTAAAACTTCTTTACGCACGCTCGTCACTAAAAATCAAAAAATAAATAAAAATTTTACCAAAACAAAAAACGACTTCAAATGCACTAAAAAGTAAAAAAATAATTTCGTACGATTGTTATTTTTGGAGTCGGTGTCAGCCAAGATCTCCACATCTCACTTATAACTCCCTATGTATGTAGTTACCTTGGCTGACACCGACTCCAAAAATAACAATCGTACGAAATTATTTTTTTAGTTTTTAGTGCAGTTTGAAGTCGTTTTTTGTTTTTTTTTTATTTTTGTTTATTCATTCAAAAGATATAAAGTGAGTTATTTTATGTATTCTTGTTAAAATTAAAAAAATTAATAAACACCATTAAATAATTTGATTTTACATAATTACAGAGGCAACTTTGGCAAATGGGTGCCTCAGCACGGGTAAGCCCATAGTTAGGCCAACATTACATTATTCAATCATACAAACCAATGTATCTAAATAAAATAAAAAAATCATTTGTGAATTATTAATAATTATTTTATAAATAAACGACAAAAAAAGGATGAAAAAGCATTTTGTAGAGCTTAAATTTGAATTACAAGCTATAGTTTGGCAAGAAAGTGTAGTAATTTATTAATTTGGAACTATTTTTTTTCATTAGAATGGTAACACCGAAATACTCGCTTTGTCAATTACGTTTCGTATGGCTCTTGGCTTTACTTACTTAAATCGTTTAGAACACACTGAAGATCGCTCGTTTAGTAATTATTTTTTTTCATTTTTTGCCTGTGCATTGTTTGAATTGAATAAAAATGAACAAACCAATACGTAGTGGTGCAAGAGAAGTTATATACTGCGTTTTTCAATGTTGTCTAGCCGATTATTGCGCGAAGAAGCTCCTATGTAATTTGATGTTTTCAAACGATCTACAGAAATTACAGGGACGTAGTATAGATTTTTAATGACTTCCATTAGTAATTCAAGATTTATGACAATTTTCGAGCGATTATAACCATTGCAACCTGATTTGAGGGTATGCTTAAAAATCCGAAGTTGACATTTCCATTTGACAGTTAACATTAGGCCACAAGAAAAAGGGAATAACTCATTTTAACAAAAAAATTTATAATGTGCAACTTCTTTAAACTCATAGAAAAAAAATTAATAATATGCAACTTCTTTAAACTCATAAAAAAAGGCAGTTTAAAAAAACAGACTAGATAATATTCATTTAGAAAGAAAGAAAGAGAAAATTAAGAAAAAAAGTATCTTTTCTATGAGTTTAAAGAAGTTGCATATTATTAAATCAAGTCTGTTTTTTTAAACTACCTTCTATAATAATTGTTTTAATGATGTTTTTCACACACAGGTAAATCTGACTCAACGGTAAGATGAATCGTCAAGGAAGGGGAAAAGGCAGATGGAAAATTTGAAACACCGGGAAAACGGAAAAAAGCATAATAATAATAATATTTAATAGCATAAAAGTGCTGATGATTGGAAAAATTGTTGCAAACACGTGATGAAAATTGAGGCAGAATATTATGCACGAGGCAGTACTATATATGTTGATATCGATGAACTGATAATAAGTTTAGATGAAGATGAAGATACGAAAAAAGAAGAATCACATGATGAAGAAGACAATAATGTAGAGGGTTGAATTAATAGACCCAAAATAAAAAAGTACCTACATTTTTATATCGAAATAAACGCCCACTTCAAACTTGTTTTGTTTTATTTTAATTCTATTAAATTCCAGTTCTTAGTGCAAAATTTTGAAAGTACAAATACGTTATGAAATATGCATTTTGGCCGAAGTGTTCGAAGTAAAAAACGATCGCAGCGCCATCATTTATTTTCTACATTTTCTTTCCAAACTGTAGTTTACTTTAGAAAATTCATTAAAATTAAAATTTCTACACAAAAACGACAATTTATGATTTTTTTTAACATAAAAGATTGGTAATTTTTATTATTCTATAGTTTCTATTAATTGACAAAAAGTTTGCCACTATATTTTATGATGTAAAACAGAAATAAATGAACTAGCTCACATCCGTACTAGAACTTTTCTTTATATTTATTTTGGTTTCAAATCCAAAATTAAGTATTGTGTGAAAAAAGCCTCATAGCCGTTCCTTTTGAAAATATTTTCAAATATTTCCATAAAATATTTTTGTAAAATTATAAGACTATACAAATGGTTCTCAGCAAGGAGGAACCCCCATTAGTTAGACAATATAATTATTAAGATGAAATTAAAAATATTGTACAAACAAAACAGAAATTTTGTAAAAATGATATGGGATAAGTTTATCGTTACTGCCATATCATCTTAATATTTACAGTTTTATTTACTTTTTAATGCCTTTAAAAAATTTTAATATATTTTTTCACAAAGTGTTCTGAAAAGTCCTTAAATGTATTTTTTTATATGAGTACCGCTCGAGAGTCGGAATTTGAACCCGCAACATAACCCCCCATTTTCGTAGTAAAGGTCGTAACCATTTTACAACCGAGACCATCAACTAATAACTCATAACTAAAATTACACATTTTAAATTTATTTATATAAATTTAAGTACGTCACATATGTATTTACTTGCAATTCGGAAATTAGAGAGTTGAGTATTTACTTTACGACGGTACATTACAATTCATTATCTCCGGTTACGATTTCAATTTCCGTCATTCTAAAATGTCTTGAAGAAAATGTGGAAAAGTTTCCAGAAAAAAATATTGCGCTTTTTTTTTTTAATTTTTCTACGTTAGTCGTTTTATATTTTTAATACATAAAGAATATTTTGATCCTCACTTGGAAATCACCAGTTTTGTGGAGAACATTTTATTACTTTTATTAACTGATTTCTTTGCGATGATTTTTAGGGGAATTTAAAAAGTATTGCACGTCGCGTGAAAATTCAGTTTGGTGACTTTGAGTAGTTCTGTAAAGTTCGTTCGGCGTCCGCAGGCTCGGTTGGCAGCAGGAAGCGGGCAAGATAAAACAATGTTGTTTACTCTCGCGCCCGGCTGGGAGCGGGGAGGGTGGGGAGGGTGGGGTGGGTGCGGGAGGGCGCGTGCGCAGCGCCTCATCTGGGGGCGGATTCCGGAGGCTGAGAGGCGATCAGTCGACGTCGACTTGCCTCGCTCCTCGCCGGTTCCGCGACGAGCCTCCGCCGCGCGGACTTCGCGATTACTTCCCCGCGCCGCGCTGCAGGCCTCCGACCAACAAACATGTAGCGGCCGCGCACCCGGTCTTGGATTTTGTTGACTTTTGTGTGGCCCGAACTGGAAACAAACGTTACTGTGAAATCTCTAGTGTTAATTTATTGTTAATAAGTGTTAAAGTTAATTTTTATTAAATATTATAAAATTCATTGTTTTAAATTGTTAGAAATAGTATTATTAAAAAATATATATATTAATTGACTTTAATTTAAAAAAAAAACAGTGAAATTAATATTTATAATATAATAATCCTCAACTCACAGTATTCATAAACATAAGTTGCTGTTTCCCGTTAATATTAGGTGAGTACTTTTGATTATTTATAAAATTCATTAATGTTTAAAAGAAAACTTCAAAAAAAATTGCATTAAGTCCTACCTTTTTAAATGGTAATACAAACTATTTCATCGGCTGAGTATATCAATAAAATATGAACAATAAATAAATACTTCTTATATATATATAGTGTTACCTACCATAAATAATGTATCTATTTCATTTGTCTAACAGCCCCTGGCAAAAAAAAAATGCGGATGAGCCACGGCACAGGATAGAAACCAAAAAAATAATATCCGTATGATCCAGACTCTGACCTTTATTATATTATTATATTAAAGACTTTACCAATACGCAGTAGGTGGCTTCACAAAAGGGATAAGTATTATCCCGACTTATTGTTTAGCCTTTTACCAGAAACATTAATAAAGGTAGTCAAAATGTATTACTTAGGTGTTCTGGAATAAGTTAAGCATATACTAGTAGGTACGTGGATGTTGGAAATGGAAAATATGTTAAATTTTATCACAAAATGTAATATTCACGTTATGCCCAAAAGTTAAATTTAATTTTGTAAATTTGGTTATATTTTTTACGCAGATTTTGGTAATCATCGCACCCAGCATTTAGCTTATGGAGGATTCCTGAAATACATAAATAGGTCCGCTGAACTTCTGTGGAAAATTAATTCGTAATTTTCTCTTGATTTATTTAACGGTTGGTTGCTTATGAATAAAACATCAGAACGTAATGCATAATACAGGCCTGCCTATTTATCTGCGTACATACCCTTCCGCATAAGGGTTGCCAAAACATACTAGTCGAGTTCCTCTGTGTTTATTCGTTGCTTTCTTCAATGCCATCACTCCAACAATGCTTCTAACGGCATTGACGTCACTATTTTTTAAAATAGTTTCAACTTCAAAATAACTTTTTGTAACTAAACTGCCGATTGGTGACTGGGTTGGATACGCGTAGAGCTATCATCCGGTCGTGGTGAGTTCGATTCCTCTGCTGATTAAGATTTTCATTTATAAGCAACATTTTCGCTTAGTGGGATCATAGTAGGAGATTCGAAATTATTTTCAGTTTCTTTGTAACTTCGTAACTTTCTTTCTTTATAAAATGTTTACACTTCTGGTTATAATCGCTATTTCTTGGTTTGTAGGTACCTACCGTTTTATTACAAGATCCGATTTACAGAACAAACAAATAAATTGAACATTCGCTTAATTTTCTTGAAAAAAAATCGTGTCTGAAATACATCTAGACATCAACCTAAAAATTGTTTAAACATAGTTTTAAAAATAATAACGTTAAAGGGGACATTATTCACTTGTTCGTCTGATAACCTAGGTTTAATTTTTTTAATTTTTAAATTCTTGCAGGTGCAGGTCTTGTGAAAAATGGCGCCTCAAGAAATGATTTCAGAGCACAACATTCTAATAAAAACTTAAGTTTCTTTAATTAACATCAGGTAAAATAGCCAATGTTTAAACCACTTGCCAGAAGCAACTCCTCATATTATTCTGCTTACCACTTTTCGAAATAAGTAGAATAATTGTTAATTTTCAATCAACGTACTCCTCGAATCTGATTTTAACACTGTTTCAGAAAAATTTTATCATTCGTCGGTTACGGGAAAAGAAATTAGCTTACATTTTAATCAGACCTCTGAGTTTGCTGTCAGCCCTGAGGAATAGCCGCCATTGGTGGAGAGAAATAAATAAACTAGATGCATTTTTTTTTTAAATAACACGTCTTTGTAAATAATTATTAATTTCGTGGAAAAAAGAAATATATCATTTTTTTTAAATTTTCTACCACAAATGACAGTTTTTGTTTTTTTTTACCTTAAGTCAGTGGGTATTAGGAGGAAATAATCTATTACGCGCTCCAGGTTAAAACAGACCCAACAGCTTCTTTCATTAAAGCGATTAACTGGTTTATTCCTTCAACATTTGTATTTGTTTCCAATTATCTAATCTTCAGTCTATTAAAATTTTAAAAAATAAAGAGTGAAATTGTGTACTATGTCTACACTCATTACATATCAGTAGGTACGTGGATACTAGTTTCAGTTTATTATCTGTTCACGGAATGATGATATTACAATTCAAGTTTTCATTATCTTATTTACACTTTCATTATTATTCTACAAGGAAAAAATTTAATACGTGCATATTTCTTAAGAACTAGTTACTAAAACGCTTGACAAACTATGACTTAATAAAGTGATTTTGGTGATTGGAGAAATCATTTTGTATTATTGACAATTAACGTTAAATATCTACCACGTATGCGGCTTACTCTAAATAGCTTAACCAATGACAATTGTGTGCATATATTATTTATAAAATCTATTAGTACGTGCTCCGCTTTATCGAAATTATTCAATATACGACGTGTCTACGCGCATAATATCATAAATGACATAAACGGCTGTTATTAGGTTTGAAAACTATTATATTGGTTATGGTGATCAATTTATTTTATTTAATCTTATTATAGTTTGTCGCTTAGCGGCGTATTGGTCGAAAAACATCAAAGTTGTTGAGTAACGATGTGCCATATCTGCCACCAAGTGACATGTCCTCATAAGAGTTATTCCATCTTATATTCTAAAATTTCGAAATAATGATCCATATTCTCTTTGATACGAATGCTTTTAGAAAGAGAGAACACCAAATAAAAATCGAGTGTGATTTAGACCATATGACTGAAGTAAAGCTTCACTAACTTATAAAAGAAGAGAGAAAGAAATGGGAGCGCGCACTGCTCTCTCTTGCTCCTACAGTGTGATACAGACAATAGGTCTGCACTGTGTCTTAGATATACGAAACGTAACTGGCTATGCGAGAAAGAGAGAAAGGAAATGTGTGTTCGCACCTCTCTCTCTTGCCCCTACAGTAATACAAAACATAACTGTCTCTCTTTCTATCTCCACTAACTTATACCTCCCTCTCAACATCCGTTCACCTCACCCGATCACACTTTTCGTAACGCTCTCGTCACGCATTTACCAGCTTACTCCCCAAGTCAAGCGTGCGTAAAGAAGTTTTACTTCAAAAATTGAATTTGAATGGTAAACGGGAATATTTCGATATAAATTTTGTTACTAACATGATATTATCATAGACCTGAGAGATTTATGTATTTTTTCTTTCTTTTTCGTATGCGCCCTTTGAGTGATGCCTCCCAAAAAAAGCGCAAGGCGAATACCCAAATTAGGTACTTTTCCCACTTTTAAGTTCGTTAAAATCACACTGATGGTGATTTCAAGTCACCTTTACGGGGAAGTAGCCGCCGTTGAAGAATTAAGATGTACGATATGATTTTTATGTTCAGCCTATATAAGATCTTTACGGCTTAGGGAAAGTTTTTCTTCATTAACGACGCATAATACCGAATACTCCCAAGGATGAAAGTATTCCCATAATATTATCGTCCGGATGATCTTCACGTTTATAACATAGTAATATAAGATGCCTATTTAAGTATTCGCGCGTCAAATAATGATCGAGCCACTCAGGATCCATCGCAAAAGTAATGAAAACGATGTTATCCAGTTGAGTTATTGATATCCTCTTATGTTCTCTGCTTTCTGCGTGGATTATATTTCAATGTGATCACTTAAACATCCCAATTTTTTTTTATATATTTTTCTTAGCCTGTGACTTTTATTTATTTTAAACAGGCTGAACGCTCATCTCACATTCTGAGAAAGGCTTTTTATAGTTTTCTTGGGAGAAACGCAAATAGGTAGCTTTAATAAGTAATTTATTCTTCATTATTAAGTTTGAGAAGTCTTTGTTTCTCAAATTTACGAGACAAATATCATGTATTTTTAATTCAATAATTAAATAAAAGCATTTTAATAAACATTTTGTATAGTTAAATTTGAATTCTTCAAATTTTAGTACTTCACCGTTGAATTTTAATTGCAAATTATTTAGTTCTTTCAGAATAACATAATACCTACCTTCATATAAATACTCGTACATCTAATGGAGAAGAATAATTTACGAAGCATCGAATAATTTTAAACAGTCCTCTGCGGCAGTTGGTAATAAAATTTTGAATATGAGATGACTGTTTAGCATTTTTTTACCGATTGTTTATATTCTGTTTATATATTTAAACACTTTTTAAATTCAAATTAACTTTCATTAGCAAGGTAATAATGTTGTCATGCATTGAGAATTTCTTTATATTGTGAAGATATTGGCATAAGAATCAAAACTGCATACAAAAAATATTGTATGGATTTTTGTTGTGATTTGACTTAAGAAAGTAAAAAAAAGCCCGCGCACAGTAAAAAAATATATTAAAAAAATGAAAGATTAACCATTTTATTTTCAAGACACATACAACCAAACTCATGCAATATTCAAGATAATAATGTGATTTTTCACCTTTTTTCTAATGTGCGAGTAGGAACGGGTATGAATGTGAGGAACCTGAATTAGACCACTTCAATTCGAGTTTAAAATCATTTTCATTTCACTTTTATAATTATTTCCTCCCGTTGATAATAAAAAAGTCTTACGTCTTCAAAAATTCACTTTGATGGGTCACTTTAAATAAATGAAAACAAATCACTTTACAAGTTATCAACATATTATAATATTACATTTACTACCCTTTTACTTTAACAATACCAGGACACTCTCTTTCCAAAATTCCCCGATTCCGAGACTTCACAGTCTCGGAAATAAATATTCTGATCTAGGAGATATATTTCACCTTAAAAAGAACCAATATAAACATTGTTTATTCCAAGTCTTTTATGCACCTAGACACAAATAGTCGTGGATAATTTCTGCAATTTTTGTTCATATTGAATATCGTTTTATGTGTGACTTCTTATCATTTTTACCAATGTATTTTACTTTATGTTATGTGCTTTTGTTGTTACATTTCATTATATTATATTCTCATTATTTTAGTTTCAAAGTATTTAAAATAACTGTGATACTTGACTTTTAAACAAGAAATTAAAAGCCTATTATCGCGTGTAATAAATAAATGAATAAATAATAAAAATATGTTATATATTATATTATAAAATTGTATAATGACAAACTATTGGTTTCGAATCATATTGATAATTTTGATTAAATAAATGGTGTTTATATATTTTTTCGTTTGTTTTCTTTTAATTATTACTGGCAATTACTAAAATATTAGAAAAATAATAATTTTTTAGTTTCTATCTGAATATTTGTAAAATATCAAAAATCACATCGTTAATTAATAAAAAAATAGTCTTATTTTGCAGAACATACTTAAGCAAGAAACGAGAAAATATATTCTGATCCGCTGATCAAAAAAAAAATCCGATCTCAAAATGGGCCGTTGACAATCTGCGGAATCAAAAAATCTCATAGAAAAAAATTGTTTTCTCTGAGTTTCAATGAAATATCAACGTTTCGCACTAGTTAGTGTGGCTGTTTTATCCTAACTACCTACTTGTTCGCTTATATTGTTGAAAGCTTTCTTGTTGTTTAAGAAAATCCCCATATTATATTATTAAGACGGTAACGAAGAACTTTTTTTTAGCACAAATTTTCTTAAATGTAAAATCCGAATAGATTTTAGGTACTTTCTGATCGACATACTTTATTTGTCCGTTGTCGGCGTCACCACTGTATAAAAATATTGGGTATGCCAGTTCAATATAGTTAAGAATAATCGAAATCCATAAAACTTTTGAATTAATAATGCACTTAAAAATAATATTCATTTACTGCTAATCTTAAATAAAAAATAATAATAAAAGTGCAGTATAAATTATGATTTACATGAAAATAGTTAACTGTTATTCTATAAAATAATTTATCACGAGCTGACAATTCAACTTCAACTGGCGGTAAGTTATCCGTTGAATTATTTTTATGGGTTATATCTAATGACGGTATATGTAATATACAGACGCGTGGTGAAGGTCTCAATGTAATGTTAGGTCATGTTCCACCAGTAAGTAAATTGCATTTAAAAACGCCAAAATGCCCTCGTCATGAGAAAATGTTTCTATTACACGGCAAACACTAGTAAAAGCCATGGAATAACATTTTATTCTTAAATACACGCAAATTATTTAAAAATATAATTATTTCGATTGTTTCTCGAAGATCTATAGTACCATTAGAGAAAGTAAGATTTAAACAATTAAGTATAAAAAGGAAACCTATGACAATAGATCGTTGAATACAGAATTCCATATTCGTCTTAGTGTAAGTGAGTAAGCGTATCTTGGGATCTCAGTAACACCATTGATGTAGAATGTAGTATTCGGCTGTAGTTCCTATAGGTATTTCGTTATAATATGTCGTTTATACTCACACCCTGTTTGAATGTCTTTCTAATTCATGGATGAATAATTTTGAATTATGAATTTACTGAGAACACAGTGTTTCTTCCTTCTAAAAATTCTACCTTGAGTTTATGAAACAATGGCCAGTCTATATATTATATACAACGTCATTGGTGGTATCACTTTAAATTTGAAGAAACCCATTTTTAAAGTGAAACTTCTTTAGCTCCGTTAGTGATTTGAAATTCAGATGAAACGGAAGTGCGTTACTAAAATTTATTATTTGATGGTCCTCCGCGAGCCTCCGATAGCGCAGCGGAATAAGCGCCTGACTAGTGCCCAGAGAGAACGGAGAGTGTTCGAATTCTACCAAATCCAAAAAAAATTACAATTTTTATTTTGGTGAAATCAATATCCAATCTTCAAAGAACTTTAAAATAAATTGGCAAAAGAAAATAAAGCGATATTTAGCAACTTTCTAGTTTCACCTTCCGCGTGTGAAATACACTTTATTTTTTTATAATTTTTTTTAATTGAAAACCGAGTAACATTGAACATGGCGTCTTATTTCCTATTTTGCTCGCTTGCAGGGTTAATAAAGTCATTTTTTGCATTTCTTCGTCATTAACTATGGAACTATTTCTAGACATTTTGTTTTGAAGAGTTTTGATTTTCGAAGTACATTTGTTACTACTTTGTATTATAAATTTTTAGTCTTGTTATTCAATTTTCTGCAGAAAATTTAAAATATAAAGTAAGAAAAGTACATTGAAAATTAAAACTCTTCAAAACAAATTTAATAAATCATGCTGTACATATTTCAATTCAAAATGCTTTTATATTGAAATATGTATGTATAAAATATGTATCTGTGCAAAAATAAATTAATCATTTAGCTGTCGAAAACCACTTAAATCTCCATGTTCATCTATGTTTCACAAATTATTGGCGACGTAGGAAGATGTATACATTTTTATTATAAACACTTTAACAAGAGTGCTCACATCTCTGTTTGATTTTTATGGCAAAACTTCAGTTTATGGAACGACGTTAAATTGAAATTATTTCATAAAACCAACATCATAAAATATTTTTTTTCAAATTGAGCATAGTATAGTTTGAGTAAACATGATTTTTAATTAAAAATATGTGATGTGGGCAGACAAGATTTTTTTCCCCACCGTTTGAAAACAAATTTATTTCGAAGCCACAACTTTGAATAATTTCGTATTTCACTTTGGCTTAACAAAAATTTTCAGATACTAATAATAATTTTAGTTGGTTAGTTGGTAAGAATAATATACTTATTATCGGATCTTCTACGTAGTATTTGACCCAATAGCATAGTAAAAAAGATAAGGTACCGTGACCAGTTGTAAAAATTGTTTTTATTTAATTCGTATTTTAATGCACCAATCCCTCCCACCTCTCTCGCCCCCCAAGATAACCAAGCATAATTTCTATTTCTTTATATCGCTCCTTAAGGTAACAACGAAAATAACCGAGAATAATTGTATGAATGTTCTAATACTTGTAATATCCATTTAATTCGATCCCTAAAATATTATCAATTACACTTATCCTCAAATCTCAAATCTTTTACGCAGAATTTGACTCAATAGCAGAATAAAAAAGATAAGGTACTATGACCAAGTCATGAAAATTGGTTTTCCTTTATTGGTATTGTAATGCACCAAACCCTCCCTCCGCGCGACCCCCGCCGCCTTCCCAGCGGCCATGCATAGATGCATAGTCGAAGATTTCCAATGCAATATTTGACTCCGGTGAACTGCAAACAGTTTACTGCCAGTGACCAAGTCGGGTGTCAAAATGCTGACTGCAATATCAGGTGCGGCTGCCCTCCTACTTTATTCGTAAAAGTTGCCGGGACTTACTTGTCCACGAAAAGAAACCCCATCGCTTGCTGGACATTATACATTTTACCAATTTTCAGCTTCTTAGCATACGTTTATCTTGCCCACTGAATATTTGAGCCACAGACTTTTCTAGATGTTATTTAATAATGTTACTATATGTTATTAAATTAAGTTTTGATTTGTTTTAAGCATTGCCACCAGAGTAAGTTATTTTGCTGAAACTACTTTCTCTCACACTTTTTGTAGTTTCTTTAGTCGCGGTTGCGATATTTTCACTTTTAATTTTTTCTGGCATTTCTGCACACGCACTTGTAAAGTATTCCTAAATATTCCAATATTTTTATCTTTTAGGGCACAAATTAAATTTATTTCCACTACTGTCAAAAACATTTCCATTTCGAACATTTTCCTCCGAAATATTTTTAGGATTCTAGAGCAGAACCACATTTCAGATGCTTCAATCTTATTGCATTTCTCTTGTAAGCTTCAAAAGGATTTGAGACCGAACAGCAGAATAGACGAGAGATACAGCAGCGCACGATCCACAGTCGTATTCTAAGCTCAGGTCGCGGTTGCACACAATCTTTTTGATATTTTTATAAATTGCCGATACTTACAAATAGTAAAAGTAGACGCTGAATTGATCCTTCTTAGAGAACTTGAGTTAGAAATAATTAGTCGACCAGTCTTTTGAAAACACAGTTACACTTGCCAGATGCACATTTACATAACTAACATTTTTAATGATATATGGAGAGGAATTGTTAATTATATGCAGTAATAATGGCTGTGAGACCGAACCAAGCACCCAGTTTGCTTTTCTTAATGTAGCACCGTAATGGCTTAACCACCTTCCTTAATAGCTCCAAATGGGCAATGTCTTTGTCATAACTTAATCACACCTAAATATGTAATGATAATACCATAAATATGATGCCATGAAGTGAATTTGCGTAAATCAATAAATAATATGAAGGTTTATTAAAAACACTATTAATTCTTTCTTCCAATATGATTTTTTGATAATTCTAGAAGAAGAAAAAATCATATTCGTCACGCAAATGACATTCCGTAGGAAGATGAAGATGTGAGTTATATTAATATCTCTAGCAATATTTGTAACGCCTCATGCGAAAATATTGAAGGTTTTTCCCGTTTTCAAATTGCTTTTTCACAAGAAAAATTGACAAAACATAATTTTTTTGCTTATTAAATCGTTATCACGATTTCTAATAATAGGCTATTTCTGAACGAGCAGAAAAACGCCACAGCTCTGTAAAATTAAGAATAAATAAAGTCCACAAAAACCGTCTATTGACTCCACCTTGTATTTGGAATGTTTTTTTTAAGCTGAAATGAGTTTATTTTTACCTGATGCTGAATTTACATTTGTTCTGGTAACAATGCCAATTTCTTAAAAAAACTATAATAAATTCCGTTAATAATTCCGTTGCATCCGTATTAAAATCGCAATATTATTAAAATTACAACATTCTATTAAACATTTTTGTAAGATCTATAATATTTAAAAACAGCTATTTTTTAATACAACTATTCGAATTTCTCTTTTGTTGCTTGACGCGGAATGTCAAATTAACCCACTTTCCGCCATCCGATCTTACAGAAACTCGGCCAATATATCAGTGACAATGCATTCTATCTTTTTGTGGTAATCACGCGCAAACACACAAACATATACGAATTTTATAAATTCTAGGAATTTAGCAAGGTTGGTACCTCGGTTAAAAAACGTTTCAAAGCTCAGTCAATCCAATTTTTTTTTTAAAAAGCATTGGAAATAATAGTATGGTTAAAAAAATTACTTTTTATGGGTTGACTTTTTGTTTATCAAACTCTTCATGATATCTAACCGCTTAACATACGAATTTTTAGTCGTAGATATAGAAATTATGATATATGAAAGAAATTATGTAATAAAATATGAATTTGTTTATCGCGGAAGCGCGCGTGATTCATTAGGGTAGGTTGCGTATTGATTTACGCTGTATTTTCTCTTTTCTTTGTTTTCTCAGCTTATACGTTATTTTATGCTAATTTAAATTGAATTATAATATCTCTACATCCGAAGATTTATAAAATGTGGGTGTTCCTTCCAAACGAGTTCAGCTTTGTATTATTATACAGTACAACATTTAATGGGCATGTTTATTGATTTAAACTTCTTTACGCACGCTTAACTTGGGGAGTAAGCTGGTGAATGCGTGACGAGAGCGTTACGAAAAGTTAGAGGGAGATATAAGTTAGTGAAGATAGAAAGAGAGAGAGAGTTACGTTTCGTATTACTGTAGGGGCAAGAGAGAGAGGTGCGGGCACACATTTTATTTCTCTCTTTCTCTCATAGCCAGTTACGTTTCGTATATCTAAAGGACACAGTGCAGGCCTTTTGTCTATATCACACTGTAGGAGCAAGAGAGAGCAGTGTGTGCGCACAATTTCTTTCTTTCTTCTTTTATAAGTTAATGAAGTTTTACCTTAGTAGTGTGGTCTAAAGCACACTCGTTTTTTTATATTATCTCTTAGAAGAAACGACTTGCAAAATAATTAGTGAATAATAAAAACTCTTGGAAAAAATAACCTAATGGATAATAATTTCTTGATGACCCGGCTCGAGATTGTATACACGCTTTTTTTGTTTATTTATTTATATAGTACATGTTACATATATTTGACATTTCTATAGATAAGATTTATTAATCACCATACTAGGCGAACGCCTGTTTCATGGTGATTAATTAAGTATAGTAACTTTGAGTGTTGTCTAGTGTAAACAAATGGTTAAATTGGTAAAGTTATAATAAAAAATAGAAAAGAGAAAAAGAAGTGCGTAAAACAAACATGTAAATAAAATAAACCTGTAAACATATGGTACTAGTATGTAATGATGTGGAAAATTTATATCTTTATCTGAGTATATGAAACAAGTTGTAAACACTATCATAGTCACTCATCAGAAGGTCATTAAGCGCTTTTCTGAAAGTGAGATATTTGACTTTAGACTTTATTTCAATTGATAAGTTATTAAAAATTTTAGGTGCAAGAAAGTTAAACTGTGATTGTGCCAATGAAGTTTTTGTTTTTGGAATAATATAATTCGATTGATTTGAATATCTTATGTTGTATTTTGAATTAATAATATTTTTTGCAAGTTTGAATTTAAAATAAGAGGTAATATTTTTTACATATATGGATTTTATATTTAAAACTTTGAAGTCTTTAAAAAGGTCTTTCGTGGGGTGTATATAATGTACCTTATAAATAGTGCGTATTATCGCTTTTTGGGCTTTTATTAATAAAATTTAATTTTATTATAAAACTTAATAAACAAAGCTACAAAACTCATGATGCAAATGAATAAAACCGTGTGCCGTTGACACGGTAGACGTTAAACATTCAGAAAACAAAGTAGACAAGAGTGGGGAGGCTACGAAGCATCGTAGAAAGAGGAGACAAAATCATATAGATGTATATGTTTGTCTCTTTTTACTGTAGTTTTTTCGTTTCATCGAGTTTAAAATCAAAACGGTCCTAAAGAAATTTTCACTTTAAAAAAAAGTTGTAGAAAATTCATAGCACAATAGCTCACCCTTCGAGAGCGTTTGATACCTTAACATAATACAAACATATTTCTAACTTTATAATTAATTAAACTAATCAATATAAATTTCCTACTAATATACGAAAACAATCTCAGCGAAATTCAGTTAAAATATTAACGTACTTACTTACTTTTCGTTTTTGTAATAATTACACTAGAAACCTTTATTTTACGTAATATTATCATATTGGAGTTTTTATGACCTAAAGTATCTACTATTGCCTCCAGCTCACTTTACGTTTGGTTAGGACAGCCATGACCTTAATACCAATTTGGCAACAACTCTAATTATAATCACTTAAACAAACTTTCCATTTTTCAGTTTAACTTTTTACGGACAGGTTTGATATTAGAGTTCTGTTTATAAGGTACTTTGTTTGTGAGCAAATCATTTTAATGACGCTACTTTTAAAATTGCTAAATTAATGGTTAAAATTCTAAAATCTCCCATACGCATAATATGTACCAGAAACTGATGTTACATTTTCTATTTTTCTAATTCATACCCAACCGGTTTTAATCCAACGAGAGTTTGTATCGAACTGGTATTGCAAAATTAAATTAAATATAAGTTATTATTTTATATTTTCAATAACCGGTAGACAAATTTCTGAAACTACGAAAACTAAAAAGAAAAAGTATTAAAGTACTACTATTAAAAACTATTTTTAGGTCAACTGAAATTTGCATAGATTTTTTTTTATCTTTGATGTATTTGTCGACAAATCTAATTACAATTTTTCCAACATGAGCTATAAAGCTTTGAAATGTTCATTTAAATGTCCAAAAATTAATAGGAGTGACATTTTATGGTGTCTGCCCTAACAATAAGTGTTTAAATTCTTATAAATCAGGGAATTATTTGCCTACAAATTTCCATGGGTCTTTAAGTTTGTTATTAAATTATCTAATTGATAACACACTTCCCACATCCATTTCTTTATATACATATTATAGTTGGTAGAGCAGTTGACCAGATATCAGAAGGACACGGGTTCACTTTACTTACTTTTTCTCGGGAGATTTTTTCAATGTTGATGAGTGTTTCAGGCTAATAATTATTGCTTATAATAATTGTTACATATGTCTGTTTATTACATACTTAAATATGTTTATAGTAATGACATTATTAACTTATACATACGAAATAGTTAGAAATGCAATGTAAAGCGAAACGTCTTAATAACGTCGGATACGTCGGAAGAATCTTCCTTGTTCTATTAAGTAGAAAGAATTCACCTTAATTCAGAGAGAGCATTGTTAAAGTTGATACGTAATATAAAATTATTATGTTCGTACACATCTATTTATGTATATATTCTGTTTACAAATCATTATTTAAACGTTCGGAAGTTTTATATTAGGCTAATCGATTTACTGATAGATAACATTACTGAAAACCCGTGCCATCTCTCGGGGTGAAAGAAAAGCTTCACATATATGGCAGTGATACCATCTAACTCCTGGAGTAGTTTTTGATTACCAGAAGCCCCCTTCATAATATAAAAGGGCAAATCATTATGATAACAATTTTTATTTTAAATATAAAAAATGTTTTCGCTGTTTTTAAATGCCGTTTTTCATTTTTAATTATAAACTAGCGGGTTCCCAGCATGTGTTGCAATGCCACCTTATAAATAAATGGTTTCTTCCTGTGTGTCCTTTCCCATTCGTCCAGTTCCCCTTCCACCTCACCTTCCTCTTCCGAGTTCCCACTCTGGCTACCCTCCCCCTACTCCCCTCGCCCGCTTCCCCTTTCCCTCAGTACATACACTCACTACCAGTACATTCAGTTTTCAAACAGCTCGCATCTATTGTAATATTTTTATACAAATTGTATAATGCCAGAGCTTACCATTATATATAGAAATCATCGTGGGCGTGCGCATAACAACTCACTAAAGTTTCATGGCAATAGGATAAATGGTGTAGGAAATAATTTCATGGCGCCAGAGATCACTTTTATACGTACGCGCACATTAAATCCCCAAAGTCAAATTCTGTACCCGAGAAGCATACGGATGCAAGTCAATGAAGGTAAATGTTCAGGAGAGCCAAAAAACTATTTTTTCGACGAATATTTTAAACGAAATATTTTATATGTAAAGCCTTTAAAAATATTGTTTTAAAAAAAACGCTGACTTGAGTCTTTCTGCTACTAAATGAAGTGGAATATTTTGTTATGACATGTGGTGTATTATGAGAGGATCAATGTTTAAAAATTGTTTACTTCCATAGAAAGCGTAGTAATGTATAATTTGAGTCATAATACGTAGGATTTGAGTCATAATACTAAAAATACAACTAAATCATAAAGATGCAAGTCCATGGTACATCCTTCTGCTTCTAAAATAGTTGTTGCATCATGGTACTTGCATCCATATGCAATTTTGAAAATCATATTTTTTCTTCATGATTTCACTTGTATCTTTCTGCCACTGATAAACATGATAATTTACTTTAAGTCTGCATAAAACACTCATTTCTTCAAATTTTGGACTTGCATCCGTATGCTTCTCGGGTACAGAATTAATGGTCCCATAAGGACCAAACATATACGTGTAAGCAAGCAAACATTTATTTTTATATATGTGTATATATAGATTAGTCTTACTCGAAGGTACCTGTGAGCAGAGGCGGATCTAACGGTCAGCATTTCAGCAAATGCCATTATACCTCTCTTAAGGCGCTGTACAAACAACCAAAATATAATTAATTATGATGTGCCTACGATAATTTAAAAGTTTACTTAAAACATAACCCGTCATCAAAATAATATTGATGTCATGCACGACTATACTTAAAGCTTATGTATGAAATAAATATGACGAGCTTAGTGTCAGTCACAGTAGTGCATCGTCTCAGTTTGGGCCGGACTTACGCCTAGCCCTGAGAGTCCCTGACCTAGGGCCCATACCTATAGGGGGGGGGGATTATCTGATTTGTACATTAACTTACGGCCTCCGTGGTCGAGGAGTAAGGCTCTCGACTAGCAATCAAAGGGGTCGTGGTTTCGAATCCCGGCGTGCGCAATTAAATTTTATTTGATTAATTTGAGATATTTGACAAATTATCAAAATAATTTATAGTAGTAATTTATTCCAGAGTAGAGAGTACTCTCAGTATTGTCCTGTGTAAGACCACAATTCAAAATGCTTTTGAATTTTTTTGCTTGAAATGGCTTCTTCTCCTCTCTATTACGTTCAGCCTCATAATACACCCCAATTGGGGATAACACAGTTTCACTGGCTCCAGGAGGTTGGGAGCAGTTGGGACTTAATGTAAAAAAATCGAGTGCAGTGTACACGCGGTAGAAGCGAAACTTTACAAAAATAATATCAAAGAATACTTGAAAAGTTAGGTCATAATCAAAGCGACTAATGAGCGCAGATAGGAGCCTTTAAAAAGAAAAAAAAAATCAACATAGGAGGCCCCAATAGGAAATAAGTTCCTTTCGGCAATATATATTAGATTTGGATTGTACATTTAGGAAACACGACTCGGAAATTAATACTTGAAATTTTCCAGAGGGCCTCAAACTCGGAAGGGGCCCCGCCTAGCTGCTACAACGATACACATAGATAAAACAGAAAACCATATTTCATATTTTAATTTAGATGGAGGACTTAACTAGTATTAGATTGAACTCACAAAGCCTGGGTAGGAATCCTACGCATTTGTTTACTCAGCGACTAGCCGCTTAAGTTGATATTTTTAAAGGCTTCCGTTTTAAGTAATACTAAAAGACTTCTCCAATAAAAACCTGAACAATTTCCTTCTAAATATTGTTGGGATGCTGACTTTCTGAAAAACAAAAATTGAAAGCATTTATCGCCTTACCTCCCGACCTAAAAAAATTCACCTGCTGCGCTTTTTTGTACTTTTGTTAATGTCATTATTCCATTCTCTTCTCTTGGGGATGCCATGTAAAAAATTTCGCCCGTGGCGCCTTTCCGTGTCTTTATGAAAGTTATACCAAATTTTTCACTCCCTCCGCTCTCGCCATTTACCTATTCTAGGTAAGGATGCTATAGTTCCACAGGCTCCGAGATTCTAATAAACCGGGGTCTAATATGAGTTTTTCGCAATTTTTCAAGCATTTTTTTTAAGTGAAAACTTCTTTACACCATTGTGATTTGAAACTCGATGAAACGAAAAATAGCGACACTAAAAAGAGACAAACACGTAGTACACCTTTAGGATTTAGCCTGCGAGAGAATAAGATAGAATAATCGGTCACCTACTTGTGTGGAGCTTCGTAGCCTATCGGGCTCCTTTTTGTGCGGTGCTTCGTAGCCTCCCCACTCTTGTCTACTTTATTTTTTGAAGGTTCCACTTCTACCGCATGTGAAGTGCACATGTTAATTTTTTTTTAAATCTGTAAATTAAAATTAAAGGAACATTTAAAGAGGTCTACTTTATTTTTTGAAGGTTCCACTTCTACCGCATGTGAAGTGCACATGTTAATTTTTTTTTAAATCTGTAAATTAAAATTAAAGGAACATTTAAAGAGGTTTACTATTTTCTTGTAGGTTTACTGCTTTCGAAGTGTGCCCTTAAATCAGTGTGCCCATGAGTATTTTGGCCCCAAATCAAAAGTTTGTTTTGTATGAAAAAGGTCAAACTACCGTTCCCCTCACGTGAAAGTTTTTCCATAAAAATCGTATTCCAAATAAATTATATATACAATTATGTACAACTTACCTGTATCTTAAAGCATAAAAGACGTTAAATAAATAAATAAAATGATATTGGGCGGTGAAGGAAGAATTGGGGAAAGAGAGGGTTCGGTAAATAAATCAATATAATTTAAAATAACCCATTGTTTTCAAAATAGTGTTATATTTTCAGAGCCCAGAATGATATTGGCGGTAACTTCCACTTCACTTGAACGTTGTAGAAATAAATAATTTTTATCCATTTAAAAGAAAATGTAAAAAAAATATTTTTAAGTTTCTTTTTACCTACCCAGGGTATTCAAACCCGAGAAATTTGGCGCAGAGCCAAAGTTCTTACCGCTGTACCACGAAGCTCGCCGAATTATTACCACCTCTCGGGTTTCTCGGGTAAATAGATTAACGTTAATAGTCTTACCAATAACCTCCAAATTAATATGAATTATAATCCCGAATACATAATACTAATCGCTTAATATATTCCGTGTTTCGGTAAAACACGTGGTAGTTTTTTTTATTAGGGTTAACTGATTATACCGATATGAAAATAAAAGTCGTTTTACAAATTCATTAAAAAACGCGATGAAACGGAAGAACAATCAATGTTTTGTATTCATGAACGAACCGATCTGCAAAAGTAAGTTACGTTTCCTCAACTTTTTAGACGGGCATAATTGTTTGCGGCAGTTTTAAAACCATTTTAACAATTGTAATAATGTTATTATTTATATTTATTAAACAATTTTCACAATATTGTACAATACTAATGTCATAAAGAAATTTTGATGTAAGACGGTTATAAAAGTTCAATTGGGTGTAAGTCGCGCATTAACATTAATAGCTCTATAATTTAAACTTGAGGTTTGAAGAAATGAGGATAAAGTGGGCCTAAAAGACATCATTTTAAGAAGTAAAATGGCAAGGGTTCAATTCTCGTTCAACCCCTCTTAGGGTTTTCAAATTTCGTGAACCATTGATTCACCCTGTATTTTATCGCTAGGTTATGTAAATATTTTTCTACATTCAATAACAGCGCTGCGTTTTCATCGTGCGACAACGATATCTCAGCATTTATTCACATATTTCTGCGTCTGGCATATTTATTTTATATGTGAGGTTTTTTTTCGTTTTACAGGCAGCATTTATGGTAGCATCAATAAACCTCAGCGGAGCTGAGTCAAGCCTGTCATCTCCCTCCCCCTCCTTCATCTCCTTCGCATAAGGGATGATCCTTTCCTGTTGTCAAGCTTGTCACACACTGCTTTAATGGTATCCTTAAAAATATGTGTCATAGCTCTGCTCAATGATTCTGTATATATTTGTTTTATCTGGAACTATGCATACAAGCACTTTACTAAGAGAATATATTATAAAGACCTGCAATTTTCTTGATCTATTTGAAAGAAAAATAAATAAAATAAACATTAAAGGATATCTGCTAATACACTGACTAAAAACAGGAAAAGCCATTTTTGTTATGAAAAAATCTTTTTGCAATACCTTTGTATTGTATGTGCTAAATTTACAAAACGAGCGCCAACGGAGGTCGATAAAGTGCTGGAAATGTGATGTACTAATGAGTGCTCATGTACGGTGCGGATATGGACTGGGCCCACTTAGAGCCTTTTTTGTCGGCCAACCTTTTTACTGTAAAACCTTTATACGTGACGGGTCATATGTAAGACTTGTTTATTACACAATATGATTTAACAGCCAGGTGTGAGTTTGTCCAACGTTTCTATAACTGGAAAATCGTTAATTATGTCACATATAATTAAATAAAATGATAAATAATTATTAGTTTATTCACACTGACACTGGTCGGTAGGTCCAGCAACTTTGAACTGAAAGACTTCTGATAGATTAATCATTTTTCGTAATCATTCGCGAACGAGCTTCGCCTCGACCTATCGTTCAAACTTCTCGTGAAAGAAATGCTGATTAAGTGAGGCGTCGTGTTTAATTGATGAACAGATCGCAGCATCTTAGATTAAGATATATATCTCTGTAGAGCCGCGCCGGGACCTGATTGGTTGACGCATTTTCCGGAGCGTTTGATTGGCGCGTTCCCCCGAGTTTTTAACTAGTTAGGGTTTAGTGACTGCCCAACACGAGGCATGCCATTAACTTTATGGGCACTCGTCCCTTATACCGAGCGAATTGTTTCTCATAATATAAAAACACTTTATTGTTTAATTTGGGTTAACAAAAAAACTTATAGCTTCGCGATCCACGAAGCACAATTCTACGGTACTTTCGTTAATATACGGAAGACTTTTTATGAAAACCTTTTATTGCCCGTTTAATATATTCACTTGTTTTTGCTTTGAGACGAGTTCTTGATACGCAAATAGGCCTCATCAATGCTATATCCTTCAATATGCAATAAAGTTTATTGCTAATAACTCGTTTATATTAAGAGATGTCTTTTTATCATATTATTTTATGCTTCTTTGGCAAATAAAAATCCTACATACGAAAGCTGCGGAACTCAAACGGAATACAAAAAAAAGAACATAATTTGAAATGCAAGAATCTTTTGAGTTATTCGATATTGAACGCATAACTGTGTCGAATGTAGAGAAAAGTAAATCTAAATCTAAAAAGGAAATCATTTGATAGAGAGGGAAATATTTTTTTTTTCCAATTTTCTGGAAGAACGTTGTGAAATATATATATATTAAAGAATTATGTATTTTGGAAAAGAAAATATTTTTGTTACTGTCTGCGCAGCAATACCTATTGCCTGTGAATAGGCCCATGAGTGTCGTCTCCGTGGTTATAAATATTAATAGCTTCAGCGAGGAAAAGAGGTTGACATTAGAATGGTGTGGCTTTTCTTTCTCGAACGCTGACCAAAAATACGGATGTTTAATTATTTATTTTCAGTAGTCGAATTGAATTTTTCACCACCATGGGTGGAAGCGGTTGCATCACATTGATTATCTAAAGATCTAAAGTATTATGTTTTAGAATTTTCTTATTTTATGGTTTGCCTATTTTATTTTATTTGTCGGTTAGTACTTATTTCCAAGCTCAATGAACCAATTGCCTTATAAATTGTACACTGTAAAGCTAAACATTTTTTTCACACCGGAGCAGTCCCAGAAACAACCAAACATAACAGTTTATTACCCACTGAAGCGACTAAGTTAAAAATATGAACCGCTTTTATTTTTCTGCGATTGACAACAGTCCAAAATTGGACCACAATTTTTTTTACCAAAGTTTTTGGACCATAGTTGACGATTTTTTAATATTTTTTTTATAAATCCTGCTAATATGTGATAATCGACAAACAATAGGTGCATTTATTAGCTATATAGAACTCTAATCAGTTTGTATGTCTCGAAATCAAAATTCGGAGGTATGATTTTTTAATTTTTATAAGAAAAACTTTCTTTTTATACTTTTTTGAAGGTTATTCCCTCAGTGAAATATATCATATTAGAATAAGTTAAAAATAATAATCTAAACGAAAATATGAAAGATAACAAGACACAGATGTGGAGAAAAATAATTAGTTGATAATAATGTTATTCTGAAACTTGAAAATATGAGATTGATAATTATGACGTTTTGACAGAAGGTGGAATTAGCGAAATTGGTTAACGCGCTCGTCCCGGTTAGACGGAGAGGTCTGGGTTCGAGTCCCAGTTGCGACCATTGTCTTTTTCTGTTTTTCTGTGTCTTGTTCTCTTTCATATTTTCGTTTAGATTATTATTGTTAACTTATTCTAATATGATATGATTTTTTAAATTTAATTTTTAAATATTCAAAATGATCTCAAAAAAATCACAAACAATCGGAGTAAAAAGTTTTAAATCACGCTGTCGCTTAAGTGGTTAAGCATTTAAAAGCCTTGTTTCGTAAAAACCTATGTACCTAACTACTGAAATATTTAAAATTATCTAACTAACTATCACCCTGTTTACGCAGGGTTATGCACAGATGATTTTACCTCTGATTTTTATTTAATTCACTATGATCATAATATATAAATGTATGCATTTTTTTTCGCAATAATGGGATACCTGGTAAGTGAGGTAAATTTTTAACACATACCTATCAGTAACCGATAGTCATGCCCCGTGATGAATCAATTCATAGTTTGTTAATTAAAACACATCGATTGGATTGAAATGAAAATTTTATTGAAGCTACTCTGTAATTAAACTGGCATACATGTTGTGCGTTTCAAAGCGTGTCCTCGCCTCTAGTCACTTTTTTAACGTGAAAAGAATAATCCTTTACCTACACCACGTGAAAATCTTTTGTCATTTTGTCGGGATTTGTTTTTTTTTTTTTTTTGAATATGAAAGGTATTTCACAACGAAAAGAACGATAGTGTTATTTCTCAGTGAAAAGAACCATAATGGTATTTCGCTATGAAAATAATCATAATAATTTAATTATGCTATATTTTGCAGTCATAATTTGAAATATTTTTCTCGGGAAGAGCTGCCATGTACTTACATTAAAGACTACTAACAATGTTTTTATTATTAAAATTCAGAAAACTAAAGTATACAACAGTGGAGAGACTACGAAGCACCGCACAAAGAGGAGACCGATTATACTATCTCATTATCTCGCAGGCTAAATCCTATTATTGTACTATTATTTTCGGTTCATCGAGTTTCAAATCACAACGGTTTGTAAAGCATTTTTTAGTTAAATTATTTAGTTACTTAACTATGCTTTTCTGGTACCTATCGTGATGCTTCCCACTCCAACATTAGAGTGGATATAAATTATGTGTGTAAATTTAATTTAAAACGAAACTCAGAATAGATTTCTTCGAAACAGTTGATAAGTTTTTTTGTATTTCAGAGAAATTTTAAATTTTTATTTTAAAATCGACTATTGAAAATAATATTTTCTGTTACGTGCTTACCAAATTGAAAAGCTTCTCTGGAATACAACTAACTGACATGTAACGTCAGCTTGCTTCAACTGGCGATAACTGCTGGCCGGTAACTGACGTAAACTCAATCAACTGATTTTCTGAAATGAAATGCAGAACGCAGCACAGTCGCGCCCGTCTAGAGAACAACCAGGGGTGGGCAATGGGCGAAGTCCCATCTCCCGGCGCTTCACGTTTCCGTTACAGTCCACTTGACAAGTATTTCATTAGCCGGTGTCGGCTAAAAGATGGGTCGGACCTGGTCAGGCCCTGAGACGGCTCCACGTAATAATACCATTTATCAAAATCATACGTGGCGGGTCTCGGGCGTGACGCTGCCGGCTGGCTTGAGCGCAATCTACCGGCGCACTAGTTCCCGGCTCCCGCTGTCACTTGGCTCTCAACGCGGTAGGATGGGTGCCTTTTCTGGCGAACATGTGTTTCGTTATGTCCCAAATGTGGCACTCTTCAAAAGTTCACCTCAACTCAAAGCCAGCATTTTTCAAGTAAAACTTCTTTACGCACGCTTGACTTGGGGAGTAAGCTGGTGAATGCGTGACGAGAGTTTTACGAAAAGTGTGTTCGGGCGAGGCGAACGGAAGTTGAGAGAGATATAAGTTAGTGAAGATAAAAAGAGATAGAGTAACGTGTCGTATATTACTGTAGGGGCAAGAGAGAGAGGTGCGAGTACACGTTTTCTTTCTCTCTTTCTCTATTTTTCTCTTTCTCTCTTTCTTTCTTTCTCTCTTTCTCTCTTTCTTTTATAGCCAGTTACGTTTCGTATATCTAAGACAGTGCAGGCCTATTGTCTGTATCACACTGTAGGAGCAAGAGAGAGCATTGCGCGCCCACATTTTCTTTATCTCTTCTTTTATAAGTTAGTGGAGTTTTACTTCAGTGTTGTCTAAATCACACTCGTTTTTTTTAAGTGAAACTTCTTTAGCACCATTGTAATTTGAAGCATTGATGAAACGGAAATGACGCATTACAGTACCTAGGAAGCGTCAAACTGCGCTCATTGGCAGGTTTGATTATGATATCACTTTTCAATGATCCTATTGGTTGAGATTGTTTTTGGTGAAGTTTCGCTTCTACCGCGTGTGAACTCGATATTTTGTTGTTTATCAAACCAAAACTAAGGGCTTCAATAGCGTAAAGCTGGGTTTTCCATTTGCCGGGTCGTGGCCCGGTACTGGGCCATCAAAATAAAATACCGGGTCGCAACGTTTCCGCCTTGTTTTAAAAATAATACCTTCTCTCGATCGACGCACAACAATGGATATATTTGACCCAAGACATAGATAGTTGATAGATTTTTGGTTATTTTGTCGTCAAGAATACACAAAATTACCTCATCATGCAACAACTTTTTTTTTTTTTTTTCATTTATCAGTTTTTTATTTTTACTTTAAATTTTTAATTGCTTTTAGTAGGCATTTATCGTCTTCGATTGTTCTTATTTTTTCAGGTAGGCTATTGAAGTATTAATGCCTTTCGTCACAACTTACAAATCTGACGCTGGGTTTTCAACACAAGTTTACCTTAAAAATAAATTAAGAAACCGATTTGAAGTGGAACCAAACCTTAGGATAAAACTTTGTCATTTTCCGCGAACTTGGATTCTTTAGTAAAAAAAAGCAGCAGCTCCGTACTTCGCACTCAAATTAGGTGACTAAATAGGCGATACCAAAATATTATGTAGTATTAATAAAACATTTTTACTAATAATAAATGTGTATTATTTTACCTAATGGAACCTGCTTGGGTTTAAAAGTATTAAGTGGGTCACGAAGGGGCAGTGTAATAATTACCGGGCTACGGCAGAACAATGTTTGGGAAACCCTGGCGTAGAGGACTACGCCATTGACTTCAAAATTGAATCGGGATTTACAGGTCCTTCCGAGTCGTTAGTACAATGAAAACTTCGTCATATTATTAAATAGCTCTCAGTCCTTGCTCTATATCGATAATAATATTGACTCACTTTTGAAGGATCCTATTGGTTGAGATATGAAACAGAAATGACGCATTACAGTACCTACGAAGCGTCAAAATGCGCTCATTGGCCGCTTTGATTATTATCTCACTTTTCAAGGCTATTGGTTAATAAATAATTTCATAACGCCTATGTTACTCGCAAATAATGTAGCTTTCGATAAGTGAAAGAATTTTAAAATTCCATTCGATATTTATTGCGTGAAAGAATAAGGACCATCCAACCAACCATCCATTCAAACTTTTGCATTTATAATATTAGTAAGTTAGTAAGATATACCTAATTAAAATTTGTTGTATTTTATTCTGTTGAGTATTTATTAAAACCATGGTAAATTAACGACATTACTGAACAACGCAATGTCAATTCTCATACACTTGTGTTGTTTCGCATTTTAACAAAGCACTATCAGGAGTTATTTACTTTATGCTGTGTAAATAAAGGTTTAATTAATGTCAAGAGCGCAGTTACTGCGAAGCTTCCAAGTACTGGCACGGTCGTGTACTCGTTCGTTCTAAACTAGGAAAAGTGTGGTTTCTCGGACAAGGACCCTTGTAAAATAGAGTGCTTTTTACCTCCCAAACAGGTTAAGCCTGTCGGAACACAATAAATCTATAATATTTGAAGGTTATCGTTAAAAAGTTGGGCTTTTCTATGAAACGTTCTGACATTCAAAAGTTTCATCCGAAAATATGTGACGACTTTTGAAGGGCGTAATTTTGTCTCCACGGTTATTAGCCGCGTTGCATGGTTTTGAAAGATCTGCAACTTTGTTTTTTTACTGCAAGCCGTCAGAATGTCTTACAATAATAATAAAAAATTATTTGATTCCATCTATCAAATGGTTGAGAGTATTGATTTTTTTACGGTGCTCCAGATTTTATGTCCGGGTTGAATCTTTCCCAAATGAAAGACTAAACCCTTCCACACACTTTTCCACAAATGAATATCTAGTAAATTAACGCAATGTAAGTGCACTATATAAGAATTAAACAATACAAGAACAATACGTCAATCCACCAGAAACATAATGGGAAAATATTTTACCGACTCCAGATATTTTCATATCAGAGGGTTCGGCTCTGATGAAATCCTAACTGGTCCGATAAATCCCACTGATCCCTCAATATAAATATTTAAAAAATCTTTCGTAATCCTACATGTATTTAACATGACCGACTTTTGCATTTTTATGTACAAATTTTTTGACAAATCTAATACGCCTAAATTTTGAATGAGAGAGCTAGGTATAATGCCAGTAGCCGAAATAACAAATGGTAATATTTTTATAGTCTGAGAATGCCAAATTCTTTTAATTTCATTTCCTAAATCTGTATATTTTCTTATTTTTTCAGAAACAGTTTTCTGAATATTACAAGAATTTGGAATAACGACATCAATGATATAAGTTATTTTCTTAATTTTGTCATGTAAAACTATATCGGGTCTATTATGACTAATTGTTCTGTCTGTCAGAATAGTTTTATCATAATAAATTTTATAAAATTCATATTCTAACAATGAATTTGGTTCATGTTCATAATATGGTACATTACGGCAGTCAATCAAGTTATGTTTAGTTACCAAACGTTGGTGAATTATTTTAAAACTTGATTGTGCCTAAATGTATACTCGGACGGCGCTAATACAGAAAATTCCGATATAATATGTTCTATAGTTTCGGGAAAAGCCAAACATTTTCTACATAAATCATCAATTTGATTTGCATCTTTGATGATATGCTTCCTATAATTTTTAGTATTAATGACTCTATCTTGTATGGCAAGCATAAAGCCTTCTATTTCTGCGCTCAACTCTCCAATACTCAACCATTTGTTTGACGAAAATTTGTCAACATATGTTTGGTTGAGATAATTGAAGTGTTTTGCGTGAAGAATTTTATTTGACCAGGAATCTAATAATTCCTGGTTGGTATTTATAAGAATGCTGGCATTCTCGTCGTATAAATTTAATGGTGAAATATGTTATATTTATTATGTTCTATATTCAATTCACAATATTATTATCTCAATTCACTTGCCAGTGTGACAATATTCTTGTGAAGTGAAAATTTCTTTAGCACCATTGTGATTTGAAACTCAATGAAACAAAAAAAAGAGACATTTAAAATAGACATACAACTATAAAATTTAAATTGCGAGAAAATGAAATAGTATAATCGGTTTCCTCTTTGTGCTATGCTTCGCGGCCTGTCGGTCTCCTCTTTGCGGTATTTCATAGCCTCCCAACTCTCGTCTACTTTGGTTTTCTGAAGGTTTCGCGTCTACCGCTTGTGAACTGCACACCCTGATTTTTGTTTTTTTTTATTATGTTGTAATTAAAAACATTTTAATATCTTTTTAAACAATATTTAAATATTTATCCTACAATAGCGTTCCAAGAATGTGAACTGAACTCGATTTTTTTAAATGATAAATAACAATTAACTAACATCTAAAAAGCAGAGAAATCAAGCGCCCTTTGGGAGGCGTTTTTACTAAACGGCAGTATATTTTATTGTTTTCAATACGTAGGCACTCGTTTAATTTTTCAACTTGTGCAATTCACACGCGGTAAAATTGAAACCTTCAAAAACTAATGTAGACAAAAGTGAAGAGAATACGAAGAACCGCACAAAGAGGAGACCGATGGGCTACGAAGCACCGCAAAAAAAGAAGATAGATTATACTATCTCAATCTATCGCCGGCTAAATCCTATAGATGTATTTGTTTTGTCTCTTTTTAATAAATACTCATGTTGTAGTAAAATAATACGCTAGGTTAGTAAGAGTACATTAATTTCAACTTTGTATTTCAGTTATTTAAGCTAAGTTATTTTGTATTAAGCGGGAATTTTAACTTATCTATATCGCTTAATTCCTAATGTTACTTTACTTAGCCACAATTCATTTTAATTATCTACAAAAATTAAAAATCATTTTACCTACATTATATAGACCAATAATTTTATTACCCCCGCATGGCAAGATATGATCGAAGGGGGTTAACATCCCAATACTAAAATAATCATGATTCTATCAAAATTTGGTCAATACCCATCAACTTAGTATTTCCAGATTTCCATTGCGAATTTGCCATATAATATTGAATGTTTACCCTCCAAACCGGATTCTGCGGTGGCTTTTAAAATTAACTTTTGATACACGAGATGACCCTAAAAATACTGGAGTTTTCCGATAACTTGAGAGGGTGGAAGTGCTTGAACATTTAATGTTTTATATTCAAAAGTAGAAGAAAATAAGTTTTGAAATAATCACTTTAGCACCGTTGTGATTTGACACTTGTATGAAACGGAAATGTCGCATAACAGTACCTACAGCATCAAACTGCGCTCCTTGACCGCTTTGATTATAATTTCACTTTTAAAGGCTCCTATTGGTTGAGATATGAAACGGAAATGACGCATTGCAGTACTTACGAAGCGTCAAATTGCGCTCAATGGCCGCTTTGATTATGATCTCACTTTTCAAGGCTATTGGTTGACATTATTTTGGAGAAGTTTCGCTTTTTTAAACATGAATGTAGATTAACTAGGCGTGTATTAAAACGGTAACCTGCTTAATTAAAAATTGTATACATTATCGTATTGTGAGCAAATAAAAATAATTAATTATTTGTGTTTTTTTTTTTAGTAGATACAAACATATTTTTTGTTTAAATTTATCTTACATTTTTAAAAATATTTTGTTTCATTTAAATTCCTCTGTGTATTTATTATGTGCCTAAGAATATTATTGAGAATTTAACGTAAAGCCAAAAGCCGTTGTTTCCCGGCGAACATTCCCAAGTCAGGTCATTAACTCGTGTTGCGGTGGATTTAAGGTTTTTTCTCATTAAAAGCGCCAGTTCCCGGGGGATAATTTAGGTCGCCATCCCAGATCGGCTATTGCAATCCACCAAGTGGTCCTCGACGTTTTGGGTGGACGCCCCTCAGAGCTGTGTAAAGCTGACAGCGAAGGGAGGAGGAGGTTAAAGGACGTTTAAGATTATTGTTACGGCATCCGGTTTAGCATAGCTCCAGCTCGTCTCAAGTTATAGACTTCCAATGGCATGACACAGCCTTGCTCTTATTCCGATGAAAGAAAATTAAATCCAGGACATCGTCTGCTTGTAATCTACTTTATGGGATTAGGCTCTGAAGCCGGGGCGCCTGTTTATGGATGATTAAACTATGTTTGCCGTACGACGCTCTGGACTTATCACTCTTATCAGGACTATCACTCCGTAGATTTTAACGGGAGGCTCACTTGATAGAGAGAGCTTAGGATTCTGATTCAAGTTAATGACGTCTCTTTTGTGCCTTTCCCGTTTCACATCAACCGCTTAGAAAACCACATTTTTATATAGGTATCTAAAGTGATTTTCTTTATCTAAGCGATTTTCCTGAAAGTTCAAATTAGATAAATGTTAATATGTGTATACAATATTTTTTCCATAAATTAATAATAAAAAAACATTTGTTAATTTCTTTTACGAGAACCAATTTTTTATTACTTGTATTTCCGGAAATAATATTTTTAGCGATGGAGATAAAGGTTTTTTTTTCAAGAAATGGCGTTCATCTGATGGATGATTAGCAGTTTAGATATGCTACGGTACTGAACTGGAATATAAATTTTCAAAAAGTAATTTGCCTTGTTTCAGTCAGTAATCATTTGGTTTTTCCGCATTGTAAAAAGTTTATATCTCGCACGAGAATAAATAATAAAACACAAAACAGAGTTTGTAAGAAGAGCCTTTTCATCAAACTACGTATTCATATTTCACGCGAGCTCAAAATATTAAGAATTTTATCAGAAATAACAAAAAACTTGTTGAATGAATATGACATAAGAAAGCCCCTTTCAACACGAACCGGCGACAGTAGCTTACAACTATAAGGCGAGAAAAGGGACACGAATGTATTCTTAGACCTTCGGATTCCAGTGTTTATTTAAATCAATGATCCCAACATCAAGAACGCATCGATGGTTATGGGAGTGTAGGAACCTTTTGTTCCATTCGCATGCTAACATAAAGAAGACAAATGTATGAACACGGATATAAAGGCACGGACACATTCAGTGTCGATCGCTTTGGCAAGAGGAAAAATAAAGATAAATGGCTTTCTTGCCAACGAGGCCCTGAGAGCAAACCCTTCCCATTCAACCTTTCCCGCCGTATATTGGCCATCTCCGAAAGTGTCGCCAGAAGGATGGTCCGCCGAATCTACAAACAAATTTTCCATTCTTTATCCCCGCCCAGGCATTCAATGAAATACATTTCCTCAGACTGGCCATTTGTCGCCTCGCCTCACCGTGTGGCGTATTACGGTTAGCACTCCGCACTCGGACTATTTGCAGGTGCGCTTCACTTCACTTCACTTACTTCTACTAGCTCATTTTATATACGCTGCCGGCTGTACGAAGTTATTACGCACTTACTATTTTTTCAATACATTATTTTTTTTTAAGTGAATATCGCACAAGAGTTCCAACTGCCCCCGTCTGGAGTCAGCGATACCATGACATCCTAAGTGGGGTATGTTGTGAGGCAGAAGGTAGTGGAGAGGGGAAAGAGATGGAGGAGAAAAGATGGGGAAGTACCTGCCTATTCAGATCTGGTCACCAAACACGGTTTAAGCCCCGCCAACCAAAATTATTAGATTTTGAATGGTGGTCTTACTGATGGTGGACGTCACTTAGAGTATCTGCATGTTGTTTGTAATTAATTCATTTTTAAATAACAAGAATTAATCAACTGAATATTTTTCCGCACGTCGGAATTTGAATCCGCGACCTTCGCTAGTCGAGAGCCGAACCCCTCAACCATGGAGGCCAATTATATTTTATATTTTCATTAATTTCTAAGTGGTTTGAGTGATGTCACTTCGATAAGATGCCAACAAGTTATATAAAAAAAAATTTAAGTAAAAAAGCATTGAAAATGTTTAAATTAACTCTGCGTATTTACATTTAACTATTCTTTTCATATCTATAGATGTAAAAGTCTAATCGCGTTAAAATAAATACATACTACTAATATTATAAATGCGAAAGTTTGTATGGATGGTCTTTACTCTTTCACGCAATAAATATCGAATGGAATTTAAAAAAATTTTCACTAATCGAAAGCTACATTTTTTGCGAGTAACAACGGCTTTATATATTGGTAAGTTCTGGCGTTATGAATGAGCTGTGGCGTTATGAAATTATGTATCATACGTTTTCTCTCCCTAACAAAATCGAGTTATTGCAAACGTCAAACAAATTGTTACCTTGGAAACAATGTTTTTTTTTTTTAATTTTAGGCTTAAAAAGAGTGCTTTGTTGTGATTAAAAAGAGTACTTTTTGGCGTCGTAGTTAATATCTACATATCTCTAAAAATGTTTATTCTCCGAAAAAAAAGCATAACGTTGCTATAAAGCATAGCGTTTGAAGTGGACTGTCATTTTCTTATTTTTTTATGTTACTCTGGATTCAAATATGAATAAAATACTAATAAAGGGAGTAGGTACTTAAAAATAAATTTCTGTTTCTATAATTTAAATATTTTCTAAAATAGAATTTTTATTTGCGAAATGTCATTCTCAAATTTTCAAATTTTCTATTAAACAATAATTATTTTCTATTAGACAAAATAGCAAGAATAATAACAATTATGCCAATAATTATGCCAGTAATTTCCAACTAATACTATGCGAGCGAAGCCGTGGGTAAAATCTAGTTTTAAAATATAGCTGTAGAACGGCATTATCCTTTGTACCAGAAAATAATTTGTTTTTTTAATTATTAAATTTGTAGGCTAAAAAAAACACAAAAAAAAGATTCCGTATTTAATTTTCGGAGTATGTTCGTATTGTGGATTGTACAATATGTGAATTTGGAATGGTTTTTATGTAACTTTTTTTTAACATGTTTTTTTAAATACTCTTGTATAATGTGAAGAAGACGCAAAGCTTATTACAATTTAATCATTGGAGATAATAATAACAACTCTCAAACGAAAAATGTGGAACAGAAAGATACAAAATAAATCTTTTTCTGACTACGTATTTCTTATTTCTTTTGAGACTTGTTAATATTATCTTCAATGATTAAATATTACCATTTTAGGTTTTACTCAATAAGTTAATCCACAATAAAAATATTGATAATATTAAATAGATAGCAGCTAGACAGGTAGGTACTTAATTTAATGTAGGTAGAAAACTTTCCCAAAAACCAATGTTAACCATCTAATCTCACAGACTTCTATACATATTTTATCAATCTCTTCTACCATGTTCTGAATAAGGTCTGTGGTTGCGTGAGGGGGAATCGAACCCTGGGGAATATGTAAAATGTGTTTGCGAGCGCAAAATATTCCAGCTACAAAGATACTTTATTGTAACGTACCAAAAAACAATTGTTTGTACCGTGGTCGGGTGTATTAAAAAACTTTCCAAAAGTTTAAATAAGTTGGTTCAATTGTGTAAGTTAATTATACCGATATGAAATATTTGTGAGTAGCGCATGTCCGTAGAGATATTAATAATTACTGCTCGTAGACTTCGTAATGTAAGCAGCTACATAAAACCGTGTACATATTGTATCAACGGCGATAGAGGTATTTGAAATCAAAGGGTTCTAAAATAAACATTATTTCACTGCCCTTCGGTAAATTATTAATAAAACATTATTTTGTAAAGCCCCGCTCCGGTAAAGAAAATAAGCCCTGTGAAATAGCCTGTCTACCTGCTTCGCAAATAAATGCCAATTGGATTAATATATCCCATCAAAAATCATCCATCCCTTTTGATGATATTAATACACTTTTTGACCAGGATCCGAAGCGTCCGTTGATCAAATCGAGCGAAATCTATTTGCCAAACTCAAACGGAAAATAAATTCCACCTATGAGTAAAAAACCCTCAAATTCCGGCCACGGATGATGTCTATCGGCAACGGCAACCCTCTTTGATCGCTGATATTTGTCTGGGTAATATTAGTCGGCACAGAAATCCAATATAAGGATTAGTGGCTGCTCACACGGAATAGGCATTTACATTAAAAAGGACGTAGGGTCGGTTGGCTTACGACCAGAACTTCTTTCCGGCCTTCCGTAGGCTTCTCTTCTATTCTTTTCTTTCTGACCTTCCTATAATAATGATACAATGTTCTTTTCACAACAAACACTTTCCTTTGTTTATTTTTGGAGCGTTATCGTTCCTTATAATTTTCACTGTTCCTTTTTTGGACAAACAACGATAGTTGGTTAACAACGTTTTTAAATATTAATGCAATAATATTGTGCACCATACAATTCTCTATTTATTTTATTTCTGTCTTGGTAAACGTTGCAATTTCTCTAACCCATAATATACTATGAACCAAAGATGGAAAGAAAATGTGAATAATTGTTTTGTGGTGAAATCAAAATCCCTCGAATAAATAATAAAATAACGGAAACTCCCCATACGTAGAGGGTACTTACTTTGAAAAGGAGAAACAATTATATTTAAACCTTACCTAGGACTTTCTTGGGTCATTTGGCATATATAACAATAACACATTTTGGTAAAAAATATCATTTTCTACACTCGTTGTTATGACGGTAAACACAAACATGTAGCTTGGTTGAAGAATTATCAATAATATTTTAATATCAACGGAAAATGTGCATTTTTTGGGAATCGTCAAGTAAATTTAGACCTCCGTCAAGCAAGCATTTAAGGGGTAACGAGAGTGTCATCGATGACATTCATAATACCGCGAAACGTGTTTTGTTAATTAAATTAGAACATTAACATCGTTGTTTAATTCGCAGTACAGGCTTTTTGCTTAGAGCGAGGATTGGAGGCATCAGAGAGGGGAGCGGTCCCCGGGCGATATTCAACAATGTCGGGGAATTACGTTTGTAAAATAACGTAGACGTATTATTAAATTCAGCCGGTCCGTCCGAGTGACAGGAGGTTGATTTATCGCCGTGTGCAGCTCAGACAATGGTAATGTCAGCTTATCAGGCGCTCCGAATTACGACTCAGAATACCTCGCCTCGGTCAATTTATACAAGTTTAATATTCATCCGCAAATCCAACCGCGGCAAACTTACCTGGGCCACTCAATACCTGAAGCCTAATTATTATTTATCATTTGTGTAACTAAAGGTCAGTCTGAAAGGGATCCATCAATTAAACAATATTTTATTTGAAACGGCGACTACCTTGGAGGATACGGTTTCCATAACTTGGAAAACATTTCGAGATGTTCAATTTTAATGGAGTGAAAATTTTACCAAATATTATATATCTGTTTTGTGGAACCTGTCAAACTATTTCCGTAGGTAAATGAGTTCGCTCAGCCAAACAAACAATTTCTGCGAATGAGTTTTGATCTTTTTAATCTTAGTATAGACCCCGAGGCTTTTGCGATTCTGAGATTAATATATAGCCGCCCAAGAAAACCAATCTACATTTTGGCTAAAAAAAAACCTTTGTAAAAAAAGGTCTTATTCACAGACAGATTTCCAGGAATTTTCTTGATTACCTGACAAATTAAGCAATCATGAAAACAAACCCAAATTTCCTTAGAATCATATCGTGGCTCTCCAAGGTACCTAGGTAGCTACTTATAAATTGTGTAGATTTAAATAAAATTAACCAGTTAATTTGAACTTGTGAACCATTTTAAAGTCCGTACCGTATTTATTACTGCTTGTATATACCTCCTCAGACCCACCATTTATACTAATGATTGTGTTTGGTTTTATTTCAGGAAATCTTCAAGAATAAATGTTAGTTCCCTACATGTGTTTAAATATAAACCTTTAAATAAATTAATAGATAATAATAAATACCAAAAATAAATATTTTTTAAATCCTGCAGTTTTATCAAAATACAACCGAATTAATATTGTAATAAATTTTAAACTAAGTGTATAGAAACCGACCCCATCCAAGTCTTCATAAAAGTTGATGTCATAAAATAACCAAAAATAATTTATGTTCTACATTCCATAAGTGAATTCAATGTGTTCCAAATAGTAGAAGTTATAATAATAATTATAACCTTCATGTATACTTATGAAAGATGCTATAGAATCATCTTAAAGTTAATATTTAATGTATTTTGAATCAGTTTTAAATAGCTTAGAAAATTATTAACAATGAAGGATATTAAAGTTGGATGAGAAGTATTAAGTCATAAAGTAAAATGGTGATAATTGGCGAGTCTCCAGCAGGGAGGATTGAAGTATGCCTAGAGAGTAATATGAACTATGATAAATAAGAGAGGACGGTAAGAAAATGGCCTGGCTTCACGCGACGCTTCTGTTGGTACCGCTGCTGCTGAGGACGACCGCGGCGGCTCTGGACGTGCAGGACATTCACCCGGGGAACAACAGTCTATGTGAGTACCACCTTTCTTCTAATTACCTACCTGATTTTTATTTTGTGGGATTTTGTTGAAAGCGAGTTCCAGCCAAAAAAATAATATTTTTGGAATCACAGCTTTGAGTGGTACTTACGAGTACATATGCATAATCTTAATAAGCTGACTAACTCTTTCAGACCTGAGTTAAGACTGGCAGTCGTAGGTGCTTGATGGCTATCAGTTAAGTTATTTGACAAATTAAAATAATGGTGTTTTTAAAAAAAAAAATGTGAATACGTCACAAGAGTCCCAGCTGCTCTCGTCTGGAGCCAGTGTGAATATGTACTACATATTATTTTTAAATGATTTATTTGTGAAATAACACAAATTAATCAAATAAAATTTCAATTTTTATAAGAAAAACTTTATTTTTATTCTTTTTTGAAGGTTATTCCCATCAGTGAAATATATCATATTGGAATAAGTTAACAATAATAATCTAAACGAAAATATGAAAGAGAACATGACACAGAAAAACATGGGACTCGAACCCAGACTTCTCCGTCTAACCGAAATAGTTGCGACCATTGTCTTTTTCTGTTTTTTTGTGTCTTGTTCTCTTTCATATTTTCATTTTGATTATTATTGTTAACTTATTCCAATATGATATATTTCACTGATGGGAATAACCTTCAAAACAGTATAAAAAGAAAGTTTTTCTTATGAAAATTGAATATTCATTTAGACTTTCGTAAAAAGTCAATTGTTCCATATAAATAAATTCGTATATATCTATCCGAGACGCTATCCAGGTCCCAAACCAATTCTAAGAATGATTGTTTCCAATAAAAAGGGCAGTTGCCCGTACTATGGAGAAAAATAATTAGTTGATAATAATGTAATTCTAAAATTTGAAAATATGACAAATATGACGTTTTGACAGAAGGTGGCAATAGCGAAATTGGTTAACGCGCTCGTCCCGGTTAGACGGAGAGGTCTGCGTTCGAGTCCCAGTTGCGACCATTGTCTTTTTTTCTGTTTTTTCTGTGTCTTGTTCTCTTTCATATTTTCGTTTAGATTATTATTTTTAACTTATTTTATTATGTTATTATATTATTGGGTCCTTACATATGAAATTGGCGTTTTGCCGTACTGGCAATTTTGATCTCAAATATCTTCTCTTTGGTTAGGAATTCCAAATTCAAATTTATACAGATATTTACTCATGTATTTGTGTTTTGAAAATGATAACTCATTTGTTTTTTCCTTAATTGTTTTTTTTTCTTTGCGTCACTTAGTTTACAAAATGGAAAACTTGAAATATCGCGTTATTTACGAGTACGAGTTCCACCGTGGCACCAGTGCTGCAGAAACGGCTCGAAGGATTAATGATGTGTATGGCGACGGTGCCGCAAAAGAAAACACAGTGCGTTTTTGGTTCTGGAAATTTCGACCTGCAGAACAAGCCCCGTGGACGGCTGGAGACCAAAGTTGATAATGAAGAATTGAAGGCTATTGTGGAAGCGGATCTTTTGCAAACCACGTCCGAGTTAGCTGCAGGCTGCGGTGTTAGTGATAAAACTGTTTTAATCCACGCAAATTGGGAAGGTGAAAAAGCTCCCATACAAAACTACCATAAGTTCCCATACAAAGTTTTTCCATACAAAACGCCAATTTCATATGTAAGGACCTAATATAAAACCTGACAATTAGGTAGGTAGGTATCAGAGTTTGCAATTTACACGCAGTAGAAGTGAAACCTTCAGAAAACTAAAGTAGATAAGAGTGGTGAGGCTACGAAGCACAGCACAAAGAGGAGACCGATTATTCTTTCTCATTCTCTCGCATATAAATACTCTAAATGTATGTGTTTGTCTATTTTTAGTGTTTTAAATTTTTTTGTTTCATCGAGTTTCAAATCATAACCCTGCTAAAGAAGTTTTCACTTAAAAACAGAGTTATTTAATTTACGTCAGGTATTTATTTATAATTATTATTTTTTAATTTATAAAATAATGTTGAAGACAAGATTTTTATGCATAGCACAAAGGGTAACAATTATTATAAGAAATAATTATTAGCCTGAAACACTCACCTACATTGAAAAAATCTCACGAGAAAAGCTATGTGCCGCCGACGGGACTTGAACCCGCGTTCTTCTGATTTTCGGTCAAATGCTCTGACCACTGGGCTACGTCGGCTACCCATCAAATTATTCAATATATACTAGTGTTTCATTCAACAATTACTGCTTTTCAAACGACTTCAAAGGGGAGGAGGTTCTCAATTCGACGGTATTTTTTATGTTTGTTTCCTCAGAACTTTCGATTGGGTGAACCGATATTGATGATTCTTTTTTCATTTGAAAGCTAATGCTTCCCGTGTAGTCCCATTTTAATTTGGTCCAGTTTAGACAATGGCATCTATGATAAAACCATAAAAGTCTTAAATTTGCATTAAGTATTTGCGAGACAAATGGACGAATAACTCAATATCACGCCAACCGTTTTCGATGATTATTTTTTGAAGTAAAACTTCTTTACGCACGCTCGACACTTGGGGGATAAGCTGGTGAATGCGTTACGAACAGTTGTGATTGTTACGAAAAATGTCTTGTGAACGGTAATCGATGCGAACGGTGATCGATTGCTAGGCGGGTCGGGCCTTTATCCACGCTTGTTATTCGTGTCATTGATATATTGTTAATGGACCATTTGTCCATAAATAAATAAATAAATTATATACAGCAGGAAACCTGCATGCGTTGCATGGCCACTGTAACCTCGGGGTCAACTAAACTGTAATGGGTACATCCCAAGTCCCGGGAAACTACATTATAATGCAAGCGCCTGCACAATATTACATTATATACAACGGGTACCCGGCGTGCGTTGCAATGCCAATACTTCTATACTTCCGAGATCAAAAATAACAACGAATTACCTATTATTATTACTTTTGGACTCTTCAAAACATTTTATTTCATCATGTGTGACGACCTATTTTAGGAGTGAGCTGAAATTGGAATTCTTAAATAAATAAAATATTACGCATACATCAGTTAGAATAAAGATAAAAATTGTAAATACCACGTTCTATGCGACTTTTAATACCTTTTCTCTGTCGTCTGATACTGATCCAGCGCCATAAATTCTTACAAAAACGTGGAAAAATATATATTCTTACCCTTCATATAATTATGAGAATCCTCTTTTGTAAAAAGTCACGTTGATCGAAGACAACGTATAATATTAGCGTGTTTGCGCGGCGTGTTCGCTGTGGCGCGGTGTTGGCTGTCGCCATGCGAGTGTACGGGTTGCGCTGTAGGGCGTAGGATGTGCGGCGTACGGTGTGGGGTTCCAAGGCGCGAGCGGCGGGCGGTGCCGGTGTGCGGGGTAGCACGCCCGCATTGTGGGTGCTTATCACACGGACGGGCGCGATCTTCGGCGATTGCTTCGCTCCCTTTCCGCCGGATTGAGTACGCCCAATAATGGAAGAACTTAATAAGATTGTGGAGGATACACACCTGTCAAACACATCGGTTCAAAGAGAAATCATAATAAGCATTACCAACATGTTTCAACAGCAATGGTTTGATCATCAAGATACAAATTATATTAAGTTGGTTTAGTAAACATATCTTTGAAAAAAAAATTTATCAAGTATTTTTGAAGAGAAAACTTATTTGGCACCGTAGCGACTTGAAACTACATGAAACGAAAAATAGCGACATAAAAAAGAGACAAATACATAAATCTTTATAGAATAGTATAATTGATCTATTCTTTGTGCGGTGATTCGTAGTCTAAAGGATCTCCTCTTTGTACGGTCCTTCGAAGCGTCCCCACTCTTGTCTACTTTTGTTTTCTGATGGTTTCACTTCAACCGCGTGGTAATTGAACACTCTGTTTTTTTTTTCATTTGCATTATGTTACAGAGTCGTTAATAATTTCTGCTAAAGACCGACATTCAGAATCAAAGCCATATTTGGTGACCAGATCTGCATCGCCAGGTTCCCCACCACTTTTTATATTCCAATTAATCTTACTTTCTCCTGATGGATGGGAAAATTGGGACTTTAGTGCGGTACTTACATAAAAGTTAACTAAAAAACATGTCAAAGACTTTTATTTTGCAAAAGAGGAGTACCTACGCTCTACACCTTTAGCAAAAAACTAGTAGGTATAAAAAGCAAAAAGAAGCCAATTTTAAATCCATCCACATTTAACTTAGTTCATAAAAATACTTTTTTATGACGAGTTGTAACACAGAATTTGACAATTATTTCTTTAATAATCGCAAATTCATTTTGTGGTTGTGGTGTCCTCATTTCATTTTATCCTCACAAAGAAACCATTGGTTATGCAACATGATAAGCAAGCTGGAAAAATAAATTATGTATTCAAAGTCATTAGTAGAAAATTATTCATCAAATTTCTATTATAATAATATTCATGTTTTGTGAAAGTCCTATTCTAGCTCTGTTATTATCCTGTACCGTCTACAACTGTGAAACCACGATGAACTGATAACAGAACTTGAACAGAACTTTCACACAACTTTAATTTTAACTTCAAGGCACTTTACACAGACAAGTTCATTTACAAAATGAAATCGTTTTAAGTCTGTTGTGAGTCATGACTGTTGAATGTTTTTTATATAATATTGAATAGGGTAGCAATATTGGATGATCACAAGACATTTGTAATTTTACTTTACCGCTGGTTTGTGTGATCGTCTTGTGGGACCTCCACAAATACGCGATCCCGGAATACAATACAACATCAGAGCTCCGCAGCGCTGTTTCGGCGGCAGATAACAAAAAAGCGAAGCGGAAAAAATCTTAAGATTGCCGCCACACAAGCGTGACGCCACGCTCCGTCTACTGATTAGGGGAAGAAAGAGATCAAGCCCGAGATCGGTGGCTCGTCAACCTATGGCCAAGTGGCTGGGAAATAATCACATTGTTGGCGATATGCGTAATCGGATATGATTTGAAATTTTCACTGCCAAAATTATTAGTGTGATTATTTTTGGGTTATTATACCGTATTTCGCATCCTCCTTCTTCAGCCAACGTTTCGGACAGCTTTACAGAGTCCATCTTCTGGACATGCAGATGTAACAATGACCGAAAAGTTGCATAGAAGGAGTGGACGCAATATACAATCTAACACACGATAATTAAGCATCTACATACATGTATTATTTTATTAAACGACTTCGAAAAGGAGGAGGTTATCAATTCGACGGTATTTTTATTTATTTTTTTAGGTTTGTTACCTCAGAACTTTCGATTGGGTGAACCGATATTGATGATTCTTTTTTTATTAGAAAGCTGGTGCGTCCCATTTTAATTTGCTCCAGTTCTGACAATGGGATCCATGAGAAAACCATATATGTCTTAAATTTGCAATAAGTATGCGCGACAAATGGACGAATAACTCAATATTACGCCAACAGATTTCGATGATTCTTTTTTTTAAGTAAAACTTCTGCAAGCTCGTAGTGACGAGCGTGCAGAAGTTTTACTTCAAATTTTTAGTAAAAAATCAAAAAATAAACAAAAATTAAAAAAAAACAAAAAACGATTTAAAAAAATGCACTAAAAAGAAAAAAATAATTTCGTACGATTTTTATTTTTGGAGTCAGTGTAAGCCAAGATCTCCACATCTTACCTATAATTACCTATGTATGTAGTTACCTTGGCTGACACCGACTCCAAAAATAACAATCGTACTAAATTATTTTTTTACTTTTTAGTGCATTTTTTGATGTAGTTTGTTTTGTTAAATTTTTGTTTATCATTGAAAAAGAAGATAACACTAATAATCTAAACGAACATATGAAATAGAACAAGACACATTGGGGGGACCCCACCACTTTCCCAACGGCGTTATAAGGAAACATATGGTTTCTTCCTTCACCGCACACGTCAAGACTCTATTTTATTGAACGAAGCTACTTTTATTTGAACGACTCTAGACCCGCCAATGTCCATGCATACGGGGTTAGAAAGCAGTATGCAAGTACTTACATTAACATAATACAAAAGAATTAAAAATGTGGCAGCCAAAACACAGTAAAAAGAATAAGATAATGGTCGCAACTGGGACTCGAGCCTAGAACCTTTCTTCTGACCGGGACGGGCGCCTCTACCAATTCGGCCATTACTACCCTCCATCAAACCGTCATATTTGTCCATCTCTTTTTTTTTAAATGTTCATTTGTATAATAAAAGATACAATATAATAAGATAATACGTAACAATCGTAATTAACTTATTTCATTCCCGGTTAGTGGAGAATTATTCTCGAGTCTAACTGGGGTAGTTAGTCTATTTACTAATTTATTCAAATTTTAGAATAAACAATATTATCTTCGACTATTTTTTCCATATTATTGGCAACATATTTTATTGTTTGCAATATGGCCTGAAATCAGCCATTCGTCAACCTTTGGCTAAGTGCCTGGAAATAATCAAATTGTTGTTGTGTGTGAAAATTAATCAAATTATTTTCATTATGGCCAGAGATAAGCTGCTTTTCAAACTTTGGCCAGGTGGCTGGTAAATGTATTACAATGACAATTCGTGATATATGGAAATTAATGAAATTATTCGAAAATGTGAAAATTATTATTGTATTTGTGATATGTGGAAGTAACCAAATGGATATCAATAGCATTATAATGGTATTTAATAAATAATCAATACATACTACAAAATAAAGTAGGTATACAAAAGTCTATGCGTCCTGCTATAACTAGGAAATGAATCCCAGAATGATCAAAGGAATTTTATGGTGAGGTAGCCGTCTATTCCCCATCTATGAAGCCGGTTTCCGTTTGTACCTGAAGAGCGTGCTTTTAAAGATATAAGGGCTGGAAGTTTCGCTTTCCAGAAATTTCTATAACAGTCCAGAACATTCGAGAGTATTTTAGAGCATTTCACAACATTCCAGAAATCCCGAAACCTTCTTGGAATGTTGTAGAATGTTCGGGAATAGGGAATCTGGAACATCATTGTGGTACATTCCAGAACACTCTCAAATGTTGGGGAATGTTCTGGAATATTGTGGACCATTCGAAGCCTTTTTTGAATGAGTGGGGCTTCCCATCGATAAGGGTATGTAAAGCAAGATCCTTCTTGGGTTCGAACGTCAGTTCAATCTCACATCAACTCCCTAAACGAATCCGTGTACCCCAGCTAAATAATGTACCTATTGACGAGTACGAAAATATTTCTTGTTGTTGGAAATTCTAAAAAAATAAGCAAGCTCACTCACTATTTACTAACAACGCCCTTGTCTGCGTAGATAAGAAATCAAATCAGAATGAACTTTATTTTAGAACCAAGTTCTAAAGATATTAATGATGCTTACTTGCTGTTCAAAACTTACAGATTTACAACCACAGCCCAGCCAAGCTCCATCATACGAGAATTATTATAATTATTTCGGTTGATGTCACATTTCCAAGTGACAAGGAGTCTCCCGGAATATGAGAAGATAAATTATTGGCGCTGCTTCTTCAACCTTTAACACTCTAATGGATCGAGAAATACTTAACATCCTTCATACGGTTATAATACGCAAGTAATGGACGTTGACGTTTGACATCGTGTTATGGTGTTGGTATAATAATAAATAAAAAATTGATCCTGTAAAAATTATAAGTAACTAGCAGTTGTGTGGTTACTAGACCTTGCAATATATTGATTATTGCTGCTTGACAGCTCGTATCGCTCACGCACACTCTGGCGGAATACAAAGGTAGTATCCAGCACACGCAAACAAATTCACATATAAACGAAATGCAAAACGGGACTTCGCTATGCTCAGTTAACTATGTCACTAATTTCATAATACCTATTTTTTTCTTTATTTATCATAGTTTTTGAAGTGAAAACTTCTTTAGCGCCGTTGTGATATGAAACTCGATGGAACGAAAAATTGCGACATTAAAAAGAGACAATCACATACATCTATAGAATTTAGCCTGCGAGAGAATGAGATAGTACAATCGGGTCCTCTTTTTGTAGTAGTCTTCGTAGTCTCCCCACTCTTGTCTACTTTAGTTTTCTAAAGGTTTCACTGTCTCTTTTTAGCGTCAATATTCTTCATATCATCTAATTTCAAATCACAACGGCGCTAAAGAAGTTTTCGCTTCAAAAAAAATAAAACCTACAAATATAATTTCACTGGTCCGCGATAATATTATCAAAAAAATGAGTGTGCTAAAGACCACACAACTGAAGTAAAACTTCTGCTCCATCTATATGATAGGAAGAGAGAAAGAAAATGTGCGCGCGCACCTCTCTCTCTTGCCCTTACAGTTAATATACGAAATATAACTCTCTCTCTTTCTATCTTCACTAACTAATATCTCCCTCTCAACTCCCGTTTGCCTCGATTTTCGTAATGCTCTTGTCACGCATTCGCCAGTTTACCCCCCAAGTCGAGCGTGCGTAAAGAAGTTTTACTTCAAAAACTGTCAATAAACACCAGAAAAACCATGGTCGAACTCATCATTCACAGAATGAAATGGGTTCTGAGAACCCGACAATGACAGATATTATTAATTTTCCGGTCAGTATAATCCCGATTTGAGACAGATAGGAACAGAGTACAGGCACGGAACCCTTCCACCCTGATACTACCGGTAGTATCCATAAGGCCCCGCTTCGAACATAGGGAAAGTAACTTGGGCGATAATGAACTGTATCAGAATTTACCTTACGACTTGAGGAGTTTGCCGGCCTACAAAACTCTCTTGTTTTATTAGCTCTCGGGGTTAGCAGAACCTCTCGCTGTTCCGCTATTCTAATCCTCCATCAGTCAGAGTGGATTCTTATTATTACTGTAGAGTGACAAGTACCGACTCGATTTTGGGGAAAGTAAGCTAGGCTCATATTAAATGTAAGTGTGGACGACAAAATGGAGTGTTCTGGTCTAAATGGTTTCAGGATCATTATTACCCCAGTGAATTTCACGTACCAACACTACCAGAATTACAATTATACTTGGTGTAAATACCTAACACCTGGAGAGAATTACAGCACGTTAATTACACTTACTCAAATTACAAACTTCATTAAAAAATCTATCTAAACCTAACTTTTGTTTTTTTTTTTGTAGTCAAACTCCTTTAGCATCGTTGTGATTTTAAGCCCGTATGAAACGGAAATGACGCAGTACAGTTACAGTACACACGAAGCGTCAAACTGCGCTTATTGGACACTTTAATTATGATCTCACTTTTCAAGGCTCCTATTGGTTGAGATTGCTTTGGTGAAGTTTCGCTTCTATCGCGTGTGAACTGCAATAGATTTTTTTTCAAAATTAATTAAATCACACTCTGAATTTTTACCTTATTAAAACACAAATTCTTCGACAGCTTGTGTAATTCTCTCCATGTGTAATTACTTACATGTTTAATTCTGGCGGTGTAATTGGTTAATGATATGTGAAATTCACGTCTGTGTAATTTCGATCTGACGCCATATTTTACGATCTATTTTTGCCAATCGTGAAATTAACAGTTTTTCCAGTGTGTGGAAAATGATAATATTTACTCAGAATGGTATACATTTACTCTCAGTATCGCTCTGCCGCAAAACCTACTATTCGGAATCGAATCAAACTATTACTTGTGATGGCTTCATCCGTATTTACAAGCTACTTATGTCTTTACAAGAAAGTTTCAATATTTTCCCCAAGGAATTCGTCCATTCCACTTTACACCAACACGCACATAAATAAAAATATATTTAAAGCCAGATTTAAGAGTCACCAAGATTCATTTCAGCAGGGAAACTATCTGTTGTGATTTTTACTTGCCCATCGCACACGTAGGTCCCAAGTTGCGCGCGCTACGATCTATTGTTTGGAGACAAAGCGTGTGAGATTCAAATCTATTGCGTAACGCTCTCAACAGTGGTTAGTTCAGAGACTGGGTAGATCGGTTACTCAGGTACATCAAGTCAAATATGAAATAATGTTATTTGAGGAACCAATTCTACAATCTCCGGAATAATATGTTACCAGAATCTGGAATCTAGAATGAGTAAATGGCTTGCACGCTTGCTCCATTTATAAGTAGAAAATTTAGACAGCGGAGATAAAATGGATTATTATTATATATACACCTACTTTACGAGTCCGAAACAATGAAATCGATGTTCAACTGCATTACAAGATCAAAACTAGAGTACGCATGTATTGTTTGGGCCCCGTACCAGCAATAATGAATGAAATTACTGGAAAAAATTTTAAAAAGTATCTTTATATGAGAATGCATGGTGAGTACCAGCGATTCATGCATCACATTTTTTTGATGAGATACTAAAATCTCAAATCTAGGATAAATGGTGTCCTTTCAATAACAGCATTTATGACCCATAACTATTTTATTAGAATGCTTTAAATTGGTCGTACCGTTCGCAACAACTACCGCTAGGGTCGACGCCACCAACTTGTGTTCCACATGGCAAAACGGACGTGCTAGCTCATCATAGCATGACAAGAGGTAAGGTGTTGCAAATAATATCTCTAGGGTTCTTGACATTTTCAACATGAGCCTTGAAGGTTTCAAGAGTCACTTTAGGCAAGAACTGTAAAATATGTTATTGTAAAAATTCATGCAATAGTATTATAAAAGAAAAACCAAACTCCGCAAAACACATTAAAAAAATACCTGCCCGTTTAAACAGGAAAAATCTACCTCAAAACAGAATTATCTAAATAGATATAATGTAAACTAATGTCTCCAAAGTTGGGAAAATTGACCGTTCTTTGAACACATCAGATGCCAAAAATCCACTTACATTGGTTTGTCTATTCGATACTTAATAGAAAATACACGGTCCATATTATGTACATATTATAAACTTCGCGATTGAAAAACCACATTGTTCAACGATTAACAATAAATTAATTGCGAATAAAATATAGCACCACGTCCCTTTCAGATCCAAGCCAAACAGAAATAAAATTACTTTTTTTATAATAATAATATGATTAAAGGTAACAAATCAAGAAAAATATATCTACTACACTATATAAAGAGGTAATATTTGTTTGTTTGTTTGTTTGTGTGTTTGTTTGCATCGAATAGGCTCCGAAACTACTGAACCGATTTGAAAAATTCTTTCGCTGTTGGGAAGCTACACTATCCCTGGGTGACAATGGCTATATTATATTTTTAAAAAAAATAGGCATCCTTACTAAAACTTCAATAATGTAACCCAGGGTGTAAAAAAATTACCTAAAATATTCTTTAAATCGCGTGCGCTGCGAAAACTATTGATGATAGAATAAAATAATTTACTACGACTTTATAGAACACATCATTATTTACAAAAAAGGTCGCAACAGCATATGTCTAACTATTATGGTTATGCCACAATAAGTATTCTTTTATTTTAAAAATTTAATTTAAATGTCGCCGCTTGAAAAGGCTCTTTATTTGTATCTTGGTTTTAATCCTTATTAAAATAAATTTCTTCGTATTCAATACAGCTTCAATACCTTTATTTAACTTTTTGAATTTTTCAATTCGGATATTTAATTAGAAAGATATCACGAGTTTAAAATCGTTAGTATTAGAAAAAAGTTTCGGCTACGGGCCGGGCGGGAGAGGAGTCAATAAATGCAGTGCCGGGGGGGTTGGCGGGACGGGGGAGCGGGAGAGAGCGGTGGTGGGGAAGGTGGAAGTGGAACGCTGGAGGGGAACGCACAGGAAAGGACATGTAAGGTGTAACGTTTTATTTATTTGAATATGGCATATATTATAAAAGAAAGTCCAAAAAAACGTGCAGCTCGCAAAAACTCAGAAACGAGTCCCGGTTCGATCAAGGGAGTTATATGGTGTGGTAGATCTCTATCCCCCCTAGGGAATAAGGGTATCTGTTTTTACCTAAAGGGCGTGCTTTTAAAGATATAATGGCTGAAAGTTTCGCCCTCTTGAAATTTCTAGAACAGTCTTCCAGAAAGTTCTAGAAGGTTCCATAGAGCTGTAGAAAGTTGTGGAAGGAGTGGCGGAGTATGTCGTGGAATGATCAGGAATAGGAAATCGGGAACATCATTGTGCAACATTCCAGAACACTATCTTATTGTCCTGAGCGAAGCCGGGTAACCCAGCTAGTTAATCAATATTCTTGAAAAATTGCAATACTTCCAATGTATTGTGAGTACTGGCAAGCCAAAATAAGAAACTAGTTGAAGTAAATATGCGTGGATGATTATGCAAAAACCTTATTCGTTAAACGTTATTTGCTTTGAAATTTCATGAAACAGTTAACGTCATTCGACAATCATAAGTAAACATTTCATTTTATGAATTTCGTGCAAACCTTTGTGACATCTTGGAGCTTTGAGGAATTAGAAAATGCGTTAGTCATTGCTCATCGCACCACTAGGTTTGAATATGGGGGTAAAAGTGTCTGGGTGTAACAGACGTATAATGGGTCGACAGAGTCTGGCTTGAGAGAAGGGTCTTAATCACACGGCCTCTCCCAATCCCAGATGGTGGGCAGACGCATCCGCCGCCATGACCTGGACAACCGTCATCCCATGAATTTTGGCACCCCTTCTTAGTCACCAAACGTAGCGAATCATCCCTCATCCAGATTATTAACAAGATGGAATATAAATTGACTGATATAAATATATTATTCCATTCATTCCTTACGTTTGCAGGGTAGAGAATGGGAGCTGAGGTGAGTTTTTTATACGATACAAAATACAGAATTTTCAGAGCAATTTTTGCAATGTTTTGATATTCACTATCAATGTTTTATTCAATAGCAATAGCAAACGCATTCAATAGCAATGTTTTAACATTCACAATCGACCAATATTTTCTTCAATAACCACTGCAAGAGGTTGAATAAAAAATATTAACTATATACAGGGTGTTCGGGGGTTCATCATAATATGAGTTTGAGATGTGCAAATAATCCCAAACCCTCTGGGATGGAAGACGCCTAAAATTAATTTTGATTGATGAAATCTACTCGCGGAACAAAATATAAGCAAAAATGACAATCAGGAAAAACTGCAAGCATACAAAAAAAACTCCAACCTTTTATGAGCTCCGTTGTGCATAAACAGCATCCTTGATGTATTTTTTAGTCCAAATACAATACAGTCCAAGCACAAATACAATATTTGGCAGACAATTAGATTTGGTTGTTACTTCCAGGGAGAAAAAAAATTCAACAATGCCTTGACATGAGAACAAACAAAAAAACGAGTGTGCTTTAAACCACACAACTGAATTAAAACGAGTGTGCTTTAAACCACACAACTGAATTAAAACTTCACAAACTTATGCCGTTCATTAACAATCTAACAATAACAGGAATAAAAATATCCCCATCCCCTCAACATCCCCATCAACTGAACTCAACTTAACTTAAATTAACTTAACTTAACTTAATTTAACTTAACTTAACTTAACTTAACTCAACTCAACTCAACTTAACTCAACTCAACTCAACTCAACTTAACCTTACTTAACTTAACTTAACACAACTTAACTTAACTTAACTTAACTTAACTTAACTTAACTTAACTTAACTTAACTTAACTTAACTTAACTTAACTTAACTTAACTTAACTCAACTCAACTCAACTCAATTCAACTTAACCTTACTTAACTTAACTTAACACAACTTAACTTAACTTAACTTAACTTAACTTAACTTAACTTAACTCAACTCAACTCAACTCAATTCAACTTAACCTTACTTAACTTAACTTAACACAACTTAACTTAACTTAACTTAACTTAACTTAACTTAACTCAACTCAACTCAACTCAATTCAACTTAACCTTACTTAACTTAACTTAACACAACTTAACTTAACTTAACTTAACTTAACTTAACTCAACTCAACTTAACTAAACTCATATCGATTAGCGTTTCACTTTCATTATAGCGTTTCATATAGATGAGCGTTACATATTTTTTCGGAACGTTTCATATTTTTCGTAACGTATTCATCATTTTACCTCCCAAGTGTCGAGCGTGCGTAAAGAAGTTTTACTTCAAAAACAAAGGCAAACCAAATTTGGAACATTCAAATATTCATCGATCCAGTATTATTTGATCCAGTTCTTGCGTACAATACAAAGCCAGTGATCTAAGTACACCACAGATTTCGCCATACATATCACTATTGCAATATATTTTTTTACTTTTTTATCGAGATCAAAGAAAGACATTGAAATATTATGATGGGTAAAGTGCATCAACAATGATAGTAAAAGTGAAAAAGATAAATAACTTTTTTTCGAAATTCCAACTTTTAGGGGTAGTTTTTTGGTAAACAGATAAAATTATAGTAGGTACCTACGTATTTTTGTATGGGAAAAAAAGTTGGAATTTCAGAAAAAGTTATTAATCTTTTTTACTCCTACTCCTAATGTAGAATCACCTCTCGAAGTTAATGCACTTTACCCTCGGACATCCCGTATATTTTTCTAAGGAAATTTGCAAAAACAGGGAGGCGGGGGAGACTTTTTTGAACTCAAAAACTGTGCGAAAACAACGCTGGTGATGTCACTGCATAGATAATTAACCCCAATAAATAATATTTGAAGTAGCTAACTATGCTCACAATCGTGTGAGTCCGGACCGAAACCCATATGAACATTTTACCATTTAAAATTATATATGGAACTCTCCCCCACATCTGAAAGGGTTATGATTGATATTAAATAGAAAATATCCATCTTCAATCTATTTAGATATTTGACATTTCCATCAAAAGTTTTCTTGCCCAAATTCGATGATTTTTGATATGATATAATTAACAGTTGGGCTAATTCATTGTGTAATAAAGTGAATGAAAATATGGAATTAAGTTCGATTTTTTTCAATAGCTGCATTTAATGTTGGAGATAGATTGTCACTAAGCAATAAGCCAAATTAGATTTGAATATATGATAAAACAATAGTTTTGTTTGTTGAAATTAATATAAATGAATTGAAATGACGGTCGTTCAAATATCTACCGCATTATTCAGTTATCTGACGATTTTGTGAGAGGAAAATAATTAAAATGCAAATCTCTCAATTAATTTAATTTATGAGCCAAAGAACTGCATTCGGAAACATTCGCACGTGCTTTCTCTGCTAATAACCCTTCAAATAATAATGCGCTTGCGTTCGAAACTACTTAAACGCTATATTTTTCAGAGATAGTTTTTTAAATAATCCTTTAATGAAGCACTGAAAAATGGTAAGCGCGCACATTTTTGTGTGTTTAGTACTCTACTTTGTGTGTAAAGTACTTTGCGTTAGATTGCGTTAGATATTGACGGCCGCCGTGGTCTAGGGGTAAGGCTCTTATCTCACAATCCGAAGGTCGCGGGTTCGAACTCGACGAGTGCAAATAAATTTTATTATAATAAATTAATTTGTATTTCACAATTAATTCATTCAAAATAATAAAGAGTATATTTGCGGCACGTTCCAGAGTGTAAGATGCTCACAGTATCGCCCTAGTATAAGACCACCATTCAGAATGGAAACGCTGCTTGAAATGGCTTTAGCCGTATTTGGTGACCAGGTCTGAATAGCCAGGTACTTCTTCACCTTCCTTTTCCCCATCTCCATCCCTTCCCCACTACCTTTAGCTTCACAACATACCTTAATTGACGATGCCATAGTCTCACTGGGTCCAGACGGGAGCAGTTGGCGACTCTTGTGCGGTATTCATATAAAAAAAATTTATAAGAAAGATTTCTTAATAATATATTTTTTTAAAATTTGTTAGAATAACTCTCATATAATAACTTTTGAAGGTTATTCCCATCAATGTAATGTATCATTGAAAAAGTCAAATATACTAACTTTTGAAGGTTATTCCCATCAATGTAATGTATCATTGAAGAAGTCAAATATACTAACAAATCTAAACGATAGATTAAAAAGAACCAGACACAGAAAAATAAAAAGCTAACGGTCGCAAGTGGGACAGGAACCCAGAACCTCTCGTTTCTCCGGGACGAACGCCTTTACAAATTCGGTCACTGAGACCTCTTGCTTTTAAATATTTTTTGTCAATCTCATATTTCAAATTCAGAAATAATAATATTATCTTATCTTAATTACTATATTTTTTTTCCATACATTGCAGCCTTTTTCAATAGACAGAAGTCAAGGTTCATAGAAAATGCGACGTTTTCTACAAACATTGGAAACAAATGTTCAAATAATAATTTATATTTGACAAGTTAAAGTATTCCACCAAAAAATGTAGACATAATTTGTCTCGACGCCATCTAGTGGGAGAGTTAGCACTTATAATGCATTTCTCACAAAATATAAAGTTGGTTGTTTTCAGGTGAAAAAATGTAATAAGCAGTAATTGTTCAATGAAACACTAGTATATATTGAATTATTTGGCGGGTGGGAGATAAGCTGACGTAGCTCAGTTGGTAGAGTAGTTGAACGGATATCAGAAGGACGCGGGTTCAAGTCCCGTCGGCGGCATTTATCTTTTCTCGGGAGATTTTTTCAATGTTGATGAGTGTTTCAGGCTAATAATTATTGCTTATAATAATTGTTACCCTTTGTGCTATGCATAAAAATCTTGTCTTAAACATTAGTTTACCAATTAAAAAATAATAATTCAAAAAACTGGTTTATAACCTACATAGATAGTGTCTGAAATAAATTCAATTTTATTTTGGAAATTAATTGTATGAAAAAAAATTGCGGAAGATAATATTGTTAATTCTGAATTTGAAATATGAGATTGATAAAAATGACTTAAAAATAAGACGTCTCAGTGGCCGAATTGTTAAACGCGTTCGTTCCAATGAGATGCGAGGTTCTGGCTAGAGTGCCAGATGCGACCGTTAGCTTTTTAATTTTCAGTGTCTTGTTCTTTTTCATAATTCGTTTAGATTTGTTAATATTATCGACTTCTTCAATGAAATTTTATTTTATTTTATAATAATTCCGCGCAAAAACCCTCAACTCAAGACTATGGCATGCCAAATTGGTTGTAAACCAAAGTATTGTTGAGAGTCAAAAGAGAAATGAAAGAGGAAGGTGAAGAAAATTAATAATTTGATGGTGTTAGGTCCAAAAATATATAAATAAAAGAATAAAACAAACAAAAAAATCATTACATTATTGCATGTAGCGTAAAATTGACCTTGTTTGTATATATATTAGTTACGAAAAAAAATTAAGTACCTACCTTATACATTTTTTTTAAAGATTAATTCTTTGTTTCGTTTTAAAATAATTGTTTATTATAAAAATTGGAAGTGTTTGTTTTAAGAAGTCAGACAACCGATATGTTGCCTACCTATAATTCTTACAATTATTGTAACAAAAAATTATTTTAATTGCCATTATCAAAATCAGAACTGATTTGTGAAGAATTTAGACTATTCCCGTTGATATGATGGCCGGACAACTCAAAATCATGCAAATTTGACAATCCTTAAATTGGTTACGTTAGGTTAGGTTACGGGCTATTTTCATTTTTTTTCACAGCTTGTAATGACTTTTCAAAGGGATGTTGAAATTGCATGATTCTGAGTTGCTATGGAACCCATTGATGTATTCCGTCTTCGATATATTTAGATGAAAATAAACGTTCTAATTTTTTACCTCCAAAAATTTGTCCAATTTAACCTACAAACCTCCCAACGCTCTAAAGCTGAACTACGGAAAAAAATTGAATCCCGTATACACATACTCGTGGATATAGTGGAATACGTTTCGACGAGATAGTAGACAATAGCGCCTCTATGACCATCACGTGACTTTCCACCGATCTGCGCTAGAACTTAAATAAAATTATTGTCAGAGTTGTGTACGTAAATCATGTTAGATGAATTTAATTTTAATCTGCTATTTCGTGGCTCTATACAAAATTTGTTTACACGTTGATTTATAACACCAGTTTGGCTATCTAAGAAAGTGGAAATAATAAGCTCATTTGTCATTCATATTCCACTCTGTTAAAGTAATACTATATATACACACAATAAACGTTAAGGCGTGAAAAGAAAATGAACCGGGTGGTTGACAGGTGTATAAGGTGTATGTAAGGCCCCGCACTCACTACATCGAATTGAGAAGTTAAGAATGGACTGCCAAGACAGGCCAATAACACACAATGCAGACTGTATCAAATCATACGATTCGTGTAGCTGCGCTGGGGAGATAATGTATCGCAAGTCGTAAATAAGAATCGTTACGGAAGAGCACACAAATTTCATAGGAAGACTCTACATAAAGTTTTATGAGCAAAGGCGTGGAGTACACCTAGATCAAATACATAACTCTTTGATGTATAGGCTTTTGGACTTTGATTAACGAGTTAAGTTATTTGATTTATTATTATTTAGATTTTGTAATCGGAGAGGCAGAAAAATAAAGATACATTATGAAGATAAAATTTATCAGTTTTTTTAAGCTGTTTTGAAATGTAATGAAACAGATTCCCTGAGAGAACCTTAAGAGGGTATAACCAGAGAACATTAGAGATATGTCATTTTTAAATCAGTGTTTAGACGTATTGACTCTTTTCCACAAAAAATTATAAATTGATTTCGAAAGATTGTTCTTATATCTAGTAAACTTGTTTTAAATTTTCTGAAAAAATAATAATGTTTACATGACAAAATTAAAAAAATAACTTATATCTTAATAAATTCTAAATTCTTGTAATATTCTGAAAACATACAGATTTATACAGATTTAGAAAATGAGATTAAAAGAATTTGGCATTCTCAGACTATAAAAATATTACCATTTGTTATTTCGGCTACTGGCATTATACCTAGCTCTCTTATTCAAAATTTAGGCGTATTAGATTTGTCAAAAAATTTGTACATAAAATGCAGAAGTCGGTCATTTTAAATACATGTAGGATTACGAAAGATTTTTTAAATATTTATATTGAGGGATCAGTAGGATTTATCGGACCAGTTAGGATTTCATCAGAGCCGAACCCTCTGATATGAAAATATCTGGAGTCGGTGAAATATTTTCCCATTATGTTTCTGGTGGATTGACGTATTGTTCTTGTATTGTTTTGTATTTATTATACTTATATAATGCACTTACATTGCGTGAATTTACTAGATATTCATTTGTGGAAAAGTGTGTGGAAGGGTTTAGTCTTTCATTTGGGAAGATTTAACCCCGACATAAAATCTGGAGCACCGTAAAATAAAGTTATACCATAGGTCGATGGCGGAATTGTTAAATTTAAATAAAAGTACATTTATTATACAACACCCATTTCAAATCATATAATCATGCAGTTAAATGCGGCGAAACAGCTGTAACACATAATAATAATTACGAAGCAGAACTCTTTTATAATAAACTGTTTTTATACATTAAATAATAATATTATTGAATTTATAAAATAAATAAAAATTAGTTTATCCATTGATGGTTCTTGGTATGACGAATCAAGTAAATATGGTGGCTAAGAAAATAACATGTTTAATTTCATATTGATGTAATTATTACGGTGAGACACAATCCAATAATTTTTTATAATTTAAAAAATATGCACGTATGTTTGGAATTAATTGCTTTAATCATATACTAACGAAAACTAGTTCCTGTACAGTGTGAAAGTTTGTATTGCAATAAATAATGGTGTTGTCTGAGCTTCTTAAAGTTTCGCCAGTGAAAAACGAGAAACTTCATAGCAGTTGAGCAAACAGTTTCATTGTGAGAATATCTTATAACCATACAACCTCAGTCTAAGTGCAAAGACTAATTTAACTTTCATTATGACTCTGGCCTCTATAACGGAGCAACACATTTTGAAGAAATAGCTCAAAGTAATTATTTTATTTTTTTACACGAAAACATTGTACAAAAGTTATTACAGCATCAATTTAAAAAAATATTCTGGATAGTTAAGTTAAGTTTTAGTAGAATAATTTCTTAATGGAATTATACTTTCAAGATACTTAAACGTAGCATCTTGATTATATCACAAGGAGTAGGTATTTTACCAGCTAATACTCCTGGGAACCATGCTAGGTATCTCTTGAAATGACGTATGAGTGGATTAGGAGCGAATCTAAGATGCCAACCTGAGGTGGATTATGCTGGACATGTGACTCACAGTATCATCGAATGAATTTCTTGGTTGAGAAGGAGAAATAGAGGTCTCCTACGAATGAGATGGGCTATTGATTTGAACTGAACTGCACACTTCGCATGGGTGAGAGGCACAAAGAATCGGTAAAAAAATAAGCAGATTCGAAGAAATAATGCTGAAGCATGTAGAAGTTAATGATTCAATGTTACTTGCGAGTTATTTATGCAGGATTGTAATATGGATAGTGAAGGTTGTCTCGATAATATCAAACTTCTGTAGGAGATTGTACAAGAAGAAGTAACGATGAAGAAGAAAAAATATATATTTTTTTAATCTTGTAAATGTATCTTGCAAGCAATTGTAGAGGTTTTTGACAAAACTCAAAAATAAAAACAAAAATCGGAAAAAGAATGCGAGAGGAAGCTACATTTAACCTATGTTTGTTACATTCTATTGTGTAGCAGAGGACGTTGTGCGAGATTCAGCAAAAACGAAATCATTTTAGAGTTAACAAGGGCGCCCCTTTCGCTCTCGTCAACAAGCCACTTGTCTGAAAACATCCAATGTTCAAACATGTAAATGGTTCATGCCGCTATCAAATCTGCGTAGCTCTTTCCCCGCTTCCTTCGACGTGAAATGGCTGAACGGTGAAGGCACATTGTTAGAGCGCTCAGCTCCAAATTCTGCTAATGGACGAATGCGTCTAGTGTTCGAGGCTAAATTTCTAAAACTGAGTTGAAAATTATTTAAATATTGTAACGATTCAGCAAAACTAAGATATTTAAAATTAGACAGTTATGTTTCGTAAAGGCGTATGTACCAAATCAGATTTAGAAATTTAGCCTCGAACACTCGAATACACTATCGTAGAGAAGACGTAGTAAAACACTAGATGACCAAATTTTGCTAACAATCAATGCTTTTACTTTTAAGTATAATTTTTTTTAAACTAAACCATTTATCCGCAAAACAGAAAGAAAAAAATTATGCAATATTTATTCAAAAAATTGATTGTTTCTACTAATTTACACAAAAATTCTTCTCTACATATTATGAATTAAAGCCCTCCGACGGGTCTGTCTATCTGTTTGCGATAAACTCAAAAACTACTAAACGGATTTTCATGCCGTTTTCACCAATATATAGAGTGATTCGTGAGGAAGATTTAGGTATATAATTTTTGAAGGTCTTGTGAAAAATTGTTTAAATATAAAGAAGAATGTATGTATGTGGTGAACGAGCGGGCTGGCAAGCGGGCGGTGTGAATTTGATTTTGATGCAAGTCTACAGTTTTATGCCGAGGTTGATTGAAAATTTGCACACCTGACCTTCAAAATAAGAGGAAGGTCACTGTCTACATTTGATATCGAAAACCAAGTGTGAAGTCCGGGACTTCAGCTAGATTGAAATAATTGTGATGTCCGTGGGCGGTTATCCCATAATAATCTGGACTCCCTTTGATGGATCCAGATTCCTCTGTATATGATGATCTCAGTACAGGGTTTCAATACAATAAGAAGACGTAGGTAGTCTCGTGATGTTTATTCCGGGATAAGGTACAATGTTATTCTAAGGAAGTCTGATGGTAAGAGGACGAATGGACAACAATCACACCCTTTTATACGTTCCTCATGTTGTCTCACTCATACACGCATGTCTCTTTCATACCGCAAGACATACGTTCACCACAATAATAATTTAAACAATTGAAGGTTTTTATTGATACAGATGTTCGCAAAACTATATATCTTAGTCAACAATCAACGCATTTATTACAAAATAATATTTTAACAAATATCACTTCGTAAAGGCCTATTTTAGAGGGAGTGAATTCCAGAGTCAAAAGATAAAACTACTACCATTTTATTCTTTATTGTATAAACCGTCCAAGAAGAGTATCTCAATGTCGTATCTTGTCCGAGAGATATTGCAAAACATCATTCGATTTCTCCAACTATCAACAGAACTAACTCATTCGAATGAATTTTGAACATTTCGAAACTTTATGTCGGTTACTAATTCATTTGAATAAATTTGAACGGCAATTTCAAAAGGGATATCTCGATTATGCCCATCTCTGGGCTCTGGCATAGAACACAGCGATGGAAAGGCAGATGAACGGCAGCTATATCAATTTACTGGCTTCATCCTAGTATACGTAGGTAATAGGTATCTATCCATCTGAAATCCAAGTTTTAGCATTTGAATATACCTATGGCTGGAAATATTTACGAGCATTGCTCAAATTATATGAAATGTCGGCCATGTTGGGACCGCTGACCCATTCCCCTTCTGAAAAACAGGTTTCCCAAAACTTTTCAATGAATATTACCAGAAATCGGTAATCAGCTACGTTCTGGTCATACTAATGTATATGGTTTCCCCCTCCCTATACGTGTCTCATATGGCTTAGAATATATGTGTGAGAAATGGAATAAACCCAATAATGTTGGAAGACGCCATCATGAAAAGGCGTCATGTTCAAAGACACATAATATGTATGTAGGTAAGTTTATTTGAGAAAGAATTTAAGTTTCTAACAGTATAACAATATAACAATTACTCGTAACTGTTAATGTTCACCTTTGTACTGTACTTACCCAAATATATCATCGTTGGGACTTTGATTATTAATTCTCAACTTGTTTTCTGTATTAAACAACCATCAAGGGGAGACTGATAGGCTACGAAGAACCACATAAAGAGGAGACCGATTATACCATATCATTCTCTCGCAAATTAAATCCTATAGATGTATGTGTTTGTCTATTTTTTAGTAAATCACATTGGTGCTAAAGAAGTTTTCTCTTCAAAAAGCGTATATTCGGATTGATTTTTGAATGTTCGAAGATGTTAACTAATTTAGAGCTTGATAAAAATTCTCTAGTTTGATAACTCCCGCGGAACACGTTTCTTAATGATTTTATTTCAATGAAATTAACAAATTGAAATATAATGTTTAGAAATTTTTCATAATAGCGAAGGGAATACACATAAGCTTAAGCAGGTTTGTTGTTATGTATATAAACTTCTCCTAACATCGATCAACCTTTATTTTAAATTCAGGTGTATGGGATATTTTACAGATTTTTTTAGTGGTGTATATTTCTGCCTTCATCTGCTCTCACATTAAATGACTTCATCATTTATTTGTAATTTAAAATACTATTTTTTTTTACTTCAAATCTCTTAAAAAACGCTTTCAATATAGTTAGTTGTATAATATAGTAATTGGCTATTTATAAAAGGTCGTAAAAGATTTCAATGTATTTATAGAGCTTTAAAATTCATCTTCCTAATTGTCTACAATACTGATAGTCAAGCAATGAGTAGCCTTAATGGCTTACTAAATAATAATGTAGGTGGATGATAAAAGAACAGTTCAAAGGCTGTTCTATTTTAATATTTTAAAGATTTTCATTTTATTTAGGATTTTATTTTCATTCGTTCAGTTTTGAAGGAGGCTTTATGTTTAACGTGGTAATCGTGGAGAATAGTGTGATAATGCTAATCATGGTAATGAGAACCTCGTAATACCTACGTATGTTCCGAACCAGATTTCACTTTATTATCGTTACCTTGGAGAGTACGGATGCCAAACAACCAATTTAATTGGCTTTGTAATTAAATGTAGGCACAATAAAGGGATGAGGCTTTGGCTGACCCAAAGTGGAGTGGACATCGCGTTGGGTCCCACCCGAGCGTCGCGTATTCGATTCCTCGGCTGACTAAGTTCTCCATCACGACACAAGCAATATTTTCCGCTTACTGTGGTAGTAGTAGGAGATTTTAAACATTTTTGGGTTGTTTGTTGGTAGGCGGAAATCGGACAAGTTATATATAATGTCGAACGAGTGAATAGTTTATTAAGGGGTCAATAGATTTCGAAGGTTAGAAAAAGCATATTTTCTCTATTTTTTTTATTAAATAAATAAAGTAAATTATTTTAAAAAAATATTGTAAAAGTGCAACATTCTAATTTTATAAAATTTTCTGCCAAGAATCTGAAAGATTCAGCTGGGGGGACCTGGTTCCTGGAGACCCCTTAAAAAAGCGAACTGTCCTTGTGGTGGACAGGAAAACTTATGAAAGCTTCGTCTGTAATTGAAAAAAAAAATCTGTTTATATGTTAGTATTAAACAAAGGATTTTCTATTCAGAAGTTTATATGAAACCGTTTGTGTGTTGAATTAACTTTCAGCAAAACTTTGAAAGCAAATTTTATGAAACTACGATTTTTATTTCAAAAATTCTGGTTGACAACATATTAAAAACTTTGAAACCGATTTACATGCGCCAAGTCTTAAATTGTTCGAAAATTCAGTCTCTATGGCAACCTAGTGATTTTTTTATTAAGGGCCCCCTTTTGTTTTTTCTTTATGAACGATGCAAATTACCCATGAAAATCGGAAATAAAATTCGCCATCCTCAATTTTTTTAGATATCTACGTGGTGCAATAGATTTATAACATTTAGAATTTATAACATTTGTTGAAAATGTGCGCGCGCACTGCTCTTTCTTGCTCCTACAGTGTGATACAGACAGTAGGCCTGCACTATGTCTTAGATATACGAAACGTAACTGGCTATGAGAGAAACAGAGAAAGAAAATGTGTGCTTGCACCTCTCTCTCTTGCCCCTACAGTAATATACGAAACGTAACTCTCTCTCTTTCTATCTTCACTAACTTGTATCTCCCTCTCAACTTCCGTTCGCTTCGCCCGATCACACTTTTCGTAACGCTCTCACCAGCTTACTTTCCAAGTCAAGCGTGCGTAAAGAAGTTTTACTTCAAAAACCATTTAGTTCATTCAAAAAAATATTTTTAAAAAATAACGATTTAACGGTAGAAAATGAGATAAGGGCGCTTATTAAGGTAGGAATGTGTATGTAATAACATACTTTCGAAATCTAAAAAACATTTTCAAATTAATTTTTTACGAGGTATTAAGGGACGTATCCTACTTTAATTAGTGATTCATGAGATTATTTGCAGTAAATCTCCGCGACAATTTTGGTTGGTTTTCTTATTTTTTTTTAAATTCTTTCCCAACGTACTCACTGGTCACTGTGCCAATTAATGAAAAATAAGTCACCGAACAAAATGTCATATACATTTTGAACTCCAAATAACCCCCAAAATCACTGATGATGTAAATCAGGTGCGTCCTTTCACCTCGTATAGGGAGACGATAAGTATTTTGTAAATTCCGACTATTATAATGGTTATCAAGCGGAACTATGATTCTAAAAGATGTTTTTTTCTTCAAATGCCTCATCAAGCAGAAGCATGCCAATAAAAGGACATAGGATATTTTATGAAGTGTTTTAATATTATCTTACTAATATTATAAATGTATGGATGGTCCTTACTCTTTCACGCAATAAATATCGAATGGAATTTAAAAATTCTTTCACTAATCGAAAGCTACATTATTTGCGAGTAACAATGGCTTTATATATTGGTAAGCTCTGGCGTTATGAATGAGCTGTGGCGTTATGAAATTATGTATCATACGTTTTCTGTCCCTAACAAAATCGAGTTATTGCAAACGTCAAACAAATTTTTACCTTGGAAACAATTTTTTTTTTAATTTTAGGCTTAAAAAGAGTGCTTTGTTGTGATTAAAAAGAGTACTTTTTTAGCGTCGTAGTTAATATCTACATATCTCTAAAAATGTTTATTCTCCGAACAAAAAGCATAGCGTTTCAAATGGACTATTATTTTCTAATTTTTTTAGGTTACTCTGGATTCAAATATGAATAAAATACTAATAAAGGGAGTAGGTACTTAAAATAAATTTCTTTTTCTATAATTTCAATATTTTCTAAAATAGAATTTTTATTTGCGAAATGTCATTCTCAAATTTTGAAATTTTCTATTAAACAATAATTATTTTCTATTAGACAAAATAGCAAGAATAATAACAATTATGCCAGTTATTTCTCACTAATACTATGCGAGCGGAGCCGTGGGTAAAAGCTAGTACTAGAATATGTTAGTCCAAGTTATTATTATTGCTTGTTAGGTACATCTATCTACAAGCTTGCACATATTTTTTACTGTGCGTTTCTCACTAGGCATTTATTCTCGTACAATGGCTCACGATAGAGGTATAATGGTGGAGAACTATAAAGGTTTCAAAGGACGTAGAAGGATTTATTTTATTTGCTTCGTTTATAAACATTTTGATGACATGAAAAATGACAACTTGACACTTCCAAAAGTATATTTAAAATGATTGCAGGAGGAGAAATCTTTATTGGAGACTTTTACATAAATTAAAATTGGGGAAAAAAGTTACCAGCTTAGAACAATGCCAGATTTTATGGAGCAAATTGTTTGTTTTACATTTTTTCGCACTGCGAAATACATATACACATACCCATATACAGGGTGGTATTAAAATCTTCCTTGCAATGAATAGTATATATTGAATTGAATGACCTTTCTTATCTTTATTTAACAAATTATAGTAAGTTAGGGCGCTTCACTGAAACATATTACTCGTATTTAGTAATTCCATTGTTCAGAAAGTCAAACCTTTGCCCAAACATTCTCAATCAATAGGAGCCTTGAAAAGTGAGGTCATAATTAAAGCGGTCAATGATCGCAGTTTGAGGTATCGTAGGTAATGTAATGCGTCATTTTCGTTTCATCCGAATTTCAAATCGCAACGGGGCTAAAGAAGTTTCACTTCAAAAATTGAGACCGGTTCACACGCGGTAGAAATGAAATCTTCACAATAACTTACACACAATTTCAACCTATATGAGCCTTGATAATTGGGCTCATAATCAAAGCGGCCAATGCAGTAAGGTTTCATTATATCTCATTGTCTTGCAGGCTAAATTGTATAGATGTATGTGTTTGTCTCATTGTAGTGTCATTTCCGTTTCATCGAGTTTCAAATAACAGCGGTGCTAAAGAAGTTACACTTCAAATTGGATTGATTTTTGCATCAATCTTAAATACAAAAACCTTTCAAATAATTAACCTAAAATAAAAATAAATGAATAATGCTTCAATTGATATAAATTTTTAATTTATACATTGAGGTAAAGTTTAAACTTCACCTTACCTTCACTAAAAGCAATTAAGATTCACAGATTAATATAAATCAAAACAATCCTTAGTTGACAGTAGTTGAGTTATTTAAAGAGTTTCAAAACAACTCGTGCAACTGTTATTGGCTAACTGTGCTAATTATTCGTATTAAATCGTTCAATCATCACATGAAAATGAGAACACGAATTCCTAAAGGTACAAAAAACTACGGAGTTTTCATTGCAAAAAGTGTCTGAGCGGTAGTATTTTGTTCCCACAGGGCCGAGGACCCAAACTCCCACTTTTCCACTAAACTGCTTGTGTGTATGTTAGCCGAGCGGAAAAGATAAATTCTAAAGACTTAGCACTTACTTTGTTTTATGCCCCTGTAAATGGACATTCATACAAATAAACATAACGGAGGCGCCTTAAATGACTTAATTCTTCCCTTATTTTTTGCATACTATTTTCTTTTTGGGGATTAATCTTTTGCTCAAGAGAGAAAACCTCGAATGCTATAAAATATAGTGGAATTTAGCGGAATTTCGTGGAACGGGAGTGGCAAAAGCATGTTTACAAAATATGTAGGAAGTTATTGGTCATTCGACCCTTATCTGAGCAATTCTTTTGAGCAAGGATATCCCAAGTATCTACCTAGCACCAAAACACACCTATTGTGATGTGTCTTTTCACTAGAAATCAATAGCTTTTCCATTCAAATTGTATAATTTTTTTATATTCTAAATGAATCATTACAGATTTATTCTCTAGTGACCTGCGCAAAACTAGCACACTCTCCTCCTTCCCCTATTTTTTTAACTTTAATTCCGCACAGGAGGCCCTGAGAAAATAAAATTCCCTCAGGGCCTATGTCATCTTTGGAGATGTTGAGTGGGGATTATTTTTAGGGAAAGGAAAAGAAGAAAGTTCTGGAATAAAAACGTAAATGAGGGGCAGGTAGAAATCTATGGGGCAATGTTTCCAGGAGTGACGGACATACGAATCCATCCCTCTCAAAGCGGTGCAAGGCGAATTTCCGTCTGGAGAAATAAAAAGGTCTCCTTCAACACGTCTCTCTCGATCCGACCCACCACGCAGTAGTGGACCAATGTATCCGCCACCCCTGAGCCCACTGACAAACCTCACCCCATGAACCCCTTTCCCATATGAGTGTTTATTAGTTTTGAAAGCTCTCCGTTACAAAATTTGCTCAGTTGCATTCTGGGACCCGGAGAGAACAGCTACCCCACTCCACTAACCCAGACATATCACCAAACCCGGAGCCCTGGCCAAATTTTGCATATGTCCGTACTTTGTGAGACTAAAAATTAATACAGTAAAACATTTTTCAAATCTAGAGAACATTATTATCTAAAACATAGAAACCAGCTGCATTCCGTGAGAAATTCTGAATAAATCGAATTTCACTGCTGACCAGTGACCCATTAGTCAATAGAATCAATGTTATAAAAATAGAAATAAAACATGTATAAATTATAAAAATCTATTGAAAGATATTTTTTTTATTAATTTTACACAAATTTTTCTAAAATATTTTAAAAAATACTTGAAACGTTCAATATCATTTCTGAACATTCTGATTTCCGAAATACCTTTTCCTTTGAATAGCAACTAGTATATCAAATATTTCACACAATCCTTCACAAATAACGAACACCAGCGATGAATTCGCGAGAAAACGCGATGCCAAAAGCGTTCGTAATTATTTTCAATCGCGCCCCATAGAAATGTGATATCTCAGTCCAAAGAAAGCCGCCGCCGAACGAAACCCGTCTGCGTCTCCACGCCTCTGCGCGTTACGGCCCGAACACTCACATTTATTAGCAGTTTTCACGTATCACTCGCATTCCGAAACTCACGAGTGCCCAAATCAAAATGTGTACCGACACAGAAAAGAATATCGTACGAAAATATTTTTTCGCCAATAAAATTCGAAGAAACCGACAAATTCCACTCATCTAACCGACTCGTAGTTTTTTTACACTTTTTCAAGTCTTCTTTGTTACGTTTTGGAGCATGATTTTATTTATGTACCTACACGAATATCCTTCACTAGCACCGGCTCCAACTTTCTTTGTTCTCGCTTAATATGTATTAACGATATACATACATAAAACTAGCTTCTTACTAGAAATACAGATATATTGTAAATAAGAAACCAAAAAAAAGTTAATGTAGTATCACTTCTTATTACACCACGGGCTGTTTTTTTTTTCTGGGAAAAAAAAGTTTAGTTATCAATAAAATAGATACCTATCTAATATCATCGGGTGGATATATGGAATGGGAAATAATTCTGGACACGTGTTTATGTATAATAAAATCAAGAGAGTTATTATTTTAATAGAAGTGAAAAATAAGTAGGTGGCGTTATGAAATTATTTATTATACGTTTATTGGCAAAGCGTGTTGCTAAGTAAATGTTTGATGTGGGCTGTCATTTTGTTATTTGTTTAGGTTACTATGGAGATTTCTTTGATAGCAAAAAATCAAATATGAGTATTCTAATACGAATCTTTAGTGTACAAATATAAAATAGGTACTTATCCACATTTTGACCCAAGCCAACAGCTATACTAATATTATGAATGCGAAACGGCGCGTATTTGATTGTTGATTGATTGGGGGAAGGGGATGGGGGGAGGGTCGAGTAGAAGGGGGGGGGGAGTAAAAGGGGGGTGAATATGCGAGCGAAGCCGGGGGCAAAAGCTAGTCAATAATGAAATCACCATACTTTATCTATTTTGATTTAATCCCTTCACACCATATTGTTTTAAAGTTTTTTTCACTCCTAAAAGGAAGTTTGGGAATTTTCAATTTGGGAGGCGAGTACGGATACCACCGTTTATTGGATAACCAACACCGCTGCTATTGGTCACCCGAAGTGGTTTGCAGCGTTTAGAGACTTAGAGGGGTGCCCGGGTTCATGGGGTGAGGTTTGCCTAGGTCTTGGCGACGGATACGTTTGCTCACCTCCTGCGTGGCAGGTCGTATCGGTAGAGATTGGTTGAGCTAATCGTTACCTAGACTCTCTAGATCCACCGTCTTGCATCACAATGGGAGGGATGGTGCATACGTCCGTCACTCCTGGAGGCATTGATTCAGATTCCTACCCACCCCTCATATCTTTAATATCCTTTCCAGAACTTGTCTTCTTCCGTTTTCTTTAAAGACCCTCCATAAGCATCTCCAAAGATTTTATAAGCCCAGAGGGATTTTTTTATCAGGGCGTGGAGCTAATGTAAACAAAATTTAATCGTTAGCTAGTTCATCGGAACACCAACCAAGTGTTCAACCATCTGGGTTGACGCCGACTTCATTGTTACTATTTACGTTAAGCTTCGGGACTCTTATCGCGGGTTACATCAAGCGAAATCGAAATCAGTGCATAAAAGTAATATTATTACCAGAAAAGTCCTATTGCCAAAAAATAATAATGGGTATGTCTGCGTGGAATACTCCGCCTAACAAAAAGAAATTATAATTATCGGTAGCAAATTTTGTTCCGAATGTCTTTTATGAAAGCCATTTCTTCAATCCGATATAGCTGCGACTTCACCGTAAATACGAATAAACGAAATTGGGAATTCTCAGTTCCATCGGAGTGAAACACTGTACCCTCTATAAAGTGGGCTCCACGGTACCAGGAACATAAACAGTCGGGCCCGCTTTACGATGTGGAATCGTAGAGGTTGTGTTGCACTGGCCACTGCTTATTGTGACTGCTTTGAAGCGCCACTTTTGTCGCTATCGAGTGGCAAATTTTATGCTGCATTAAGTAGGTATTGTTTTGTGCGATACGCTCCATGCTGGCGACTATCTGTAAAGCGCTTCATGCAGAGGCGGGATAGCATTTTGTTACTTGGTAAAAAGGTGTTCACAGTAAAAAAAATTATAAAGAAAGGGAAAAAGTTACTTAAAAAATTGATCAAATTTGTTTTTTTGTGAAAATTAAGGTTTATGGTTGTATAGAAATTTCAAAATTCTTTGTCGGCGAAATCACTTTTACTCATGTGACTTTTGTCTTAGGTGATGTAAACAAAGCTTTTCACAATACGTCATACTTACTAAATAGTGATCGGACAACTCAACAAGTAATAACTTCTTCATTTCTTTTAAAAGTGATGAAAAAAAATCAGAGTGCTCGAATCACACGCGGTAAGAATGAAACCTTCAGAAAACTAAAGAACTACGAAGAACCGCACAAACAGGAAACCGATAGGCTTCGAAGCATATCACAAAGAGGAGACAAATTATACTATCTCATTCTCTCGCATGCTAAATCCTATAGAAGTATATGTTTGTCTTTGTTTAGTGTCACCATTTATCGTTTCATCGCGTTTCAAATCACAACGGTGCTAAAGATGTTTTCACTTTAAAAAAAAACGTGATTAAATATATTACGCTAGGTTAGGTTGTGGCCTATTCTTTCATAACTTTTAATGACTTTTTAAAGGGGGTATTTTTTTTTTTTTTTTTTTTTTTAATTCCTTTATTTTTCCCATATTTTACAATTTATATTTACATATTTGAAAATCATAACAATAATGTGGGAACCCACTAAGGCGCAGCCTGTGCGTGGGTAATATATTTAAAAAAAGTTTTTTTTTTAGTACCTAGAAAAAAACAAACAGGGGTATATAAAGCAAAAACAAAAATTGTTTAAAACATTTTGTACAAAAAGTGTATACAATAGTGTACGGTTAAATAAGTGTAAGTGTAATTAATGATATACATTGTAATAATAGGTGTAAAGTTTGTGAGAAAAGTGATATAAAACTAAATAAATAGAGTTTTTAGAAACATAAAGTGAAATAAAACTAAATAAATAGAGTTTTTACATCTGTATGGTTTAGCCATAATTTTAACTCTTTTACGAAATGCGGAAGTTTTGTTGCAACTTGAATATGTTTTGGTAAACTATTGAAGGTACGAGGTCCAATAAAACTACTATGAGTTTGCATTTGTTTTGTGTGTGTTTGGGGGGTATAGAATACATTATTATTTCTAATGTTGATTCTGTTTACATTTTTTTCGAATTTGTTTACGTTTTTAAAGATATATTTCATAGTTTGCAGTATAAATAGTTTGTTTTGTTGTATATAAATATAGATATAAGTGGCCTAAATTTTACTTTCCAATCTCTTAGAATCTAACAAATATTATAATCAATAATTATCAGCCTGAAACACTCATCTACATTGAAAAAATCTTCCGAGAAAAGATACTGGCCGCCATCGGGAATTGAACCCGTGACCATCTGATTGCCGGTCAGCAGCTCTGACCACTGAGCTATGGCTGAGTGTTTCAGGCTGATAATTATTGATTATAATATTTGTTATCTACCCTTTGTGCTATGCATAAAAATCTTGTTTAAACGTTAGTTTATCAATTAAAAATAATAATTACTTATTATTACATTTTTCCAACTGAAAACAACCAACTTTTTTTTGTGAGAGAGGTATTGTTAAGTACTAAATCTCCCGCTAGGTGGTGTCGAGACTAATTATGTCTGCATTTATTGCTGAAATACTTTAACTTGTCAAATATTAATTATTATTTTTAATTGATAAACTAACGTTTAAACAAGATTTTTATGCATAGCACAAAGGGTAGATAACAAATATTATAATCAATAATTATCAGCCTGAAACACTTATCTACATTGAAAAAATCTTCCGAGAAAAGATAAAGAATCTCTTAGAATCTGTTTGAAGGACAACACTTCACCTCGCTCCTCTACGCTTACAGAATCTTGGGACACATTTAAGACGATTACAGTAGCTGAGCTTTTTTCTTCTCCCCTTCGGAAAATAAAACCTTAACGAAAACAATCTTAGTCATCAACGCTTGAACGTTTCGGCCAATAACGACATTACGAGACCCTTCCGGGCACAACGCCGAGGTGTGGCGTCATTAATTACGGACACCTCTTCTTGGTCACTCGGTGAAACAATTATTGTACAACCTCCAGTTTGGATTAATTAATGGCGGCTAAGTGTGGGTGTTAAACTTTCGAACCCATCGCCTAATAAAACCTTTTTTGTCTGTTTTTTTGCTTAAGAGGTAAAATATGCGAAACGCGTCAGCGTTAAATCTAGAAGAAGACATGATTAAAAACGTGTAACGAAAGGGTAGGTACGATTTTATTGTTGAATAATAAGCCACTTGCATGGATTTCATAACGACTTGGAAAAAATCGTGTGGATAGATTTTTTTACTAAGATTACGAAAATGTTAGTGAAAATTTTTAGAAATGTATAGTTTTATTTTTATTTTTAAATAAATAAATCCATTATTTTAGCTCGTGACATCACTACATAAAAAAGGACCCGTCTCCGATTATGTTCCCCTAATTTTGTAAAATTCTACACTGATTTTTTTTTCTATGGCAACACTTTGATTTCCGGTGAATTTTTGAACTTGCGTTTAACATTCACTAGATATGTTATTTGTTCTTTCCTTCGGTTTGATTTTTTTGATAAAAATGGCGGTGTTTTTACAGATGTTACGAAGAGAACCCCGTACAATTTATTGCTATTCGTGTGGAAAACGTTCTTTTTTTAAAATGATTTTCGGCTTCGTAATTATCGTTTTTTCGCACCTATAAAATTATGTCCCGTCTTTCCGGTTTATAAAAAATGATCTGATTATTCGGATTGAAATTTTCAAAAAATCGCTAGGATTTCAAAAATACGATAAAATAAATAAAAAAAATACAGAATGTCTTAAAATATTTGCCTAAATCAGAAAAAAAAATTAAAAATTGTGATGCAAGTGGCCTATTGTTGTATTAAATGTAGGTAGATATTATATATTATATGGGCTTGAAGTTAGCTGAACCATTATCTACCAAAATCAAAACAGGTATCCACGAGAATAATAATAAAGTTTTTTTTATAAAAAAATTTATCTTTCCATAACTTTTGAAGATTATTCCTATCAATGTATTATATCATTGAAGAAGAAGATAACAATAATAATCTAAGTAAAAATATGAAAGAGAAAAGACACAACTCGGACTCGAACCCAGAATCTCTCGTCTATCGCTATCTAGGATACAATCCAATTCTTAGAATGATTTTTTCCAATAAAAAAGGTAGTTGCGTATAATATGGAAAAAAATAATTGAAGATAATAATAAGCAACATAATATAATAAATAACTTTGTTTTACACCTATTTTTAAAAATGAATAATAATTAAATGAATAAATAAAGTTTAAGGAATTTACAAATTAATTTAAAAACCCCGGTAATGTCCTCTTTATTATAAACATTTTTTTTAAATTTGTTAGTACATGGTATAAAAAGCTGTTTGGACAGTGTTTGCGAAGTTTTTTATTAAACACTGAATTTTTAAAAATATATCTTTCCACTGTTTCAATTAATTGGGTATAAACGTACGATCTGATAAACTTTTTTTCTTGTTACACGTTATGTTCGTTTTATAAGAGTTATTGATTGTAATTTGTGTAAAGATATTTAATTACATGTTTAAATTATTCACAGTTAACGGGACAATAACTAGTTTTTTAAGCATGGAATTAAAGCTGATATTTTTTTAGAAAATGGATATTTAAAAGTTTTATGTAAAACTTCATTATCAATTACGTACAAATCTATTTTTCGTTAACAATAGAAATATTTAAATCTGAAAAATAATAAATGCTACAACTTTTTCCTATTAAATAGTCATTGAATATTTTTGTGAAGTTTGTTTAGGAAATTAAGGAATATGTTTAGTTGACCATCAGTACCGATCCACATACCTACAACCAAAATCATTTATTTATATTTTTCAAAAGTTAAAATATTTTAACAAAAGAGTATTTTATAAATTGTTTAAAAATTTATCAGCTGATAATGGCCTAGTACCCCCGTACTAGCACCCTGAGAAGAATACGTGATTAAAAACGTGTTTTAGCATACAAACTAGTTTAACGTATGTTAGATCCGGATTTCATTACATAGTATCAAATGAAGTCGCAGAAAATGTATGTGCGCTTAGATCTTTTAAACCACGCAAATGATTTTGATGCGGTTTTCACCAATAGATAGAGTGATTCAAGAGGAAGGTTTATATGTATAATATATGCTCATCATAGTAGAGAAAAGTCGAGAAATTCAAATACTCAATTCACGCAACGGGCAGATAGTATAAAATGAAGTCGCTAAAAACGTATGTACGCTTAGATCTTTTAAACTATGCAACGGATTTTCATGCGGTTTTCACCAATAGATAGAGTGATTTAAGAGGAAGGTTTTATGTATAATACATGCTTATTATAAGAGAGTAAAGCCGATAAACTCAAATATTCAATTCAGGCAGCTGGCAGCGGGCAGCTGGCAAGCGGTTGGTATAGATTTTATAAAGGTTGGGTAATGGCGTTGTGTTTCGTTAGCCACAGCAACGTGTAGCCGGGTCTGATAGTTAATAATATAACATTGTAAACACTGCTTTATAAATGAAACAGTGTAATACTTTTTTGTAGGGACATATATCACTTTATTTTTATAACGAGTACAAACAATAATGCCTTCTTCAGAGCAAACAAGTTTTGAATCTTTGTTTTAAACTGACAATAATTTAAGAAGAAAGAAATCCTTATCCTTTTTCGCCATCGCGCGTCGCTTAATGAATTTTTGTTGATAGATTGAAAGCGAAAATGTCAAGATTTCGCCGAGATAGGCTTCAAAATCACGATCAAGTGGATGGGGCGGTCTAATCAATAAGGTTAAAATGATATGGGAGGTTTGTTGCCGCAAATTGTGCCGGATTACGCAAATGGCCCCCCTTGTTAACATCACAAATCATTGGCGTGGCTTTTCAAGTGCTTTTTCTTTCCGGCGGCTCCGTTCTTTCAGAAATAAACTAACAAACAGAACCTATTCAATGCAGCTTGTGCGCCATAAAACACAAATGAATGAGCCATTAATTGATTCGTGCTTTAAAGTTTAAACTGAAACAGAAGCCATTCAATAAAAGGTTGTTTTACCATTTGAACATAATTTAGTTCGTACTTAAAACGTTTTATATTTATTGGCATTTACTACCCTACTTCATTCGAGCTTTAACGAAACGTTTTGCTTATCAAAATGAAGAACAAATATTCACCAAATATTTGGCATCTTCTAATTGTGTTGAGAGTTCAAAAAAATAATTTACATCTCCTTCATGGTTTTGGCATTGTGCGTGTTGTGGGTGCATTGACAACATTCCAGGATGGAAAAGTTATGCAAATATCAATCGAACAAACTTCAGCGTTCATCAGTTTTTTTTACCTTCGATTAACAAATTTTTATTTAATAAATCAAATTTGCATTTTGTATTGTGGTGCGTGTATCAATTTGTTAAAAAATTGATTGTTCCAATTATTGTAAAGATTAAATTATAAGTATGTTTAGGATGATCGGCTACGTCTTTAATTGAACTAGTAAAAAGGAAACTATAGACACTTCATCAAGGAGAAAATGGCCTTCCGCGTGTCTTCTATTCGTTTCCTACTTGTTCACTAATCAGGGTCTTCCGATTCGATCTAATAGGGCTCCGCTTATCGATATTTTTTTTTTCCTGGGTCGGAAACATAAGTATCTGCAGTATAAAAGAAAGAAAAGTAGCTGCAGTATAAACGAATGAAAAGTATCTGCAGTATAAACGAATGAAAAGTAGCTGCAGTATAAACGAACGAAAAGTAGCTGCAGTATAAACGAATGAATGATTAATCTATCTACTACACTATATAAAGAGGTAAGGTTTGTTTGTTTGTTTGTTTGCATCGAATAGGCTCTGAAACTACTGAACCGATTTGAAAAATTCTTTCGCTGTTGGGAAGCTACACTATCCCTGAGTGACATAGGTTATATAATATTTTCAAAATAATTAGGGATCATTACTAAAACTCCAATAATGCAACCCAAGGTGTAAAAAAATTACCTAAAATATTCTTTACATCGCGTGCGCTGCGAAAAATATTGATGATAGAATAAAATAATGTACTACGACTTTATAGAACACATCATTATTTACAAAAAAGGTCGCGACAGCATATGTCTAACTATTATGGTTATGCCACAATAAGTATTCTTTTATTTTAAAAATTTAATTAATATGTCGCCGCTTGAAAAGGCTTTTTATTTGTATCTTGGTGTTAATCCTTATCAAAATAAATTACTTCATATTCAAGACAGCTTCAATACCTTTATTTAACTTTTTGAATTTTTCAATTCGGATATTTAATTAGAAAGATATCACGAGTTTAATAATATCTAAAATTAATGTGTTTTGCATTGATGACAACAAATCTACTACACTATATAAAGAGGTAAGGTTTGTTTGTTTGTTTGTTTGTTTGTTTGCATCGAATAGGCTCTGAAACTACTAAACCGATTTGAAAAATTCTTTCGCTGTTGGGAAGCTACACTATCCTTGAGTGACATAGGCTATATAATATTTTCAAAATAATTAGGGATCATTACTAAAACTCCAATAATGCAACCCAAGGTGTAAAAAAATTACCTAAAATATTCTTTACATCGCGTGCGCTGCGAAAACTATTGATGATAGAATAAAATAATGTAGTACGACTTTGTAGAACACATCATTATTTACAAAAAAGGTAGCGACAGCGTATGTCTAACTATTATGGTTATGCCACAATAAGTATTCTTTTATTTTAAAAATTTAATTAATATGTCGCCGCTTGAAAAGGCTTTTTATTTGTATCTTGGTGTTAATCCTTATCAAAATAAATAACTTCATATTCAAGACAGCTTCAATACCTTTATTTAACTTTTTGGATTTTTCAATTCGGATATTTAATTAGAAAGATATCACGAGTTTAATAATATCTAAAATTAATGTGTTTTGCATTGATGACAACAAATCTACTACACTATATAAAGAGGTAAGGTTTGTTTGTTTGTTTGTTTGCATCGAATAGGCTCTGAAACTACTGAACCGATTTGAAAAATTCTTTCGCTGTTGGGAAGCTACACTATCCCTGAGTGACATAGGCTATATAATGTTTTCAAAATAATTAGGGATCATTACTAAAACTCCAATAATGCAACCCAAGGTGTAAAAAAATTACCTAAAATATTCTTTACATCGCGTGCGCTGCGAAAAATATTGATGATAGAATAAAATAATGTACTACGACTTTATAGAACACATCATTATTTACAAAAAAGGTCGCGACAGCATATGTCTAACTATTATGGTTATGCCACAATAAGTATTCTTTTATTTTAAAAATTTAATTAATATGTCGCCGCTTGAAAAGGCTTTTTATTTGTATCTTGGTGTTAATCCTTATCAAAATAAATTACTTCATATTCAAGACAGCTTCAATACCTTTATTTAACTTTTTGAATTTTTCAATTCGGATATTTAATTAGAAAGATATCATGAGTTTAATAATATCTAAAATTAATGTGTTTTGCATTGATGACAACAAATCTACTACACTATATAAAGAGGTAAGGTTTGTTTGTTTGTTTGCATCGAATAGGCTCTGAAACTACTGAACCGATTTGAAAAATTCTTTCGCTGTTGGGAAGCTACACTATCCCTGAGTGACATAGGCTATATAATATTTTCAAAATAATTAGGGATCAATACTAAAACTCCAATAATGCAACCCAAGGAGTAAAAAAATTACCTAAAATATTCTTTACATCACGTGCGCTGCGAAAACTATTGATGATAGAATAAAATAATGTACTACGACTTTGTAGAACACATCATTATTTACAAAAAAGGTCGCGACAGCATATGTCTAACTATTATGGTTATGCCACAATAAGTATTCTTTTATTTTAAAAATATAATTAATATGTCGCCGTTTGAAAAGGCTTTTTATTTGTATCTTGGTGTTAATCCTTATCAAAATAAATTACTTCAAATTCAAGACAGCTTCAATACCTTTATTTAACTTTTTGAATTTTTCAATTCGGATATTTAATTAGAAAGATATCACGAGTTTAAAAATGTTAGTATTAGAAAAAAGTTTCTGCTACGGGCCGGGCGGGAGAGGAGTCAAGAAATGAAGTGCAAGGGGGGTTGGCGGGACGGGGGAGCGGGAGAGCGGTGGCGGGGAAGGTGGAAGTGGAACGCTGGAGGTTTACGCACGGGAATGTACGCACGGGAGTAACATTTTATTTATTTTAATATGGCATTGCAACGCATGCCGGGAAACAGCTAGTATTTTATAAATGAACTTATTTCGCCATTATCTGAATCGTATTTCCGTAGGTAGGAGAAAGAACAATAAAATCAGATTAATCTGTTAATTTTTTTCAATTTTTATAAAAAAAACTATCTTTTTATACTTTTTTGAAGGTTATTCCCATCAGTGAAATATATCATAAGTTAACAATAATAATCTAAACGAAAATATGAAAGAGAACAAGACACAGAAAAACAGAAAAAGACAATGGTTGCAACTGGGAAACGAACCCAGACCTCTCCGTCTAACCAGGACGAGCGCGTTAACCAATTTTGCTATTGCCACCTTCTGTCAAAGCCGTCATATTTGTCAATCTCATGTTTTGAAATTTTAGAATTACATTATTATCAATTAATTATTTTTCTCCATATTACGGGCAACTACCCTTTTCATTGGAAACAATCTTTCTAAGAATTGGTTTGTAACCTGGATAGCGTCTCGGATATATATATCCGAATTTATGACTTTTTTTGACAGAAGGTGGCAATAGCGAAATTGGATAACGCGCTCGTACCGGTTAGACGGAGAGGTCTGGGTTCGAGTCCCAGTTGCGCCCATTGTCTTTTTCTGTTTTTCTGTGTCATGTTCTCTTTCATATTTTCGTTTAGATTATTATTGTTAACTTATTCTAATATAATCTGTTAAGATTCAACGAATCTTTTTTTAGTGGTATTAATTGCAAGCTATTATCCACGTGTCAGATATGATGTCAACTTTCTCCAACAAGTGTTTTGTCTTTTAAAGAAAACTTAATCTCTTCTTCTGGCTCTATTAATGCCCAAACGGGGGCGTTTATTCGCAACGGAAGTGGATACAACAATTTGTTTCAAAATACGACCGCTTTAGGTCGCAGTGAACAAGGCATGTCTGGGCAGGGAGCCTTTTCCGCGCTGCATGCATTCGGGATGGAATCTTCTGCCAAATCGGTCTATGGCTCGTGGGTGATCTGTGTGCTTCCCGTCGGTCTAACATTATTTATTTTATAGCAACCCAATGCACACACGCTGTACGAAGCTTTCTTACTCACTCATACTACAATTTTAGTACGTATAAAATTACTTTCCTGAACTTTAGTGTTCTTGCACGCTGGAAAGCGGACTGAACGCAGTAAAAGCGAGGGTAGGATTACTCGCGTTACAGTAAAGTGCCGTCTCATTGCGCTGCAGTTGAGCTATGCTCATAAAACAACAATACTCACAATAGCCCTTTTCAGCTTTGCGTCAATGACATAATCCAGACGGAATACAGGGGCATTCCATTTGCATTGCAATTGGCTGGGCAGGTTGCAGGTCGTTACCAACCTTCGCTAATGCCGGATGTTGAATTCCCGACCTGCGAGAACATCTCTTAATCCTCAATTAATCCAATACATACCACAGCACAACTAAAATGCGTATTTAGGCATGGTAAAATTTCTTCCGTGATTTTATTGTTAAATGTGATTGTTGTGAGAATTATCTTACGTTGGGTCCTTAAGAGCGACAAGAATTTAAACAAACAGCCTGTCGTTAAAATGGATGTAATATTAAAATAATAATTTTAATAATTTATAAAAGACTACACAAAAATACATAAAAACTTGTTTGACAAAGATAATACAATGTCAATGTCAAAAATGTAAAAGGTAGTGGATAGTGTAGGGGAATAATCGAATTGGGTGCAATGAAGCAGTAAATTTGAGTAAATGTATTCCCTTTTATTACTTTGTCCCGACAGGAAGCTGCGATACAGAGACCATGTTGGTACAACGCAGGGGAAACGCAGGAATAATAGCCCGTCCTTAGCAATACGCCACACCAAAGTCCCAGTTGCCGGAGCCTGGGGTGTTATGATCTCAAGTTATTACAGAGAAAAGTTACGTGGTGGAGTTACAAATGTTATGATACCCGGTTATACGTAGGTGCAAATCTATGGTTGGCAATGTTTTATTTGTGAAATAAGAGATATTGAGATTATTAATTGCCTCGCAGGAAGTGCGGATATTTCCACACGTCCTCCAATAAGTTGAAGCATGAAATAGCCATTATATTTGAACTGCATATAATATGTGTAACCTTTCCTAATTGTTACGCACGCTTGACTTGGGCAGTAAGCTGGCGAATGCGTGACGAGAGCGTTACGAAAAGCAAGGCGAACGCTTCGTATATTACTATAGGAGCAAGAGAGAGCACATTTTCTTTCTCTCTTCCTATCATATAGATGGAGCAGAAGTTTTACTTCAGTTGTGTGGTCTAAGGTACACTCATTTTTTTTAAATCGTAATTTCATAGTTCCACTTATTCCAGGCAGACGGTACTCTTGTGCATTAACGTAATAATTTATTATTGAAGTAAAACCTCTTTACGCACGCTTGACTTTGGGAGTAAGCTGGTGATTTCGTGACAAGAGCGTTACGAAAAGTGTGATCGGGTGAGGCGAACGGAAGTTGTGAGGAAAATATTAGTTAGTGAAGATAGAAAGAGAGAGTTACGTTTCGTATATCTAAGACACAGTGCAAGCCTATTGTCTATTTCACACTGTAGGAGCAAGAGAGAGCAGTGCGTGCCACATTTTCTTTCTCTCTTGTTTAAGTTAGTGAAGTTTTACTTCGAGTTGTGTGGTCAAGCACAACCCTTTTTTTTAAGTTTACGACTGTTTTCCGCAGAAATTGTTTAAATATCGGAAATTTACAATATTTCACAAAAAATTAAACAATAATAATATTTACTTGTAAGTTTTCCTTTTACATATTCAATTCGCTAAGTCCCCGGCTGTTACACAGAATTTTTCCAATCCAAATAAAGACAGTGATGTTTCACTTATTTTAGAGGTCAAGTGTGAAAAATTTTATCAATTTCGAATAAAACTGCAGATTTGTAAGAATTTCAAAAACGCCACACGGCAGCCGATAAACACTCTTTTACATAAAACTACAATTATTATTATTTAATTTACAAAAAATTAACTATTTCTGTTGTTTACTTATTGTTACGAGTAACGGATGTTCCGCCTTGCCCGAAGGCATTATCAAGGTGTAAATAATCAAACAAGCAATTATAATTAAATTGTTAACTTAAAATTAAAAATAAAAAATTTAAATTATAAACAATCTTTTCACAAAAAGCTTTGTAAAAAAAATGATCTAGCAAATAAATTTATTTTATTTGATAGAAAAAACCCCTTGTCAGTTATTAGGTGTTCATACATATTTTGTTTTAAGAGGTATATTGTGTAAATAAAGTATCTGTACGGATTTCTTGAAATGCTCTTTTTTTAAGGATATTGAATAATTCATGAGAAAAGAATAACATCTTCGTACATCATAATTTAAAAGCTCATTATTGATATGGAAAACATATGCAGGAATATGGAAACCGTTCCACAGTAAATCATAATAACACGAGGACTGTTTTTCCTGGGGGAAAGCCTCAAAAAATGTTAAGAAGAGACAGTCTGTCAAAGTGGCGGTAAGTCTTCTTTTTGGTTTTGATATGAATTATTTTCATTTCATGTACATATGTATATAAATACAGATACAATATACACATATAGTTGTTTTTTTCTGTAAAAATAAAGTGTTTTATGAGTTACGTTGAATTGGAAACGCAAAGAATAGTTTCATATTTTTTCATTCCATTCCTCGGGCTTTTGTAAAAGCCACAAGGAAACAAATAATTTATGCTCTTTCACAACTTATTTGTGGTGAAATCAATTATTTCATTTACAACGACTTAATACCGACAGGTTTCACTTGACACAAGCTTAATTTAAGTTTAATGTATACCCCGATGATGCTTGTGCTAAGAAAAACCGGTCGGTATTAAAAAAAGTTTAATAAATAAATATTGGTTATAATCTAAGCAATTATTGTTTTATTTCATTAAAGATGTTAAAGCACAGTATAACTGCTTTCTACTAAAATACTTATTTATTAGTTCATTACCTTTGTAGTTGAGATAATTAAATAATAAAAAAATATCTAAGTACAATACAAAGTACAATGAAAAGTTATCATTTTATAATGAATGCTTTTTTTACGCAAGTCTTTGATTATATAATGTCTAGATAGGGCGCTTGAGCGACGAAACGCCAAAAAAAATATCAGCCAACTGTTGGCTCATAAGCTCGTCCTGTCCGCTCAGTGGCGACACTATCGTTGTGCGGTAAACACGTGTTGTGTGACATTTGAAAATGACGATTTGCGCTATAACAGTGTGCAGGAATTACAAAGGACGATTGAAAACAACTAAAAACGTTACCTATCATCGTTAAGTTACCTTTAAATAACCATTTAGTTAAAGAAACAATTCAGTTTTAATAGTATAATTTGGTTTGACAGTTTGGTCTTAGGACAACGCCATGTTTACAGGGTTGCCTGTTCTTCAAATTAAATTTTCCCATGAATGCGTTGTTAATTTTAAAATAGGTTTTTAATAATTACCCAAAAGTACGGTATATATAATATAATAATATTATAAATGTGAAAGTTTTTCATCGTGTTTAAGCGTTTGTAAATTATTATAAGCAATAATTATCAGCCTGAAACCCTCATCTACATTGAAAAAATCTTCCGAGAAAAGATAATTGCCGCCAACGGGACTTAAACCCGTGTCCTTCTGACTGCCCGTCAGGTGCTCTTGACCACTGAGCTATGGCGGCTTATCTAATACCCGCCAAATAATTCAATATATACTAGTGTTTCATTCAACAATTATCTTCTTATTACATTTTTCCACCTGAAAACAACCAACTTTATTTTTTGTGTGAGATGTATTGTTAATGCTAAATCTCTCGCTAGGTTGCGTTGAGACAAATTATGTCTACATTTTTTGGTGAAATACTTTAACTTAACTTAAAATATTAATTATTATTTTTTAATTGATAAACTAACGTTTTTTTAAGACAAGATTTTTATGCATAGCACAAAGGGTAACAATTATTATGAGCAATAATTATGAGCCTGAAACACTCATCTACATTGAAAAAATCTTCTTATTTGTAAATTCTTCGCGTTGACACTATATTTAAAAAAGTTATGAATACGAAATTTGTTTATGTATTAAAATTACAAAAAATGTGACAGGTTTGTTTGGTGAAGTATCAAGTAAACTTTTAATTTTATTCATACATATTTTACAGAATACCTAATGATTTTATATTAAGAAGTAAATGGATAGAAATAATAAGAAATATCCGCGAAGAGAATGTTTGGCAACAAGCTTAAACAACTGTTATTTGCTCTGATCAAAAAAACTGTTTAATTTATTTTTTTTAAATGTATTTTGTCTTTTTTGTATAACTAAATTAAACCGTTTCTAATGCTTTTCGTTGTCTTTATTTGTTAAAAATAATCAAATAAAAATAAATCTCTTATATGTATGTAGAAAACTATCTTACTTAAATGAATTCAAAATTAAACAAGGTCCCGCAAAATCGAAACATATTTTTTACCCACTTTTATGGGAAATACTCGGGAGCTGGTATCACTCAGCGCAACCGCAGCGCTTGTAAAACTATAGAAGTTACGCATAGTTGTGTGCGTATCACACACACTAGTGTTTCAAATCTGGCCTGTTGTTTTTGTCGGAATTACAGCGCAACACTCTATCTAGACATTATATAATCAAAGACGCAAGTAATAAACGCATGAAAAATTAATTCTTTCCGTCTCTCCCAATGTACTGAACAATGCACGTACTCTCGATGTTGGTACAAAGTAACTAATTGTACTATCTCTCCTTATTTTGATTTGATCTTCCGTTTAGTACAATTGAGGAACATTTTCACAAAGATAATCTACGAAAACCTTTTGCTTAAAACAGTTTTTGAGTAAATAATCACGCAGGGTCAATATTTTACGATAATCTTTAAAAAGACATTAAATTAACTTGTTATTCATCACACATGATGAATAATCAGAAAACTAAATACATTTGTGAAAAACCGTCTTTATTTAAAAAGAAATCAAAAATTGCGAATTTTGACATAAGTAAAATATCTACAAATTTGAAAAAAAAGATTTCACAAAGCGTTATAATCATTAGGTACTTTTTTGATAGGTACATTTTAGTTCTATAAAAAAATTTGATACATTTTAATACAAATGTTTGCTTTATCTTCCAAATCTTTTTACCAATTAAAAATATTATACTTAACGTTGATTCGCTCAAAAAAATGCGTAACGTGTGATAAAATTTAGATGAGAATCGGAACCTTTTTTTTTGTTTAACTGGGGCCCTACTCATTACTCATATACATTGAAATCAAATATGCCATTGAAATTATGCCAGATAAAAAAAAAACATTTAAAATCTTTATTACATTTGAATTTGGGGGGCGGTACGGGTACCGCTACGAGGAACCTTTTATTTCATAACCTACACCTCTGCCATAGGACTCCCCAAGTGGTTCACTACTTTTGGTAACTTAGCAGGGGTACATGGGTTCTTGGGGTGCGACGGCGAATTCTTTTATCAAGTACTGCGTAGCGGTCCGGATCGACAGACACCGATAGAGGGAGGCTTTTTGATCTCTACACCCGACTCTCTCGACATCGCGTTGCACCGCAGTTGGGGGAATGAATTGCCACTGACCCAGATTCCTACTCATCACTTATACATTTTTACTTTTCAGACATTCCCTGCTTTCATTATAATAATAATAATAATTGGACAATTCGTATAGCGCCGTTTTTGTGAAAAATCACCTAAAGGGCGCTGTACAATTTATTCCTATTGTATTTTCTTTCCTTAAAAATAAACTCCAGCATCCCCTAAGATGAGGTAGGCCCTGAAAGAAATTATATTCCTATGTGTGGAGCTAATGTAAAAAAAATGAAGAACGACAAATAATACGATACCAAGTTAAAATAGGGGCTAATCAACTGAAGGCTAAGAATAGAACGTATCGAATTAGACGCCTCGTGACTTCTGTGACTGGTACTTTCAAAATCAGAATTGGTCATTTCGTTGACCGATACATATTATACATATTCAGCCTTACTCATAATGAAACCCTACCACGACTCTGTAGAGTCGCGGTAGCTACACAGGGGGGTACACTACACCGCTCAGAGTAAAAATCTTTTCTCATCTTTATAATATTGCTCGACAGCTGGATTGTGGGTAGTGATTTTTTTACGGTAGCAACACTCAGCTCCAAAGCTGAAAAACGCAGTCAATTTGGCATTTCGTTGCGTGTTGCCAACTTCACGTTTATTCATACATCAAAATATTATTCGACGAGATTGTTTTGTGTTTCGCGTTTCAAAAATAACTAATAATGGATAATCATAAACAGTAATTCGGATGAAGAAACAAAAATTAGTAGGCGTAAGAAGAATCGGGGTGACGTTGAAATGAGTGTTATAAACAATAATAATAATAAAGCCTGCTTGGTTATCGATTTCGCTGATTTGTTTCACAAGAATGCAATTAAAAACACTCATTTCTACCCCATTATCGTCTGGCACAGAGATCTTGGAGATCGGTAGATACTTTGCCACCCCGTTTATCATCGTACCATGGCAATTAAACGTCTGACGTTAACTTTTGTAAATCTATATTTAGACCTTAAATCTCCTTCCGTAAGTGCCGCAAATCGATCGAACCTTTTTTGTGCACGAATGCCGCGAATACGGTCAATATTTGCCAATGCTCCATTCAAAACGTCAAGATTCTCATAAAAGTTTGCCATTTCGAAAGTTACAACGCCGTGGTACTGAGTTAACCCTGGTGACCGGGTGGTTTAAATTCTGACAGCTACTACATCTCCCGTACAGCGACGGGGTAAGAAAACACGGATGCGCGCGATTGACCCACCATGTTGAGTAACAATTTCACCTACCCCGGTCTTGCTCTCGCGGTTGTATCTTATTTTGTGATTATGAGTAAGACTGATTATGTAGAGAATAAGAATTTTTAAAAAAAAGTAGTTTAGATAGTTTTTATTTGTGAAAAAACTCCTCGATTTATCAACTTCAGTGAAAAAAATCCCTTTTCACTAATTAACTCACACGATTTTATTTGTTTCACTAATGTATTTCACGGCAATTCATCTACTCTCAACGGCTCTTGAAAAAAACTCATTTAGAGATTACCGTGCACAACGTTACTTGTTTCGAATCTAAGAGTCGCTTTTAAAAGACTTCTGTAAATACTTCTGTTTTAAGTAATTTGGCTACAATTAACAGAGGGCCTTTATTTATATTAGATCTCTTAGCTCTTCTATTTAGCATAAGCCAAACAAATACTTCCTTCTTATGAGTCTTGCAATATAGAAAGGTATTTTCTTGATGTAGGCTTCATGGAATGTTTGTAATGCGATTAAGTAATAAAATATTTATACAGCAACGGAATGTAAGCATCACATCATATTATTGAGAGTGTTATTTTAATAAATTATTATACCTCGTGTTATTACAATTTGAAGATAAGTCTATAATCTTTACAATGCAAAAATAATTTCGAATAAAGATGTAATTTATTACTTTACTTATACCAACTTACTCACGTGTGCCATGTTTACTTTTTAGGTACGTAGGTACCAACTTAATATGTTTAAAGTATTTACTACGCATTATAAATATCTTAAATATCTCTTATCTCAAATAGTTTATTTCTTACTAGCGAGTATCCGACATGCGTTGAAAAGCCACTTAAATAAAGCAATTGTTTCTCCCTGCATGTCCTTTCCCATTAATAGTTCATATCTTACTAGCGAGTATCCGGCATGCGTTGAAAAGCCACTTAAATAAAGCAATTTTTTCTCCCTGCATGTCCTTTCCCATTCGTCCCAGTTCGCTTCCACCTTCCCTTCCCCTCTCCCGCTTTCCCCAGTCCGCAAACCCCCTTCCCTCCACCTCTTTCGTTTCCCTCCACCCCTTCCGGATTCACACTCCATTCTTTCATTCTTTCACCCCTCCTTCCCAATAATATTTACAATAGACAACAGAAATACAATAATTTTTCACCTTTTGCAAAATTTATGTGCATATTTCATAACGCCAAAGATCACCATTACATACAGAAACCGTTGCGGGCGTGTGTACAACTCACCTAAGTTTCATCGCAATCGGACGAATTGAATTGGAAATAATTTCATAACGCCAGAGCACACTATTATAAATACGAACCATCGCGGGCATGCATACGTCAAATCCCCAAAGTTTCAAAATCGCAATCGTGTGAATGGTTTAGGAACTCATAAGTGACAAATAAAGAAACATCCATTTTCATACATATATTAATGTACTTACAAAAAGATTATTCTTAGGTTACTATTCATAACTTTGACTATCTAAAGATGGCTATTTCTGTCTTATATATCTAAATGCTTGATTTTGAGACATCCTCTTTTGCTCTTCCATGTTTTCTGCGTCACTACACCCAACAACGAAGATGCCATAGTACTGCTTGCTCCGGGCAGCGATACTGTTGAAAGGTGTTACATACGAGTACATAGATGTGATGTACGGAAAAAATACACAAACCTAATAATATCGCGTTTAATATTTTTACGTGTTATCAGTTTCATCGTCGTATTTTCAGATATGCATTTTATTTTCGCCATAATCTGTATTATGTAACGTTGCTACTTGCGTTTCGGGTTTTAAAAAAAAATCCCTCCCCATATCATTTCGAAAAAGGAAAAATGTGACGACTGGTTTAACAATGGATATTGTTCCGAAGGTCCACTTAGGGTATAAAAACACGAAAATTCTTTTGAAACTCTCAAGAAGGAACGGACTATTATGAAGATTTTCCGTGAACAGAATTTCAAAGGGAATAAAATATTGATACGGTTCCGGTCAAAATATAAATTATATATACCCAGATTACGATTTTTATTTCATTTATGAATATTGCACGGTTACAAATTATTATAATAAAGGTAACATTTACCAGCAAAAATTACAACGATGTAACGAACAAAGCTTACATTATTCCGTAATACCGGAATTAATTGACCGGAAGTAATAATTGATGAAAATCTTAGATGGGACCTACATATCAAAGGTATTACGGAAAAACTCACAAGCCTTATATATTTCTTTAAAAATCTAAGAAACGTGGTAAATAAAAAGGATATGAAAAGGCTCTAGTAATAGTACTCGAGAATGACATAACGCGTAGGATGGGGATCTGCTACACATACGTACCTACACAACCTGAATACGATTCAAAAAGGAATCATAAAGACCATATTGAAAGTACCAATTAGAACGTCTTCAATTGAAGTTTTCAATAGTTTCGACGTACCAAATGTACAGCAAATATATGCCAAAAATATATTATTGAAGCTTTTCAAAAATAATTAATCCTCTACTAGACCATGTATGCATAACACTAGATCGAATAAAAACGATATAAAAAATATTCCAAGTTATAAAACCACATTCGTGCAAATAAACTATACATACTTTGCAACAAAACTCCGTAACATCCTTCCCCAAGACATAAAACTAATAAAAAATCCTAATGAATACAAATCAAGAATAAAAATATGACTAAAAGAGGTCGACGAAAAAACCCTTATGAAGACACTAAAAACGACATAAAAACGTACGATTGTTATTTTTCAGCCAAGATCTCCACATCTCACCTATAACTACCTATGTATGTAGTTACCTTGGTTGACACCGACTCCAAAAATAACAATCGTACGAAATTATTTTTTTACTTTTAAGTGCATTTTTTTAAGTCGTTTTTTGTTTTGTTAAAATTTTTGTTTTTTACTTTTTAGTGCATTTTTTAAAGCCGTTTTTTTTTGTTAAAATTTTTGTTTATTTTTTGATTTTTAGTGACGAGCGTGCGTAAAGATGTTTTAATTTAAAAAAAGAATCATTGATATCTGTTGGCGTAATATTGAGTTATTCGTCCATTTGTCGCGCACATACATACTTATTGCAAATTTAAGACATATATGGTTTTCTCATGGTTTCCATTGTCAGAACTAGACCAAATTAAAATGGGACCACACGGGAAGCACCAGCTTTCTGATAAAAAAAGAATCATCAATATCGGTTCACCCAATCGAAAGTACTGAGGTAACAAAAAAAAAATTTAAAAAATACCGTCGAATTGATAACCTCTTCCTTTTCGAAGTCGTTTAAAAAGAAAGTTGTTCTTATAAAAGAATTAATATTCATTTAGACTTTTATAAAGGTTAATACAATATATATTCCATATAAGTAAAATCAGATATATTTATCCGATACGCTATCTAGGTTACACATCAGTTCTTAGAACGATTATTTCCAATGAAAAGGTTAGTTGCCTATGATATGGAAAAATAAGTCGAAAGTAATATTGTTAATTCTAAAATTTTAAAGTATGAGATTGATACTTATGACGGTTATTTAGTAGGTGGCAAGACTGAATTGATAAAAGCGCACGTCCCGGTTAGACGAGGGGTTCTGGGTTCGTGTCCCAATCGCGACCATAACCTTTTCTATTTTTCTGTGTCTTTTTCTCTTTCATACTTTCAATTAGATTATTATTGTTATCTTCTTCTTTAATGGTATATCGATTTAATTTTAGAAACATATTATTTCTGCAATTAGCTATATTTATATAAACTGATTAACTTAATGTAAAAATACTTAACTTTTGTACGTTTCATAAAAATTTCCAATCAACTTCTAAACCTCAAACCGAGATTACAATTGAATTGGAGACAGAAAAAATTATAATCGTAACTACTTTAAAAAAAGATTCTATTATGAAAATTTAACTGGATCCGTCCGACTGCTTGCCGAGCGTCATATGACCATTTTAGACACTTAAATATCATTACAGGCAATTTCAATTAATTTGTTTTCTCTCTCTCCAACTCTTACGTTCTCACAAATCATATAACTTTTTTCATAAATGTTTGATTTGATGTTTCTCTGAGTACCCATTAAAATAAACTATTTCTAGCCCTCTTATAACATTCTGTTTATTGTATTACAACAGACAGGCAGCAGACATATGAATGCTTAAACTCGGATATTTCATGTTAATAATGAAATTAGTTTTCTTTAAACAAAGAAAAACTCTTTTTAAAAAAAAATTATCATTTAAGGAACAATTAATGTAACTGTTCGGTTTCTTCGTATAAATTGTGGTTCTTTTGTTGCTTAGTTATACATGATTTTACAATTTTACTTTACGTTTATTCATTTTAAAATTTTTACCGTGAAATTAATGTTTTTATTTTAATTGGATGTTGGCTTAATTATAATCTCCTAACTTTAAGAATGGCTTAAAGAAACTTGATGTTAGAGCCATCAATGAATTAGATAAAAATAAATTATAAGAATAGTCCTCGAGCGCCCCTCGTATTGCCCGTTCAGACTGTTCAGAGTCCCACTTGCACAGAAATAAACCGCCCTGGAAGCCACGGTACAAGAGGCTGCGAACTCATTAAAAAACACTTAGGCATCACTTATAGCCCTCGTCTGCCCAAATTTCAAACGTCTTTTGCGTCGACATTGTCTTTCAACGGCGTGAGCGAATTATTTTCATACTCGGCGGGAGAGCCACGATTTTATGGCCCGCCAGCGCCGCGCCCCAAATGTTCCCCGCAAATGGAATTAATTTTTATCCACAATCAGAACATTTAATTAGATGGAGTAGGCGGTTCAACAAAAGCTTAAAAAATATAATTGGTAAGAGGGTTGAAGTTAGGTACCTTTTTATTGTTAGAAATTACGCGTTTTGTGTTGTTCTCAATGGGACCGAATAATGCCTTTTTATCCCTGTGGTTGATTGTGTGGACTGTCAAGTCACACAATCTTTTCGAGTTTGTTTGAAACCCTTTAAATCAATATTTCCAAAAGATGTAATGCGCTGTTTTTACCCATCGTAGATAATATCGCTAGTTTTCACAATTAAAAAAAAAACAGAGTGTGCAATTCACGCACGGTAGAAGTGAAATCTTCAGAAAACTAAAGTAGACAAGAGTGAGGATGCTACGAAGCACGCACAAGAAGGAGACCGATTATAAATATTATTTCACCTCTCGCAGGCTTAATCCCATAGATGTATGTGCTTGTCTCTTTTTAGTGTTGCTATTTTTCATTTCATCGAGTTTCAAATCACTACGGTGCTAAAAGAGTTTTGCTTTAAAAAAACACAAAAATATCAGGAAGACGTTGTTAAAAGTGAAGTGAAACCGTAAGGTGAAAATTAATCTTTCCCTTCATTACAGTACAATTACGTTAGGTAAATTGTACATACTTTGCAAAAATTAACTTCTTATTTTGTATCTGTCTTATTTGCATGTACCTAACTTCATATGTAAAATGTAAATATGTTGCATCAAGAAAACGTCCTGGCCTCCCGGTTTTCGGAAATGTTTCAAAACATGTATGCAGTTCACACACGGTAGAAGTGAAACCTTCATAAAACTAATGTAAACAAAAGTGTCGATACTGTGGATGCTACGAACACCGCATAAAGTGGATACCGATTAGTCTAACTGATTCTCGCGCAGGCTAAATCCTATAGATATATGTGTACGCTTTAACAAGTTTAAAATCACAACGGTGCTAAAGAAGATTTCACTTGAAAAAAATCAATTTGTCGATAATTTTACTTGAGAACCAGCAAATAAGAAAGTACCAAAAAAATGGAAAAGTGAATAAAACACTTCCAATCATAATTTATCGAGTTAGACCAAACTGTCGCCTTGTTTGGATAAAAAGAACAGTCGTAATATAACAGCTTTTGGTTGAAAGTTTTCATGATTATTTTATTTCCGATGTTATTTGATAATAAAACAATAGCTATTGATGTCGGAGTTTGGAAACAAATTCAAACGTTTCAATATAAATTCGGGGGATGAGACGAACAAACACGAACCGCGACAAGCCACCAACAATCCCTAAGTTTAATATCCATCAATTTATCAAAGTTATCCAAATGTACGTGGCGCGTCAAAATCACAATTCCGGTTTAAAAGTTTTGTGTTTTTAATCACGTCAGTAATTTCAGAACAAACCGCAAAACAAAATAAGTGGTCTTAGTTACTCAGTTATTAATCCACTTATTAATATATTACTTAAACATTATTATTATTATTTATTTGAACTAAAGAAATGCAATGTTTGGTTTTAAAATTCGATCGTGTAATTTTGATTTTGAAAATCGGTCACTAGGTACAAATTCTAAATCAAACAGAATGGCGAATACGATGCCAGATACTCGTAGTATTAGAGAAACAGATTACGCAATGCTGATTGGCTGTCTCGATATAATAGTCAAAGAGTCTCTACCATGCCAGTGGCGACATTGGTTTCTCTTCAACTCGACATGGAAAGCACTTCTATTTGAAGGTGTGCATATTATCTACTGTGTGTGTTTGAAGCTGATCTACGTACCCATATAGAAATTATAGCTGAGATCATAAAGTTATCTTGAAATTGTCAATTTCAATTACCATTGTGAGGTTGGCGCGATTGCCTCGAGTCACTTTAACCGGTCAGAAATGGAACGGAATGTCATCTCTTTTTAGATGAATACATGTGGATCCCAACGAATCGAATGCCACCTACACCAAAGCAGAGTATGTCACAATAAGGTACTTAATTAAGGCAGCGCGTGATCTGATGTTCATGCTTAGGGTCCACCTTTGGTTAATTTGCACTAATACAGTTGAAATAACATCACACTTGTATAATTCGTATATGATGGATTCGATGAACTATAATATATGCCTGAGCATTAATTATATGTTATAACTTTATAGAACATCGATTATTCCCGGCGAACGTCACTACTTAGCTAACCATATCCGATTTTATGGCGAACACTAGGGAGATTCAAAGTATTATATAACATTCCACGTCGTACCTATACGAAGGTAATTGATATAAGTCAGAATGTTACGTTGTAACAATGGTCGCAAATGGCGACCGGTAACACTCATTGTGCAGTTCAAACTTAATGGTGAAATCTGAGCTCTACCATTAGCTGAGAGCAAAACAAAGTCATCTGGAACCAATGGCGTTACGAAACAATCATAATTAAAAATGTATTCTATAAAATAAAAAAAGATGGTTAGCGATAATTCGTGGTTCAAGAGAATTCAATTATTAAAGTATTTTGTATTCAATAAAAAAAACCTTCTTCATTTTTAATTATTTTTTTAACCTATTTGCTTGAATGCCTGAACTAAAAAACCACACAATGTAACATTACATGTATCAGGTCCTTTTGTTAGAAAGTTTGATTTGCTTTCAGTATTAGGTGGTTTTGTGCAAAGCTTGTCTACAGTTTGTGTGTTTAGTATTTTAGTGGACATTAATTTGTCTAGAGACGACCGCACTGGAACACAATTCAATTATTCAAATGTAAGGGACAGTTGTTAACTGTTGCATTTTTTATACAGGGTTTGCTTGATTCCATGTTAACTTTCCCGAATACCTGCTGCATAATTATGTTGGACACAAAGTAATGATAATATATTACATAAATAGCGTGTAGGTAGCTTAGGTACAGCACATGGTACTTTACTCGGGTTCTATTAAAAAACCAGAGAGGACAGATCGCATGCATGCCTTTATATGAGCACTGTAAGTATTCCAACTCGCTTGCACTCGCAACCTTTCATACACAAATTACACTAATTGGCCACCAAACTAATACCTCAGTATTCATTGTTTAGCGTGTTTTGAATGCCTAGCTCTTTAAAATGGTTCACCTGACTTTCCATTGTATGCTTAACTGTTTTAGCCAATGCCATATCTTGAGGGTATCTATTCCATTCCTAAACATCAGGATCTAAAGTAAATTGTTTACACGCTTAGTAATTCAGCTGCATAGCTATTCTAAGAGGAATACCAGGTTTTGAATGTTGGTTTTGCATATCGTTAAAATACATATCTATCACTTTTGTAATCAAAATATTATGGGCCTTGACAATAATAGGCCACTTGTATCACTTTTTTTTTAAATTTTTTTCCGGTTTAGGCAAATATTCCAAGACATTCTGTATTTTTTTTTTTTTTTAATCGTATTTTTGAAACCCTGGCGATTTTTTTGAAATCAGACCATTTTTTATAAACCGGAAAGACGGGACATAATTTTATAGGTGCGAAAAACCGATAATTACATAGCCGAAAATCATTTAAAAAAATAACGTTTTCCACACGAATAGCAATAAATTGTACGGGGTTCTCTTCGTAACACCTGTAAAAATACCGCCATCTTTATCAAAAAACTCAAACCAAAGGATAAGTTCGCATAGAACAAACAGTAAATCTAGTGAACGTTAAACGCAAATTCGAAAATTCGCCGGAAATCAAAGTGTTGCCATATAAAAAAAAGTTAATCGGTGTGGAATTTTACAAAATTAAGGGAACATAATCGGAAATGGGACATTTTCGTGTAGTGACGTCACGAGCTCAAATAATGGATTCATTTATTTAAAAATAAAAAAAATATACATTTCTAAAAAATTTTACTAACATTTTCGTATTCTTAGAAAAAAAATCTATCCACACGATTTTTTCCAAGTCGTTATGAAATCCATGCAAGTGACCTATTGTATTTTAAATTTTTCGTAACTGAAAGTAGTGTAGGTATTAGTGTTTATACTAGTTACCGGCAATCGTATGCATGTCATCCACGATCGTCCTTAAAGCCGTTCATAAAAATCTTCCTTCATGGATGTTATCGAAAAAGATAGAAGGTAATAGAATGTCAAATGTCTTCAATCAAATTCCTATAGAGATTTCACTAACCTGTGTTTCTTTCGAATTGTAACAATTGTGTCTTTACATAGTATAAAATGAAGTCTGTGCGCTTAGATCTTTTAAACTACGCAACGGATTTTCATGCGGTTTCACCAATAGATAGAGTGATTCGTGGGTATATAATTGGTCAAGGTTTTGTGTAAATTGGTTGAAATCTACTACATCTACTTCTACTACACTATATAAAGAGGTAATATTTGTGTGTTTGTTTGTTTGTTTGTGTGTTTGTTTGCATCGAATAGGCTCCGAAACTACTGAACCGATTTGAAAAATTCTTTCGCTGTTGGGAAGCTACACTATCCCTGGGTGGCATAGGCTATATTATATTTTTTAAAAAAATAGGCATCCTTACTAAAACTTCAATAATGTAACCCAGGGTGTAAAAAAATTACCTAAAATATTCTTTAAATCGCGTGCGCTGCGAAAACTATTGATGATAGAATAAAATAAAGTACTACGACTTTATAGAACACATCATTATTTACAAAAAACGTCGCGACAGCATATGTTTAACTATTATGGTTATGCCACAATAAGTATTCTTTTATTTTAAAAATTTAATATAAATGTCGCCGCTGAAAAGGCTCTTTATTTGTATCTTGGATTTAATCCTTATCAAAATAAATTATTTCATATTCAAGACAGCTTCAATATCTTTATTTAACTTTTTGAATTTTTCAATTCGGATAGTTAATTAGAAAGATATCACGAGTTTAAAATTGTTAGTATTAGAAAAAAGTTTCGGCTACGGGCCGGGCGGGAGAGGAGTCAAGAAATGCAGGGGGGTTGGCGGGACGGGGGAGCGGGAGAGCGGTGGCGGGGAAGGTGGAAGTGGAACGCTGGAGGGGAACACACTGGAAAGGACATGCAAGGAGTAACATTTTATTTATTTAAATATGGCATTGCAACGCATGCCGGGGAACAGCTATAATAAAAGAAAGTCAAAAAAACGTGCGGACCGTAAAAACTCAGAAACGAGTCCCGGTACGATCAAGGGAGTTATATGGTGTGGTAGATCTCTATCCCCCCTAGGGAATAAGGGTAACCGTTTTTACCTAAAGGGCGTGCTTTTAAAGATATAAGGGGTGGAAGTTTCGCCTTCTTGAAATTTCGAGAACAATCTTCCGGAAAGTTCTAGAAGGTTCCATAGAGCTCTAGAAAATTCTGGTAGGAGTGGCAGAGTATGTCGTGGAATTTTCGGGAATAGGGAATCGGGAACATCAGTGTGGAACATTCCAGAACACTCTCGAATGTTGTCCTGAGCGAAGCCGGGTAACCCAGCTAGTATATAAATAAAGGGAGCGGGCTGGAGAGCGGGCAGTGGGCAGAGGGCTGGTAAGCGGGTGGTGTGGATTTGATTTAACAGATGGCGTTGGTTATAAAGGTTGGGTAATGTGGCGTAGCGTTGTGTTTCGTTAGCCACAGCAAGTCTTGTAATTAGTCTGTTAGTTATTTTATAAAATGCATACAATGGAACTCAAATTCGCAAATTATTCGTTAATAATTTAAACGTAAAAATAATGCGATATTATTGTTAAAATGAATTTAAGTAAAAATAATGCAATATTTAAAATTAATTTTAAAGTCCTGGACGACTTGCTTCTTGAAATTAAATTAGGTGCTTAATAATACTACTATTTGAATATTAATATTTATTTTTTAAGTCTTCTATCAACGTTATAACAAACAACTAACAGCGTTTTTTCTATCGAATGATCCATTATATAAAAAAGAGACAAACACATACATATATAGGATTTAGCTTGCGAGAGAATGAGATAGTATAATCGATCTCCTCTTTGTGCGGTGCTTCGTAGCTTTCCCACTCTTGTCTACTTTAGTTTTCTGAAGGTTTTTACTTCTACTGTAAGTGAATTGCACACTCTGTTTTTTTAATACGATAAACTAGACCGAGAAATGGTAATAATTTTTTTATATAAAAACTACTAAGTAACATTTGTATGCTTCAACCACATTCGTAAAACTGTTTTTGATACAGCCTGTATCGGTTTCTATCTTCATGATTCCAAGTTGATAAAGTGAGGATAAGTATTTTAATTACTCTAATGCTCCCCAGTGTCTTTGCACAGTTAAATGGAAACATTATATACATCTATCTATTTGAAAGGGAATCGCAATATTCAAATAGTGTAGGTAGGGCGGAGCATCCCCGAGGAGTAGCGCCCTGGGGCAGGTGGAATCCGCCGAAACTAACTAATTAACTTACCAGCACTCTACCCCAACCATGGGTAGGGCGAGAGGATTGAATACCACAAAACTTTATGTTGGGGCCCAATTTTTAAACGACTTCGAAAAGGAGGAGGTTATCAATTCGACGGTATTTTTTAAATTTTTATTTGTTACCTCAGAACTTTGGATTGGATGAATTGATATTGATGATTCTTTTTTTATTAGAAAGCTGGTGCTGCCCGTGTGGTCCCATTTTAATTTGGTCTAGTTCTGACAATGGAAACCATGAGAAAACCATATATGTCTTAAATTTGCAATAAGTATTATTACGATACACATTTTAGTATTCAAACCTGCCGCCTCAATTGAAATTAGTACCAAAAGAGGGCGCTAAACGGCGCGCGTTTCCGCGCACTCCCGCCGCGCATCAGGCGACTCAAGCCGGCGGGCTTGGCTGCGAGAAGCGCGGCCCATTCTCCCGCAAGCACCCGAAGTGTAGACATCTCACGCGCGTCGTGTCCGTGTTTGTACCGACGCCAGCCGCGTCTAACAAACGTTCTGGAAACCACCATTTTGGCGGGCTCTAAGAATGCGTCGAAGCAGAACCCTGACATGGAACTCCAAGAGAGACTCTCCTGACACCGTAAGCCTACCTAATTTCCCTATTTTTGTGCTGATTTAACTACTTTTGCCTGACCGCAAAAACCGAGATGAAGTCAGAGAGTTTTAAAATATAGAAATACTCATGTGTTCAAGTGTTCTAACATTGTGATTTGTGATGTTTTGCCGCCTTGTTCAGGAGAATAAATGAAGTAAAGTCTTCTTATTTTGCTAGCAAATTAACCTCAAACAATCTAGGCATCCCCACGATGCATGGTGAATCTCAACTGAGGCCGGATCCACGACCTGAACACCATGCACCTGCCGATATGAGCTAGTCGCAGGTAGGTTGGCGCCCTACGCAGCTAACACTGGCTTCCATTGTGGGGCCAAATAATTGCAGCTAACACTGGCACCCAACATCGCCACGCTAACAGTATGTGTGCAACAAATGGACGATTAACTCAATATTACGTCAACTGATTTCGATGATTCTTTTTTTGAAGGTAAACTTCTTTACGCATGTTCGTCACTAAAAATCAAAAAATAAACAAAAAATTTAACAAAACAAAAAACGACTTCAAAAAATGCACAATAAAGTAAAAAAATAATTTCCTACGATTGTCATTTTTGGAGTCGGTGTCAGCCAAGATCTCCACAGCTCACCTATAACTACCTATGTATGTAGTTACCTTGGCTGACACCGACTCCAAAAATAACAATCGTACGAAATTATTTTTTTACTTTTTAGTGCATTTTTTTAAGTCGTTTTTTGTTTTGTTAAAATTTTTGTTTATTACTCTATTCATATTTATGCACGCGAGTATGATATTCCGATTTTTGACTTAATCAGAGAAAATCAGAGAATTATAAAACCCAGAAAATTCATTTTCTTTACCGTGCCTTGTCTGCCGACTTATATTTCAATCCAATATTGTTCTTCCAAAGTACAAATCACATTTGTCAGTTGTGTAAAATAAAATAAAAAATCAAGTTGCAGAGCACCCACACAATCTCAACAATTGATATTGAAAAGTGAACTCATAATCAAAGAGGCCAATGTGGTAAGATTTCATTCTATCTCATTCTCTCGCAGGCAAAATGCTATAGATGTATGCGTTTGTATCTTTTGAGTTTCAAAACACAACGGTGCTAAACAAGTTTCACTTCAAAAATACAAGTATGCAGTTCACACGTGGTAGAAGTGAAATCTTCAGAAAACTAGAGGAGGCAAGATTGGGGAGGCTATGAAGCGCCGTACAAAGAGGAGACCGATTATTCTATCTCATTCTCTCGCAGGCTCAATCCTAAAGATGGATGTTTTTGTTCTCTTTTTAGTGTCGCTATTTTTCTTTTCATAGAGTTCCAAATCACAACTAATTTAGTTTGTTTTAAAATGTATGCTAATGATTTCGGTACTTGAGGAAGTGTAATTTTTAATTATTGGAAGGGTATTATTTTTAATGTTTTCGTTATTTCAGTGATTTTATTATTTTATTGCTACAATTTTTATATATTCCCTCCATATGCTGCTTATACAGTGTTGTGGGGTTAGCACCTAATACCGCGCTATATTTGCGTGAAAATTGTTTCGGAGAAGCCTGAGTTGCAACATGACGAAAAACTAGGTACCTCAACCCTCGGAAGAAATAGTGTATTGGCCTGCCAATGCCTATACCGCATTCACTGAAAAGCTTTTAACCAGCGAACGAGAATTTAAATTTCGTCGAACGATGATCTTGCGATCGTACCCTTGCAACAGTCGAGGGCGGTTCCGATGATAAAGATTAATTATTCTTCATACCAGCATTTTAACATAATAACTCAATATCGATTTTATTTCATTCAAAATTTGCTTTGATAAATACTTACATTAAAAAATGCTCAAACTCATATTTATTAAAATTATGTAGTTCTTGTGATTATTTTTTGATCATTAATATTTATATTTTTTCAATGGTGTCTACGAAAAATAAGAATGTAATTTTTTACTAAACATATCAATTTGTAAGACCGTAAATAAATAGACAAACTGAAGTATTTTCGTCACAAAACAAGGGCGCGGATCTTTTTTAATGTTTATATTTGATTTAACACTTACATTCTGAAAAGTAGCTTCCCCAAATAATTTATTGATTTTCAATTTTTATAAGAATACTTTTTGGAGTCGGTGTCAGCCAAGGTAACTACATACATAGGTAGTTATAGGTGAGATGTGGAGATCTTGGCTGGCACCGACTCCAAAAATAACAATCGTACGAAATTATTTTTTTACTTTTTAGTGCATTTTTTTAAGTCTTTTTTTGTTTTGTTAAAATTTTTGTTTATTTTTTGATTTTTAGTGACGAGCGTGCGTAAAGAAGTTTTACTTCAAAAAAAGAATCGTCGAAATCTGTTGGCGTAATATTGAGTTATTCGTCCATTTGTCTCGCACATACTTATTGCAAATTTAAGACATATATGGTTTTCTCATTGATTCCATTGTCAGAACTGGACCAAATTAAAATGGGACCACACGAAAAGCACCAGCTTTCTAAAAAAAAGAATCATCATTATCGGTTCACCTAATCGAAAGTTCTGAAGTAACAAACATAAAATAAAAAATAAAAATAAATAAAAAATTCCGTCGAATTGGTAACCTCCTCCTTTTCGAAGTCGTTTAAAAATAAAGCGAGTTGGATAATCTTTTCGTTATTTCCATATAATTTTATAATTAGACGTTGCACAATTTCAACAGGGAGTAGATTTGTTTTGTATGCAGCTCCCCATCTTACTACAGCATAATTGGAGATTTGACTGTACTATAGCATGGTAGACTGATGTTAGATTTTCTAATGAGAGAAAGTTTCGGATTTTTAAAAATATGTAAATTAATTTCCTGGTAACGGTAAGGTTGATTTGATCTTTCCAGTTCAGGTTTTTGTCTATTGTTATTCCTAAGTATTTAATTTTATTCGAAATTTTCAATGTGGAACAATTTATTTTACAGTTATTTTTTTTGTGATCTTTAGAATTGTCATGTATAATTATATCAAAATTTACCGGAACTTCCTTTGATTTTATTGCAAAAAGTGAATTTTTTTACTATCAAGGGATAGTAGATTTATATAAAACCAATGTTTAAGTATGTTTATGTCTTCTGTTGCTTTTTTTTACTACTTGCCATGTGATTTCACTTTCAATAAGTACTGTATCGTCGGCATAAGAGGTTATACTACCATAAAGTGACTGTGAGAATATCCCGTTTACATATAAGATGAATAATATAGGACCTAGCACAGTACCTTGTGGAATTCTATATTCAGATGTCTCTTCGTCGCTATAAATGTTATTTATTTTTACACATTGAGGGTGATTTTTTAGGTAGCTTTTTATCCAATTTGCTACGTTTTCATTAATGTTTAAATTATCTAATTTTTTATAAGTTTTTTATGGGATATGCTGTCAAACGCTTTTCTCAGATCTATAAAAATACCTATACATTTATTGCTCATATCAAGGTTTTTATATATGCGTGATGTGACATTTGCAATCGCGTCTTGTGTGCTGCGCGCTTTTCTGAATCCGTTTTGATTGTCGTGAAGTATTTTGTTATTTTCAATAAATTCCATTAGTTGAGATTTTACGATTTTTTTCAAATATTTTGCCAATATTTGAAATGAGGGAAATCGGTTGATAGTAAGTTACATTTGTTGCTTTTCCACTTTTGAATATAGGTGAGATAATTGTCCTCTTATAATTAGACGGAAATATTCCATTTTTTAAACTTAAATTAATTAGGTGAGTTAATGGTTTTATCACGTGGCTTTTAATAGATTTTAACATATTTGAAGTTATGTTGTCAAAACCCGGTGACGACCCTCCTTTCATATTTTCAATAATTTTTAGAATATCTACTTCCTTGATCATTTTAAAATGGGACAATGAGTTTAATTAATTAAATTTATTTTACTGCATGAATATCATTTGAAATATGTTGTAGGTATCATGTATATTACTTTTTTTTTGAAAATTTAACTAATCTGCTAACGACCTACGGTAAAACCTTATTGTACTAAAAATAAACATACTTTCTCAAAATTTGAAACACAGCTCAAATTATAGTTTTTGGTGGAAAAGAGTCAATACGTCTAAAATTTTATTTAAAACTAGCTGGGTAACCCGGATTCGCTCAGGACGGACAACATTCGACAGTGTTCTGGAATATCCCACAATGATTTTCACGATTCCCTATTCCCGAACATTCCACGAAATATTCCACCACTCCTTCCAGAAATTTCTAGAGCTCTATGGAACCTTCTAAAACTTTCCGGAAGACTGTTCTAGAAATTTCAAGAGGGCGAAACTTCCAGCCCTTATATGTTCAAGAGCACGCCCTTTAGGTGAAAACGGATACCCTTATTCCCTAGGGAGGATAGAGCTCTACCACACCATATAACTCCCTTGATTGAACCGGGACTCGTTTCTGAGTTTTTTCGGTCCGCACGTTTTTTTTACTTTCTTTTATAATATATATTGATGACATATTTCTGGTTTTGTCTGGTTATTCCCTTTGAATATTTAATAAATTTTATCTGTATGTTTTTATTTTGGGAACGGGCAACAATATGAAAGCTTGATACGCATCCATCTAGGGATATTCATGTTTTAATAGTAATAACTATAGCATGTTTCATAAATATCCTGTTTTTGTCTCAAAAACGTCAATTCCTAAAGCTTTGTATACATCGGCCATACATTAATTTCAAATCTCCTCATTCGTATTTTGGTAATTCCCGATTTATCGTGACATTTGCACGGGGTTCTTGTTTCTACTGCTTTGAGTCCATTTTCATCCTTCTGTGGAGAGTTCCATACGTGGCTTATACGTACTCGACTTGGTATCAGAATTTCATTGCGTAATGCTGGAGTAATTTCCTTCATTATTGATCTGATATCGACCACTTAATTTTTTATGTATTTTTAAAGTAAAATCTTATTTAGCACCGTTGTGATTTAAGACTCAGTTAAACGGAAACGAGCGACCCTAAAAAGAGACAATCACATGCAACTATAGGATTTAGCCTGCGAGAAACTAATCGGTGACCTCTTTTTGTGGTACTCCGTAGCCTGACGGCCATCTCATTGAGCAGTGCTTCGTGGAATTGAATGTTAAATAGTTTTAAACTATTTATTTTTTTTAGTTACATGGTAAAAATATTTAATAAATAAACCCTACGACCATCCTACTCCTGACACTTTGCACTCGTCTCGTTCTCACGGAATTTAATTTTTTTAAAGTTAATACGTTTTATAAAAGTGGATAGATATTTACACATGGTGGTAAAATAATTAGTTACACTACAGTTTTTATCTTATTATTTAAGAATTAACCGCTTTTAATTTACATATTAATTTATTACTAAACTTGATTGAAAAATGCCAATAGTCAGTCAAATAACAGGAAAAAGATGAGAAAAGCTATTCAACAATAGTAGAAATAAAAGAAAATTAGTGACATTTGCCTGAAAAACACGAGAAAATGCTTGAAGGAGTTTCGCTAGTAATAAATGAAGCCGGTATTACTACTTTTGCTAGAACAACCAGGCGTTGTCTTGTGGAAATGGGTTTCAAATGCCGTAGAACAGCGAAGAAACCAAATTTGAATCCAGAAATGAAGTAATTTATTTATTTATAAACAGAAACAAGCAGTACATTATATCATCAATTGGTGAAAAAAAAATACAATTAATAAATATAATTCATGGTGGGTACCTATGATGTGTTTCATTGAAGTGCCTTATTTATTTTATTCATATTAAGTAATTACCGGGTGATGTGTGTAGTGGGAAGGTGTGTGTGTGTTTGAGTATGTATGTATGTGTGTATGCGCATCGAAGAATTTATATTATTGAAATGATGCTATTTTTAAATTAAGGCAGTGAATCGGAGAAAATGTCGATGTTAGAATTTAGATTAATATTATTGAACATATGATGACCGCGATTGATTGGCGAATTAGTTGCTGCATTCGTCTTGTAATAAAGCGTGTGGAATAGTTCTGTATGGCGTGTACGTCTTAATGGTATGTTAAAATTAACTAGGGAATGAAGTTCGGTACAGTCAATGAAATTATTTAAAATTTTGTGTATAATTGTCAAATCAGCTATTGCTCGCCTTTGTCGCAAAGTTTGAAATGTGCATTCAAAGTTATTGTTGAATTTGAAGGTAAGATTTATAAATTTGTTTTGAATATGTTCTATTTGATAATTCACAATGTAATTTTTGCACTTGAAACTAATAATTTGGCCACCCACTGTACATTTAACTACAGTTTATTCATTTACTAGCAGACCCAAACACACGTTGCTGTAGCTAACGAAACACAACGCCATGCCATTACTCAATCTTTATAACCAACGCCATCTGTTAAATCAAATCCACAACGCCCGTTTGCAAGCCGCTTGGCCAGATGATTATATATTTCAACCAATTTACACAAAACCTTTACAAATTAAATACATTTAAACCTTCCTCATGAATCACTCTATCTGTTGGTGAAAACCGCATGAAAATCCGTTGCGTATTTTAAAAGATATAAGCGCACATACATCGTGAGCGACTTCATTTTATACTATGTAAAGATAATTTATTTTAAGATGGTAATAACTTAAAAAAGTCCCAAAAATTTTACCTGTTCTCTCCAATTGGTTCAAAGCATCAGGTGTTCTATTCTACACAAATTAAATTCCCCTTCTTTATACAAGCTACAATGTCGTCTCATTATGATAAGAATGTTTTTCTTTCTTTTTAAAAATGTTAGAAATTTGAATATTTTATTAAATGCGAATATTTGTGAATCCATTTTCAGCTCTCAATTCAGTCCTTCATTAATTTAATTTCCCTGATATATTTCAAGATAAAAATGTTTAAAGTTATCGGAGGGAACGTATCAGACCTCCGAGTGAATTAGACCTAATAGCTTCACCGCTGAAAGGTTCGTGTTGTTAGTTCCCGGAAGGAGCAGAGGCGGCGCTAATTCCCTTCCGATTCGCACATTGATGTTTGTTTCTGAAATAATCACTAGCGACACTTATCCGGCGCCCCGATTGGATTTGGTCTAACCGAGGCGTCAGTGTCGCCGTGGCGCTGCCGCTAATCCACTCTACGCAAACGGGGCGTCACGGTGGATTAATTGGCTAAAGGCTTTGACCTCTGACTGGATCCTGGATTCGACTTAAACTTTAAAGTTTTTGAAGTAAAACTTCTTTACGCACGCTTGACTTGGGGAGTAAGCTAGTGAATGTGTGACGATAGCGTTACAAAAAGTGTGATCAGGCGGGTCGAACAGAAGTTAAGAGGGAGATATAAGTTAGTGAAGATAGAAAGAGAAATAGTTACGTTTCGTTTATTACTGTAGGGGTAAGATAGAGAGGTGCTCATTCTCTCATAGCCAGTTACGTTTCGTATATGTAAGACACAGTGCAGGCCTATTGTCTTTATCACACTGTAGGAGCAAGAGAGAGCAGTGCGCGCGCACCTATTCTTTCTGTCTTTTATAATAGTAAGTTTTACTTCAGTCGTGTGGTCTAAAGCACACTTGTTTATTTTTTAAGTGGAAACTTCTTTAGGACCGTTGTGATTTGAAAATCGATGAAACGAGCGACACTAAAAAGAGACAATCACATATATGTAAAGGATTTATCCTGCAAAAGAATGAGATGTTATAATCGGTCTCCTCTTTATACGGTGCTTCCCACTCTTGTCTACTATAGTTTTCTGAAGGTTGCACTTCTACCGCGTGTGAATTGCACACTCTGATTTTTTTAAAGTGAAAACGTTTTAGCACCGTTATGATTTGAAACTCGAAGTTTGAAACACTAAAAAGAGACGAACACTTACATCTAAAGAATTTAGCCTACGAGAGAATAAGATAGCAAAATCGGTTTCCTCTTTGTGTGGTGCTTCGCAGCTTTCCCGCTCCTATCTACTTTAGCATTCTGAAGGTTTCTTTTCTACCGACAACAAAAATATTCACTAATAGATAATAAGTACCTATGTTGTACCGTGAGCCCGAGGAAAGTGTAATAGGCCACCTGCATCACATTTTTTAAATTTTTTTCCGGTTTAGGCAAATATTCTAAGACATTCTCTATTTTTTTTATTTTTTTAAATCGTATAAATGAAACCCTGGCGATTTTTTGAAAATTTAATCCGAAAAATCGGACCATTTTTTATAAGCCGGAAAGACGGGACATAATTTTATGGGTGCGAAAAAACGATAATTATATAGCCGAAAATCATTTTAAAAAAAGAACGTTTTCCAAACGAATAGCAATAAATTGTACGGGGTTCTCTTCGTAACATCTGTAAAAACACCGCCATCTTTATCAAAAAATCAAACCAATGGATAAGTTCACATAGAACAAACAATAAATCTAGTGAACGTTAAACGCAAATTTAAAAATTCGCCAAAAAAAACCAAAGTGTTGACATGTAAAAAAAAATTAATCCGTGTGGAATTTTACAAAATTAAGGGAACATAATCGGAGACGGGACATGATCATGTAGTGACGTCACAAGCTCAAATAATGGATTTAGTTATTTAAAAATAAAAATAAAACTATACATTTTTTGTCAAAATTTTTACTAACATTTTCGTAATGTTAGTAAAGTGCGTTCTTAGTCGTAATGTTGGTAGTTCTTAGTCGAAATATGATGCAGTTAAAAGTGACCAAATTGAATATAGATACCTTAGCTCGGTTGTTAGAGCACTTTCCATGTAAGCAAAAGGTCCTGGGTTCGTATCCTAGAGGTGCCAGTATCTTTTTCTGATTTTTCTATCTCCAGATTTTCGATTGAGTTTCGTTAATATTGTTTTCATTTTAATTGCATATTATAATTTGAGATTTTACTCATAGAATTAAAAATATAAATAAACGTGTGCGGTGAAGGAGGAAACCATATGTTTTCCATAGAGATATACTATAGAGGTGCTATCCCGTACATAATTCTCCGAGATTTGTGTTCAAATCATGCACGAACAGGTCTTCGGGAAAGTGAATTCTAACTGAAACCATCGCGTCGAAAGGTTCGGCCGTCAGACCGTTCTTTCCTTTTACTCAAGCCCATGGTTTCATCCTTTTGCATCCTACTTTGATACGTCACACACCAGCCACGGTCGACGGTTGTTGTTGGTGTTTTTTGTACTTATAGAGAAATGGAGGTACTAACCTACGATTTCGTTGAACCAGTTGATTCGCTAATTGTCTCATCTATGTGTATATATCAATGATGTTTTCTTATAACGCCGTTGGGAAAGTGATGGGGTCCCATCCAATGCTAATGATTTAATTACCCGCAATTATTAATCGTACATAACCACTGTTAACTACTAACCCCGTATACGTGAACATTGGATGGTCTAGAGGCGTTCAAATTAGTGTAGCTTCGTTCAATAAAAAAATAGAGTCTTGAAGTGTGCGGTGAAGGAGGAAACCATATGTTTTCTTACAACGTCGTTGGGAAAGTGGTGGGGTCCCCTCCAATGCTAATCATTTAATTGCCTGCAATTAATCGTACATAACCACTGCAACTACAATTTTTTTTTTAAATAATGATCTCTCCGGCGCGGGTATTGCTTGTTACAGCAGTGCTAGCAACACATTCGTGGCGTCGCGTCGGCAACTCGGTTAGACGTTTCGTACAAGTGTTTCTGAACCTTATTCGTGCCAAGCCTCAAATTTTCTATTTTTTTGTTTGTTTGTTTCCAAGTTAGGTTCTGAAAGGTAATTTCCATTACCTTTTTTTACCGTTGTATCATTCTTCTTTCGTAAATTATTTCCGAAGTCGTTTAGTCTTAAATTTCAACTTCCAATTACAGAAATTTGTTGGGATTTCGAATAAATATATATTTTATTTAATATTTAACCCTTGTAAGTCAGGCGTGTGAGGTTTTTTCAACATTGCATAAAATATAAAAATATCAATTATTTTTAATCAATTTTGGTCCTGAAACGAAGTCATTTTTGTGATACATCTATTTTACATTTATAAAGAATCGTACAGTAATACCCTGAGTTAGGTAAATAATGCGTTCCGTAAACCTTATATAGATTGGACCATAAACATTTGCACTTTTGTAATCATGCTAGCGAGGATTCCTAACGGGGGAGGAGTGCGGGGTCACTTATGCGTGGCCTCTCGCTTCTTGGAAATTTAGTTACAATGGATCGCTTTATGGGAGAGCAACGCGCTTTAGGGTAAAACATTTTTACAATAACAGTGATTTTGTTCATTTCTGTTCAACAATGATTATATTATACTGTATTAGTCAGTGCCCAAGAGTCAATTTAATTAAATCGTTGATTAAAAATTTCAATGAAACCGACAGGAAAACAAACAGGGCGGCCACGTAGCAAAAGAAATTGGTTAAAAAAAATTCCTAACAAACTGATCTCGCGTAGATGAGATATTCTATGACCTCCCCGCAGTCTAGATCTAAGCCCATATATTTGTGTATATATATTTTTTTATCTTTCAATCGAGTCCACGTAAATAAATCAGTGACTATACTCCAATTAAAGGAAAACATTCCTTAAGAAATCACCAACGTAGTGTGTTTGTATCGAAAAGTTTTTGAAAATCTAAGGTTCTGATTTGCGGAATGCCAGCGGCGAGATGGCGGCCATTTTGACGAAAGGATTTTCCAGCATATTTTTGTTCTTATCAATAATCAGTTTTTTTTTCATGATTACTTCAAAAGTGCAATTGTTAATGGCCCACCGTATATGGTTCCATGACAGTTCATCCTGCGACAATTCATCCTGCGACAGTTCATCCGGCGACAGTTCATCCTGCCGACAGTTCATCCTGCCGACAATTCATCCTGCCGACAGTTCATCCGGCCGACAATTCATCCGGCGACAATTCATCCTTCCTGATCATTTAGAAGATTTTTTCTTCAAGTAAGTATGCAAAGAGGATATACGGCCGTACAACCAAAATCGATATACTTATATCTGAAGGCATCTTGAATGGAAATCCGCTGTAAAAATATTTTTACTAACAATAATTTCGACTCTCCGAAGAAGCATGCGTTAATAACAAAATACGACATACTTATACGTGCAGTCGGTTTAGCAAAAAACCGTAAAGATTCCTACTTGCATATAATATAACTTTTTTATGTGAAATTAACACCATCTTTTTAGGGTGACTTGACTTATTTAAAAAAAAAAACACACAAGAGTCCCAACCGTCTCCAGCCAGTGAGTGCCAATAGCATCTCCAATTTTGGTATGGTGTGATGCTGAAGGTAGTGGGGAGGGGACGGAGATATGGAAAACGTATCTTCCTGGCTATTCAGATCAAGTCACCAAAAAACACAAGAGTCCCAACCGTCTCGAGCCAGTGAGTGCCAATGACATCCCCAATTTTGGTATGGTGTGATGCTAAAGGTAGTGGGGAGGGGAAGGAGATGTGGAAAACATATCTTCCTGGCTATTCAGATCTAGTCACCAAACACGGCTTAAGCCATTTCAAGTAATTAGACTAAACCAATATACACTGTACAACAGCAAAAAAATTTAAACAAATCATATGAGTGGGAAGGGGAAGGAGATGTGAAAAAATTTTGCTGATCTGAAAAAATGCTATTCAGATATAGTCACCAAACACGCCTAAAGCCATTTCAAGTAACGTTTCAATTCTGAATGAATACTGACGAATAGCAAAATACGACATACTTATATGTGCATCTACTTAAGACTTAGGAGGCGGACATGTTTACCGTCGCCCCGGGAACCATTTATTGGATAACCAACATCCCTGCCATAGGTCATCCCAGGTGGTTCGCTACGTTTGGTGAATTATAAGGGTTCTTTTTTAAATTTTTCTTTATTCATTACTTACAAAATATGGTTACATAATTAGTGGATTTTTCGACCACCATGCTAGGCTGATGCCCGTGTTATGGTGGTCGATTATATGCCCGTGTTATGGTTGCCCGGGTTCTTGGAGTGATGCTTGTCAAGGTCTTGTTGGCGAATACTTTTCCTCACCTACTGCGTGGCGGTCCGGATCGGGAGAGATTACTTGAGGCAGACGTAATCAGGACATCTCTAGCCGTACTCTCTCGACCTTGCACCGCAATTTGTCTGACTAGTCAGACCTAGTCACCATACACGGCTAAAACCATTTCAATTAATCAGACTAAACCTACATACACTGTACAGTAGCGATTTTTTTTAAAGTTATATGATTTAACTTTTTTTATATATTTTTTTTTTACTTTTTACTATAACACAAGAGCCCCAACTCCTCTCAACCACCTAGAGCCAGTGAGACTATGGCATTCCTCATTTTGATATGTTGTGAGGCTGAAGATAGTGGGGAGGGGAAGGAGATGTGAAAAATTCTACTGATGTAAAAAAAGGCTATTCAGATATAGTCACCAAACACGCCTAAAGCCATTTCAAGTAACGTTTCAATTCTGAATGAATTCTGACGAATGGTAAAATACGACATACTTATATGTGCATCTACTTAAGATTTAGGAGGTGGACATGTTTACCGTCGCCCCGGGAACCATTTATTGGATAACCATCACCCCTGCCATTGGTCATCCCAAGTGGTTCGCTAGGTTTGGTGAATTATAAGGGTTGCCCGTGTTCTTGGAGTGATGTTTTCCAGGTCTTGGTGGCGAATGCTAGAGAGTAAATTATCTTTCTCATTGGAACCGCCCTGTACGATCGTAAGAACATATTTCAACGAAATGTGGATTTTCAGCCGCTAGCTGGTTAAACGCTCTTAAGATCAGAAATATACTTTTTAGGAGAGGAAGCATCTGATGGATACACGGTGAATATTAATTAATTTTTAAGTGATACTTATTTAAAAAATTCAAAACTGTCCACGACAGTGCCCAGTTCGTATGGAAGATAACCACTCCACCACGCCACCCTTCCCCTATTCTTTATTTGTGAAACCAAAGATCAAACCAAAATCCGTTCCGGGCAGGTATAATTTTATTACCTGAGACTCTGATAAGGGTCTTAGAAGTGAAGTACTCTTAGCTTTTCAAGAAGTACCTATAACCGTGCTTTTTTGTTACAAATTTAAAAAAAAATTACATTTTTGCATTACTTTTCAATTTTAGAATATAGTGTACCTAAATTTAGATATACAGATATCTATAAGTATGTCGTTTGCTATTCGTCAGTATTCATTCAGAATTGAAACGTTACTTGAAATGGTGTAAGGCGTGTTTGGTGACCATATCTGAATAGCCAGATGTACTGCGGTGCAAGGCGATGGGTCGAGAGAGTACGGAAAACATCACTCCAAGAACCCGGGCAACCCTTAAAAGTCACCAAACTTAGCGAACCACTTGGGATGACCTATGGCAGGGGTGTTGGTTATCCAATAAATGGTTCCCGGGGTGACGGTAAACATGACCATCTCCTAAATCTTAAGTAGATGCACATATAAGTATGTCGTATTTTACCATTCATCAGTATTCATTCAGAATTGAAACGTTACTTGAAATGGCTTTAGGCGTGTTTGGTGAGTATATCTGAATAGCATTTTTTTCACATCAGCAGAATTTTTCACATCTCCTTCCCCTCCCCACTCATATGATTTGTTTAAATCTTTAAATTTAATCAGATGTCCTGATTACGTCTGCCTCAAGTAATCTCTCCCGATCCAGTAGATGAGGAAAAGTATTCGCCAACAAGACCTTGACAAGCATCACTCCAAGAACCCGGGCAACCATAACACGGGCATATAATCGACCACCATAACACGGGCATCAGCCTAGCATGGTGGTCGAAAAATCCAATAATTATGTAACCATATTTTGTAAGTAATGAATAAAGAAAAATTTAAAAAAGAACCCTTATAATTCACCAAACGTAGCGAACCACCTGGGATGACCTATGGCAGGGATGTTGGTTATCCAATAAATGGTTCCCGGGGCGACGGTAAACATGTCCGCCTCCTAAGTCTTAAGTAGATGCACATATAAGTATGCCGTATTTTGCTATTCGTCAGTATTCATTCAGAATTGAAACGTTACTTGAAATGGCTTTAGGCGTGTTTGGTGACTATATCTGAATAGCATTTTTTCAAATCAGCAGAATTTTTCACATTTTCTTCCCCTCCCCACTCATATGATTTGTTTAAATTTTTTCGCTGTTGTACAGTGTATATTGGTTTAGTCTTATTACTTGAAATGGCTTAAGCCGTGTTTGGTGACTAGATCTGAATAGCCAGGAAGATATGTTTTCCACATCTCCTTCCCCTCCCCACTACCTTCAGCATCACACCATACCAAAATTGGGGATGCCATTGGCACTCACTGGCTCGAGACGGTTGGGACTCTCGTGTTTTTTTTTTAAATTAGTTAATTCACCCTAAAAAGGTGGTGTTAATTTCAGACAAAAAAGTTATATTATATGCAAGTAGGAATCTTTACGGTTTTTTGCTAAGCCGACTGCACGTATAAGTATGTCGTATTTTGTTATTCACGCATGCTTCTTCGGAGAGTCGAAATTATTGTTAGTAAAAATATTTTTACAGCGGATTTCCACTCAAGATGCCTTCAGATATAAGTATATCGATTTTGGTTGTACGGCCGTATATCCTCTTTGCATACTTACTTGAAGAAAAAATCTTCTAAATGATCAGGAAGGATGAATTGTCGCCGGATGAATTGTCGGCAGGATGAACTGTCGGCAGGATGAACTGTCGGCAGGATGAACTGTCGGCAGGATGAACTGTCGCCGGATGAACTGTCGCAGGATGAATTGTCACTGGATGAATTGTCGGGTCACCACCCTATATAAACGTAAACTTGATATCGCGGTGACAAAGTAAATATTAAAAAAATGACGCTTTCCAAGTGTTAGAATTTATCACAAATTGCCCAAAAGCAAGCGCACTTTGTTATTAAGTGGTCAAAAAATAATAATTGGTTGTGAAATTTTATGCAGCTATTCTCAATTTTTTTTCTAATTTTAGAAATTCATTTTACTTACGTACAAATTTACCTTTAAAGAAACCTTTTTGTGTTACCTAAGCCTGGGTGCTAATGAATCGTAAGTGTTTTTTAGGGAAATCGATTAATAAAGTGGTAATAAGATTATGGTGAAGCAAAATAAAGATGTATTTTCATGAGATATAGGTACCTATTGCTATTAAAAAATTTATGCTTTTACGACATTCATTTTTATTTGCAACACCTGGTTTTTTAAACGACTTCGAAAAGGAGGAAGTTATCATTTCGACGGTATTTTTTTGTTTTTTTTTTGTTTGTTTCCTCAGAACTTTCGATTGGGTGAACCGATATTGATGATTCTTTTTTTAATTAGAAAGCTGGTGCTTCCCAAGTGGTCCCATTTTAATTTGGTCCAGTTTTGACAATGGGATCCATGAGAAAACCATGTATGTCTTAAATTTGCAATAAGTATGTGCGCGGCAAATGGACGAATAACTCACTATTACACCAACAGTTTTCGATGATTCTTTTTTTGAAATAAAACTTCTTTACGCACGCTCATCACTAAAAATCAAAAAATAAACAAAAATTTTAACAAAACAAAAAACGACTTAAAAAAATGAACTAAAAAGTAAAAAAATAATTTCGTACGATTTTTATTTTTGGAGTCGGTGTCAGCCAAGATGTATGTAGTTACCTTGGCTGACACCGACTCCAAAAATAACAATCGTACGAAATTATTTTTTTTACTTTTTAGTGCATTTTTTTAAGTCGTTTTTTGTTTTGTTAAAATTTTTGTTTATTTTCTAAATATCAAATGTCTATATAACTGGCTAACCTCTACTGTTAAAAATGTTTTGGAATCTAAAATATTTAAACATTTCAAGTAACGGCAACCGGATTTTTCGTTAACTCCACACTAATTTGATTTAAAGTTACACATTAAATAAAATGAATATGTTTCATCTAAGACTATCCTGCAATCATCTAAGACTATCCTGCAATCATACATAGGTAGAAGCCAATAAATATTTGAGTCAAGAAAATGAAGGTAATGTAGTGTTTATATATTACTTCTTGACTGACCCTCATAATTATTGGTAATGTAGATAATGGTAGTTCCTAGTCGAAGTATGGTGCAGTTAACTATGATCCAAGGGGACAGAGTCCAATTAGCTCAGTGGTAGAGCAGTGTTCCCGCAAGGCTAAGGCTCTGATTCAATTCCTACATGCGAGCGATATATATTTTTTTTTCTGTTTTAAATTTTCGATTGATATTCGTTATGATATTCGTTTGTCTTATTTCCATTGAAAATAAGTTAGGTTAGAACAGATTAGGTTAGGTTTGGTTAGGTTAAGCTGGATATTTAAGTTATTTGAACTTTATACCGTGCTTGCGTAGAACTAAAACAGTTGTTTATTGATTTAATTAGTGGGTTACCTACACTCAAATAAAGCTGGTTTGTTCCTCCCCACCAGGCTAACTATTCTTGTGCGGGGTAGGTATATGCGGGTCTGTTTTATATTATGTGTGAACAAAGGAAACAGGAAACTGAAGTTAGTTAGTGGCAAGGTAGACTGCCCCGTGCCCCTGGACCCGTATAGTTATACAGCGCATGTTATGTATCTGATTCTACGGAAGATAATAACATGGAAATTTGTTCTAGTTACTAAACTAACGACTCACAAATTGGGTTAGATTAGCTAGGGTTCTATAACTGGACTCTCACCATAGGGCAGTGGCAGCGATTACTAACTTGTGAACGGAGTTAACGTCGCAGCTTTAATTTAGCGGAAAATGAGTGCAAACGTATTATTTCAATAAAACATTTGTTTAACATCTCCCACATTTTTTTCATTGTTTTTGCAGTTTATCAGTAGTTTATCTCCCATATAATTTTCCAGTAGTTTCACCTAACCTAGCCTAGCCTAGTCTAACCTTACCAAAACCGAGAGCATAAAGACATTTTAAATAAAATTGCGAAGATATGTCATTGATTTGGTATAAATGTGTTATTTTAAGTGTATGTATATATACCTAATGATTGTATTAGGACATAGATAACTATGTACCTATTTAAAATACCGCAATAAACAATAAACAATAAATTGAATATAAGTTGTGGACGTGCCTGTGTGCCCGAGGTAACATCATTTTTTAAGTGAATACTTTAAGTGAGTACTTCTTTAGCACCGTTGTGATTTGAAACTCGACGAAATGAAAAATAGCCATAATAAAAGAGACAAACACCAACAATTTAATAGGTCTCCTCTATTTGCGGTGAGACATATCATGACGGTCTCCTCTTTGTGCGGTGTGGCTTTCCACTTTTGTCTACTTTAGTTTTCTGAAGTTCTCACCTCTAACGCGTGTGAATTGAATACTCAGATTTTTAAAGTGAAAACTTTTTTTTTACCGTTGTGATTTGAAACTCGAAGAAACGAAAATGCGACACTAAAAAGAGACAAACACATACAACTATAGGATTTAGCCTGCGAGAGAATGAGATAGAATAATCTTTCTTCTCTCTGTGCGGTGCTTCGTAGCCTCTTGTTGACTTAGTTTTCTGAAGGTTTCACTTTACCGCGTTTGAACCGCACACTTGTTTTGTTATTATTATTTTTTTTATCTAATATTGAAATCATTTTCATGGGCTTCGCTGGAGTCTAGGGATCGAACGACCTGATTTTCATTGACGACAACAGTTTTTTTCAAATGTATATATAAATCGATAACACTTCTCACACCACACTAGATAATGTCTTTCGTTGATTTTTAAGTAAGTAGTAAACTACCTACTACGACTTTTGAAGTAAGTAGAAAACTTCTTTAGCACCGTTGTGATTTGAAACTGGATGAAACGGAAGCTAACGACACTAAAAAGAGACAAACACATACTTCTATAGGATTTAGCTTGCGAGAGAATGAGATAGCAATAAAATATATATTTCAATATATTCAATATAATATGATGAATCCACAGTTCAAGGCAAGTCTCCTTTAGTCTAGTCTAGTGGTATAAACTGCCTGACGAAGATCAGCGGCCAAACATTCAGCAGATCAAGTATCGAATCATACATAATCCAAAAAAATAAATAAATTTTTATTTTTGTAAAATCAATATCCAATTTTCAAACCATTCTAAAATGAACAGGCAACAGAAAATACAAAACATGACGTCTAGCGTCTCCGAAGAAGAAACCATAAATACTAATAAGATGACCAAATGTATAGGAAAGTGAAAAATATTATGGCTTTAAAAAATATGTTTATATACACCAATAATCTTAATAATAATAAAACGCTGATTCTGAATATATAAGTTTTATTTAATAATATTGAACGTACAGTTTTTAAAAATATATTAAAAAGTGCATTTCTAATATTCTCGTTAAAACACAGCGTCAAGTTGGTATGCTGTCTAATGCTGTGTGGTGACGTCACAATGCAAGATTCACCTGGTGATCTTGAAATTGTGTTGATATGTATTGGGCAAACCATTAAACCTCAACAGTTCGTGTTTTTTATTTGGTTTATTTACATACTGTTAATAGAGATTTAAACATACAATAGTTGTTGGGTTTATTGAAACATTATTTACGCCTTCACATTTAAAATTATGACGAAAAAGGGCTGTATTTGCAGACAATCTGATATTCCCTGGATAATGTTTTTCAAAGGGACTATGTTAGTGCTGGAATAAAAGCTACTTAGTTTATAAATCATATTATTAGTTATTTTTGAAAGTCGTAGTAAGCTGAAATTTTTTTTGATAATCTACAGTAAATTTGGCCTCTTTGAGGTTATAGTCGTGTCATATTTGACATTTTGATTACCATAACATCGATCGTATTTTCGAATTGGTTTATTATCAAGGACTTTTTATACAAGTAATTAGACAATCGTCGTGATCAGTGTACTATATATACCAGTGTTTTGTATGTGTTATTCATAACACAATGTATTATGTTAGAGTAAAAGTCGCACATGAACACAAAATTCTACGGCTTACTATGTCATTTGTATTTGCAATGAAAAAGATGATTAATTGTTATTGTATTGCACTTAGGTACAATACAATAACAGTAGCGATGAGATGTTGATATTTTACTGTTTTTCTATATTAAATTATTCTTCACATTGATAAAAGAGTGCTTCGTAGTCTCCCCACTCTCGTCTACCATAGTTTTTTTTTTATCTGCCTTCACCCATTGGTTTTTTTGGATGCTCCGCTAGTGACATTGCGATAAAATTGATAAAGAGGAAAAAAATTCATGTCACATTCAGACGGTTTCCAACATATGAACTGACTTTCACGTCAGGCTTTGTCCGCGTTTTTTTAACATTAGCTCTACACAGAAGACAGTGAGGAAAACAATTACCCTCAAGGCCTATGTCATCTTTGTGGATGCTGTGTTAAGGGTGTATTTGGGAAAGGAAAGAGAAAGTTCTGGGAAGGAAAAATGTATGAGGGGTGCGTAGAAATCTGGGGATCAGTGTATCCAGGAGGAACGAACATACGAATCCATCTCTTCCACTGCGGTGCAAGACGATAGTCAAAAGGTCTTGCTCAAGCGGTCTCTCCCGAACCGAACAGGCTTGCCACGCAGTTGATGGGCAGACACATAATAAATATAAATAAATAAAAATGTTTAGTCATCAATAGATTTTTGTTTTTTTTAAATATACATTTTTTTTATCATCGATTTTTTTATGAAAAGGTCACTGCTCAGATACAATTCAGGATTTTCCTGGAAAGCAGCTGTTTTTCAGCAGCGCCTCCAATATAAAGCAGAAAATAAATAAAATAAAATAAAAATGAATAAAAATTAAATTGAATTAAAATAAAATAAATATTATTAAATTAAATTTCATTAAAATAATTAAATCAATATCAAATCTCTAATTCAACGCACACAATATAATACAATTTAAATAATAGAAGTAAAAAAAATACAATATGGGAAAAAAACGGGATATACACTTTAGAATGTAACGATTGTGACGCACAGTATGTAGTGATGACTACTAGAAATTTTGAAACTAGAATCAGGGAACATGAACTTCGTTTACGAAATAATAACTACTCCGAGTTAGCTAACCATTTAATAGAGTCAGGTCATAGCTTTAAAAAAGAAAACACAAATTTTCGAAAATTTCAAAAACACGAAGAATTTTTAAGTTAGTTTTAAGTTTGCTCGTGAATGACACGGATGTATCGAAACCAGTCGCAGAAAATTTAAAATTTAAGTAACAAATGTACATTAAAAATTAAAACTCTTTAAAACAAAAACAAAAATATATTTAATTAACAAATAAAAATGAATTAATAATTCATGTATAATGTATATTGGAATTCAAATTAAAGCCAATAATATTAATATTCAATGGTCCCCCTAGCAGCGGTACACACACCTTTCTCCTAAATTGATTTTATTATTTTATTGACTAATTGACTTTATTCGGTGGTTTCCTCCAACTCTTGGTCACATGCTATGTTTCCAGGTAACTGATTTATTTTCAACTGCCAGCTTTTATTGCAGAATTCCATTTTGGCATGGTAACATTACGTCACAACGTTGACGTGGGAAAGTAATTCCCGTCACATTCAGACACTGTCCATGCAACCCGTGCGACTGCCACAAGTAAAAAAGTGACTTGTGATTCAAATGATAATAATTATAAAATCAGCTCAAGGGCACTGTACAAATTTATAATATGTAGCTGGTTCCTGGCATGCGTTGCTATGCCATTAAAAGAAATAATTTTTTTATCCCTAAATGTTTAGCGTTAATACATAAATAAATAAATAGATATTCTCATGCGTCCCCTTTCCCTCCTGCGTTCCCTTTCTATATTTTTGTCATTGACTCCCCTCTCGTACGGCCCGTGTCCCAGTGACGCCTAGATCGCATAAGATGTTGCCTAGCTAGCCGAGCGGGGTGACCGGCGACCACGCAATTTTTTTCTAATACTTACATTTTTTAACTCGTAATATCTTTCGAATGGGATGTCCGAATTGAATAATTCAAAAAGATGAATAAAGGTATTGAAGCAGTCTTGAATATGAATTAATTTTTTTGTGAAAAGGATTAATACCAAGACACAAATAATGAGCCTTTTCTGGCGGCGGCATTTCAATTAAATTTTTAAAATAAAATTACACTTATTGAGGCATAACTATAATAAATAGACATGCTGTCGCGACACTTTTTGTAAATAATGATGTGTTCTGCAAAGTCGTAGTACATTTTTTTATTCTATCGTCAATAGTTTTCGCAGCGCACGCGATGCAAAGAATATTTAAGGTAATTTTTTTACACCTTGGGTTACATTATGTGAGTTTTAGTAAGGAAGCCTAATTTTTTTGAAAATATAATATAGCCTATGTCACCCGGGGATAGTGTAGCTTCCCTTCAGTGAAATAATTTTTCAAATCGGTTCAGTAGTTTCGGAGCCTATTAAATGCAAACAAACAAACAAACAAACAAATCTTACCTCTTTATATAGTGTCTTAGATTTCTACAAAGTTGTAAAGTTATTTCTCACTACAGACCAGACAAAACATTATACAACTTATGGCTAAAAAATTACATTCACCGGTTCATCGATCACTGATACAAAACTACATGTACAATGCATTTGATCAATATACGCGATGCTGCGTAAAAATGTATATAAATTATTTTATTAATGCTTTGTATAGGCAGAAAATATACAGCACCGTATTTACCTGGGAGGTCACTTGAGATTAACAGTGTTTATGGTTTATTTTGAGAAATTTAGATGGAATTTGCACACAGAGGACTTAATTAGGAATTCGGAAATGCCATCACTTAATCCTGGAATATTCGTACATCTTAACAATAATAAAATAAATGTATAAAACAATGCCCGGTTAGTTACACCATTTATATCTAGAGAACGGCTGGACCGATTTTTATGATCATTAATTTGTTGGATTTGATTCCGCCCGAATAGCAGAATAGGTATTCAAATATCGGAAAAATTCACGAAAAATATAATAATGTATGGAAAATGTATTTTGTATTGAATGAATTCTCACGTTTTGAAAGAGCTGCAGGAATATTGTGATAAGTATAATATTGAGCAGTGAGTGAATTCCAAAAAATCAAAAAAGTCAAATGTCAATACGCTGATTGTTTTGCTTTTGTTCTTAAACATATAATGCAGCCCCTCTTTCTTACGCATTAAATGTCAACAGTCAAAAATGGAACAAACGGTAAACGTATGTCTGCGCCCCTCTAAAAGAAAAATACAATCTTACTGATATTATAAACGCGAATTTTTGTACGGGTGTATGTGTGTTTGTTACCCTTTTATGGAAAAACTACTAAATGGATTTTAATGAAACCTTACAATAATATAGCTCATACATTAGAATAATATATAATGGTAAGATGTGGCGTTATAAAATTTGTAAAAATGAAAATGTGTGTATTTCATATATTTTAGCGATAGGGAGGAAAGGGAACGGAGGTGGTGGGGTTACCGGAGAGGGAAGAGACGAGGCAGGGTAAAGTGCGGAGAAGGTGGAAAGGTGAACATGTAGGGAAAATCAATTTATTTTTTTGAATGGCTTTGCAACGCATGCCGGGAACCAGCTAGTTAATATGTAATATGTTTTTTAATGAGCGTGTTTGTGAAAGCAAAATTTAAATTTATGATGGGCGGTACAATAGTACAATGATTTTGACTAAAATATTTATCTTACTAAAAGTTATTCGTCCCTCGGTAATAGACAGATTGATGTGTGAGGATTCGAATACTGTTAGACCATTCACTGGGGCAACTGGAAAAAAACAGATTGCAACTCAATCGCTATCCACAGGAAAGCAAATTGCGCATTTCGTTGGCGGTCCGCATACAGACAACTTCTCAAAGACCAATTGTCAAGGGCGACGCAACCAGCGCGTTTCAATTGCCTTGTTGACAGTTTTCCATAATTGCGCCTCACGACCTATCATGTTTTCGAGTCATTTGAGAGCAGGAAGATATTAATTTTGTTCAGGGGGTCGATAAATTATTTTTATATATTCAGGTTGATATTTGATGAATTATGAATAAATTATATGTTTGTAAAACAAGCAGATATAATTACTGAAATTGGAAAGTTGAGCTGCGCCGTGAATTGAGTTGCCAACCCGTTTTCGGTTTTCGAGAAAAGAGTATTAAATAAGTAGGTTTATCGATATGCAGGTACACGTGACTAAAGTAGGTAACTACCAACAATGCAATAACTTAACATTTAAAAAAAATAAGAATTAAAAATACTAAAACTTAAAAAACCATAAGGAACAAAAAAGTTTTTTCAAGAAAACTGGGCTATATAAATCTTCGTCCTTATTATAAACATTCTTACCAAAAAAATATTTTTTCAGATTCCTTAGATTTCGATATTTTCTGTTCGTAGCTAATATAAATTACTATCCTATCTTTACCCTGTTTATCAGAGGGAGAAAAACATTGGCTCTAATAATGCATTTTATTACATCACATAATATATGTGTTATAGTAAATATAACTAACTTGATACGGCTGTGAGCCTAGTATGACTACTGCACAAGAGTTTCAATCGCTCCCAACCGTCTGGAGCAAGTGAAACTATGGCATCCCCAATTAGGATATGTTGTGAAGCTATAAGAAGGGGAAGAAGATAAGAAAGAGGAATGTGGGAGAGTACCTAGCTATTCAGATGTGGTATCCAAATACGGCTAAAGCCTTTTCAAGCAGCGTTTCAATTTTCAATGGTGGTCGTACCCCAAGGCGATAATGACAGTAATTTCCACAAATGTACTAAATATTATTGTAAATGAATAAATTGTAACATTTGTGACCTCGCGACATTCGGATTGCTAGTCGAGACCCTTACCCCTCAACCACGGAGACCGTCAAAACTAGTTAAATTTAGTTTAATAATTTTATAGGTAAACTAGTTAAATTTCAACTTTTAATGATGTACATATCCAGTTGTTGTTTTCAAATGAAAGGATCATTAGTTTTAAGTCACTAGTTAGAAGTTTATAGTTTATGGGCGGTAAATTGGGGGATAGATTAATTCGGTTTAATTTCTTACCCCCCTACTAATAAACGTATTTTTAATTTTACACAACTGATAAACAACCATTTACCTTACATTAATAAAAGTATTTGTAAAAACTGTTACTTGAAGAATATTTTTAATAGTTGTCTTTTACATTTATTAATAAGCCATTTATGAACCATGAGCGATCTGCCTTAGCCAATACTTTGTCTCAGGAGTCGGCTTATCCTTTCCCAGTATTTCAATAATTTTCGAAGTGATACTTCTTTAGCATCGTTGTTATTTGAAATTCGGATGAAACGGAAATTACGCATTACAGTACCTACGAAGCGTCAAATTGCAATCATTGGCCGCTTTGATTATGATGTCACTTTTCAATTGGTTGAGATTGTTGAAACTCTGATGAAACGGAAATGACGCTTTATAGTACCTGCGAAGCGTCAAGCGTCATTTTGATGTCACTGTTCAAGGCTTTTATTGGTTGAGATGGTTGAAACTCGGATGAAACGGAAATTACGCATTATTGTACCTACGAAGCTTCAAACTGCGCTCATTGGTCGCTTTGATTCTGAAGTCACTTTTCAAGGTTCCTATTGGTTGAGATTGTTCTGGTGAAATTTCGCTTCTACCGCTTGTGAACTGCATTCGATTTTTTTTTAAAATTACAAATACATACCCAACACAAGTGAGCCGCTCCCAACTCGCAAATAAATCACAAAGATCATTAGTTGCCTCCAGACGTGCCGCACAACACACATGAACCGCTCCCAACTAGCAAATACATAATTAAGCAATCAATTAAAATCAGTTGTGACTATACCAGTGTATTCAGGCTTTCCTATCAATGTTCAAGTATTAATAAACTTACTTTCTACTCGGGAGCGACTCAAGTGCTTTTCCAGAATTTCAATCTTCTTTATTTTTAATCACCCTATCCCAACGACTTAATAAAATACCCTAAGACAGGACTTAACTTACCGATACAATTATACCACTCCAGTCAGGAGCACTCCTGTCCCGGTAAGTCCGGTACACCAGGGGGCACTGATTTGTAAGGACTTGGAACACGTGCTCTGAGGATGAGTAAGAGGTTGGATTTTAATCGACCGGTATACATGGCAACCTTATAAGCCAATATTGGAATTTTGGATGGGTAGGAATAAAGGAAATGATTGAGCTTTATTTTCTTTCTTTGTTTTTTTCCTCTTTCTTGGTGTCTTCTTTTTTCTTGCCTTTTCTGGGCTCTTCCTGGTTCTTCTGTTCTTTTCTCTCGCTTCTTGTTTCTTCTGGGTTCCTCTTTATTCTTCGTGCTTCTTCTCTACTCTCCTAGTTTCTTCCCACATATTACTGCTTCATCCTGCCTTCTCTTAGACTTTCTTGAGTCTTCTTCTATCTTCTTTTTCTTTATTGCTACTTCTTTGCTATTTTAAACCTTTTAAACATTTTTTTGACCCTTCTTGCTTCTTCTTATTTCTATCTTTTGATCTTCTTATCCCTTCTTGCTTATTTTTGGTTCTTATCCCTTCTTGTCACCTTTTGCTGTCGCTTCTTCTTAACTCTTCTTAGCTCTCTTAGCATCTCCCCACCTTTTCTTGGCTCTTTGTGGCTCTTCTTGTCTCTTTTGGACTCTTCCTGCCTCAATAAAATATTCTGTCCAAACAGTTTCATTAAATTTTGAAAAATTTTAAGCAACCCCCGACACATAAAATAGCTGTTGACCTTTAAATGCCTGAACAGATTTTCATGAATTGTAGCTATGTACCATCTCGATCACGTCAGCTTTTAAACAAAAAAAACGCATCATAATCCGTCCATTCGTTTAGGAGCTACGAAGCCACAGGCAGACACACAGACAGACACACAGAAAGTCAAACTTATAGCACCGCTCCTTGCATCGGGGGTTAAAAATAGCGGCCAAGATGGAACAAATTTATTACTTATCATGTAAACTGCATAACAATAATGGAAACCATTTGGAATGTAACGCCATTTTTGTTTAACCGTTTATACAAATTGTTCCATATGTATGTAATTGGATCGATGTGCCAAGTACTTCTAGTAGGTATTTAGTTTAGTCATTACTCTATCCACACAAATATAAATATAATATTTTCGAGTTAAATAATTTTCGCATCAGTGCGGTAATGAAAATGGAGAATTTTGGGAAAAACGTACTCGCATTTTACGCTCAAATGAATGGGGGGAAATTACGTGAAATGGATAAAACCTTTTGTAAATTAAACTAAAGGCTCGTGAAGATGAAAGAAGTTAGAGATTAATTAGTTAACTTTTTGTATTTTTATAAAGAATAAGATCTCGAAGTTGTTAAATACAGGGCTTCTTTTGTTCGCAACTTGTGCCTAGTTCACACGAGGAAAATATTATATTTGCCCAGGCCCGGCCCCATTGTTCTAGTGTGAGCAGAAGTTTGGAGGATAGGACAATGTACAAGACATTGTCCAAGAGATACAAGTGACAAGAAGCAGCGTGAGGAAAATGTTGTGGAGGCTATTGTTTCTGCCTTATAAATGTCTGGTTTACTTAGTATTTTCGCATTGAATTTTTGGCGAAACGTGGCTTAGTGGCAATTCAAAGTGCTCTAATGACATTCTCACTTTTATACTCCTGAGGGTATTCCACTTCGAATTCTTTAATGATCATTTCTGACAATCCCAGTGAAGATCTGCGCCCCATCCAATTCCTAATCGACAGTTTTTTTTCCTCTTTTTATTAGTTGTTCTTCCAAAAATTCCAATCCACAAAAGACCTAATATTGTTCGCAAACTATCTCGTAATGCACGTCGTCTTGTATCTGTTTTCGCAGCGTTCCGCGTTTCGACTGTAGTTCGAATTGTTGAATTGTCCCGTTGTCCCTTCCTGCGCAGTCGAGGCTGTCAAAAATATGGTATTGTCTCCTTTATTGTCCTAGTGTAAACTCGGCAACACATTGATTCAAATTAAAAGTTAATATTTTCCTTAAATGTTATAATATACCTAGGTATTCACACTTTCTGAACAATCTCAAATATACATATTTAATAACGTTTTAAAGATTTTTGTAGGCTTTCGTTGTTCAATATTATTTCCCACCATCATATTTGTTAATCGTACATAAGGATCCATTTGAGTCTCCGGCCAGACATTATGCGAGTGATAGAAGTGTATTGTAAGTATTTTCTTGAGTTCGAGGTGAGCTAATTTTTTTCTTACCCACAGAAATTGATCAAACGTTACCTTATTTTACAAGAATTCTTTCTGGAGCAGATCAACAATATTACTGGTCTGTCTGAGGCCAATAAGTACATAGGTCTTACTTTATTTGGCGACATCATACTACTAACTATTACGCACTTTCCACGGGGAGATAGAGAGAAAAGAAGGACCGCTACGCCACTCCGTCTTTATTCTCATTCAGTAAAAAAATGTATTTAATGCCTAGAGAGCTTTTTATATGATTGGTAGTACAATTTTAATACGACAGATAATTTAGAAACTTAAGAAGGAATAATAAAAATACTGTTAAATTAGATTTTAAAAATGCACACACTCATAAAAGCACTTTCATAAAAACTGAAAAGTATAGCGATTTGATAGGTTTACAAAAATACAATATGTGTTTAGGAATAATGCTGGAATAAATATTTTACGTGATGCAGAAAACTTGCCAATTTGATAAAAATAATAATGGGATAATTTGTAGAGAGCCGTTTTTTTTATCACCTCAAGGGCGCTGATATTAAATATGTCAACATCACCTAAGTACTGATTTCCCAAGGTGTGAAATCATTGTATCGGATAGTGGAAAATGTAGTTACGCTTATGAATGCTGCAGTACAATAATGTATTTTGTCTAGTTTTTACTGTGGATATTCGTAAGTTCATGAGTTGCAGGAGTTCGCAACAGTCGATTTTAGAGTTTAGTGTTGTGAATAAAAAGGTTAAATCGTTTAATTCATGTATGTCTTCTAATGAACGTATTTTTAAAAATATTTTATAAGAAATTATATTTTAAGTGTTATAGAAGGATATTTAATTTAACATTTATAAAACGCAATTTTTTTTGTTGTATTTGCTCAATGTGAATAATGTGAATTTAGTAAAATGAATTCCAAACACTGAGTAATATTCAATTCGGCTTCGAACTAGAGATACATATAATGGCTGATAAGGAATTAAAGTTTTTAGTTTTCTTAGTACGAAGCCTAGTGGTTTCATTCCTTTGTTTACAATTTGGTGGATATTATGTATGATAGGCGAAACATAGTTTTTCATTCAAAATAATTCCAAGATATCTCATTCCCGTTACTCTTTCTAAAGCTGTTGTTGATGGAATATTCGAATAAAACAGCATTTTTATTTATGTAGAAATTCAAGATTTTGCACTTTTCTACATTTAAAAATAAATTATTTTGAATGCATTATTCTTTAAACTTACTAATATTTTACTGTAGTATATGGCAATGATTTATGTCAGTTATTTTCTTGTATATCTCGATGCCATCAGCAAAGAGCAATACCTGGATATCGTTGATTAAAATGAGGAACAAAATCTGGTCAAGGTGAAAAATGCGGTAGGCCACTAGTAGCCCAGAAAGTTTTCAACATCCAAGTTTTTACTTTAATGAACAGTTCACGATTTAATAAGTAGCTAGTAAACATTTTAGCATGTTATCCCTCATTCCTAGGGCAAATAGTTTTTGGATTAGTAGTTTATAGGATCATGTATAGATTTGATAGTATCATGAGCCATCCTCGACTCTTGACATGATGCGACTCTAGTATTTATTTTTTATTAGTATCTATTGCAAAATTTGTACATAATGTATTTATAAGTTATATTATATTAAGGTATTATAAGGTACATTCTTTTTTTTAGGTATTATAAAGTACATGTTTTTTTTCACAGTTCTCCTCACTAGGGTTTCCTGTTCTGAGGCGGCCTGTAGTTTTTCCACATTTGGATTTAGTATCCAGTTGTCTTTACATGGCCTTCAGTATGTTTGATAGTTCATTTTCACTTTGTTCTCTCAACCATATTTTTACTTTTGTTTTAAATTTATTTATTTCTATTATTTTTTTTTGTTTGAGTGGTAGAGCGTTGTATAGTTTTGTCGCATTGAATTTCATATTTCTTTGTCCAAAAGATGTTTTCAAACTGGCTGTAGCTAGAATATTTTGGTTTATTGCCCTGGTTATGTATCTATGTTGGACAGTGGAGTATTCTGATATGTTTTTTTAAATTTTAAATAAAATATTCTTTGCATAAAGTTTTTGTATGTTGTAGACTTGAATGCTTTGAAACAATTCTTCTGTCGGAGTTTAGTTTGATTATCTTGTTCGTGCCATGTCTTCCTCCATGATATATAGGAGATAGGTAGTATTTGGTTAATATTATTATGATAAGAGCAATTATGAGATTCCCCGAGAGAACACTTTGAAACTTTAAATTTTACCCTCGTAGCCGAGTTTTCTTGATTTGGTTGACCATTGTATATAAAATAATGTTATCGAAAGTTTCACCATATATACCAGTTTTAAGAGGACATAAATAAATAACTCACATGCCTAACATAAAATTTGCATTTTTGCACTTTTCATAGTTTACCAAAAGACCACAGAATGTGCACCACACATCTAGGGATTAGTATGTAGTCGAGATTACTGCAGATAAACCTAGGTGTGTGGTTGATCGTAGCATTTTACCCAGACTGCAGGCGTCAGTGACGTCAGTGGTGTCAGTGGCGTCAGTGACGTCAAATGACTTGTGCGCCACTCGGCTAATCTAACGCTGATCCGTGATGACGCACAGCACCGGCTGCTGGAAATGGGCACTAAGATGTTAACTGTGCATGATCGGATCATTTGCTTAATTTATGCGTTGTGTTGCACAGAAGCATAATATGGTAGGTATATAGTTTCATGTTTTATTGGATGCATCACAAGTTTAATGGTGTGAAAATGAAGTTAAAAGTTTAGTGTTTGTTAACGTAGGCAGAAAGTTCTTGATTACATCGTGACAATATTATCTGTTTAATTACAATGAAAATCTTTTTGATGAAGATATCTCCTCAAGCCTTACGGCTGCGTGGTCTAGGGGTAAGTCTCTTAACTCGCAATCCGAAGGTCGGCGTGGGCAAATATTTTTTTTTTGTTTTAAAGAGAGACAAACATTCCCAGGTTACGAATAACCTGACAATATTTGAAAATCTCCTACTACCACCACAGTAAGCCGAAAACTGTTGCTTGAGTCGTGATGGAGGACTTAGTTAGCCGAGGAATCGAACTTGGATCGCCTGACCACTGACCGGTCTAATAATTTGTGTTATTGCACAATTAATTCATTAAAAAATATATATAGTAGGTATATTCGCCCTGGTGTAAGACCACCATTCAGAATTGAAGCTTTGCTTGAAATGGTGTTAGCCGTGTTTGGTGACCAGATCTGAATAGCCAGGTACTTCCCCACCTTCCTCTTCCCTATCTCCTTTTCCTCCCAACTACCTTTAGCCTCACAATATACCCCAATTAGGGACGCCATAGTCTCACTGGCTCCAGACGGGAGCAGCTGGGACTCTTGTGGGGTATTCATATAAATGCTGAAAAGTGAATGATCTAAAATTTTAAAACATTTTCTATTATTAATTGGTTTCTTTCTTGGTAGACACTGAAATTATGACAATCAGTCAGCTGATTGCGATAGGTTATTGGCCGGATGAGCAGAACCTTATTTTTGCAGAATTCCTACCTTGTATGTTACCAACGGTGTAAACTCGTAAACAGATTTTTAAAACATATTTTATATAATATAGTTTCTCTCCGGCTTAAACAAGTTTCAAAACTGTATTCTTATTGCACAAATCGCCATCTTGTCTTGTGTTTTGATAAATGATAAAATCCGCTTTAGAGCTCCATAACTTCTGATAGAAATAATGTTGCGTTAACCGTTTTGGGAGGCCACTGTCCCAGGAACCATTTATTCTTCTGCCGTAGGTCACCCCAGGTGGTTCGCTACGTTTGGTGTCTTAGAAGGTGTTCCCTGGTTCATGGGTGAGATCTTGGTAGCGGATAATTTAGATAAGACCCTCCACGCAGCAGGGTCTCCTGGGAGAAAAAATGTTTTTAAAGAGCCATACCTCTTTCCGTCGACCAAAAAAATGACCACAGTAAAGTTATGCAAATTTTGTAACGCCAAAGCTTTTCGAGAGCTTCAGTGGGATAAATGTGTTTAACTTTGTCACTTTTGATGAGATGATTTAATGAAGCGCTCTTGTATGACGCAGATGACAATTTATTGCCAATCACCCTGCAGTGGGTCTCAGGTGTTGGGTGACACCTCCACCACTCCCCCTGTGGCAGCTCCCCTCACAAGCTGCTCCCAACTTGGCCGCCCGATATCCCTCCGTATTTAGTGGATGTCTTGCGGGATCCAACAAAGCCAACAGTTTATCATAGTTTAATCCATTTATGGTTATGCAAACAGGTGAAACGGGAAGTGAAAGTTAGCGAGTTAAACTCTGTAATCAAACAATGAAATATTATGGGTGTCTTTAGCCGTTAACCGCACTTAGTTCACTTACTTCCAAAGGCGCCTTTGTTAGACTCGGTCCAGTCATTTGTCAGACTTTCTATAATATACCCGGCGTCTTTTTCCAAAGTGCTATTGACACGTGCCTTCCGCCGCGGTCGGTGCGCGCTCCGACTCCTGCCGAACTGGAACTACCTAATCGTGGGAGATAATTTTATGAATTATGATGACATTTTCGAACGAAAAATTATTTATCAAGTTTTTACGTTACTTCTATTGATGACCTCAGCGGCCGAACGGTCAAAGTCATTAAGAACAACCAAAAACTTTAATTCCATACAAGCCATTAAATTATTATATGTATATCTAGTTAGAAGCCTATTAGAATATAACTCGGTAGTTTGGTCTCCATCTTCCAAAATTCAAATTAATAACATTGAGCTAATACAAAAAAAAATTCTGCGTTTTATAAATTTTAAATTAAATATCCCATTAGAAGACTTAAAATCTAATTTATTATAAAATATTCTAAAAATACGCACACTAGAAGACAGACGTAAAATAAACGAATTAATATTTTTATTCAAAATAATTAACTGTAAATTTGACTGTTGCGAACTCCTGCAACTCATAAACTCACGACAGTAACTACACGACAAAATACACTATTACGTAGCATTCATTAGCGGAACTGCATTGCCCACTCTCCGATACGACGATTGTACTTAGGTGATGTTTACATATTTAACATAAACTTGGCGAATTTTGTTGATCTTGTATAAAACTTTTTCCAAAACTATTCTTAAACATATCTATATTTTTGTAAACCTAAGAAATCGCAATTTTTTTGTTTTTTTATGACTTGTGCTTTTTTATCTAATTTTATTTTTATTATTTCTTTTTCTGTTTAAAAATCATCTGTCATGAATTAATTGTACTACTAAACATGTAAAAGCCCTTTGGACGTTAAATAAATAAATAAATAAATAAATAATAAATAATAATCCCCGGATGTGAAGGTCAAAGGTTAGAAATTATCAAATAAATTTTATTAATTTGTCTTGTGATATTTCACGTCATAAATTAATTGCTATAGTTCCAGAGAGGTGGATACTCCCAATATCTCCCTGGCTGAAAATACGGTGATGTATTGTTCTTTGCGGATTGATTCCTTATCAAACCGTAATATGTTGTTCCTTAAATACTGGGCCCTTTAATCTCCAGTATTCCTCGAATGTTTATAAGATTGAAAAGTACTTAATATACTATAAGTTTAGGTATTGTTGGATATATCTAATAATATGAGAGCACGCGTTCGTGAAATTCCGCTGAAGCTCGGTAAAACCGAACTACTGATTGAGACATCAATGTGACATATACCACAAATACCAATGAGAAACGAAACGAGAAATGGCTTTAGCTTTGTTTTATGTTGCGATCTGAGTATGCCGTTACTTTCCAATTTTCATCCATCTTCTTCCCCTCTCCACTCCCTACCATAGCCCCACTAGCTCCAAACAGTTGCTGTAGGTACCTTTATATTGCAAAATAAGGAGAAATGTATTTATGTCTGGTATGTAATATAAGGTTCGAAGACAACTTAACAAAGTGGCCTTTCGACACCCTTTGAAAAGTAATCAAAAGTGATGAAAAAGAATAACCCATAACCTAACCCCTAATGACTTTTTCGGGAGTGATGATGTGCTACTTTGTTGAGTTGTCCGGTCCCCGTAACATAATATGTTATCACTGAAACAAACAAAAAGATTCAATAATGACAGTACACGAAATACTTTTTTTAACGGCCTTCTAAACTCGGTTACTAAAAATATTGGCCTAATGTTAGCCCTCTAGTACAAAAATAGTCCCCAGCGGCTACTGGTGTTGTCCAACCTGTCTATTATTGGCGATGAGATATTGCCCAATTTAACACATGTGTACCTTTTGTCGGTATTCATTTGAGTTAGGTTGATCGAAATGGTAAATGTTGTTTTAATGTATAACAAAAATAACCACCCACCTACAAAGAGAGCATTTTATATATTGTGTGAATCGTTATATGTATTATTATTATTTCAAGTACTTTAATAATACCAAACCTACACAGTACACACCTATTGGTTTAAATAATAATTTATCGTTTATATCAGGACGATAGACCAGCAAAGAAAAAAATCTACAAATAAGTGTTAATTACATTTTTTTCCTCGAAATTTTAGATTGTACTATAATTAACCAAATAAAAATTAAGGCCCACTAAACAGTGGCGGAGAATTTAAAAATCATCGAAAGATGGTCTTGCGATCATACCCTTGTCAATGTACAGGGCAATTCCAATGAAGAAGATTGATTATCCCTATACTCAATTTCATCTGAATATCTATTTTGTTACATTCAAAATTTGCTAAAATATATTTATATTCAAATTATGTACTTTTTATAATAAGTATTTACTTATTTTAATTATTTCTAAGCAAAATAAGTGTGTAAAAAAAAACTCAAACATATTAGTTTGAAAAACCGTAAATGTATTACGGTCTTTCAAACTAATATGTTTGAGTATTTTGATAGTATTTTGATTTTATTTGAACTAAAAATAAAATTCTGAAAAGTAGCTTTCCTAGAAAATTTATTGATTTATTTTACTGTGTGATTATCTAAAATGTGTGTCGTATAATACAACATTTGGTTTAAAAATATTACAAATCTGCCAACGACCAACGGTATAACCTATTGTTATAAACATCAACATACTCTTTCAAAATTTAAAACAAAGCTTCTAGATAAAATAACCATCAACAAATTTATATTTTGTGTAGAAAAGAGTCGATACGTCAAAAATATTACTATAAAATGACATATTTCCGATTGTATCTGGTTAATGACTAATAAATAAATATAAATTAATTTTTTAAAAAGAATAACTCTCTTTTTATAACTTTTGAAGGTTATTCACATTCTTTAATGATATATAAAATTGTGTAAATTATAAGAAGTACCGGTAGCATTAAGCGCATAAAAATAATGGTCGTTAAACTCTACCTAATGCGTGAGGTTGCAACGTAAAAGGGTGTTTAAATAAATCTGAATAAATTGTAAAGTTTCGACAAATTTTAACTTACGAAGTGCTACGCGTTTACAGCGTAGCACTTCACATATCAGAGGGGCAAGTACGCTGAAAATCTACCATGCAGCTTATGGTAAAAATAAGCAATGACGAGAGTAGATTTACACAGAGAGAGTTGAAAGCGGAGATCTATGATCTTAAAAAACAAAGGAAAAAGTTTCGTGCGCGCAGACCTTCCATAATCGTAGAGGAACATTAGGAGATATCTCTACAAATCTTCATGGACACTTTGCAAAAGAAAACTTAGGTTCAAGAACAATTCAAACATTAGATGTGACCAAAACCAAGAATGATGTTTTTTGGATTACGATACGTAGATTAGATATCCAGTACTTAGCCAATGGATGATTAAATTTCCAAAAAAATAATTATGTAAATAAAACAAAAATCTTTAAGAAATCGATTTGAAAACCATTTGCATTTCATCCAAAAAATATATTTTAATCCGATTGCATATAAGTAATTCTGTTTTTGCGGAAACATAAATTAGATATAGCACATCCCGTAGAAAAGTGTCGTAAGTCAAAAAAGTTAATTTTACAGGAGAGCGAAAACAATGAATGCATGATGAACAAGCGGTCATACTAGCGACATCTTGTGGAGATGGAGCGATCTAACTTAAATACGGTTTTCGTGGGGTACGGTTTTCGTAATCAACTTTACTTTTCAGAGATTAGGCGTAAAATAGAATATTTTGACTTACGATACTTTTCTACGGGATGTGCTATATCTAATTTATGTTTCCGCAAAAACAGAATTACTTATATGCAATCGGATTAAAATATATTTTTTGGATGAAATGCAAATGGTTTTCAAATCGATTTCTTAAAGATTTTTATTACAACGGAATGTGCGACATAATAAATATTGAATAAATCGGCTAGGAAATATAAATATGAAAACGTACATCCCACTTTCGTGGCTGTACAGTTTGGTCACTATTAACTATATTTATTTTGTTTGTAGCTTCCTCTGCTGAAGTGATCCTTGGAGGATTGGCGAGGTTGCCCTGTGACGTCACGACGACCCTCCCCGGAGACCGAGTGTCACTGGTCATATGGTACAGAGAAGGAAGACTTTCACCAATTTACAGGTAAAATCACTAGATATTACGTGAAATATTAATAAATGTAAATTGTTAATAGGACTGGCTGGATTATTCCATATTTATTTAGAATTGATCGTGAAAAATCACGGGATGTTATAAATTCAATTTTAAAAACGACTTGATTACTTAATCTTCACACATTCAGTTCTAACAGTAAAAATTACAACACTTAATTTGAAAGTAAATTTCAGTTCATTGAGGGTAAATAATTTAATACGGGAATAACGCACAACGCAAACAACTGAAAAATTTGCATGTTTTCATACATCATGTTATAAATGTTCCCAAACCTAAAACTTTATTTAGGAAATTTTAATTGAGTGCGTGTTATCTTTTAAAAGAAAATGTCTTAGAAAATTTTAAAAGTAATTAATTTTTCTCCAAACAAAAGCACCTACTTAACTGCATTTTTATTAGTTTTCTAAAATGAAATTAAAATATTATATTACAGAAAGGGTGTAATTTTTAATGTTTTTTTATTAGTTATGGCCGTTGTACACGACATCTTTTTTCAGACCGATTCCCGTATAGAGACCAAAGACAAAATTTTTCGCTTTACGCGATCGCTATTTTCATCTCTTTTTTTTCATATATACAATTTCAATTGGCATCACAGCAAACAACAAATGAACCATATTGTTTGCTATGATGCCAACTGAAGTCGTACATATGAAAATAGAGATGAAAATAGCGACGCGTGAAGCAAAATTTTTTGTCTTTGGTATCTATATGGAATCGGATTAAAAAAAGATGCCGTGTATTGTCAACTTTAAGCCTTGATTACATTGAGCGAGTTTACAAGCTCGGCTCGATCAGCTAGTTAGCTTTCTCACGAATTTCTCCAAGACATACTCGTATTTCTCGAAGTCTAAAAGCAAGTTAGGTTTTTGTTAAAAATTATTGACTACCTTAATTTTTACAAAAACCTAACTTGCTTTTAGACTTCGAAAAATACGAGTATGTCTTGGAGAAATTCGAGAGGAAGAGAAAAACATTATCAAAAACTTATTTTCCAATATGAAAGAGTAACTATTTATTTTTATAGAATATACTAGCAAGCAAACATACATTCATTCATATATTCATAGATTTCCGAAAACTTTTTGATGTTTTAATTTCTATTTTAAAATTTTCAAACTAGCTTAAAAGTAATATAATCAACCAAAAATATGTCCACTTTAATTTAAAGGTTGTAGTAGTCAGGTGAAAGATTAATGAGCCCAAAAACGCTTATATCAGTTAGTTGGTGACGTTACAAAAGTATCGCATATTATACCTAAAATCGGGACAAAAAATCGAAAATAATAATTAAAATTATCCTTGCGTTGTTGCCGCGTGAAGTCTAGTTTGGTGAACTCAAATTTGTATTGAATTCAACTACTAACCCATATGTAATATAAAAATTTTAGAAAAAATAATTTTAATTAACCAATCCTGAAGAAGATAACATTGTTATTGAAACATGTCGATATTGTTTATTAAAAATTGGTTTATACAAAGTTATCAGATATTAATTAAAAAATAATTTTAATTGCTTTTATCAAAATTGGAACCGATTTGTCAAGAATTCAGATTGTCACGTGATTTTTGACGGATCAGCGCTAGTTTTTAATACAACACGGTATCCCAACTAATACACTTAATACATTGACCAGCTTTGACGCCCGCGATGCTAAACTGTCCAAGGGCTCGCACTGGGCGGACCAAGACGCGCTGGGCAGCCGCTCCAACTTCAGGGTCGGGGCCAAGCCTGTAGCGCTGCTGCACATCGAGCAAGCCAAGTCCACTGACGGGGGCGCCTATAGGTGTCGGGTGGACTTTCAGAAGTCTCCTACACGGAATCACATGGTTAACTTAACTGTCATACGTAAGTCTTTTATTATATCCTAGTCTGCCAAACTAATAACAACGCAACGTATTCCGTTTCTAAATACAGAGAGAAAACCCTCAGAGAAATCGTTTTCCTTCGATAGCTTGAAGCTAATTTCTTATACCTCAAATTTTAAATGGAAATGAATTAAGTACAAAACAAAATCCATATTTGTTTGGTTACAAATACTGTGTCTCCTGAACCTGCCGTCCCAAAGATATTATAAACGTATTATAATATATTGTTTATTCTCCAGTCAATGTTGATGAGACCATTTATTATATCTCCTTCAACAGAATTCATATTTATGCTTTGTGTAAGTCCATGCCAACATATTAATCAGTATATTATGTAGGTGCATCAGACAAATACTATAATATGAAACCAAAAGCTTATCTTTATATCACAAAATCTAAATTTCGAAGGTCTGCAAACATTCAATATCAGTTTTCTCAGTGTTATGATTTATGGAGATATATTATTTTAACTCTAAGCTATCGAATCATATTTGAAATATAACAAAAACATTGGTTACAACAGAGCTCTCAGCTACAAAAAAAACATACAAAGACAATGTCGTTCGGCTTAGTAGAGTTATAGAGACTAGTTTCTAATTACGATAAGTTTAGTTAAAAGACATCTCAACAGTAAAATTAAATCATTTGCTATCATAACCGATCACATGTTTGTAAATACTTATTAAATTTTTAAATTACTATTTATTATACGATGCAAAATATCACATTGGATACTCCCTGATACTTAGCAAAATTTTGAATCAACTTTAGTTCAGACTGATGAAAGCGGTTGTTTTAACTGAAGTATTATACTTCCAGTTGAATATAACATGTTTTTCTCCTTGAGAAAATGTAATATAATATAGTATGTTTTTAATATAACATGTTTTTCTCCTTGAGAAAATGAAGACGAGTACCTCAGTAATCTCTCAGAAGTATTATATTCCTTCAACTAATTATTTAGAACACCGAGCATTTCGATGTTCATGCGCAACATTTTCAGAAAACCAACACCAGACTAACCTCTACTAATGATCTTGTTAGCACGAGAAACATTATTCTGACATACTCGTATTATTGTGTTTTTTCTAGTCCCCGTTGAAAAATTGTCTATACTAGACGAACAGGGTTCGCATATTCCCCATTACATACTGGGCCCTTACAATGAGGGTTCTGCTGTCAACATAGTTTGCGTAGCTACTGGAGGTAAGCACCTGTTTTATTATATTACTCCAAATATTTTAACCCAAAACATACTTATATTGCCTACAATAAAATTTAAATTATTGGGTTTGATTTATTTCTTTTTTTGTGACCTTAATATCTAAAACTTAAGCACACATTTTGGTACTTCACGAGTATTTACATGTTTCTGTATTCATTGATGTATATTCTGATATTCGCTGATGACTTACGCAATTTACAATTTCTAGTGATGAATCATTTATTTACGTTTTATGGTCTCTGATGAATTCGTTCTGTTAATTTAAAACATAATTGTATGTTTGCAAGGACGTCCACCCCCGAGGGTAACGTGGTGGCGGGAGAGCGCCCTGCTTGACGAAAGCTACGGACTTCTTCCAGAAAGAAGAACCCAAAACATATTGAAACTTGACGCTATAAGACGACACCACCTGAACGCGGTACTCACATGCCTCGCCGCTAACTCCGATCTTACTCCGCCTATCTCCAGTGCTGTGACCCTGGATATGAATTGTAAATATTGCATTGAGAATACATAATTAACCAAAAATACATCACTTAAATACATAAATGTATACCTTTAATTCAATTAGATAGAATACGCAATTAATAAATTCATATAAATATCACTCCTTGAAGATAAATAAATTGTAATTTCTGCTTACCAGTTATAAATATTGAATTGACTGGGTTTTTCAGGGATCATACTTAAATCCCTATCTCTTATTTGCAATAGTTAGTTTTAAAAAGATCCCTCTCTGCCTATAAATTATAAATAATGCATTTCATTTATTCGATTCGTGAATATTGTATTAACTGTGCTACTATAGTTTCTAATCAAACTGGTAGCTCTAACCCGATTAGCTCGCACACATAATTAACCATACGAAAGATCCCCTCACCGATGATGTTAATATGATATGTGCTAATTAATTTAGAACTTATCCCAAATGAGCATAACCGGGTTAGGCCTAACAGAATACTAATGAGCAGGCACTTTGTTATATAGGTGCCTTAGATCATAGGCGATACTCGCCTACCCATATCACTTAATGTTAATGCGATAAAATCGCAGGTGATAACACTCCAGTATAAATTACGTATTAATGTTCGCACTTTGTATGTCCGCAGTGAGACCCCTGTGGGTGAGGTTAAGAGGTGAGAATAGACCATTATCGGCCGATAATACCTACGAACTAGAGTGCGAGGTCGTTGGATCGAGACCTCCTCCCACCGTTACTTGGTGGAAAGGAAGTATCGCCATGAAGAACTCACGCGATACGGTAACATTACTTACTCACTTCATTTTACCAATATACCATACATGGATATTGTACTTGTGCTTAGATCAAACTTTAAAATGAGAATATTGACAGTAAAAGATAATTTCTAAGTGCAAACATGAATGTTACTAGTACCAAGTTTATTAATTTTCATGCATTACATCCACTTCTACAATGTGTTGTGAAAAGAGTATCAATCAACTTTTAATTGTCTTAATAATATTTACACGAAGAGGTTAATGACTGCTACAAAGTGAGGCCTCACATGCCTCAGAAATAATCTCATTTTTTAATTAGATTTAAAAATAAACTGCGATCTTCTGTTTTGTTGGTAATGTGACTAAAAATTTTCAGACGAGTGCTGATGGTAACATAACCGTGAGTGTGTTAACTTTTGCTCCAACCATTTCCGACAGCGGCAAGTACTTGTCATGTCGTGGAGTCCAGGGCCTAATACCCGACAGCGGCTTGGAAGATGGATGGAAACTGGACATCCAACGTGAGTCCACCTTCCGAATAGATTAAACGCAATGCAAACACTTGATAAGTACATTATAGTTTGTTCTTGTGCTAACTTTGTTTAATTCGGCAGATGTCCCCCTCGTATCCCTCGAGTTGGGCAGCAGTCTTAACTCCACTATGATAAGAGAAGCAGCCGATGTGTATTTTGAATGTAACATCAAGTCTAACCCTTGGATATATCAAATCCGTTGGATGCACAACGTAAGTGTATTAAGTTATCTTGGTTTTACGTTTTCAGTAAAAGGTTTGGTTTTTCCTAAATCAATATATCTCAAATAGATAGACTATTTAAAAAAAACTTTATTAGATCCCCACTTTGTTCAGAATTTGTATTCAACTTACTTTGTCCAAATTTTTTTCCATTTGTTGAGTTAATGTATATTTCGTGTTCCTCCTTTTGTATTCAAATCTCATTTGATAGATTTCAAACGTTTTTCTTTCTGGGCGGTTGTAAGATCGACTCGACGTTAATACAACGACGCAATAATTTGAATACATTTAAAAAATTATGCTGAAAATACAAAATATATTACGATTTCTAAAAAATATTTTTTCACAAGTAAAATCATTTTGGGATTTAGCTTATTTTTGTTTGTATTTATATCGTTTTTTTTACATTGACATAAAAAAGATTATGTGCAAGTAATACCGTTTTTTTTAATAATGAATTAATCGTGTTTTTTTTTCAATTGTATGAATGAATGTAAACTATCTAAAAGTGTTTTTTATATTACAGGAAAATAATATTTGCATTGTCCTTTTGCTATTTTATGCGACTGCATTAATATGTACCTTATTTTTGCCATGCGATAACTTACTTGTATTTCTTAGAACAAAGCGAATTGTTTGTTTTCTCTATTGCGACTGTGTGATTTTTTGGTGAAACAGCTGCCAGTTAAAGCGACTTTTCTTACAGCCACAGAAATATTTAACCTTTGTTCAGGGGTTTCGTCAGCGAAATATTCATCTTCTGATACACCATTGTTGAGGAATAAAATTTCTTCAAACTTTACAAATATGCCATTCAATAATAATGTTTTAGAAATGCAGTTGCATTTTTAAGCACCCCCTTAAAGCTGAGGTATTAATGTTTTCACTAAATAATGCATGAATCCTTAAAGATTTTAGTGAAATTTGGGGAGTTTTCTGAATAATCGGAAGGAAAAAAAATGTCGAGGTTTCATGAAGTTTTAATTATTGATTAATGTAATTCAGTGGGTCAAAGTAATCAAATGGCCACTCAACGCCATTTCGTTTTTTGACTGTTGAAAGCCGATTCTAACGAAGAGTTGTTAAAAAAATAATAATTCATCAAATTTTAAGTTACTTTTCAAGTTCTGTGATTATTTCAGTTTTATGAAGCAACTGGCCTGTAATTATGTAATAACGGAATTGGAATAAAACCTACACAGAGCTTGAAAGTTAACTTCCAAATTTAATGAATTGTTCAAATTTTTTTAAACAAACCATCCTAAGATAAGTTTTTAGGTTTCCACGGCCAAAAGCATTTTCATTGTTAGTTTTTGAGATGTTATGCCGTGTTGCGCTATCTCCTTCTTTAGCCGACGTTTCGGACAGCGTTGCAGTGTCCATTATCAGGGCAGATCCGGTAGATCCGACGACATCGTCGGATCTACCGTATCTGCCCTGATGATGGACACTGTAACGCTGTCGGAAATGTCGGCTAAAGAAGGAGATAGCGCAACACGGCAAAACATCCCAAAAACTAACAATGAAAAAAACCATCCTAAGTTCATTTCAGCTTTTGAACATATTGTGTTAAGCAGAAAAGGATAACTATTATATTATTAAGCTCGTCATAGAATGATGAAACGTAGCTAGCATCGGCTTTTAACAAGGACCTTTGAAAAGTCAAAAAAACAAAATGGCGCATTTGATGACAATTTCAACTGGGCCTTGATCGTTCTATGACTGAATTTTCCACCCACGGCTACGTTGAAAGAATAAAAATAATTTACTTTATTTTACAATCATTTCAAAACTTCCCCTTAAATGTTTTTACGACAGATGAAGTAATTCGTTGAAACTTAATATTTTTTTTAAGCGTGAAATGCTTAAAAGTTTTCTTTTAAAAACCCTTGAATTTAAAAGCAAAATCAATTCTAATCATCTCGTCACAACCTTTACTGAATCTAACCGGAAAGAAAGCTTTGTTGCAACTTCATTTTGTTGGAATTTTTGACATACATTACGTTTTGGTGAACTAAAAATACAAAGTATGTACTATTTCTATTTTTGAGACTGATAATTTATGGTGGAATTCCATTATAATATGTTTTTTTGCGAACTAAAACATAAGATAAATACTTCATGAATTGAGGTCAGTCCTTCCTGTTAAGAAAGTTCCCTAAGCCTTACTCAAATCAAGAACCTGACAAGCAATACCTATATCAGTATCATGACATCAGTGTGTTAATAAAGAGCCGCCTCTGCATTGAACAGGGCAAGCAGCTGTACAACAACGCCGTGGACGGCACGCTGGTCAGCAACCAGTCACTCGTGCTACAGAACGTGAACCGCAGCCGCTCCGGCCTCTACACCTGCGTGGCCAGCAACCGAGAGGGTGACGGCGAGAGCAACCCCGTGCAGCTGGACATCAAATGTACGGTCACTGTTCCTTCACTATAATATTGCTTTTCGTCACTATTCTAATAATGTCTTTGAGGTCATATCAGTATGAAGTAGTCATGTATTATGTTGCACCTCCGTGTTCTGACTGTGCGTTCTGTACTGCAATGCGAAATATGAAGCAAAACGCATATTATAGTAGTCCCAGAGAGAGGCCGTACATGACGTCAACGGAGATCGTTATGAATTGCTTATATAAAAATCTTTCTTTTTACACGTCTTGTATGAAAACGAGAAAGACAGAAGTTATTAGAATTAAGACGTCACGTACGATATTTCTCTGAGACTACTATTCCCAACTTCTCCAGCACATAAAAAACTTTTTTCACTTACTGAAAAAATGGGACAAACATCGGACCATGTCATCTGTTTTTTGTTTGTATTATTTTTATTATCAAAATGCTGTGATGGAAATGACGATGTATGAAAATTGTACTTCGACCCATAAATGTCAAACCATGTCAGTTTTTTAGAGACACAATAAAACAGGATATGTATGCTTATTTTTTGGATTATTGTAACGCTTTCGATTGGCGTGATTCAGTTCAAACCTAATTTTAATTCCTTATTGGTAGTTATACGTAAATTTCGCAAATAAAAAATCGTGATTTCGCATTTTAAAAAACTCAAAATAGAAAATTTCGCATTTATTTCGCAAAAAAAATACAATGTTAAAAACTCAATTAAAAGACTAGCATTGTTGTAATTTCTACATTTTCATATTTCATTGTTTGCCTGCGATCAGTTACGACAATGTTGTAGATACTAAAGTACCTCTCGTCATCAACACTATTGACAGGGCAATTGAGACATTGAATAGCTGCTTTTGCAAATCCAGGGTAGCAAGATTTTGATGTAACTAAAACTTGCATTACATCCACAGGAGCTTCTTGGCCGACCAATCGAAGTAATTGTCTGTGAAAATGAGAGTACCCGTCAATTAGTTCTTCTTGTGGTACACTTTTGAAAAACGGAAATTTCGCGAAGCTTTCCACTATGGAATTTGAATTGACAAACCACTCGCCGATAATCACTCGCTCGCTCCTCATCTATGCAACAACTCGTGCCGTCTCTGTCTGTTTTGAACAGAGTTGTAATAATTGTTAGCGCGTCTGATCAACATTTGAAGCATGTAACATAAAAAGGTGCGAAAGTATTTAATTTTAAAATTTCGCTGTTATCGCAAATAAAATGCAGATTTCGCTTTTATCGCATCTATTTCGTAAAAACGAAATTTACGTACCCTTACTTATTGGCTATCGCTGTGGGCCATTGATAATGAAACAAATGACAAAAATGCAGACTTTAATAACAAAATATGGCAATAATTTATGTAAAAATCAGAGCAAGTTAAATATTATTACATTGTTTACCCATTTAATTCATATCGATAAATTGACTAAAACCCACAGCTGTTAGATAAACTAGAGAAGCTGCAGCCTCAACATATGAATCATTGTGAAACGATTTTATATATAGCGGTCGTTTCGCTCTTTCGTTTTTTGATACTCTGTATCTAATCGTTATTTAAATATGCACCTAAATATATATTAAGGAATAAATAAATCTATCTCGTTTTAAAGATCTATTTCACCAATTTATAGAAATCGTGATCAATTGAAGCTTAAATATTTTTTACCATACCATTATATTTCAATGATTGACATTTTCTTTCTTTGGGTCCATACTTTAATTTACTTAAAATCTCCATTACAGAAATTTTACGACATTACTATTTTTAACGAAGGTTGTCTCGATTGAACAAAAAATACCTCAAACATAAAATAAGCCTTATTTATTAGAGGTCAACTAAAACATAACGGCCATTTTAATTCTCTCAAATTTCATATTTTTCGGCAACTTGACACTAAATTGCTCCCTAAACTAATAAAGCAGCCTGTTTTTGTTGGAAGTAGAATATATTACATTTACTTACACTACCACCTTGGTCATTGGTCTTGTCAGTAATTGAAGATAATTTTGTATGTAACTAGTAAAATACTAAAAGCATTTTTTTTAAATTTCCAACTAAATCTCGTATAATGGGATTTAAATATTTAGCATGACGTAGTTCAAAAGCTTAAACGTGATAATCTACAATATAAACTTTACAACATCTATAAAAATGTCAATCTTTTAGTACTCTCGTAAAACTAAACTAACAACCGCGTTAGTAATTAAATTATGTTTAGATATTAACATTTATAGGAAGTTTGGACTGCGCTTGCTGCGGCTGCGAATGTGCGAAGTTTGTATTGCGCTGTGGAGCCGTTGCAGTTAGTGTCTTGACTTTAATTTAAATTTTACGATTTTCTGAACACAAAGTTTTTAGGCGATATTTTAACCGCGGAAAAGCTATTTATCTCAAATCCAATTTATTTCATTAAAAAAACCTATTGAATTTACTCTCAGGCTGTTCCAGTATAAAAGAATTCGCTTCCTAGAAATGTGAAATTTAAAAAAATGTCATGGCATACAACTTGTGAACTTGGTTAGTGGCTAAACTGAGGATAAATTGAACTATCTCTCTCTGAAATTGAATTTTTTTTTATTAAGTTTTAGGAGTGCATTTATCTCAAAATCGGGCTCGGAAAAAAAAGATTTTGATCTTTTCGACCACTGTGCTACAGATAAATGTTGTAATATTTTGGTTCCTACATTTGGTTCTAATATTGGATGACGCTGAATACAGTAAAGAGTTTCTCGCAACCACCGATTTAAAGAAGGAAATCGTCCGTGCTCGCAATAGTAATTATACAATATGAAAAACATGTGGGGAGAAGAAGCCACGAGGGAAATAAGAATGACTTCAGACTAATAGAAAAACATCAAAAGTCAGCTGCAAATCGCATTTGGAAGCGTAACAATACGAAAAATACTAACTAACATTAAACAGTTAGTTTAGAGTACTGAAAATGGAGACCAAAACAGGATTTGGCTTATGGGGAAGTCTTGCAGCCATCGAAGGCACTACGTCGACACATGTTACTGATTTACTGATGAAAGAATTATATTATCCTACGACTATGGACCAAAAATACTACTTTAAGACGCTAGTAATTTAATTTTCTTTCTTACTATTTTCGGAGGAACGTTAGGAGGAACAACTACGACTGCATCTGATGCGAAGCGATTTTAGTTTAGATGGCGATTCTTTAGTAAAGCGTTTATTCAGTCGTGCAAACCTGTGAAGTGTTCATTATTGTTTCTCTTTTTATGAATATCTAAATGAAGTAAACCAAGTTAAATCCCAGTGCTTAAACAAGTCATTACTCTTTGGAGAAAAACCTACCCTAAGGAGGCTCCCAAGTAGTTCCACTAATGTTATAACATCTGGCATAAAGAACAAAAATATAACTAATGCTAGTCTCTTTTTTTATTCTTTTTTCATCATATATGAGAGCTTGGCTAAGCCCACAGCCATGCATGTGAGACTAGTTTAACATCCAAGCTTTATCAATATATATGCTTCCACATCAAAATAAATTCGATTGTGTAAATGATAGTTCTAATTTTTCAACAAAATCACTCGAACCGGGCTGAAAAAGCAATATGACTTTATTTACAAAGTGTTTACTTTTTTCAGTGTTTGCATTTTAAAATGTTTGCGTTTCCACAAACAATAATTCATTCTGCAAACGTTTTTAAAGCATTGTATTAATTTCAATTAAGCAGTTATTAATTTTATTAATTTTAAGCAGTTATTAATTTTAATTTTAAAAAAAATCCAAATGATAAGCGAAATTCAATACTGTCCAAGATGTCCACAAAACAAGCGCAGCGTCCCAATAACTATTAAAAGTGTTATGTAAAACGAATGACTTTAATGATAATGTTGGATCTGTCTAGTTGCTCCAATTTGCCGTCCAGGGCAGATCAGGATATTGGGCGCCGCGCGCAATGAGCCAGCCAAGATCCCGTGCGAGTTAGAGGCCAACCCGACCAGCGTCAACTTCACGTGGAAATTCAACACCAGCGACTCCGAGCTGTCCGACATCCCCGCCACGCATGTCGCCGTGGACAGGTCGCGGAGCGTGGCGCAGTATATCCCCAAGACGGAATCGGATTTTGGAACCCTCCTGTGCTGGGGAGAGAATGAAATTGGAATGCAGAAGGACCCATGTGTATACACCCTAACCCCTGCTGGTAAGATATTGCATTATTTTTAAGTGAAAACTTCTTTAGCACCGTTGTGATTTGAAACTAGGTGAAACGAAAAATAGCGACATTAAAAAGAGACAAAAACATACATCTATAAAATTTAGTGTGCGAGAGAATGAGATAGTATAATCGGTCTCCTCTTTGTGCGATGCTTTGTAGTCTCCCCACTTCTGTCTACTTTAGTTCACTTCTACTGCGTGTGAAATGCACACTCCGATTTTTTTTACATTCAAATCCTTCTTCTTTTTCAAAAGCCCTCTACCTTGTCTACCCAAATGTCTATTTTTGTCACTTTTTTTTTACAAAACCAAATTTTTATATTGCAACCAAGGGCGTCTTCAAAAAATTTAGGATATCCATCGATGTTCCTTTATAGTAGTTCCAGAGAAATGTAGTACATGACGACATCGTTCTAGAATCTTCTGACTTCTTCATTTTCATAAAAGACGTTGGAAAAGAAAGAATACGATAGTTGATGACTTACGTGAGACCTCTTTCTGGGACTACTATAACAAACCTCATATAGCTCCATTATATCTCCGTGAAGTCTCCCTCTATATTATGGCTGATATGAAAAATACGCCAAAATAGACCACTTGGTGGCATGACTATGTGTAATTTTTTTTTTTAAATTCAACTTATTCCTGTTATCGATTCCTGACGAACCTATCTTTTTAACTTACAGCTATTTATAAAACCGAAATTTATTTTTTCCAGGAAAGCCCGACATGTTGACTAACTGCACCCTGACCAACCAGACCACCGACTCGCTGCAAATCGAATGCGTGGAGGGCTTCGACGGTGGACTACCACAGAAGTTCAACGTGGAGGTATTCACCACCTCCCACAACAAGATAATGGTCACCAACATCACCTATAACACCCCGCACTTCTTCGTTACGGGACTGGACAGTGGCAACGATTATAAGGTCCTTGTCACTGCCATTAACAAGAAGGGAAAGAGCGACCCCTCGATTCTGAGCGCGCACACGCTGAAGTCTGCTGAGAAGCACATTGGTAAATATTAATTTATAAAAAAACTTGTATCTCTTCTTAAACTTCAGAAATTTCGACTTTGGTCAACACCTCAAACAATGTAAACTCAGACTAAGAGATACTTGATTAATTTCTAAGAAAACCATGGAGTAAAAAAATAAGGAGAAAAACATTTCATAACTCATGGAGTAAAACTTTTAAAAACCATAACTATATAAAGGCCATCATATGACTAATGCTGGACTCATGTAGATCCCTTCAAAAGTATTATATTACTAGCTGGGTTACCCGGCTTCGCTCAGGACAATTCGAGGGCGTTCTGGAATGTTTCGCAATGATGTTACCGATTCCCTATTCCCGAAGACTCCACGACATACACCGCCACTCTTTCCAGAACTTTCTAGACCTATATGGAACTTTTTGGAACTTTCTGGAAGACTGTTCTAGAAATTTCAAGAGGGTGAAACTTTCAGCCCTTATATCTTAAAAAGCACGCCCTTTAGGTAAAAACGGATACCCTTATTCCCTAGGGTGGATAGATATCTACCAGACCATATAACTTCCTTGATCGTACCGGGGCTCGTTTCTGAGTTTTTGCGAACCGCACGTTTTTTTGGACTTTCTTTTATAATATACTAGCTGGGTTACCCGGCTTCGCTCAGGACAACATTCGAGAGTGTTCTGGAATGTTCCACAATGATGTTCCCGATTCCCTATTCCTGATCATTCCACGACAACTCCGCCACTCCTTCCAGAACTTTCTACAGCTCTATGGAACCTTTTAGAACTTTCCGGAAGACTGTTCTAGAAATTTCAAGAGGGCGAAGCTTTCAGCCCTTATATCTTCAAAAGCACGCCCTTTAGGTAAAAACGGATACCCTTATTCCCTAGAGGTGATAGCGATCTACCACACCATATAACTCCCTTGATCGAACCGGGACTCATTTCTGAGTTTTTGCGAGCTGCACGTTTTTTTGGACTTTCTTTTATAATATATGCCATATTCAAATAAATAAAATGTTACTCCTTACATGTCCTTTCCCGTGCGTTCCCCTCCAGCGTTCCACTTCCACCATCCCCGCCACCGCTCTCCCGCTCCCCTGTCCCGCCAACCCCCCTGGCACTTCATTTCTTGACTCCTCTCCCATCCGGCACGTAGCCGAAACTTTTTTCTAATACTAACCATTTTAAACTCGTGATATCTTTCTAATTAAATGTCCGAATTGAAAAATTCAAAATGTTAAATAAAGGTATTTAAACTGTCTTGAATATGAAGTAATTTATTTTGATAAGGATTAAAACCAAGATACAAATAAAGAGCCTTTTCAAGCGGCGACGTTTTAATTACATTTTTAAAATAAAATAATACTTATTGTGGCATAACCATAATAGTTAGACATATGCTGTCACGACCTTTTTTGTAAATAATGATGTGTTCTATAAAGTCGTAGTACATTATTTTATTATATCATCATTAGTTTTCGCAGCGCATGCGATTTAAAGAATATTTTAGTGAATTTTTTTACACCCTGGGTTACATTATTGAAGTTTTAGTAAGGATACCTATTTTTTTTTAAATATAATATAGCCTATGTCACCCAGGGATAGTGTAGCTTCCCAACAGCGAAAGAATTTTTCAAATCGGTTCAGTAGTTTCGGAGCCTATTCGATGCAAACAAACAAACAAACAAACAAACAAATCTTACCTCTTTATATAGTGTAGTAGATATTGATTATTTTATTGGTGTCTTAGAAAGAGCGAGATTCATCTTTTCACGCCATTACTTTATAGTATTCACAAATTTTGATAGCTGTATGGTAACCAAATTATTATTTTCAGTTATTAAGTAATAGGTTGAATTTCAGTACGACAAAGATGTAAAAATTTAAAAAAATGAAGTATTGCTTTTCCAAAGTTTAATAAATAAACAAACATTATTTCATGAAAATAACTTAATACATAGAGAATTAATATAATGCAAAAAAAAATAAATATCATCAAAATGTAATAGGAAGACAAGATATACTTAAAAGAAATTAAATTCATCTGAAAAGTTACTTATTTTAAACGAAATTGTACAAATTCAGTTATATCTAGCAATTGAAAATGTCCACTTTTGTTATCACGTTTTGTAATTATTATATAGTCCATTCAATAAAAAAAAAAATTTTTTTTTTATTTCCCGTTAAAAAGATGACTGATCCATGGAATTTTATCTAGGAGGTTTAGTATAAACATTTTAAAATGATGGCTTTCTTGACAAAAATTGCTCGGTGAATTTCAATACATTAATTTCATTTTTTACATTAGCTCCACACACACAGGGGATGCTGTGTAGAGGTTTTTTTAAAGGAACTTTAAGAACTAGATAAACCTCACCCCGTAAACCCGGGCACCCTTGCTAAGTCACCAAACCTAGCGAATCATTTGGGGTGACCTATGCCACAGATACCAGCCTACCAAATCGATAGATGATAATATTTACTGTTTAATTTGAATAATAACAATTTGAAGTATACTGGAATATGCCTCGCCAATTTGGAACCCGCAGTACAAAGTATACATAGATAGCATAGAACATATTCAAAACAAATTTATAAAATATCTTACTTTCAAATTCAACAATAACTATGAATGCACATTTCAAAATTTTCAACAAAGATTACAACTGTACCGAACCTTTCCCTAGTTAATTTGAACATACCATTAAGACGTACACGCCATACTTAACTATTCCACGCACATTACAAGACAAATGCTGCAAATAATTCGCCAATCAATCGTGCTCTTCATATATTCAATAATATTAATCTTAATTCTAACATCGACTTTTTATCCGATTCACTGCCCAAATTTAAAAAGAGTATCATGTCAATCAAATAAATTGTTTAATGCGCATACTTACATACATGCATACACACATATTCACACACACACACACCTTCTCACTACACACATTACCCAGTAATTACTTAATTTGCACACCATTAATAAGACACTACAATGAAACACATAATAGGTACCCACCATGAATTATATTTATTATTTGTAAATTTTTTCTCACCAATAGACAATATAACGTACTGTTTGTTTCTGTTCATAAATAAACAAATAAATAAATAAGACCGAAGAGCGTGTGAATGTTATTTAGCAACTCCAGGCATTGATATCATTGTTAACTAATGTTCACAGGCATCATTCAGCATCATGAATCTACTAAATTCGTTCCAGCTTACCTGCCAGCTATCCTGCAGCTCACCCCTGTAATGGTGGCCGTGATGGGTGGTGCCGTGGCCGTGCTGGTGTGCGCCGTGCTGGTAGCGGGGGCGGTGCTCCGGAGGCCCGGGCGTGATCCGGCCAAGCAGCCCGGCGCCGCGGAGGAAGCCGCCTCGCTGCCCGTGGAGCCCGGCAACCTGCCGCTGGTCCGGCAGGAGTACGAGGCCCGCCCCGTCATGCCGATTCACAACCGGGACGAAATGGATCTGGAGGAGAAGAACCCGGACATTATTCCGCAAGGTACTTTCTTCTTCTTATTTGGGAGGATCAGTTCCTCCCGACGCGATGTTGGCGATCACTCTTGAAAAGGTCTCTCTGTCTTGCGCTGCCCGGAATAGCTCCTCCATACTTCTAATACCGGTCCACTCTCGTATATTTTGCAGCCAAGACATTTGTCTCCTACCAGGCCCTTATCGACCTACTTTAAGGTATTTTTTTTACTACTAAGGTACTTTAACCTTTACTAAATGAGGTTTCTTTTTTTTCTGGAAGGAATATTAGTACTGTCTTAAACTAACTAATTAACCATCGCGCCGTTTCCTTGCCTCGTTTACATTCATACATCGTCTCATACATGCTCTTCTATTATTGACATGGCCCGAGTCAAGTATCTGATTCACCATTCTTCTTCTTCTACCATTCACTTGTGCGTCGTATAATCTACTTACACTCCTTTCCCTGTTCATTCGCTCTACATGCCCAAACTATCGGAGCGTTCTTTTCTTAATCTTACTCATTACGCTTACATCACAGCTTTACATTCTTTGCGGATCTCCACGTTTCTTACACATGGTTTCGTACATGGTTTTACCACGCATTCGCTTCAGGAATCTCATTTCTACAGCATTCAATCTACTTTCATCTTTCCTCTGCCAGTTCCATGCCTCACTGCCATACGTCAGGGTAGGTACCAGTACTCCATTATGCTAGCTTAACTGGCCTGCTTCGTTTCTTTGGACAGTTTTTTGTTGGCGCCAACGGCGTTCAGCCCTCCATTAATGAATCTCTATCAGACTATCCCATCTCTTGTAAACATAGTTTTCAAATACACAAACTCATCCACCTGCTCCAAGTATTCATCATTCACAACTATGTTGCACGTTGTTTATGTACTCTCTCTTTCAAAAAAGAATTGTCTTAAATATATTAATTTTAATTTTGGCATGAATAAGTTATTCTGGGGGTAAATTGTAGGAGAGCCTATTTAGTGAAGTCCTGTTTTGATTCGACCAATTTTTCATTTCATCAATTTTTTGTGTGTTCCGTGTCTGGTCAATCCTGTCAAGATGGCAGCCTTTTTTATAGTTAAATTTTATTCCACCAGAGCGCATGAGTATTGCGACTGTTGCTAGCTGTCAACTCTGAGTAATCATCATTAAAAGTGAAGTCTACTTCGAGGAACTACTAGTTTATATTTATGTATACTCTTCACTCGTTCAAAATAGATGTAAAGAAGACCCCAATCTTTAAAATAGTGTGTTTTTTTTAATTATCCCCAGGTGGTGACGACGAGTATTCCGAGGAGGAGAGAGCGTTTGAGTATCTTAACCGCGTGCCGTCGCGCATGTACACCGTGTCGGGCGGCGCTCGGCCCCACGCGCGTGATCCCCTTCAGCCGCAACTGCCCCAGCAGCTCATCCCGGTGGCCCGCTACTCCTACACCTGTGACAGGACCGTAAGTTGACAACACCTTCTTTCTTCTATTAAACATCTCTCACATTATTCCTTTCTTTTCAGCTATTTTTCATCAAAACTTTGGACTGAAATACCTCTGCCCATTGTCCATTCGAATATTGACATCGTTGCAGTACTTCAAGAAGCTCTGCGGCGAATGTTTTCTGACTGCACAGTCAACCGCACAACATCTAAATTGATAGAATTTTCAATTAAAGAAATACCTAAATTTTTTTATGATGATGTATACTATAGGTACTTTGTACCTTCTCTAGTTTCGTACCAGCAATATAAAGATTCAAGACAACTGCGTTATTTTTGCTTATGAGCATGTATGTATTTTGTTTTAGTTGTATTCAATTCTAACCCAAAATTCTCACAAGTCTTCACTACTTGATTCAGCAGAAATTATAGATCCTCAATATTACTTGTTAGAAGTACCGTATCATCTGCATAATGCAGATTGTTCAGAATCTTGTAAAAATCTATTGGTACATAAATGTTCACATCTCGTGTTAGAGATCAGGTTTTTCCAGCTCAGAATCCTGCTACTCGTATCCTTAGTTGTTATCTTGGACCTTTCCCATTTCCTTAGGTCGGCAAATTCAGCAATCAAGAGAGCCAAATATCAGCAGTACAGCGATTTAAATTTCTTTACCCCGGTTTTTTGAAGTCAGTTAAAATCAGGTATACCGAATAAAACTATTCTCAGAGAAATTTTTTCACTTATTTAGGACCTACCTACCGTTGTTTTCATTTTCGATGGAAAACTATCTTTATTTTTTTTGAGTATCGTCAGAATCAAGTATCATCAGTATCAAGTATCATAAGGTACAGTAAAGCCATAGAGTAGCATGTGGCTCGCGAGCTGCAGTTTGTGACCACTGTCTTAGGTGATGTTTAATTTTAAATGAAGTTCTACTTGAAATGTTAATGTGTAAGCTTTGTTTATTTCAGCAACAGATGCTGATGATGCAGCCGATGGTCGACTACCGCTTCCGCCAAGCCCCCGCGACGATAGAGCCTGAACGCTTCTGACAAGAGAGCTTCTACAACGGAACTTTCAATTGAGAATTAGCCCACCCTTCGACGATGGCCAAAAAAAGGGTAAATTTTACGTCAGATACCGTCTTTGACAAATCGGATTAACGCATAGGTACGTTTAACCGCCACGAAAGACTATAATCTCTTTTAATATACACTTAAAGAATTATTGGATTACTATAAAATGAACTGTAGTTCGGGAGCCAAACGATACGATCAGCAATATACTTGCCGTATTTAGGGTATAATATAAGATTAAGTGTAACTACAAATTGCTTACAAATGAATTATTTGTGCTATAGAATCTGTTATTTCATGTTCTTTCAAATAAACGAAAACCCCAAAACACTTACATTTAACAGTATTGTACAGAAAACGTAATTATTATTCTTATAGTTTATAAAGGTGGGTACGGACCTACGGACCTACTATTATGTATGTATGTATATCTAGATTATAAGTACCTACGTGCTAAAATATAATAAATACAAATTTCGAATATGACCATTCAATGCACCATACAAATACATTTCCCAGCGTAGTGAAATAGAAATATTCATTTTGCCGTATGATTTGATGAGCATTTCATCTTATTTTGAGTTTTCCATATTTCTCCTGAAAGTTTTTTTTATTAATTTTTAATTAAGTTATATAACAGAGTGATGAGTAAAAAGAGGCGATAACAATAAGCAGGAAACCAGTTTTCTGAAGTTACCGAAGTTGGGAGCCACGAGCGTCATAAAAATAACACATTTTCTCACAGGTATTTGAAGCCCGAATTGAATTCTATAGCTCACTATGTCATTTCCATCTTATATTAAGAGTAACAAATTATTTCTTGGCAAAGCCAAGACATAAAAAAAATCCCGAAAGTACACCCATTAAGCCGGAAAGGCGATTTTTCTGCTCAATTGTTTATATTGGCTGTAAAAGAAAAACAAAGGCGTTGCGATGGTGGCTAAGATTTATCCAGCAAGAGAGTGCGATCGTAAAATAATTTTTAAATAGGTAGATATATAAAATGTGAATATTACATCTTCATTCATCAACTTATACGAGCTTAAAAGAAAATGGTTTCAACCATGGCCATGCCTTCGTTTTAAATTTAATATATTTATCGATGTTTAAAAACTTTTTTGAAGATCTTTTTAAAGAGTCTTATAAACCAACAACACCCCGACTGGCATCGTCCGTGTAAAAGTAAAAAACATTTATATGTATTTGCAAATTCGTTAACCAGAATGGAGGTGATGACGAAAAATAAGTTTACTTGGAATATATGTCCAAATTGACAAAACAAATATTCACCAACTGAGCTGTACAAATATTTAATTTAGTGGCAATGACTTCTCGACAACTGGAAAATAAATGAATACGAATTTTAACAATATTTAAATAAAATGATTATGTTGTAAAAATTTTATACAATTGTGTATCGTTATTTAATACCAATATAGTACCATATTTTCTGAAGGTGACATTCAAATGTATATAATGTCGATAAGTTAAGAGAGGAGCCATGAAAAATACGGATAGGTAAGATATATTGTGGTATTTCAAATTTATTTTTTTACGAAAGACGATGTAGAAATTTAAAAAAAAAATCATAAACATTCTTTACTATCCGTAAATAACTTTCAACTCACCAGATTTTTGAATGGCACAAAGTAAGTATGTAGAATTTGCAAAAGGTAATTGGACATACGTCACATTTTTTATATACAATTATGTACTATATCCCCAATGATTTTCATTGAGAAAGTTATGGTAACAAAAGTGGGAATTGATTGAGAACTTTATAAATATGCCTATAAATAATTGATATTCTTAAAATATCGGTAGAGTGGCTAAACTATTAAAAGAAAACACACTGAAAAGGAATACAAAAGAACCCATAAATAAAATGCATATAGGAATATGAATTTGGACTAATTGAAACTTTACATCATTCTCGTCATTTTCTTTATTCCCTGCCTTTTCCCGTCATCAAAATAAATTATGAAATTATATATTAATATTTTTTTCTCTTATAATACAGTGTAATTTCAAAACGGTGTTGTGACAGCAATAGGCGACTATAAATTTCATACAATAAATAATTCAAAAAATACATTTTCTCGACTAAAGAATGGTAAGAAAATATACGTTGGTAATTAAAATAAATAAAACTTAATTTAACACCACCCCTTAAAACTGAACGTTAGCACCCTCTATTTAGTTTGTGCGAAAACATGGAACGGCAAGCTCGTGATCAGTGCGGGAAATACTTTAGGGGTGATTTTCATTTTCCGCACACTCGAGCCCTCTGTGAGTTGTTAAAATAAACATTTTCCAACCCCAAGCCCTAGAAGCTGAATCAAAAATACATTTGGCGACCCTTCCACTGGGTGGCGAAATTTTCCAACTTTGCAACCGGACCTGTAATTACTTCGCCATCTATTGGGGTTTTGGTCACAACTTTAGCGTCTAAGTAAGCAAAGCATTTCATAAAAGCAACATACGTTGTTCTTAAACCAAAACAATATTTAGAAGCTTCTTAGTAAGAATATCAAGACTCTTGGTTTAAAAAAATTCCACGGCGTACTTTTTTTATCTGGGAAGAAAAACAACAAAAAATATATTGTAGTTATAGATACTTTTTTTTTCAAAAGAAGCAAACACATTGCGACTTGACATTTTAAATAGTATTAAATTGTTATAGTATTAGCTTTAGTAATGAGTTGTCATTATAATAAATATATTAATAGTGAAGTTTTAAACCTTCCAAAAAAAATACATGAAACTCAAAATATCTTATTTTAATTTATATTTATAAAAATATATATATATATATATTTGGGTATTAATGTATATTTAATGTGTATTTCTATATTAAGCATGGAAAGGTTTTTCGATTATTTCAACCACATGACAATACATCTGAAAAGTTTTTCAATAATCACACAAATTTTTGCGAAAATTTGAGAATGACATTTTGCAAAACAATGATAGTCAAATCAGAATTCAATTTTCAAAATTCTTTAAATTAATTTTTTTATTTTATTTTTTATTTATTGATCTATATACGTGATGTTTACAATATATTATTCGATGCCTGTCTCGCTAGGGTATACCTGTGTTGAGACAGGCGTAGAGGTACATAATTACATATCATATATAAGAGTAATATAATTTACAATTAAACATAAAAATGATTGAAAGTGTAGGTAAATCACATAAAGAGAGTTTTCTTATAAATGAGGGAAGAGATACAGTACAGTAGTAAATCCTGTCAAATCTATTTATGGATTTAGATTATTTAGGATTTTATAATTTTAATTTGTTTTATATGGGTAAGGACGTATGTAGATGGATATTTCTGTCTATTTGTAGTTTATTTTACAGATGTTTGCAATAGTGTGACGACCAGTACTTATAATCCATTTCTTTATAACTTGTTTGAATTTGGTCATTGATTCGGTTTGTCTAATCGTAGCTGGTAGTGTATTGTGTAGTTTGCAAGCTATGTATTTAAAGTGTCTTTGTCCAAAGGTGGTTTTAGAAAAGGGAGTTTGGAGGAGTTCTTTGTTTTTGGCTCGGGTATTGTGTATCGTTTGTGTTGCTTTGTGTAGGGTTATGTTGTTTTTATGTAAATTAACTAAGATGGATCTTGCGTAGAGCTGTTTAATGTCCATAACGTTGAAGGTGTTGAAGATCGTATCCGTGCTGGTAGTAAGAGGAAGTTTAAGGATTATTTTTATTATTGGTTTTTGTGCTTTAAATTCATTTGTATATAAAACACTTGATACATAATTAACACATTTACATAAAGTAGATATATTAGATCACCATACTAGGCGGCTGCCTGTTTCATGGTGACCAATGGAGTATTGTTACTTTGTATGAAGTCTAGTGTAAACATATGGATATAGTATAAATGATGCTAAAAATTAAAAACATTATGATCAAAAGTAGAAAATAGAAAGGGTAAAAGAAGTAAATTAGCATTAGGTTATAAGAATGTGCATAACTTTTTTTCAATATGGGTGCATGCAAGAACACAATTTTTTTTTTAATTTGAAGTACTTGATAATTTGAAGCGAATCAAGAATTACGGATGTTTTAAATAGACACCTATGTTAGGTACCAAATTTGATTGGTTGTAAGAACTACCATAAGAATATAACCATAAGAATAGAACCATAATATAACCATAAGAATATAACCATACAACAATATAGAAATAATATTTGATTGTTCTTAAATAATATTTAAATTAATATTTGTAATACATAAAAATTAAAAATTCGAATTAAAAAAATTGTAATAGGTGGCACGCAAGCTGTTTGAAAACTGAATGTACTGGGACTAAATACATGGAAAGCAGGAGAGGGTTGGCGGGACGGTGGAGCCGGAGGAGAACGGGGACGCACTGGAAAGGACATGCAGGGAAAAACAATGTATTTCTTCGAATATGGCATTGAACGCATAACGGGAACCAGCTAGTATATTATATTAATATTAGAATAAGTGTTATTTGCCTACAAATATAATATGCACAAAAGATGTTTCGCCAAGCTCATGTTTCATCATATGTATAGGGTAGGTAAGGTATATGTTAATATTCTGGGAGAAAATAAAACGTTTATTTTGCTAGACTTTTCTAACGCAGGTAAATGAATTAGTAGATACAATAAATAGAATTACGAAAATTTTATTCTCCTAAGAACTTTGTTCCTCGGTCATTTTTCATAATATTTGCCTTCAGAGACGAACTTTTTTTCATTCTTTGGCTGCCTTTACACTTATGAATGCTAAAGGCAGCCCAACGATAAATTATAGCCAAGATTCAAACCGCAGAACGTAGATTTTCACGGCCCAAATGCTGAAGTATGGATCCACCCCAAATACTCTCAAATATTAATAATACGTCCAACTCCAATGAAATATTGGCAGTTTTTACCCGGAATCTCTGCCTGCTAGTGTAGTATCATGTTGTAGTCCTTCCAGAATATTGCGGCAAAGAATTGCTCTTATATAGTACTTGGTGGCGGTGGTAGGCTTATACATGTGCAAAACCTGATACCGTTTTAATATTTATTTTTCATTGCACAATAAAAAGCATAACAAATATATATATTTTAATATTTTAGAATCCTATAATTTATTAACGTAAATTAAACAAAAAAATTTATACGAAATCCATTAAAATTTATGAAAGTAAACCAAATCGTGTCGTGTAGCTTTGTAACCGTCTGAATTTATTAAATTGTCAGAAGTTGGAGGTATTTATAACTATCTACAGTATTTGCCCACAAACAATAAATAGGCCACAATATAAATCATAATAATTCGTACTTCTGATTTTTGAAGTGAAAACTTCTTTAGCACCGTTGTGATTTGAAACTCGATGAAACCAAAAATAGCGACACTAATAAGAGACAAACACATACATCTACAGGATTTGGCCTGCAAGAGAATAAGATAGTATAATCGGTCTCATCCCCACACTCTTCTATTTTACTTTTCTGAAGGTTTCACTCCTACCGCGTGTGAACTTAACACTTTTATTTTTATATAAGACTAGCTGACGTGTACCCGGCGTTGCTCAGGGTAATAAATGGTTAGAGTACCTAAAGTTTACGCAACATTTTACAATGCATAAGTATACGATTCATTTAATCATGCCACGTCTTCCTCGAGCTACCCCGGCATCTTCAACTATTGAATTTAATGTGAAATATTCCCCATTTATCCTTTCTAGTCTAATTTAACTTACATAAGTATTCGATACACTTAATCGTGCCATATCTTATTCGGGCGTCCCAAACTTTTTCTACCTCTCTCTACTGTATACTACATATTAAAAAACTACATTACGTTGATTAATTATTAATTGTATCTGATAACAATCCAACATTGCGTTTGTAAGCCTTTCTGAAAATATTTAAGTTTATTTATGAACAAAACTAGTATATGTTTTATTTTTATTTTAACTTTACGAGTAAAATCTCAAATAATAATATTTAATTAAATGAAAACAATATTAGTCAAACTCAATCGAAAACCTGGAGAAAGAAAAATTAGAAAAAGATATTGGAACCACTGGGACTCTAACCCGATCCTTTGCTTACATGGCGAGTGCTCTACGGTACCTATATCCAATTCGGTCACTTTTAACTGTATACTTCGACTAAGAACAACCAACATTATCTTCAGTTTCTTAACGCACATATTATTGGCTGCTATCTTTAACTTGAACTAAATGCTATCTAGATAGTTTCTGGATAAATTTTAAACCATTTTATTTTTAATACGCGACATCTATTGACTTTAAGTGAAGATAATATGTTGATACACACCAAAGTATTTGAATTTCTTTGGTACACACAGTTAAAGTTTCAATAATACTTCATTCTTAAATTTGTTGTGGCACATGCGAAAAATATCCATATTTCCTGCGAGGCCGTCTTCGCAAGGGCATCACAATAGTTGTGGTTCTGTACCTGGCAAGAATCAAAAGCTTATGTTGGCGGCCCCGCGTGAAATTATCTGGGATACAGAATCCTTTTTTAGCCAGAATGTTAGGTATTTATAATACATGTTCAGAAGGATATAAATTTCTCAAAAAAAAACAATCGTGTGTGGAGTTCACACGCGGTAGAAGAGAAACCTTCAGAAAACTAAATGTCGAGAGTATGGGACGAATGCTGAGTATTAGGTGTAGGATAATTGTAGGGTTTATTTATTACAATATTGTCACCAAGTTTAAAAATTATTTTACATTTTACATTCTATGAAGCACCGCCCAAAGAGGAGGCCGATAGGCTACGAAGCACCTCACCAATAGCACACCGAATAGTCTATCTCATTCTCTCACAGGCTAAATCCTATATATGCATGTGATTGTCTCTTTTTAGTGTCGCTCGTTTCCGTTTCATCGAGTTTCAAATCACAACGGTGCTAAAGAAGTTTTCACTTTAACAAAAATAATCGGATTGTGCAATTCACACGCGGTAGAAGTGAAATCTTCAGAAAACTAAAGTAGAAATGATTGGGGAGGCTACGAAGCACCGCACAAAGAGAAGATAGTTATTCTATCTTATTCTTTCTCAAGCTAAATCATACAGATTGTTTTTGTCTCTTTTTAGTGTCGCTATTTTTCGTTTCATCGAGTTTAAAATCACAACGGTGATAAAGAAGTTTTCACTTCAAAAGCTTTCAGGTGTCTTGACTGGTCATTCAGCCGTTTTACATTCTCCTTACACCTCGTTATTCCTTCATCACGTACGCCTCATTTGAACACAAAAAAGTATTGTTTTATCTTGATCGTGTAATTCTTTCTCGGGCATCCCCAACTTCTTCTTCCATTCACTTCGACGTAATACGTTCTTCTTATAATATATCCTTCTTCTTTCATCACGCACGCTTCATTTACAACAATAATTATTTGATTCATGTCTTCCTCGGGCATCCCCGGCTTTTTCTACCAATTAGGGGGCATACATTAATTACGTAAGCAGTTTTTCTTCCAATATAGACCCCCCTAACTTAGTGATAGTATATTCTTTTTAAGTAACGTATATATGAGCTCACGCAATTAATGTATGCCCCCTTACTTAATGTAGTTTCATGAAATCTTTATTGTTTGTTTCTGTTAAAAACTATCCATTTCAAATCGACTCCCTATCGTATTTAATTACAGAGGTAATTTGTTGACTTATCCTGGGATCGGGCAATCCCGACGTTTTCTACCATTCATTACGGTATACCATACTAAAATAAAATAAAAAAAACATTTTAACAAAACAAAAAACGACTTCAAAAAATGCACTAAAAAGTAAAAAATAATTTCGTACGATTGTTATTTTTGGAGTCGGTGTCAGCCAAGATCTCCAGATCTCACCTATAACTACCTATGTATGTAGTTACCTTGGCTGACACCGACTCCAAAAATAACAATCGTACGAAATTATTTTTTTACTTTTTAGTGCATTTTTTTAAGTCGTTTTTTGTTTTGTTAAAATTTTTGTTTATTTTACTTTTTAGTGCATTTTTAAGTTTTTTTTGTTTTGTTAAAATTTTTGTTTATTTTTTGATTTTTAGTGATGAGCGTGCGTAAAGAAGTTTTACTTCAAAAAAAGATTCATCGAAATCTGTTGACGTAATATTGAGTTATTCGTCCATTTGTCGCGCACATACTTATTGCAAATTTAAGACATATATGGTTTTCTCATGGACTCCATTGTCAGAACTGGACCAAATTAAAATGGAACCACACAGAAAGCACCAGCTTTCTAATAAAAAATAATTATCAATATCGGTTCACCCAATCGAAAGTTCTGAGGTAACAAACATAAAAATAATAAAAAAAAAATTTAAAAATACCGTCGAATTGATAACCTCCTCCTTTTCGAAGTCGTTTAAAAAATAATCATCGAAATCTGTTGGCGTAATATTGAGTCCATTTATCGCGCACATACTTATTGCAAATTTAAGACATATATGGTTTTCTCATAGATTCCATTGTCAGAATTGGACCAAATTAAAATGGGACCACACGGAAAGCATCAGCTTTCCAATAAAAAAAAGAATCATCAATATCGGTTCACCCAATCGAAAGTTCTGAGGTAACAAACATTAAAAAAAAAACCGTCGAATCGATAACCTCATGCTTTTCGAAGTCGTTTAAAAATACGTTACATCAACTTTAATTCGATCCATATCTTACTCCAGTGCATAGGTTTTGCGTTAATTTCCTCGAACGTCCCCGACTTTTTCTATCATTCTCTACTCTAAACCGCACAATTAATATAAATTAAACTACATTATACCTATTTTACCTCGACTACGTATCTCATTCCAGTATAGATATAATGCACTTAGTCGTCCCCGGATGTCACTGATTTCTACCATTCGAACCACCACCGTCTAAACACTCGTGGCATTAATAAGATCAAACTTTGAAAACTTCAGCGAAATCGAAGCAGCAGTTTTTTATAAATAGAAAATATATAGCCAAAGTCCGGGTGTTTCCCGGGCTTTAAGCAAATAATTTCGAAATCAGATGTAGACCAATTTTCCTCTAATTTGAACGTCAAATGCGATTTTTTTTATTTGTATTATCAAAATTCTAATTTAAGGAGGTAGGAAATGGAATGGGGGTAGTGTTTCGAAATCTACTGAAAACAGTGCGATCTTCATCTTAATTTAAAGATCAAGCATTCAAATTCAGAATAAAACCGTTGATTTGTATAAAAACAAAACCACACCGCCACACCAAGAAACCCTTTACATTTATAAATTAACACATAGTTCTATTTTGCCCGAGTTTTTGGAGCATTTTTCGAAATCATATGTAGAAAGCAATTTACCTTTAATTTCATAACATCAAATGTTTAAAAATTCATCGATTAGCATCAAAATTATACATTAAGGGGTGTAAAATGAGAAGAGGGTAGTTTTTCTAAATCTCGTGTAGAAGGTGATCTTCTACTTATTTTGAAGTTTCACCTTCAAATCGAATCAATGCCGCCCGCCACTAAAAAATAAAATAAAATACAGACAATCAACTTTATATATGAGACAGAAGATAGATATTGATAGATAATATTCAAGGTGTTAAGGGACGAACTTTACTTACTTTAAACAGTAGTTCCTGACATTATTTCGAGTAAAAATTGTAAAATAAATTTTGTTCTCCGGCGACACTTTTGATATGTTTTTTTACACGCAAAAACATTAAAATTTAGTAGGTATTAAACAATTGTTAAAGTAAGTTAAGAACTTCCATTAACATTATTTATAGCTGATGTCCCCGGCGTTGCCCGGGCTTTACGCAAAGTTTTTCAAAATCAGATGTAGACTTATTTTTCCTCTAATTTTGAAAGTCAATTGTGCGAAATTTCATCACAAAGTATCAAAATTTTGCTTTAAGGGAGAGGTATAGTAAAAGGAAATATTCTTGTGTCTATAAATTTCATGTAGACAGAGACCTTCCTCTTGTTTTGAAGGTCAAGTGTGCAAAATTTCACCAGCCTCGGAATAAAACTTAGATTTGTATGCACACCAAATCCACACATCTCGCCCACCCAAAAACCACAAACAGATAATCAGCTTTTTTATTAGATTTCATTAAAATTTGTACATGAATTTATGTATATTTGTAAATTTTCCCTCTCAGAAAGAATTAATGAAATAATAAAATATTTTGTGTATTCGTTGTTTTATCATTCACTTTGTTAATGTCAAAAATATTTGAGTGTGTCAAATAATTACTTGAATCTTAAACTACAATAAAACACTAAATATTTCTAATAACACTTTTAATAACCCTGTTTATAGATTAATATAAACATTACTTATTAATAAATAAAATGTTAATGTGAGAATAGGTTATCTTATTTTAATATTATCACGACCAAATGTCTTAGCTATAATTGACAGACAAGTTAAAAAAAAATTTAAATATATGTTTGTTATTTTGAGATCCGTTTAGATGAAATTAGTTGAATTTAATAAAGTATTTAATGAAATATTCGAATAAATGTATAGTTGGTGCGCGCGTGCGCAGTGAGCACGGCGGCCATCGGAAAAGCTCGTGTCTTAGTTTGGTGGCATCGCTGGTGGTCGACGGTGGAAGTGTGTACAAATTACTGTATTTAGTTAGTCGACAGTTGACCTGACTTGTGTTAAATGTGTTGGTTTAAATATAGGTAAAACCCTTTTTAGAAAATATTATATAAACCGTTTTACGTCAGCATCGGTTCGGGCACTACGGCTGTCGCATTACACCCCTACTAACGATTTATTTTGTTTGCGGTACTTAAGAAAAGATTTTTCGCAAAACTGCCAATTATTCACATAACTAAATATTAAAAATAAGAATGTAATCGTAACGCTCGTTAAAATCAATGTTGAAATGATGTTGTGTGTTCTGTTCAATGAAATGGTTTAAATTCGAGTTGAGATTGGAGTTGAGAGTTGAGAAAGCTGGATAATGAGGATGAGAGGAGGTGAAGAGATGAAGAGGCGCCGAGGGTTGATTGGTCGGTTGGGTGGTAGCGCTGGCGCTGTCGCTGGCGCTGGTAGCTGTTGTGTAATCGGGTAATGAATGATGGGAGTAGCGCGGCCGCTTTTGGCTTTGCGCGTGTGCAGGCGCAGCACGGTATCGATTGGCGCCTGACGCCACTCGGCCGCCGCTGGAACGACCCGGCCGTACTGGGCGTCACCTGAACTCGCTCGCGCGCTCTGTTTACTTCCTGCCCGTTTGTGCTCAATCCATAACTCGCGCGCTCACAATGGACTAACTGCCAGTGTTTGTATCGCCTCCGAGGTAATCTATCTGCTCCTTACATCATTATCCGGACACCCTCCATCACCCGCGATTCCATCATGCATCCATTTCCCCCGAATAGTTGCCCTCATGATGTGCGCTTGCATTCTAATTTATTGATGGCGTAACCACTCTTTTCCGGAAACATTCCTACGGATTTTGGTGCTCGAGTGCAATTTTACTACAGAAGGTGTACGAATCTATATGACATATCCGCAGTGATCAGCGTATGACCCCGGGGCGGTTATAATATTATATCAACCCGCGCTGTCTTCAGTTTTCCGCGCCAGTGAGAGACCTAAATCGTTTTCGCAATCTGCAATCGAGATTCCGTAAGGTTTGTGCTATCAGCTCTAATTTTTACTAACAATAAATTTTCATACCTTTGCGCAATATTCGTGCACAAAACTTTTATAGCTTTATTCAATTTAAAAATTTTCTTGAAACTCTGAAAATGGCAGATATGCGTTTATTTGGCGCTTATTCCGTTAGTGAACCTCTTGCGTAAAGTTTTTGACATTTGATTGTATGCCATTAGAAAACCTCTCCCCTTCTTCTCATCTGTAAGGTATGAAAACTTTATTGTCATCCAATTTCACCGCAATAAACATACAGGACATAATACTTGAAACTATTGAACGTGAGATGTCTCGAAGACAGATTGTAATTACAGTTACTTTCCTCTACAACTCGCTCAAAATATTTGTGGGCGTTTCCTCACTCAAGAAAATAAATCGTATTCATTTACTTTTAGATTCAATTCACATCTGAAGTCATCTGGTGCATTGATTTTGGATGATCGGTGGGAAATATATGGATTTTTGTACGAATTAAGGATAATTTTAGGGGTAAAAGTGGTGACGCGCGAAACGTCATTTATTTATTTCGTCTCTTCATCGAATAAATAATTATAATCATTTAAACATGTTATCGATACATTATTATTATTTTAATCAAAACATTAATTTATTGCGACCCAACCTTTCCTACTGGCCCGAAATGTTATTATTTTCATGAACTTGTATTTAATTGCGAGTATGACTTTGACTAAAGCGAATAAACATTTGGCGAAATATTAAACATTTTGGCGATATTTTTTATAACATATGTGCATTTTTATGATACTATTATTTATAAAAAGCGTATTTATTGTTTGGAATTTTTTTATTATTGATTGTACAGTAATTTAGTAGCGATCTCATTTGTCTTTTTCAACCATATTTTACTGCCTACTATATTATTTATTTCTTGCATTGGCTCATTTTATACTTTCTAGTCAAAGATGATTTATTTACTCATTCATGGTGACATGTATATTTTTCTTTTGGTGCAGGTTGAAGATTGAAACATCCATCTCATTATGAATGGCACCATTATTCATACTTGCAGGTAAGTCCATCGCGTTGTTCTTCCTGTTTAGTTTGACTAACAGAAAAATAATTGACGAGGGGGAAGACTCTTGACTAGCAATCCGAAGGTCGCGGGATCAAAACCCGACATGCGAAAACAAATTTAATTTGATTAATTTATGTTATTTCACCATTTATTCCTTAAAAATAACATGTAGTATATTTGCGATACTTTCCTAAGTTAAAGATAATCTCAGATCACCATTCGGTATTGAAACGTTACTTGAAATGACTTCAGCCATGTTTTGTGACCAGATCTGAATAGTCAAGTTCTTCCCCACCTTCCTCTTCCCCATCTCCTTTCCTTCTCCACTACCTTCAGCTTCACAACATACCCCAATTGGGGATAGCATAATCTCACTAGCTCCAGACGGAACCAGTTAGGACACTTATCCGTAATAAAAAAACACGTTAAAATATAGGGTTATACCTACCTTTAAAGCAGCCTTTTTAAAAAAAAAGCATTTTAAATGTTTTCAAAACATTCTCTTAACGCGCGGCATATTGACAAAGCATTAGTACCTACCTACTCATCTTGTCAGGTAAAATTCCTAAAATAGGTTAATAAAACACCACCCCTCGTGGTGTAATGGCACTTTTATGTAATAAACAAAAGTTTTAACTAAACAAAAAACGTCTTCAAAAAATGCACTAAAAAGTAAAAAAATAATATCGTACGATTGTTATTTTTGGAGTCGGTGTCAGCCAAGGTACCTAACTACATATACAGGTAGTTATCGGTGAGATGTGGAGATCTTGGCTGACGCTGACTCCAAAAATAACAATCGTACGAAATTATTTTTTTACTTTTCAGTGCATTTTTTTAAGTCGTTTTTTGTTTTGTTAAAATTTTTGTTTATTTTTTGATTTTTAGTGACAAGCGTGCGTAAAGAAGTTTTACTTCAAAAAAAGAATCATCGAAATCTGTCGAGTTATTTGTCCATTTGTCACGCACATACTTATTGCAAATTTAAGACATATATGGTTTTCTCATGGATCCCATTGTTAGAACTGGACCAAATTAAAATGGGACCACACGAAAAGCACCAGCTTTCTAATAAAAAAAGAATCATCAATATCGGTTCACCCAATCGAAAGTTCTGAGGTAACAAACATAAAAAAATAAAATACCGTCGAATTGATAACCTCCTTCTTTTCGAAGTCGTTTAAAAACTGTCTTCTTCCCAGGTTATTATTTTATATTATTATTATAGGTTGGTTAATTATCGCACTTAAATTAAGTAAAATTCATTAACACCTTTTTTTCTATGTAAATAAATACATAATTAATATCAAATGAATGACGAAGAGATAAAAAACAAAAAAGTCAGATCGAAATGGTATTATGCTTTCAATTAAAATACTTAAAAAGTTTATCAGAAAGTTTTACACGACGAAAATATTTTTTTTATTTATTTTTTTTTATTATGAAGACAAAGTAATACAATATGACAGGAAAAAAAATAATATTTTACAGGAAAAAGAAAAGTCCCAATAGAGTCTAATAAAAATTACTTTTTTCGGCGAGCCAATTCTTCAAAGAATTGAATGATTCAGTTGAAAATGCACAAGATCCTTAAATCTCACCGCATAAACCTATTCATGATGCGATGACATTATCTATACACGAAATAGGTATACATAAGATAAAATTCTCAAGTATCGTTCGAGATATAATTGAGGCCACACGATCTGCTTATATAATTTGCAACAGATCTTTTTTTCTTTAAGAAACATACAGTGCAAGTCAGTATACATCAAACTAAGAAAAGTACTAATAACAGCCTCCGTGGTAACGAGGTAAGACTCTCGACTCACAATCCGAAGGTCGCGGGTTCGAACCCGGCGTGCGCAAATAAATTTTATTTGATTAATTTGTGGTATTTCACAATTAATTCATTAAAAATAATATATGTATAGTATATTTGCGACACGTTCCAGAGTGGATGATACTATCAGTATCGCCCTGATGTAAGACCACAATTCAGAATTGAAACGTTGGTTGAAATTTACTGTACATCCCCACCTTTCTCTTCCCCATATTCCACTCCTCACTACCTTCAGCCTTACAAACAACATACTAAAATTGGGGATGCTATAGTCTCACTGGCTCCAGATGGGAGCAGTTGGTGACTCTTGTGCGGTTTCCATATAAAAAAAATAAAAATGGAAGAACTGCGAAAACAAAGCTTTCTCTGGATTCTGAAAGAATGCCACAGAAGCTGGAACCCTATCATAGATTAATTCTATAAACCAAATCAGCTTTTTAACAAAGAAAAACAGTTAAATATACAGTAATGTTGTAATTAAGAACTGCAAAAACAGTAATTTCTATTTGAATTCTGAAGGAATACAACAAAAATGGGTGCCGTGTAGTGAACTAATCCAACTGAACATCACAGTTGTTATGAACAAAGTAAAATTGTCGCTTACAAATCATAAAACAATACCATACCATGCTTTTAAAATAGTATAATATTTTTCAAATATTTCCTTCCACCCTGCTTCGAAAAAGCTGTAAATTCTTCATTTGAAATTTTTTTATAATTGTTTACTACTGTTTAATATATCACGGAAATGACGTTGCGAGTTGGAAATAGTCGAGTTGACCGGTAAATTCCAATTGGTAAAAACAATGTAAATTTAATAGGGTAATATCCCACGGTTTGATTTTTTGGGAGATACAAAAATAAATTTCCCATTTATAAGATGATTGTGATGCATGGAATTTTATCGAGGAGATTTGCATAAACCTTTTCAAAGGAACAGTTTTTCGGCATTCTTGACAGAAAGAGCTCAATAAATTTTACGATAATTAAGCTCCACACTAGCCCTGAGGAAAATAATTTCCCTCGGGGTCTACGTCATCTTAGGAGATGCTGTGTGAGGGGTCTTTTTAAGGGAGGGGAGGATAAGAAGTTATGTGAAGGAAAAGGGTGTAAGGGGTGTGTGGGAATATGGGGGTCAGTGTGTCCAGGAGTGACGGACGTATGAATCCTTCCCTTCAACTGCGGTGCAAGACGATGAATCGAAGTAGAAGGGCAAGAAAGGTCAAAAGGCTTTCCTAGTTCAACCAGTCTCTCTCTATCCAGCCCGCCGCGTGGGCAGACGCATCCGCCACCAAGACCTAGACAAACCTCACCCCATGAACCCGGGAACTCCTGCTAAGTCACCAAACGTAGCGAACCACTTGGGGAGACCTATATTTCCATGTATGTATTTATGACATAAAAAAGATAAACAGTTACTAACGTTAATAATCATTTTGATCCTTAGTTAATTAGATTTATTAATTAAAGATGGTCTTGGTCAGCAGTGCAGCTGGTAACTTAAACAGTGTTTTTATGGCTTCTATTAACATCATAAAACCGGTTTTGATACATGATATTTGTTTATTTCAGCCGAATAGAGCGGTGATTGAGAACCGACCTCATAAAAACTGTATACTGGCTTAAATTCTTTCCTCAGTGCACTTTTATGCAATTTTTTAAAAATAAATGATAATTATCAATTCAGTTTCATTAATAATTATTATATTTTTTAAATCCTGAGCAAGTGCCACAATATTAAATTTACCCTCCTCCTTCCTACAACATGGGTCTCTTCAAGACCATTGTTCATTCCTTCCTCTCCTTAAAAAGACCCTTGACACAGCTTCTCGGATGACATGGGCCCTGAGGGTTTTTTTTCCTCAGCGCCTCGTGTGAAGTTAATATAAAAAAAATGTAAATAAAAATACTTCTGAGATTCATACACATCGTTTTAAAGCTTTTATTCGCGCCCTGGCATGCTTGAAGTAGCTTGTCGTCTGGGAAATCCTACTGAACATTATTTTACACTAAAATAAGTATCATTTGCAGTGTTCGTTTCAGGCGTGTTTGATTTTTCTTTTTTCCATGAATAACGATTTAAAAATCTTTGAATTTAGAAAATTTGGGTTTAGATAAAAGTTAATCAATTAATTAAAATCATATTAAACAATACATCACTGAAGATGACGACAAGGAGTTTATTAACAGTTTTAAATAATTAACTGAAAATTTTATCAAGATGGATAAAAACAATGTAAAGCTTTAATTGAATACGACAAAATGTATGATAATTGAAGATGAAAAAAAATTATTAAAAATGTTACCTATATGAAATTCTCAAGAAGTATGATATATTCAAAACTATCCTAAAAATCGTGCTGCATATGTAATGCAAACGAAAATTGGGAGAAAGATCTCTTTTTTGTGGGAAGAATTAAGAAAAAAATCCAGAAAAATTACAATCGCTATACAGGGCGTCAATGGTTGCAGGTACGTGACTAACTTTAACAAGCGATTCCTGACATTATTTGGAGTAAAAAATGCTAATGAAATTTTGGTCTCAGGTGAATTTTTTTTGACGTCTTCTTTTTCAATTTTTTTCTTCAAAATGTAACAAAAAAAAGTTTTTCCACATGTCGTTACTGGTCACTCAGCCGAGTGACCGAACGACCTCTCACCCCACCCCCAACTGTCTAACAAATACTTTTATGTAGAAAAAAAATATCACAGGAGACCATAATATTATCTACATTTTTTACTCTAAATAATGTCAGGAATCACTGGGTAAAATAAGTCAAGTACGTACCTTAACACCCTGTATATCTACATCTTCATTTTCACTTCACATTTTAACTACAGCCAAAAGATTTTATTTTGTCTGACGACAGAGAATAATATAAGAAATTAGAAAAAATAAGAAATTAAATTTGATATTTAGGCGAAATAGATTTTCAAATGTAACAAAAATGTTTAAGGGGCTAAATTTGCTTACAGTGAAATAAATACTCTTGTATTCAAAGAAGACATAAAAAATAAATATTTTTGGTTTGGACTGAAAATATCAGAATTAGTATGCTCGTGCCTATCTAAATATAAATCGAAGGTTATAACGCCTGCTGAACGAAGAAGTCAATTTCTATTACGTAACTAGAAAATATCCAAACTCTCAGTGTTCTCAAAACAAGTTCCCGATCAATTTATGTTTTTGACTTTCTCGTGGCGCTTCAGCCCCAAAAGCGCCATAACTTATTTAATCAGTTTTCGTAGTGCTTCAAGCCAATACCTGTCGATTCTCAGTATTTCAACTTGATGAAATATGTGCAATATACGAGAGTTGAATGGGTTCTCTCAAACTTTCATTAAATTTAATTTCTCCATTCCTTGCTGCCGCTATTATCGCCGCACAATAATCCTCATTGATGACACCATAGGTTTGTTTGCTGATTCGAAGCAGTTGATAATATTTACTTAATTTTGATTATTTTTAGCACAGGTCCCAACAAGCCAAGTGCTGGTGCTACACTCCAAAATCAAGAAATTTTCTCCAGAAATCCAAAATTTGCATTTGTAATAGTGTAATTTTATTTTTAATGGTTCGGAAAACTCTAAATCAGCTCTCTAAAAACCCTAAAATAGCACTATAGCTATCTATACAGGGTGTTTAGATACGTACTTGACTTACTTTAACCCATAGATTCTCAACCTTTTTTTGCCCACCGCCCCCTTTGACAATATTTTTTTTTCTGGCGCCCCCCAACTACTTTTACATACCATCTTAGGGGAGGGGGGGAGGGGGATGGGTTATGGCTCCTATCCTATTTCTGAGAAGAAGATTGTTAATTAAAGCGCGTACTTAATTATACAGAGAAGTATTTTTATTAACATTGAAAAGGTATTGAATTTATAACTTATTTAACGAGATGTTTTAATTTGATGCGTTTTAAGAAGTTTGTTTATATTAATTAGGCTCGATTTTACTTAAAAACAAACGTAAGTCGCCGCGTTCAGTAATATGGAGCCTATTTCTCTTTTTGGTCACCAGCGTTGCTACAGAACTGATTCCACGTTCAGCTAAATAGGACGATGGGAATGCTATTAAAAATCGTTGAACTATCGACCATAATCCTGGGTACAGTTGCGAAATCGGCTTCTGCAGCCAAAACTCTTGGTAGCCATTCTTAAATTTAATTTTTAATTCCTCATTTGTCGTCAGTTCTATTAGTTCTTCTTCTAACTGGGATGATCCTGCTGTGTTGACATTTGAAAAAGGATCCAAAACCCAATCTGGTATGTCCTCGTTCAAAATATCCTGGAATCGTTCCTTGAAATCACTGTGGAGGTTTTCCAAGTGTTGACTGTAAACAAGCAAGTCGTCGTTCTTGAATGATACTGCTGATAAATTTGGGAAGTTATTGAATTCCCGTCTGCCGCTATTTCTTTTGTATAATAGCAGTTTTGATACAAAAGCTGCAACACAATTTTTTGTCTTAATCAAATTGAAGTCGTCGCCTTGAAGTTGGAGATTGACATCATTAAACAATTTATACAGGTCTGTCAAGTACGTATATATTTCTTCGATGAGGTGAGGTTGTCGCGCAATTCTGTGTCTTTGTTTCCTAGGAACTCTATCAGAGACTCAACCTTTTGACAGCCAGCGCACCTCTGTGTGAAGCAGCAATCGGTTGAAATCTTCATCATTGGCAATGCAAAGCTGACCAAATAATCTGTCATTCAATGAGTTACTTCTGATTTTATTAACTGCTCTGATAACATATTGCAGTGATGTATGGAGGCGTTCACTCAGATTTTTTGCAACCAAATGCTGGCGATGAATTACGCAATGCACAGCAAGCAAGTCAGGAACGTTATTTTTTAAGCATGCTATGAAGCCTTTGTGACGCCCTGTTATAGTTGGGGCGCCATCCGTAGCAGCTGACAAAATATTATTCAAAGGAATTTTCTTTTCGTCACAAAACTTTTCCAGTGTATTAAATATGGTTTCTCCTTTTGTATCTGTTTCCAAATTTGTAACAAACAATAATTCTTCACATATTTTCTCATCTTTGATGAATCTCACGTATGACAATAACAATGCTTCATTGGTTGGTAAAGTGGATTCATCCAGCTGAATTGAAAATCGACAAGACTGCAGATGATTGCACAATGATTCTTCAATGTTTTCAGCCATTTCATCAATTCGTCTTTGCACAGAACTATTGCTCAAAGGAATTTTTCGCATAATATCTGCAGCTGGTTTATAGAGCACAGTGGTTATTACTTCTTTTACTGCTGGTAAAATTAAATCTTCCCCAATAGTATGTGGTTTGCCTGTTTTAGCAATCAACAATGAGATATTGTACGAAGCTAGAAGTCCATCATCGTCTTGCTTAGAAGCTGTCGAAAATTGTTTTGATATAGTTGGCTGAATTTCGTACTTCATTTTCATGTCTTGAAAATAGGTCACATCTTTGTCTTTCTTATCCGGGTGGATCTTCATCGCTTCATCGCTTCATTTGAAAATATTTTTCGACAAATAAGGCACATTGGCGATGATCGATTTGTAGGATTTTCGATAAATCCGTATTTAATATAATCCACACCATATTGCCGTATCTTCTTTTTTACTTCCGACATTTAGAGATACGTGAGTAAAAGATTAACTCTTAAAACCCTGTTATTAATGGCGCGCGTTAATGTTAATGAACATAAAATGATAAATCAGTGCCTTTATATAGGTTGGAGACATATAACACGCTTCGACAGGAATAAAATAAACACGCAGTGACACGCTTTCAAATATTAGTAAGATGTATCTATTCTCGTGACTAAGCAAGCAATGGAACCGAGTTGTTTGGCGGTCTATCCTCTGTGCCTCCCTCTGAGGGAAGCAGCCTGCGATGTTATTAGAGAAGCGGCCTGATGTTATTAGCTACCATAACTGAAATGGTGGGTATATAATAAAGACTAGTAAACAAGACGATGTATAAATGTGGTTAAAGCAAGCAGTCTGACCGAGTTATTTGGCGATCCACCATCTCTACCTACCCCTGCGGTTAAACTATCTGACGGTATTATAGTCTGTTGGGATGGCTGAACTGCTGAACTAGTAGGTTTGGACTTGTATGTAAATTTAACGATGTAGGAATGTCAATGAAGCAAGGAGTATGCAGTAAATGACAAAATATGTATTGCTAGTTTTAATTATGTGTCAAAATGTACTGCAACTGCACTTATGATCCAACATAGTTTGAGTTCACCCATGAGTTTCATACCTTTTGAGAATATAATGCAAGCTATGAATTGTACACGTTTTTATAAATTTACGAAATAAATATATAACCATGGAAATGCACCAGCACCAACACCAACAGAAGCTACTCTATAATTACGGTCCCCACAGTCTCTGAAACAGATAGATAGAGCAACGAAGCGCGTTGGCGACTGAAATGGTATTAGGTTTGTTGATGATTTTGCACAAAAAAACCTATCCCATTTCAGTCGCGCCGCCGTGACTGAACCGCTATAGATTTTGTAAATACGCCACCCGGCGCAGAAATAAATCGCGGACTTGTCGCGGAGACAAAGGCGACGCAGGAACAGAATGGATCGGGGGCTAAGGGGCTGTCTTGTCGACGCATGTAAGCTCACTCGTTGACTCCCGAATGCATTGACGACACTGAGCAAGTTAGATCAATACACAGATAATACTGTCAATTCTTGCAGGTTATAATTTAATAGCTACAAACTTTTTTTTTATTAACAGGATTTTATTAACTTCGCCTGTATTTATGTATGTATGAGATATTTCACGTGAAATCGGAAGATTTAAATTTTAAAAAATATATATTCTAATCAACAAATTAAAATTTTCATTTATAAAATTTATTGTAGATCTGAATGTAACGGAATCTATCAGTTCAATTTTCATTCACTTCCCGAACTCTCGAATGAATTTTTGCAAACGTGATAAAAATGATTAAAATACACACAATAACAAAATTACCCATTAAAGTTTACTTTGCTTTATTAGTATGTGATTAGCGTGTTTTGTTTGTCTTTTTTAGACCATATTTTTTTACTTGCCAACGCCCCCCTGTGCCATCTCAACGCCCCCCAATTGTCTCTGGATCTTCTACCGCCCCCCTGAAGGTCTCAAACGCCCCCAAGGGGGCGTTATCGCCCACGTTGAGAACCTATGCTTTAACCAGTGATTCTTGACATTATTTGGAATAAAAAATGTCAATTAAATTTTCGTCTAAGGTGGCTTTTTGATGACTTTATTCAAATTAAAACTTTATTCCAATCAAACAACAACAAAAATCTTCAGAATGTCGCCGCTGGTCACTCAACTGAGTAACCAACCAATCCTTTACCCCACCTTCAACTGAACAACACCTACAATTATTATGGTTTTTTGGAGAAAAAAAAAGCGTTAAAAATTTCACCGGTCACCAAAATTTTATTTACTCCAAATAATGTCAGGAATCGCTGGTTAAAGAAAGTAAAGTATGTCCCTAAACATCATATATCATTATATACATGGCTTTCTAAAAACCCTCAAATAATCATCGAAAATTTTGCAAAAAAAGGAAATATTTGCTAATTTTCCAAAATAATTGGCATTTTCAATAGAAGTTCTAATTGCAATGGTTACAAAAACAAAGATCTTTCGACAGACGACGACTTTCCAAACCGAGAACGAAATTGACAAAGATTTCCATTTTCCTGAATCAATCAGAACCAAATCAATTTTTCTGTGTCTTGTTCTCTTTCATATTTTCGTTTAGATTATTATTGTTAACTTATTCTAATACAAACCAATTTATTGAATTTAAAAATTAGCTCTGGTCGGTAGGTCTTTGTGCAACAAATCAGTTTATGCAATGTATAAAATAATATTTGTTTCGTGTAGGTAATCACGACAAATAAAAAAAAACAGAAAGTTTCTAATAAATCGTATGAATCCATAAAACACCCATCAGGTAAATTGTTTCCAAAAACTAATATGTCAATGTTTTGATCAGTTTTCTTTTCAAATCTATTATTTAAACATTTTCAATTTAAGAAATTTATTTGGTAAGGGAATAAAATTCATGCCATTCGTTCACGTAAGGTAACAATAAAAGTTTGCATTTGTCATGTTGTAACAATAGGCCACTTGCATCACATTTTTTTTTCATTTTTTCCGGTTTAGGCAAATATTCTAAGACATTCTGTATTTTTTATTTTTTTTAAATCGTATTTTTGAAACCGTGGCGATTTTTTGAAAATTTCAATCCGAAAAATCAGACCATTTTTTATAAACCGGAAACACGGGACATAATTTCATGGGTGCGAAAAACAATAATTACATAGCTGAAAATCATTTTAAAAAAAGAACGTTTTCCACACGAATAGAAATAAATTGTACGGGGTTCTCTTCGTAACATCTGTAAAAACTCCGCCATCTTTATCAAAAAATCAAACCAAAGGATAATTTCGCATAGAACAAACAATAAATCTAGTAAACGTTAAATGCAAATTCAAAAATTCGCCGGAAATCAAAGTGTTGCCATATGAAAAAAAAAATATCAGTGTGGAATTTTACAAAATTGAGGGAACATAATCGGAGACGGGACATTTTCATGTAGTGACGTCATGAGTTCAAATAATGGATTTATTCATTTAAAAATAAAAAATCTATACATTTCTAAAAAATTTTGCTAACATTTTCGTAATCTTAGTAAAAAAACCTATCCACACGATTTTTTCCAAGTCGTTATGAAATCCATGCAAATGGCCTATTGTAATACGATGTATTTTTCTACGAATATTTGTCTGATGAGCTGTAGTGAGTTTCGAATTAAATTACACCGATCCTAAATAAAACCCTAATTTAGTGGCGAGGTCTAAATTCCCGGGCCCTTCCTATCTTATCTATGTACTACTCTTTCCGTACAACCTTCCGTTTTGCAACCCATTTTTTGAACGTACCATAATCCTACCTACCCCAGGCATTTGAAATTCTTGGCACACGAAGCGATGGTAATATACCTGCATGGCCATGAGCAATGAGCTCTCGTTCCCGGTGCGACCAGTACTCCAGGGGGATGGTTGATGTTATGTGGGAACCGGGAGTATCTACTATAATATAGATAGATAGGTGGTTGGGTTAGTCGCCAACCGAGAGTTAATATTATGAATTTAGGACAAACAGGGATCAAAGGAGAGAGTGAGTGTTGGGTTAACGTTGTTTCCTCATAATCCCTTCATATCGACGTTATCGAAGAAGTTTAAGCAATCCATCCTTGGTTTGTCTTAATTCTGTCAGAGTGGTGATTCTCTGATCATCGATATTTATCGTGATAAACGAAATATATGTTGCTAATTCCAAGATATTTTCATCGTTATCTGCAAATAATTTTAAAAAATTACATCCACTCCACGCAGGAGGCCGGAGAAAACCACGAAGCCTCTGTCATCTTTGGTAATGCTGTTTGCAGAGTTTTTTTAAATGGAAAATAGAAACTAACCCGGGCACTCCTGCAAAGTCACCAAACGTAGCACACCACTGACGATTACCTAGAGCAGATATGTTGGTTATCCAATTAATGGTTCCCAAGTCGGTACCCACACCGCTTCTGAACTGCGGTGAAAACAACAAAAAAATAGTTCTGTAGTTTTAATTGTAGCTTTTCTGTAGATCAATTTTAAGACTAAACGGCTACGAAAGAAGAAATAAAATCGCACAAGAGTCCCAAATTCTTATAGCCAGTAAGACCATGTCTTCCCCAATTGGGGTGTGTTGTGAGGCTGAAGGTAATGGCGAGGGGAATAAGAAGGAAAAGAGGAATGTGGGGAAGTATCTGGATAATCAAGTGACATCTCAATTCTGAATGATGGGCGAAACTGAGCAACAACGCAAAATAATGTATCAATTTTTTTAGCACGCCGGGATTTCATCCCGCCACCTCCGGGTTACTAGTTGACCCTTACCTTACCTCTTAGGTAGATAGTGCACATTCTAAATAAAATTTATTATTAAGTTTTGAATACTATCATAAATAATTCTGTTTTCTTGTCGTCATAATGGCTGCTTATTAAGTTCGATATATTTAAAATTTTATTCGAATATTTCTGAACGCATCATATTTTTATCATTTTTTTAATCATATTTTTAACCATGATATTAAGGCAGACACAATGATTTCTATGAGACTTACATGGGTTGTTCCGAAAGCGAATAAATTAGCCGGAGGGAATAATGTTAAAAAAACGAGTGTGCTTTAGACCATAAAACCGAAGTAAAACTTCTGCTCCACATCATAGGAAGAGAGAAAGAAAATGTGCGCGCGCACTGCTCTCTCTTGCTCCTACAGTAATATACGAAGCGTTTGCCTCGCTTTTTGTAACGCTCTCGTCACGCATTCGCCAGCTTACTGCCCAAGTTAAGCGTGCGTTAATAATTTTTACTTCACAAAAACGAACGATCAGAAACAAAGAAATATAACTGTATCAAAAGTGGATTTTTCTATGGAATACATTTGGAACACACTTCAAATATGACTTTTATCATTTTGTCAAATCGTATGATTTTGTTTTAACCACGCCAAATTTGGAGTTCGCATTTTCAAACCATTTTTTATTAAATTTCTGATCATGAATACGAGTATGTTTGCTAATTATATGAAAAATAGCCTAATTGGCCGAATCAATTTTATAATCATTTTTATGGGAATGAATTCTTATAAATTTGTTTAAATACTCTTACCTCCAGTTTCTGCAAGTTTTATTTAGGACTTCTACAAAAACCCTCGTTTGAGCAACGAGATGTTCCTATACGCAATATAAATATTTTTCATAAAAAATTTGACCAACTTTAGTTGGATCCACTTTGAATCAAGCGAGCTCAAGTTGTAAAGGGTGCCAAAGCTGTAGAGTCGCTATGACTTCATTTCAACTGAGGTTTTCGTTCAATTATGTTTTCATTGAATTGTAATTGAATCTCGGAAAGCAATTCCAGAGTCTCAAAAGGCAACAGTTACTTCATGAATGCCTCATTCAATTTAATTTCCAAATGCATAAGTGTACGCGACAACTTTTCTATTTCGGTCTGTTTAGTAATTATACCGTAATATCCATGAAACGCGACGTAATGACGATAATCAGAATTAGTGTTAATTTTTTGCGCCTTTTCTGACCCATTTACCCCAAGGACGTAAGCGTTGACCGTGGCAAAATGTTGAATATATATACTGCATTACAGTCCTATGCATCATATTATAACCTACAATATACACTGATTTGTGAGTAGCATTTACCATTTTGCTAAATTCATTTAGGTTTTACCATTTTTTGGATAGCTAATACACATCTTCGAATAGAATTGCCTTCCATATGGATTGGAATGAAACCAATGTCGCTACTGACTTACAGCCTTTTGACTATTAGATCGAGAAATCCAATCACATGGTATTCGCCATTCCATTTGATGTTTAATTTGAACTAAGAGGACGAATTTCAGAATTTGAAATTTGAAAATAAATTCGCCCATATCGCATTTCTTATAATCTTCTTTAATCTATTGAAAATTCCAATAAATATTCTAACAGGAACTCACCGGCCGAGTTGGCTTCGTATTTGGGTCCCACCCAGGAGTCGCGTGTTTGATTCCTCGGCTGGCTAAGCAACGTTTTTCGCTTACTGTAATGGTAGTAGGAGATTTTCAAATATTGTCAGGTTATTTTTCACCCGGAAATATTTATAAAAAAACACAGAATATTTAAAACCTCAATCCATGAAAACTTTGAATATAATTGCCGTTTCATCTAACTAAATTCTTAAATTACAACTCTGCCATAGGTCACCACAATGGTTCGCTAATAGGTTGATGACTTAGCAGAGGTCTCCGTGTTCATGGGGTGAGATTGTTCCGAGTCTGGTGGCGGCAGTTGCACCTGCCCATTTACTGCGTGGCGGGCCCGATCGGGATAAACTGGTTGAGTTCGACATTTCCAGTACTTCTAATATCGCCCTGCACCGCAGTGGGAGAGATGGATTCATACGTCCATCACACCTAGACACATTGACCTCCAGTTTCCTACCCAGCCATCTTACCTTAAATTTCCTCTCTTCTCTAAAAATACCCTCCACACAGCAACCCTTAAGATGAGATATCCCCTGAGGGAAATTATTTTCCTCAGGGCCTTCTGTGTGGAGGTTATGTGACAAAAAATGTGTTATAGGAGGTAATTGATTTTGCTGGAACTGGTTAACAGTTCTCAGCAACCTTAGTCATATTATTTCAAAGTCTTCGCAAACTTTATAGTGTTGTTTAACTCTCTCGCAGCCAAGTGGGGCCGAAGGTAAGCCCCAAAATCACTATCCTTCTCATATCTACTTAAACACATGAAATATATTTTTAGAATTTTAGGTATTCCTGTGCAAAGGATTAATACATAAAAAACCTTTTAAAAAAATGTGAAAAAATCGTTGATCGCGGGAAAAAATATTTTGTCAAGTATAAAATAAATGGACAAATAAAAAAAGAGATTTCTATGGTTGAAATAAAAATTTTAAAAAATCGTGGGGTCGTTGACTGACTCACTTGGTCACGGACGTTCTTTTTGGCATCTTGGTCTGTCGGGAGTTAATACAATTCCGGTCAACAAGATGTTGTTTGGCATTTAGCTCGATAAAATTTATTAAAAATAGAAACTACTAAAATGTTTTCTTACAATTTTTTTCTGGAATGGTAATTGAATCTATATTTATTTTCGACGACATTGTAAAAATCCCCCAAAATAACGTCCTCGTTACAAATTAAGTTCTTAGATAATACCACCCACTTCAAAAAAATATTTTTAGTAGATAAGTTCCCACATAATATGTGTTACGTTACTTCCTTCTTCATCTATTAATGGACAATGCAAGGCTCTCCGAAACGTTGGCTTAACAAAGGGGAAGAAACGTAACATGTCTGCACACCTCAAGTGTCAATCAATTTTAAGTTGTTTGTAATGATACATAGTTTAACCCCAATGCTTACAAATAAAGTTCTTTTATTTTGGTTGTGTAAAAGCGTTACTTTTATTAATTTTACTAATAAAAATAACAATTATTGCAGAAATTTCCATTTGGAAAGCGTTCTGGCAAGATTCGCGTAACCAAGTGCTTTGCTTTTTGTATTGTATCGATTGCATTCACAGCGCTCCTATATAAAGCGACCCGTTTGCGGCGAGTGCTCAGTTTCGATAAAGCTTCACAGAAGGAAGTGGCTGCGAATATTGGAGCGTATAAAGCTGCGATTTCTTAATTTTGGCAAGTTATTTACATCATTTTCAATCTACCTATTATTAAGTTGTTTCCTCTTCTTAAATAATTATTTTCAGATATCATACCTCTCGATTGTTTTAAGTGGAACGGTTGAGCAGCCCTTTTCAGACTAAACATACCAAATTTTGGAATTGAGGCCAAAATCTTAACCAAACTTTAAAAAAAAAAATTATCGAATACCATAAGAGGATGTATGCTACGCTCTGTTATAAATTATAAATTATAGTTAATTAAATAAATATTTTTTTAATGATTTTAGAAGCGTAAATGGCAATTATTCTTGAGTTAATGATATTATTAAAAAAAAATTCTTTATTTACTATGTAAATATGATGATATATAATTTTTATTTTTTTATTATTACAATTAAAAAAACGCATTTCTATCGGCGTAAATGCAAATTTTAAATGATCGATTTACGTTGTTAGCACAAATTTTTCGTATATAAATTAAAATTTCTACCCAAAGAAATTCCTTTTTAATGAAGTTTGTTTTATTTTTTATTTTTTCATTATTTTAATTCACTAGATAGAGATAGACTATTTGTTAATAATTATAACAAACTCACAAATAATTACAAAACTGCCTATAAAATCATAAAAATTAATTTCTTTCTATACCTATATTTTATAATTTAAAACAAAAATAAACAAAATTGCACCAATTCATATCTTTTGATTAAATATTACAATATCATTGATTAAAAATTTATTATTCATTTTGCTTTGGTTTTTTGGCCTCAAATGAAAAACGTTTAGTATGAAAATGTGCGCGCAAACGTTCCTCTTAATGCGTTTATATCATTTCACTTACCATTATTTTTTTTAAGGAGTAGAAAGAACCAAAGTATAAAAATAAATCACGATAAATCTTTATGCCTAGAAATTTCTAATTCATACAAGATTCGTTATTTTTTCGTGTGACCTTGTGATAAATAAATAAAAAATTATTTTAAATACAATTATTCAAAAATACACGCTTTCGATCAAATTTGCCTCGAAATCGAAACAATATAAAACTATATATTTTTGCATTACAAACTTATTTTTCCTCAAATACTTATTTCGATGTAGGCGTTCATCAAACGTATTAAGTTTTGCCGTTATTTGATGGCTCTGATATATAAAAACGAAGCCGGTAGTTGACTGCAGATTCTGACAGCTCTTTTTGTTCACTCATGCGTATGTGACCTCTGCTTTTCCTCTCTCATATATACTCTTTTTTTTAAGTTTTCTTTATTCATTGAAATTTTTGACTTCATAAATTGGGGATTTTTCGACCACCATGCTAGGCACATACCCGTGTTGTGGTGGTCGATACATATCAAGAACGTCATTCGTTGATTTTATAATTTCTGACTGCATATTAGTCACTTCACGTGCCTGGCTGTTCTAATTAAAGGAAGTTCAGTTTGAAGACAAATAGATATTTATTGATATTTTAAATGAAAAAAGTTGGTTATTCTAATATAAAATTTAACAAATCAAAATTATTGAGACAGATTTTGAAGCAGTAGATACCTATGGTATTATTTAACATAAATAAAATGTTACTCCTTACATGTCCTTTCCCGTGCGTTCCCCTCCAGCGTTCCACTTCCATCTTCCCCACCACCGCTCTCCCGCTTCCCCGTCCGTCCCGCCAACCCCCCTGGCACTGCATTTCTTGACTCCTCTCCCGCCCGGCCCGTAGCCGAAACTTTTTTCTAAAACTAACAATTTCAAACTCGTGATATCTTTCTAATTAAATATCCGAATTGAAAAATTCAAAAAGTTAAATAAAGGTATTGAAGCTGTCTTGAATATGAAGTAATTTATTTAGATAAGGATTAAAACCAAGATACAAATAAAGAGCCTTTTCAAGCGGCGACGTTTAAATAAAAAATTTAAAATAAAAGAATACTTATTTTGGCATAACCATAATAGTTAGACATGTGCTGTCGCGACCTTTTTTGTAAATAATGATGTGTTATATAAAGTCGTAGTACATTATTTTATTGTATCATCAATAGTTTTCGCAGCGCACGTGATTTAAAGAATATTTTAGGTAATTTTTTTACACCCTGGGTTACATTATTGAAGTTTTAGTAAGGATGCCTATTTTTTTTTAAATATAATATAGCCTATGTCATGGATAGTGTAGCTTCCCAACAGCGAAAGAATTTTTCAAATCGGTTCAGTAGTTTCGGAGCCTATTCGATGCAAACAAACACACAAACAAACAAACAAACAAACAAATATTACCTCTTTATATAGTGTAGTAAATAATGTACTGTGTGGACGAAAAGTCTTCAGAAACTTTGTGTTCTCTTAAATAATCTTACGTCGTTAATTTAAAAGTTAGCTTAATGTAGTTTATAGTTTCAAGGGTTATGACTATTCACCAGTGCCGAGGGGATCAATGACGCTAGTTCCTCGGATCACCTTCCATTGTAATACCGGTTGAACAAGGACAGCATTCCCACCCGATGCCTGTGCTCTAAAGATTGCAAACCGTCTGTTAAGATGGGATAATCTATCAAACGGACCGCCCGTTTCTGCACAGAGTCAAGGTTTTTTTAGGTATTTTGGAGCTTCAGACCAGAGGTGGCTGCCAAATTCAACCGTGGGGTGCACTTGCGATTTGTACAGGGTTAGCAGTTGTGTACTATTAAAGTATCTGCGGGCCCTGTACAGGAGTTTCTAAGAGGCTATCTTAACTTTGGTTTCGATGGAGCCCCCATACCTGAGCTGGTCACTTAGAGTTACACCAAGTATATCAATGGAGGTCCTGTTCGGAAGAATGCTTCCGTGGAAGGAGACTAGATTATCATTTCGATCCCTTTTAGACGTTATCAAACAGGATTGGGTCTTTGAAACATTAAATTCGACGAGGTTATTCTTACCCCGAGAGAAAAAGCCCTCCGAGCTATTGGGGTCTGTGTGCTCTTTGGAGGCTTATCAAACAAAAAGCTATCATGGACTGTACTGTCATCCGCGTAGCAATGAAGCGGTGCACATGACAAGAGATCGTTGATGTGCAACAGAAACAAAGTCGGAGACAGAACCGATCCCTGTGGGACGCCAGCATTTATCGAATGCGAGGAAGAAGTGAAACCTTCAGCAACCGCTTGAATTGACCTCCCCCTCAAAAAGTCGGCAATCCACGCACACAAGGATGCGGGAAGTCCGTAAGATCGCCGTTTTTTAACAAGCGCCCGATGGCAAACCCGGTCAAAGGCCTTAGAAATGTCCAGTGCAACCGTTTGGGTCTCACCAAAACGTTCCTGGCACCGTCCCCAAATATGTGTCATATAGGCGAGAAGATCACCGCACGAGCGGTGCCGCCGGAATCCGTATTGACGGTCGTGAATAATTTTGATCTTCTCGAGGTATGTGAGCAGTTTGTCATTGATCACACGTTCCATCACTTTTGGCAGAACAGATGTGATCGCTATGGGGCGGTAGTTGGCTGGGTTGGAGCGGTCACCCTTCTTTGGAATGGGGTGAATGATCGCTTTTTTCCAACCAGAGGGCACAGAGCCAGACTTTAGGGAAATTTTGAAAAACTTTGTAAAAATTGGAGCTATTAGCGTACCTCTGCAATAACAGGGCAGGTATTCCGTCAGGCCCGATAGCTTTATTAACATCAAGCCCTTGGAGTACATCCGATGCCGGATCCTCAGCTTTTTCATATGAAAACTGCAATGAGGAACCGACGGCGGGGTAGTACCTTGATCATCGAGGGTCGAGTTTTCCGCGAACATTTTGCCTAATAAGTTAGCCTTTTAACTCTCAGCTGCCGTGCGGGCAAGCAGCCAACTTTCTGCTGATCTGAGGGTCGTGCTCTAATTTTGACCTGTTAATGATCCTCTTGCATTCCTTTGCCATTTTGTTATATATTGTTTTGTTTTCGGACGTTCGAGATGTGTTGTAGGCTCGGTAAGCTGCGTTTTTTTGTCGCACTGCTTCGGAGCATCGTCAACTGAACCACGGCTTTGAGCCCACACCAGTTTCTTTAACAGTGGATTGGATGAAGCCATCCATCGCGTATGTGATGACTTCATCAATTTCCTGGACACATCTTGAGGGATCCGAAGTCCGAAAACAGACAGCTGACCACGGAAAGGCATTGAAATGAGCCCGCAGACCAAACCAATCTGCTGATCTATAGTGCCACACTTTTCTCTTCAGCCGCTCGTTTGGCGGTCTGAAGGTTACGGGGATTGATGTCGTCACCAGGCAGTGGTCGGACCATCCTAGAGGCGCTGTGAATTCAATCTTGTAACCGTGTGGCACAGTGGTTAAAAACAGATCTAACAGATTGGAGCGGTGAGTCTGGACATCAGGAACCCTTGTAGGCTCCTGAACCATTTGCTCCAGTCCGTAGCAGAGGGCAAAGGATTCCGCCTCTCGTCCAGCCAAGTCCGTTGGTCCTGAGAACTTTAACCAAGGTTCGTTATGAACATTGAAGTCCCCAAGGACCATAAACTCTGCAGTAGGGAAGCGGGGCAAGAGGTCATCAACAGTATTGCTTAGATGTTTGAAGAGTTCGGATGTATCTGAAACGCTAAGGTTCGGTGAGCGGTATAAGCACGCGTAAAATCTTACCGTACTGGCAAGATTGACGCGCACCCACATTACGTCGAATTTGGAGTTCTCCAGATTCAACAGTCGCACACAGTTGACGTCAGCTCGGCTGAAGAGACAGACACCTCCTTTGGGTCTGAATTTGCCCATGAGGGTGAAACCCGGGCATCTGTAGGCTCAGCTATCTGCGTTTCGGAAAGGAAGATAAGGTTGGGACGTTGGGAAGCAAGGTGGTGGTGGACTTAAAAGTTTAAATATCTTTTGGGGGAAAATGTCACACTTAAAATACTTCGGCAGGTTTAATGTGCATTGATTAGAGAAGGTTCGTTTATTTGAAATAAACCTTATTCATTGAGGAGGAGTCGCCATCTACATGCATAACACACTAAGCAATAAGAAAATAGAAAAATGTTGCAGTGAAAATACCTTTCTTGGAATTACGATCACGGCAAAAAATACTAAACCTCTCAATTTGTATGTTTTTTACCGGAGGCCCAACTCAAATATAACAGATTTTTTTGATTCTTTAGAAATAATATTAAATAAAAAAAAACAAGACACATTACTTTTTGGAGATTTTAATATCGATATCTCAAAAGATGCTGATATTGCACGGAAATATGTTCACACCTTAAAATCGTACAACTTTTATGTGTGTAACACGATGTTTCCCACAAGGGTAACAAATAACACCAGCTCGTTGATAGATCACATTATCACAAATAAAACAAATGTTTCTGGGATAATTTCAAATATTGATGATCCCCTTAGTGACCCCAATATACTTATATTGGATTATGAAAACTCCCTGAAAAACCTCCCCAACAACAGAACCCCAAACAACCTCTCAAACGCCTACAAAATAAATTATCAAAAATTAAAAACGTCACTTAAAACTTGTAAATTTTCCCATTCGTCTGACGATGTGAACCAAAATTAAGATAATTTCGCTGACTATCTACAAAATGCTGTAAATTCATGCAAAACAAAAGTTAAAATTAATAAAGGAGACAAAAGACTAAACAATACTCCATGGTTTGATGCCCAACTTGATTCACTTCTTAAAGAACGAAATCGCATATTTAAACTCTGGAAACAAAATCAAGGAAGTATTCCTTTGACAATAGAAAAAAATAAAGCTCGTAATACTGTCACAAATTACAGACGATATATTAAATGCAAGTATAATACAAAATTGCTTAATTAAAGCATGAACAAGCCACAGCGAACCTGGAAAACAATCAATTCCATTCTCACAAATAGCTCGCGAAACCCAAAAATAAGTTGTAAATCTCTAGTCATAAATGACGAAGAAGTAAAGGGACCAAAGGAGATTGCAACTGCATTTAACGCATTTTTTTCTTTCAGTTGTGGAATGTTTAGCATTAGTAATAAAAACTTCAAAAACTGATGTAAACACGATCTACACGGAACCTCAGGCAAAACAATCTTTTAACATGATCAGGACAAATAGAAATGAAATCCTACGTGTCATATCTAACCTTAAGTCCAAAGCGGCAGCTGGCTCCGATGGGATAACCTCTCTCATTCTCTGCAAGGAGGAACTGGCGGATTATCTTGTATTCTTAATAAATCTCTCTCTATCAAAAGGTATCTTTCCAGATAGACTAAAAATTGCGAAAATAATTCCTATTCATAAAGACGAATGCAAAAAAAAAGTCCAAATTATCGACCAATCTCTATACTTCCAGCTATCTCTAAAATTTTTGAATGTATCATTAAATAAAGACTACTGAAATATCTCGAACACAACAAAATTCTCACGTCAAAACAATACGGTTTCAGACGACGATCTAACACTAAATGTGCAGTTTTCGATTTTATATCAAATCTACAGAAACATATTGATCGTGGGGATTTTACGGCGGCAATATTTATTGATCTAAAGAAGGCGTTTGACACGGTGGATCACAACGTATTGATTGAAAAACTGAAACATTTGGGTATTGTTGGTCCTCCTCTGGAACTTTTCCGATCTTACTTATCAAATCGCGTTTCGGCAGTAGAACTGGGAGAAGAAACGAGTGAGTTGGGTATAATAACATGTGAGGTGCCACAGGGATCAATTCTTGGACCGTTGCTATTTCTAATCTATGTGAATGACATGACAAAGTGGGGTATTAAAGGAACTCTACAACTTTATGCGGACGATACAGTATTTTTTTACAATAAACTGAACCTAGCGGAGCTTGAAACGGAAATGAATGCTGATGTTTCTAAACTCACAAGCTGGTTAAGAATAAACAAACTAACTCTTAACGTAAAAAAAACTCATTATAACTTTTTGGCAACAAATTTCAGCCTCAATATCAAAGTTGGTGATAACTGCCTCGAAAAGAAAATGAGCACAAAATATTTGGGCCTGATCGTAGATTCCCAACTCTCGTGGGATCTCCACATAAATCATGTAAAGGAGAAAATTACCCCCATAACTGGTGTACTATATAGACTCCAAGGATTATTGCCCATTCCTTTACTAACATCAGTGTACTACGCCATGGTACATTCACACATTTCTTATCTCTGCTGTATCTGGGGATTTGCCTCAAAGAAATTGATAGCTGATCTGCAGGTGGTTCAAAACCGAGCTCTCAGAAATGTTTTTGGACTTCCATGGGACACCCATGTCAGAGACATCTATTCAGTTTCCGGTATTCTTCCAATCACAGTCCTTCCTAAACATGAAATCACAAGCACCATCCTACAAATTACTCAACAATCAACTCACACTAACATCAAGCCACTTTTCAATCAAACATTCACACCCACAATACTCGAAATAGCAATAAAATCCGCATACCTCAAACACACACTACAAAATATGGGATAAAATCTCTGAAATATGTTGCCTTTACACTATATAATTCGCTTTCAGATATGTACAAGGGAATCCAGCAAAATAAAAAAGTTCAGAATAATGCTTTAAAAGAATATTATACGTTTAAGGATGAAACTATGTAAATTTACTTGTCATGTCTCAATTGTCTTGTTTCCTTTTCTCTTATTTTCATTTCCATTTATTTGTAATCATAATCATCCACATTTGTATAACCTTGTTCCTTGTTTCTTTAATTATTTTCTATTGTTGTTTGCTCACTCAACCGGTTTTTTTTGTTTATTTTTAGTCTATGTTGTATGTGAAACTTATATTTTTAATATCCATTTTCCAAATAAAACTGTAACTATTTCCTCACACCCATGAATTTTCCTCCTGTCCTAAAATGAGTTCTGTAACTCATCGGGATTGCTCTAGCAAGTAATAAAAACAATTGTGAATGAGCCCACAGTATAATATTGATTAACCTCTCCGGCTAATTTGATCGATTTTGGGAACAATTCATTTAGGTTTCATAAACACCAATACATATCAATAACTCCCTTACCAATACCAATACATATCAATAACTCCTTAGTGAGAAATATGATCTAAACGGTGTTAGAAATAAATAAAAAAAACATGAAGCTTTATATTCAAATTTAAAAAAATTCAAATCAAAATAATTAAAATTTACACCTTTATGAAACCAAAGTTTTCCACCACAATTTGAAAAAGAATCAAGAAATTTAGTGAATTTTTTTTTTCAATATTTTCGATAATGTTTAGAATATTTGTCTTATAAAACATGTCAGTGTTTGTATTGTTTTTCGTTATCAGTAATTTTAGCTAGTAAAACGTAAAGGGAGCCATTTTTAAAACTTTTTTTGTTTGCATTCAAAATTTTATATTTCAAAAATAATATTTTTATTTTGAATTATAAAATTTAAAAGCGTATTTTAACACCTTTCAAAAACAGTTTTCGGATAGGTTTAGAAACAATCCATTTTTCGGATTTTATTGTAACTCGGAAATACGTTGACCTTCTGACAAAATATGCCCGAGAAAAATAATGTTTTATAGGAAACTATGCCTACTAATTCGACCGTCAATCAAAGTCAATATCGGGAATAACTGATCGATCACCTTTTCAGTGTTTGAGCGAATTGAATTTTAAAACATGAGACGGACAGGAGATGGACTGGCATCTTAAATTAAAGCAACTCGAATGAACCATCGTTCACTTAGACGCTCCCGCATGCACAGCCCAGGGCTACGATTCTAGAGCAACGATCAATCGTCACTCATTATGCGCCATCGACGAACGAAAAATTACTCGTCGTCGCGACGAACCTCGTCGAATGTTTCTTTTTTACGTATTCTTCAACGTCGAACGGTCGAAGAGATGGTTATATTGGTAGCCCTTTGAATATTGGCTATGTTCCTGAGGTTTTTGAGATTTCTATGATGTGAGTTTGAAATGTCACGTATTTTTACCGTGTTAGTTTCTACGAGTTGATAACATTCGAAATGGCTGGGAGTTCGGGATATATTACAAGCAACCAAAACATCGTTGATAAATCAGCCTTTGTAATATGGAACCTTAAGACGACTTTACAAAAATATACGACGTCTTTTAGGTGAATTGCGCGGGAAAACAATAAAATACTAGATTTTCACAGCCAATGCATAGATACGCCAACAACTAACCACTCACTACTCGGTATCGACTTGTTCGACCCACTCGTTGTTGTGTGGAATGACTTTTGACGTTTGGCGTTAAAGTATTTACTTAGGTACCTTCAACGAGGCTCGAGAATAACCAAGTCGACCACTGTATGTACTTTCGACGGCGATTGCGAGCTACCTGGCTTGGAGAATAGCAGCCCAGGCTTGCCTGTCGGGTGGAGCGAACACTTGAGGATAAACTTACCTTAAATCAACTTTACCCGGTTTCCGTTAAAAGCTATTTTTACAACTACATCAGCCCTTAGCGGTAGATTGGAAAACTTGGAACACTTGCAACTTTCAATCGATATTATCAATATTGGATAACCATCTGCATTAGATTCTATGTTTTATTAAAATGCAATTAGATTTGTAATTACGTACACGGAGATTGATGCATAATGCGAAATATATATTTGAAACATTTTGCAATTTATGTACATATTCCGTTATACCAAATGTCCGTTATACCAAATGTCCGGGGTTAAAGTGCACCAACTTCGGGAGGTGATTCTACGTGATGGTAGAAGTAAAAAAATATATCTACTACACTATATAAAGAGGTAAGATTTGTTTGTTTGTTTGTTTGTTTGCATTAAATAGGCTCCGAAACTACTGAACCGATTTGAAAAATTCTTTCGCTGTTGGAGAGCTACACTATTCCCGGGTGACATAAGCAATATTATATTTTCAAAAAAATTAGGGATCCTTACTAAAACTCCAATTATGCAACCCAAGGTGTAAAAAAATTACCTAAAATATTCTTTACATCGCGTGCGCTGCGAAAACTATTGATGATAGAATAAAATAATTTACTACGACTTTGTAGAACACATCATTATTTACAAAAAAAGTCGCAACAGCATATGTCTAACTATTATGGTTATGCCACAATAAATATTCTTTTATTTTAAAAATTTAATTCATATGTCTCTGCTTGAAAAGGCTCTTTATTTGTATCTTGGTGTTAATCCTTATCAAAATAAATTAATTCATATTCAAGATAGCTTCAATACCTTTTTTAATTTTTTTAATTTTTCAATTCGGATACTTAATTAGAAAGATATCACGAGTTTAATAATGTTAGTATTAGAAAAAAGTTTCGGCTACGGGCCGGGCGGGAGAGGAGTCAAGAAATGAAGTGCCAGGGGGGTTGGCGGGACGGGGGAGCGGGAGAGCGGTGGCGGGGAAGGTGGAAGTGGAACGCTGGAGGGGAACGCACGGGAAAGACAATGCAAGGAGTAACATTTTATTTATTTGAATATGGCATTGCAACGCATGTCGGGAAACAGCTATATATTATAAAAGAAAATCCAAAAAAACGCGCGGACCGCAAAAACTCAGAAACGAGTCCCGGTACGATCAAGCGAGTTATAAGGTGTGTAAAGTGACAATATCTTTGCACTTCGTTTCATTCCACGTCGGGGATCATTGATAATACGTTGATTTAGTGAACTTTTCTACGTTCCTTGTTAATACATTTTCAGGGATACACCCTATGACACAACTCAATCATCGGTGGTCTATATCCCCGTGAGCTATTGCAGGGTGATCGACCGTCGAAATGTTCAAATTTCGACGGTTCAAAACAATTATTGTTTGAAACCCCGCAAATTTTGCGTCGTCATTTCATATAACCGGCAACTAGTTCCATTTTTGACATTAGCCTGACAACGTTTTGTTATTTTTATGAACCCTGGACTAAGCGGCTTAGTCGACATAATTCACATAATAATATGATCAAACAACGTATCTGGACAAATTATTTATTAAATGCTAACGGGCCGAGATACGGCGGTTAACGGGAAACGTTAAAGTTTTAAAGCCATCAAATTGACGCTGATTGCTTATTTGTCACGACGTTAAACATGACGAAATTTCTGAAATACCTGGACATCGGTAAAAAGTTAGGATGTACGACTGCATTCATTCCTTCGCCGAACAATAATTATAGCCCATCATCGAATACGGTATACCGTAAGGGTTTAAATGATAATTTATAAGTATTATTCATAGACCTGTATAAAAATAATTACTATTACTTAATGGAGTATTTTTTTCCCTCTTAGGGTATAGAGGAGCACAAACAGAGCAGCTGTTACTCCTTTTCCTGCTGACTTCAGAATGTCTGCTGCGCGTCTATTGGTAAGCTTTTTTAATAAAATTATTCGTAGTTTGTAAGTTTATAACATTCAATGATCAAACCAGGAACATTTTTACTTTAGCTCTATGAGCTATTAACACTCAAAAAATTTCCCTTTTTTTTCTTCTCCGTGTAGGAATGCTATAATTCTTAAGAAATTTTTACTTTCTGTAGATCTGTTGTGGACATTTTTACAATCTAATGTTAGGTATTAAGATCTATTGAAGAAATTTTTGGAATCTAACGTTAGATATTAAGTTTGAAGACATACTTGCTTTCTAAAGTTAAGAGATAAATCGAGTGAAGATATTATTACACTCTAACGGTAGGTGTTAAGTCAATATTTTGTTTTGGTCTTTCTCTTTAACCTTATTTTATACCTAATGTTGGATACGAGCCTGCTTTCAGTTCATAATTTCAATCATTCTAGCCGTCTGATTCTTTGAAATATTTTCCCCGTCTCCGTTCTCGTCTTTACGTGGGCCTGTTTTTTCTGGTCTCTAGTTGAGCAGAATATTCGATGTTTTCCAGACTTTTTTATGTAACTACATCCCAATTTGCATTAAGTTGGGACGGTTTTTTGGCAATATGTGACATAATATGGTAATATTCTATTAACAACTATGTATTTGATGTGCCTACTAGTAAACATATCTCTTATTGATCTCTCCGTATCAGTTTGAAAAAATACGTTTGCCGGAGAGATATCAAACCTAAAGTAAAGTTGCAAAGTAAAGAAAAGTTTCGGAATTTTTAGTTTAATTTATATTTTACTCTGTATATCAAAAATATGGGCTCATTATTGAGATAAGTACAGTGCCACGACCTCCTGACCGACATGACTCTTACATACATACTAATTGTATTGTGTATGCCGTTCTTTTGGTAGTAAGTAACAAAGCTACCTATCATTGGTTGGTCATCAAGGTTGGTACTATGGCGCATCCTTGAGGCAAACCCTGAAATCTATAAAAAGCGTATTTCAACATTTTAAAAATAAAGACAATTGTGTATTAATAATAAACCTCAGACATATTAATGATTTTACTGAATTTATCCTAGTCACGATCTTACTCAAAACTTCATACCAGAAATCTCAGTTGTAAAGGAGAGTGAAAAAAAATAGGTTTTAATTTTTTAATTCATTTATAATTCGATGAATATTTTAGAACTAGGAACATAGAAGTATATCTGCATGAAAATACGTCATAGATACTTTATAAAAACATTCAAAAAAGTTGAAGAGAATTTATTCAAAATTTCAGTAAATTTGCTAAAATTGTTATATTTTATCGTCAACAAAGTTTTCGAAACATGTTCCAACGGAGAATTTATATTCTCAAATCAAGTCGGAACAATTATAAGGTTCCGTGAATTACACGATACCTCCCCACAATATTTATTTATTTATAATGTGTTGTGTAATGTGCTTTATTGTAGTGTCGTTTAGTACTCGGCAAATGAAGAGAGAATACTTAAGTCGGTTCTGGTCCCTAATAAATAGGGAGCTGCTCGTAAGCAAAAGAGGACAAATCATGCATGTATTCCTTTAAAAAGCATCTCGCAAGTATTTAAAAAATATATATATATATATTTCTTTGATAGATATTTACAATTTTCTCTTTTCGCAAGCAAGCTATCTCGCTTGCGCTCGTCCACTTTCATGCATACATCACAGGTGGGAAAGTAGTTACATAAAAGAGAAAGATAAATTCAATAATATAGATTTTATAACTAAACAATCTAACGATAAAAAGCAAATCAAGTCTCCCCACTTCACGTAATATTAAAATGCAATAATTCTACTTTAGGTGACACGACCAGATAAATCAATAGAAATATAGCTGATACGCCTGAACCAGAGAATAATGGACAAGTCTTTTCAGAGCTGAACTGTGATTTACCGCTTCTAAAAGTTTGGTTCGAAAACAGATTGAACACAACAACAATTTTTTTCAATATTCATCACGATACCTAGCTGAAAACTAAGATATCACATACGAAATTTGTTATGTGGCAGCGAAAATACAAACACATGAAATTTGCACAGTTTTTGAAGTGAAAACTTCTTTAGCACCGGGGATTTGAAAAACGATGAAACGAAAAATATCACAAGATAAAACATTTTAAAATAAGATGATCATTTTGAGGAAAAGCTTGCTAAATCACAAAATATTACTTGGATTAATCTTTACTTCGAATCGGTTTACATTGTAAATATAAAAAAAAAATACTTTAAAACATGTATAAACAAAAAATATTTTTCATTATACGTGAAACAACCTTTTTTAAATACAATTTTACTACTAAAATTATCTTTTTTCTTTCTTATAAAATTATTCACAAAATAAATTAAAAACACTTTAATTAAGACCTCTAAACTTCATATATAATACATAATTTTTTGGCTTGTAGCTTTTTCTTAAAATTGGAAAGCATACTAATAAAGAACGAGAGAAAAAAACTATAATCGCGCAGCTAAGCGACGAAACTTTGTTTGGATGGAGTACTCGGGTGCATTATTTTCACGCACAGTAAACCTCCGTATACACTGCAGCGTACGTAGGTACCTAATAGGTACATTGATGACGGTGACCGGACAACTTAACAAAGTAGAACTTCATCACGCCTTTATTGGGTTACTTCAGGTTAGGTTATGGCCAATTTTGTTTTTCATCACTTATAATGAATTTTTAAAGGGTTGTTGAAATGTCACTTTATTAAATTCTTACCAAACCACTTTTGTCACAAAGGGTAACTATTATTTTAAGTAATAATTATTAGCCTGAAACACTCATCTAAATTGAAAAAATCTTTTGAGAAAAGATACATGCCGCCAACGGGACATAATAATTGTTACCCTTTGTGCTATGCATAAAAATCTTGTCTTAAACATTACTTTATCAATTAAAAATAATAATCACTTTTGCCACGCCAATTTTTAAACACATAATAAACAAAACTTAGACTGACATGATTTTAGATTTTCACAGCCAAAAGTATTTTTGTTGTTTAAAACATAAACTTTTCGAATTACACCTAATTTATTAATTTTCACAACTTCAACTGCCTTCATACTCGACGCAGTTTTGACAAAAATTCTTAATAAAGCGCTTAATAATGTTTTTATTCCGTCAAGATCAACACTCTCACATCTACACATGTTGAACAAACATTAGAAAAAATCCTAAATTTTCCTATTTCCTATTTAACACAAAATTTCACAAAATAGACATTTTTAGCAATGACCTTCAGAGATACCAAAAATTAATACAAGAGTGTGGGATGATTGAGTGCTTCTCTTATCCGTGTCCTATATTCCTCTTCTTCTACTACTCACCTAAAATTATTTTAAGATACAATAAAACTCAAGCAAATAGAGCAATATTAACATAAGATACATAAATATATTTTTTTAAATTAGTGTGATTTAGTTTAGACCACACAACTGAAGTAAAACTTCTGCTCCATCTATAAGATACGAAGCGTTCGCCTTGCTTTTCATAACGCTCTCGTTACGTATTCGCTAGCTTACTGCCCAAGTCAAGCGTGCATAAAGAAGGTTTAATTCAAAAACACACAAACCAGCATTACACATTTCAAAATCAACAAACAAATCTAAGCATTCATAAGTTTGCAGTAAATAGTTATAGCTATAGCACCTTCCGACGTATGTTGGTGCTGTAAGAACATTTTTAAAGATTACCTTCGCTATCTGGTACCTACTCGGCTGCCTGGTGTGTTTTAGTCTCGTTGAGTTTAATGAAATTGTGATCAATTATCTTCGTTCTCTTCCTTAGCTCCTTCGTGATCCTCCTCACTAGCCCTAACGATGTCCAGCGCTTAATTGCCGCCTTCCTTGGACTTGGATATACGCGTTAAATATACCGGTTATACATACTCATCGCGCTTTGAAGTTAGAAGTGTTATTTATTATTTTTATTTTTTGAAGTAAAACTTCTTTACGACACTTGGGGGTAAAATAATGAATACGTTATGAAAAAGGTGACACGTTACGAAAAAATGTGAAACGCTAATCAATATGTAACGCTTATCAATGTGAAACTCTAATCAATGATATGAGTTGAGTTGAGTTGAGTTGAATTGAGTTGAGTTGAGTTGAGAGCTGAGAGCTGAGAGCTGAGAGCTGAGAGTTGAGAGTTGAGAGTTGAGAGCTGAGAGTTGAGAGTTGAGAGTTGAGAGTTGAGAGTTGAGAGTTGAGAGTTGAGAGTTGAGAGTTGAGAGTTGAGAGTTGAGAGTTGAGAGTTGAGAGTTGAGAGTTGAGAGTTGAGAGTTGAGAGTTGAGAGTTGAGAGTTGAGAGTTGAGAGTTGAGAGTTGAGAGTTGAGAGTTGAGAGTTGAGAGTTGAGAGTTGAGAGTTGAGAGTTGAGAGTTGAGAGTTGAGAGTTTAGAGTTTAGAGTTGATAGTTGAGAGTTTAGAGTTGATAGTTGAGAGTTGAGTTGATGGGGATGTTGAGGGGATGGGGATATTTTTATTCCTGTTATTGTTATATTGTTAATGGACGGCGTAAGTTAGTGAAGTTTACTTCAGTCGTGTGGTCACACAGCACACTCGTTTTTTTTACTATATGGTTCCCGGTATGCGTTGTAATGCCATCTTCAAAGCAAAAAATTTTTGAAGTAAAACTTCTTTACGCACGATTGACTTGGGGAGTAAGCTGATAAATGCGTTACGAAAAGTGTGATGCGAATGGTGATCGGGCGAGGCGAACGGTCGGGCCTTTACGCACGCTTGACTTGACTTATTTAAAATATATATAATTCTTGATTTGATTCAAAGTATTAGGCGAATTCATCAAACAAATTCATTAATTTAAGCAATTTCGAAAATTGAATTTTGATTTTAACAATCATAGTTTTCAAAACGTCATTCTCAATAATTATAAAGCTTTTCAGATGTATTGTCATGTGGTAGTAATAATCCAGAAACCTTAGTGGGGGTTTAAAGAAGGTATTTTGAAAGTTTCAAATATTTCCTATGCTTAATACAAAAATATATATACATCGAATGTTCTCACATATACACATAGACAAATGCAAGCATATATTTTTTTTAATTATTCATCTTTATGAATAATTCTACTTTTAAAATTAAATTTATCCACTGGAGCGATTTCAGTCTGCGATTGATTCCGGTCATTTTCCTACCACTCGTAAAACATTTATTGTAATTATTTAAATCATTTTCTTGGCCAGCAGTTTACTTAAACATGAACCTATTCAAATGCTTTATCTATTATGACCATAGATGTCGCAAATCCAAACTTCGTAGACTATTTTAGAAAGATGTCACAAAAAAAAAAATTTAAAAATTTCCCGTCGAATTTTTGAACAGCTGTTTACGGATTAAATTTAGTCATATAGCACTTCAATAAGTTTTTATGTCTCTGTGTTAAAATTAGAAGGTATGGTTTTTTTAATGTTTGCGAAAAATTTTAAAAATGACCTTCTTGGAAATCTTAAGCAATCGAGGCAAATTTATTTATTTAGCGTGATCGCTGCAGTGGTTAATTAGTCTCACTACGAAAACCTGTGTTGAGAGTGGGCGCTTTAAAACATGAACAGTTTATAATAAAAATATACAATTAAAAAATTATAGTTAATCACTTAACGAATTATTTAAACTAATGAAACCTTTACCTTTACGGACATAGCTTTATCTTAAACACCTATAATAATGTTTTATTGAAAAAATGAAAGAAAACCTTCTCCTCCTGTAAAATTTTCTAATAGTCTATTGAACATACAAGAACCAAGGCGACAACATAACACTACAATATTACATTTAACATAACAGAAAATCATCATCGTACCATTGAACACGCACACTTATAAGTTGGTTTTGATAAAGTCTTTGATGTTAGATCTGTCATGGCTGATGATCCAAGACTTGATGTCTGATTTATATTTAAGGTAAGTTGTGTAATTGTAATCAAACAAACTAACTAACCACTAACTCGTTATCAGACAATTTGGGAACCATTTATTGGATTACCAACAGTACACCCTGTCACAGGTCACCCCAAGCGGTTCTCTACGTTTGGTGATTTAGCAGGTGAGGTTTTTCCGGGTCTTGGCAGTGGATTCATCTGCCCACCAAATGCGTGGCAGACCGGATCGGGAGAGGCCAGAACCTAACCTACACCTCTCCAGACTCTCTCGATCTATCGCCTTCTACCGCAAAGGGAAGGATGGATTAATACGTTTGTCACTTCTGGAGACAATGACCTTCAGATTCTTAACCGCCCCTTATACATTTTTCCGTCAGAGAATTTCATCTACTTCTTTTCTTCAAAAGACCCTCCGCACAGCATCCCCAATGGTGATATAAGCCCTGAGAATAATTATTTTTCTCAGGTCCATCTGTGTGGAGCGTTAAAATAATAATACTAAAAACCGCCGAAAAAAATTGTGCGGGTGAGGTAATTGATTTTACTGGACATTTTTCAGCAATATTATATCGAAGCCATACATATATATGTCCTCAAAATACTTTCCACACAGCATCCCCAAAGATGACATATGAGGGCAATTATTTTCCTCAGAGCCTCATGTGTGGAGCTAATGTAAAAAAAGCAATATTAAAGAATCATTTAAATAACTCGAAATTAAAAAAAATAATTATTAATGCTTCGAAACGAAATAATAAGAAATTATCTAAAGTCGCCCAGTTAGGTATATCTATACTACTACAAAGTTGATGGTATGGATTTCGTTAGAGTTATTACGAGTCATCTTAACTCTGATAAGAGGTCGTGGGTTCAAGCACTAATAAAGCGTAATGCTTTTCTCCCACACACAATTATTTTGATGTACCTAATAAATATATAAAAGTTAGGTTTTTAAAAATTCATCGGGTTAGATTCTTCCTTTAATCTCGCTCTGTAGAGTGACCACCATAAAATTTTTAAAGTTGATTACTTAATTTGCTAAATATTAGTTAATTTGAAATAACTTAGAAAAGTGCATTTCGAGCGTTTTTTCACTCTCTCATTATCCTGCTGAACATTATATCATTTATTTTTTATTTATTATTTTATTTATTAAAAGTAAACAATACAGAATATAGTATATTATATAAAGCATTGTACTCCCAAGAGTTAATAAACTCATTGCGGGAATGATACGCATTACATGAAACATATAGCTGTATGTATTAAATGGACATATCATAGGACATACACAACATTATTATTTCAGATAGTCATTCATAAAATGAAGTTTGAGCATTTTAGTTTGGGTCTTCTTACATTGACTTGCACATTTGATCTCGTTGGGTAGTTGATTATATTTTGTGTAAGCTATGTATGTATTCTAGGGATCTTAGTCCATATTTTGTTGATTTGATTTTTGGTATATGAAGTTTGTTGTGATTTCTTGTGTTGTGTTGGTGTACGTCGCAATTGTTATTGAGTGTAGTGTTGGAATGTGCCGAGTGTTGAATTACTTGTAATATTATGTCAATTGCGACTCTCGGCAGTGTAGTGAGACTTACGCCAGCGTAATTACGTAATGAGGCGGTATAGGTACCGCAGCCTGGGGAACCATTTATTGGATAACCAACATCCCTGCCCCAAGTGGTTCGCTACATTTGTTGCCATACCAGGGGATCCCGGATTCATGGGGTTTGTCTGCGTCTTAGCGGCGAATGCGATTGCTCACCCACTGCATGGCGGGCCGGATCGGGAGAAACTGGTTAAGGGAGACCTAACCTAGACCTCTCCAGCTGGACTCTGTTTATCTATCGCCTTGCACCTTAGTGGGAGGGATTGATTCATACGTCCGTCTCTCCTGGACACATTGACCCCCAGATTCCAACCCACTCCTCATAACTTTTTCCTTCCCGGAAATTCCTCTACTTCCTTTCCCTACAAAGATCCTCCACACAGCATCTCCAAAGATGACATAGGACCTGAGGGATTTATTTTCCTCAGAGTTTCCTGTGTGGAGGTAAAGTTAAAAAAAAAATAATTGAAACAATTTTTGCTGTTTTTTTTAAGTTTGATAAACAGATCACTCTATTCTAGACAAATAAATGGATATTTCAAAGATCCGTAGCTCTTAATGGAATTGATATCGCACGTTGAAGGTGTGAATGCGCGTTGTTCTAAAACGTCCACATAAAGACATTTCCTTCTATTGAAGATTTCAATAGCTTTGACGTACCAAATGTACAACGAATATATACCAAAAATATATTATTTAAGCAATTGAAAAAAACTGAATCCTCTACTAGACCGTGTATCCACCACACTAGATAGAATAAAAATAGCGAGAAAAAACCTTCCAAGTTATAAAACCACACTCGGACAAAGAAACTACACCTACTTTGCAAAAAACTCCATAACATCCTTCCTTAAGATATAATACTAATAAATAAAAATTATGAGTACAAATCAAGAATATAAATATGGTTGAAGGAGGTCAATGAACCCAATGAAGCACTAAAAATGACAAAGAAACTACACCTACTTTGCAAAAAAACTCCATAACATCCTTCCCCAAGATATAATACTAATAAATAAAAATTATGAGTACAAATCAAGAATATAAATATGGTTGAAGGAGGTCAATGAACCCAATGAAGCACTAAAAATGACATAGAAGACAAATAAACTGTATTAAATACTTTTACAAAAGAGCCCCTAGGTCCTTGAGGAAGATTGAGAAATAATATCAGGCCGGTGTAGTAGAGTTACTCTACATTTTTGTTGTTATCATATTAAAACATGCTCAAGTAAAAATAAAAGTGAAAATTTGTTACTAAAACCAGTCTTTATTTGAAGAGGATCCCTGTATTTTTAACAAGTGGTGTGTGGACTAGGCATTGAACTAAATGTGATGATCTATCTTTTATAGATCTTCAGATTACCGGATACGTCAATTGTGATGATCCAGTTTCTTTGGAGATACAATAAGACTCGTGGGCGGACTAGTTACGTTCATTGGGAGATCTGTATCGTGTGTTCTTCCAAGAAGCCTATGTGCAAAGAGAACGAATGGATAACAATCATACCCTTGTATGCATTACTCCTGCTGTCTCACTCATACACGCATGTCTCTTTCATTCCCTGAGATATTCGTTCACTACATTAAATATGTTTATATGCTGGAATAAATCCAGAAAAAAAATCACAAGGTAATGCGGAGGTTTATACGCGTTTACACACGTTTATAGGCTAATGTACGGAACTTATCCGAGATTCCGAGTGCACAGCTTGATTTTTACTTAATGTTGGATATTACGTTTTGCTTATCATTCTTGTGTATCTTTTTTAATTTATCCATATTTTTTATTACTTTTATGTATCTTATAAAATTAATAATAGTTTTAATAATATTCTAAATTTAAATAGATGTAAAAATTTATAGTTATCCTCACCTAAGCCCAAGCATTTGCTTTATTAGGAGAGTGTATGAAATAATATGTTATTTAAAAATTGTTAACTCTAAATGTGTCCAACGATATCTATACTTAAATTCCCAGTTATATTAAGTATAAACATTTATTTTATATAGACAGTAAAATAAAACTACATACTTAGATAGTTATAGGTGAGATGTGGAGATCTTGGCTGACACCGACTCCAAAAATAACAATCGTACGAAATTATTTTTTTACTTTTTAGTGCATTTTTTGAAGTCGTTTTTTTGTTTTGTTAAAATTTTGTTTATTTTTTGATTTTTAGTGACGAGCGTGCGTAAAGAAGTTTTACTTCAAAAAAAGAATCATCGAAATCTGTTGGCGTAATAGCGAGTTATTCGTCCATTTGTCGCGCACATACTTATTGCAAATTTAAGACATATATGGTTTTCTCATAGATCCCATTGCCAAAACTGGACCAAATTAAAATGGGACCACACGGAAAGCACCAGCTTTCTAATAAAAAAAATCATCAATATCGGTTCACCCAATCGAAAGTTCTGAGGTAACAAACATAAAAAAATAAATTTAAAAAAAATACCGTCGAATTGAAAACCTCCTCCTTTTCGAAGTCGTTTTATAAAAAATAAAATTATTCTTCTACGAAACAAACGAACCTGTTCTGTTATATAGCTGAGATGAAATTTTACCAATTATTGTACAAGTTTTTATGTATTCTTTATACTAAAGTTACTTACTTGTATTGAGTTTATTGTGAGATTTTTAATTAATGTGGATGTAAAAAGTTTATAAACCGTGACATCCTAAAGCAATATTCTAGGAGTGATAATTATTGATGAACGGCAAAACAAACGTCTGCAATAAATCAATAGTACTCGTTCTTTCAAATGATTTACAATCAAAACTTCGAAACTGGTTAATAAAATGGTTATTCAATGCTATCCGTTGTAGCGTGTTTGTCGATATAAAACAGGATAATAACATTTAATTCTAAAAGTATCCAAGGTAAGCAGCAAGCATCCAGATGTAGAGTAATCGGTTCTTGTCAGGCAACGAGGTACGCGATGTCCCGGTGCCATGCCTGCCCTGTGCTTGTTGTACGGTCAATTACTTTGGTCACTTCCCGACTGACACCAAAGTGCGCTTTTACAATTACCGTGACGATTCACGGTTACGGTGTCGTGATGGCATAAAAAAAGCAATAAACATACGTTCCTAAACACGTAAATCCTACAGCTCTTTAAAAAGATAAGGTACAAAATGTACGTAGGTCGATTTCATCCAAAGGAAAAAAGAGATCGTTTTCTTACATATTACATATAAGTATTGCAAAGTTAACTGTTTAGATATCAATGTTTCCAAATGTCATACTATGACATTCACCAGAAGTAAACATGTAATTAAGTACTCTTATTCACTCAACAATGAACCTGTCATCTCTAAAACGGAATGTAAAGATATTGTTGGTAACCTTGATAGCAAACTTATATTTAATAATCACATCGACTAAATCATTCACAGGTCATATAAAATGCTTGGTTTTGTAAATATAAGTAGTGTTCAGTAACCCGCGTGCAGTAGTTATGTTATATTTTGCATTAGTCAGAAGTATAATGGAAAATGCCCCGCCAATTTGGAACCCGCAGTACAAATTATAAATAGATAGCATAGAATATATTCAAAACAATTTTTTTAAATATCTTATCTTTAAATTCAGCAATAACTTTGAATGCACATTTCGAACTTTGCAACAAAGGCGAGTAATAGCTAATTTGACATTTATACACAAAATTTTTAATAATAAGATTGACTCTACCAAACTTCTTTCCCTAGTTAATTTTAACATACCATTAAGACGTACACGCCACATAGAACTATTTCACATGCACGCTTAATTACAAGACAAATGCAGCAACTAATTCGCCAATCAATCGTGCTCTTCATGTGTTTAATTATATTAATCTAAATTCTAACATCGACATTTTCTCCGATTCACTGCCCAAATTTTATAAGAAAATCGTAAGGTAATTACTTAATGTGCATATCATAAAAAAGACACTACAATGAAACACGTAATAGGTACCCATCATGAATTGTAATTTTTTTTCACCAATGGATAATATAATGTACTGATTGTTTCTGTGAATAAATAAATAAATAAATCTCTCCCATACACCGCACCATCACCTCTCCGTAGACGCCTACTAGTACTACTTGCCGTGACGAAAATTATGAAAGTATGGAATATAGTTACAAGGATAATATTGAAATTAGAGTGAATTCCAAAAATTCAAAATCGTAAAATGTCTATGTTCTGGTGGTTTTGCTTTTGTTCTTAAACATTTAATGCTCCTTCTTACACACTAAATAATAACAGTCGAAAATGATACAAACGGTGAACGTATGTCTGCACCCCATAGGAAAAACACAAATATTTTTGCACTTCCCTCACACGTATAAAGAAAATGAAACGCAATTTCCGGCTCAAAAAAGTAGTACTTTAGAGGAAACAGTCATACGTATTTTGCGTGCGTCCCACTCTTATTTTATGTGTAAGAAAGAACTGCAGCATTTTAGCGATAAGTGACGTATGTTTATTGCCTTTTTTGCCAACCCGGTAATAATGAAAGCGAACAATATTGTGTTCTGTCAGATGGTGTCTGTAATTAAGTCTATAGTTTTGAAAGTTAGCGAGCTACATAAACTTAGATAAGATTATTCTGCTTTTAAAGAATCGCAGAATCAATTAAATATTATTTTCGTTATTTGTTTTTGGGGTGTAATTCCATGTTGCGCTACCTCCTTCTTTAATCAACGTTTTGGACAGCGTTGTAGTATCCATCATCAGGGCAGATCCGACAGATGTGTCGGATCACACATCTGTCGGTTCTGCCGGATCTGCCCTGATGATGGACACTGCAACGCTGTCCGAAATGTTGGTTAAAGAAGGAGGTAGGCGCAACACGGCGTAACTCCCCAAAAACGAATAACTAAAATACTTTTAGCCGTGAAAATCTAAAAACGTATATATGTAGAATTATAGGAAAATAGATGTCTTTAATGGTCTATCTACTATCTACTACACTATATAAAGAGGTAAGATTTGTTTGTTTGTTTGTTTGTTTGCATCGAATAGGCTCCGAAACTACTGAACCGATTTGAAAAATTCTTTCGCTGTTGGGAAGCTACACTATCCACAGGTGACATAGGCTATAATATATTTTCAAAAAAATTAGGGATCCTTACCAAAACTCCAATAATGCAAACCCAAGGTGTAAAAAAATTAACTAAAATATCTTTACATTGCGTGCGCTGCGAAAACTATTGATGATAGAATAAAATAATGTAGTACGACTTTATAGAACGCATCATTGTTTACAAAAAAGTTCGCGACAGCATATGTCTAACTATTATGGTTATGCCACAATAAGTATTCTTTTATTTTAAAAATTTAATTGATATGTCACCGCTTGAAAAGGCTCTTTATTTGTATTTTGGTGTTAATCCTTATCAAAATAAATTAATATATTCAAAACAGTTTCAATAAATTTATTTAACTTTTTGAATTTTTCAATTCGGATATTTAATTAGAAAGATATCACGAGTTTAATAATGTTAGTATTAGAAAAAAGTTTCGGCTACGGGCCGGACGGGAGAGGAGTCAAGAAATGAAGTGCAAGAGGGGTTGGCGGGACGGGGGAGCGGGAGAGCGGTGGCGGGGAAGGTGGAAGTGGAACGCTGAAGGGGAACGCACGGGAAAGGACATGCAAGGAGTAACATTTTATTTATTTGAATATGGCATTGCAACGCATGCCGGGAAACAGCTATATATTATAAAAGAAAATCAAAAAAACGCGCGGACCGCAAAAACTCAGAAACGAGTCCCGGTACGATCAAGGGAGTTATAAGGTGTGGTAGATCTCTGTCACATCTCGGGAAAAAAGGTATCCGTTTTTACCTAAAGGGCGTGCTTTTGAAGATATAAGGGCTGGAAGTTTCGCCCTCTTGAAATTTCGGAAAGTTCAAGAAGGTTCTATAGAACTCTAGAAAGTTCTGGAAGGGGTGGCGGAGTATGTCGTGGAATGTTCGGGAATAGGGAATCGGGATCATCATTGTGAAACATTCCATAACACTTTCAAATTTTTTTCCTGAGCGAAGCCGGGTAACCCAGCTAGTCTTTTATAATTTGAAACTTGAATAAATAAAGTGGCGCATATCCGTACGAGGTGTTTCCACATATTTTAATTTTAAAAAATGTATATTCAGTCCAATTGGGTTTTTTGGCCTAAAGTTTAAGTTTTTTATGAAAAACATCGCGCTGCCATTCCCCTTAACATATTTGAATTCATCATGCATTACTTTAAATTTTAGTTTTATTTGAATGGCACATTTTCATTCTATAAGGTCTGAAAAAGTTGATGAAGTCTATACGATAAGAATACTTTTGAAATAAATGCATCAGAAATACTTCCTGAATATATGGTTGGATTAGGTATAAAATGTATTTTGAAATTTCCCAGATGGTGTATAACCTCCCATGAGACAATCTTGCCACCGTTTGTTAGAACACCAGCACCCAGGGGCGGAAGAACCTCCACTTTATACTCCTTGTAATCAAATTTCAGGTAAATAATAATAATAAATTCTTTATTTCAGAATATGTTTGTTCGATTAGTGCAAACCCACATATCCCACAAAGCATATATAGAGTACATGTAAAGAATGAATGAATAAAGAAAGAAGTGTGCTAATAATATTATGACGCGAATTTGAGTTATAAAAGAAGTCGGGAAGGTCAAAGGAAGACATGGCACGATCAAGCGAATCAAATACTTGAGTCGGGCCATGTCAACAGTGGGAATAACAGAAGGGTATTTATAAGTCGATTTATGAAAGTTGATGAAGAAAAGTGTGTATTTCAAGAACAAGTTGCTAGGCGGTTCTTCCCGTCTGCCTATTTAGTTAGTTACTTGGTAAGTGATGCAGCACACAGTATGTGTATAGCCTCATGAAAGAAAACGAGAAGCTAACTGATTTACATGGATTCCAACACATCATCATGAACAGGAATAATTATTCATATTAGAATAAGTTAACATTAATAATCTAAACGAAAATATGAAATAGAACAAGACACAGAAAAACAGAAAAGGTCGCAACTGGGACTCGAACCCAGACCTCTCTTAGAACTAACAAGGTTTGATTTCTGAAGAATATTTGAATTTTTTAGTTATTTATTATAAAAAAATCAATTCTTAAAAATATAAATATTTAAATTTTGTACAATTCATTTATTCAAGTTGGTAGATTGACCAATTTAACAGAATTTATTTGAATGCCCAAAGTACCTTCCAATCAATGTTGGAATTTTCAAGTTTTCCAGGATTTTTACAGCATTTTCAGTTTCATCGAGAATTTTTCGATATGAACGCATGCAATATGTTACGAATCGCGTTAGGAAATTGAGAGAGAGTAGCAAAAAGTGCGCATGAATATAAAAGTGATGAAGGTTGCGGAGATGGATGCATGAATATTCGTTTTTTATCAAGCACCTAGTACGAAAGAAAATGATTCGCCGGTGAGAATATTCCGAGGAGGAAGACATGAAAGGTCTATGATTGATTTCGTTGGGCTCCATATGAAGGAAGATAGGAACTTAATACGGGAATTCTAGTAAAATAATATCACGAATGAGATATTATATTGCAACGGCGCGGCGCGGCCTCAAACTACAGGAGTCTGAAAGAAGATAATTCAATGTTGGGATAGATTACAAAAGCAATTTCATGTATACTTCAATAAAAATTAAATGAGAGATGAGTAGGTTTATATGATGTAGAAAACTGAGTGGAGTAATGCTTTTGCATCATTCCATATTTCAGGAAGACACGATACCATCTGAAACATGGAATAGAATTATAAGAAAATTCATGAATATGAAAGACCCACGGGTTGCGTGAAAGGGTAGAGGTATATGGCGTGGGATAGATTTTCGTTAATAGACAACATTACTAATATGGAATACATTAGAGCACAGCTAAACGCGAATCAGTTTGAGGGTGTATGAATGAGCTACTAGAAAAGAATGTATGTACATAATAATGCTTTCTCCAAGAATCATTGAAATTAAGGATTTTAACAGTGGATACTTTGAGATTTGTTACTAATATGTAATATTTCGATTTAAAGTGGTAACAGATAATGATCTGCGAGAGGGCGGCGGCAAGCTGACCCGACATGCGACGCAAGAAGAAGACGAAGCCACTCTTAGGGAGCTGCTTATTAGGTATTGTACAAACAATTTACTCAACATTACCAAACCTTCATACTGAATGTATCTATTAATTAAAAACTCTGAATATTGCTAAATTAATGACAATTTTTTGTATTATTACATTAAGTCTCGCTATTAGCATACAAAAGAAGAATAGGAATACTAAAGACTATTCTAATAAAAGATTCACTGAAGCACTTCAGAAGCTTCAAAATGAATTGTAACAACCCATACTATAAGAGGCAATATTAAAGTTGCTTTTCATTCCCCCTCAATATAGTTCACATCGCATAGACTCGCTTATTTGTTCACTCACATCTGATTAAAAGTTCTACAACAAAGTTTGTTACATAATATTTTATGGGGGTATTTAACGGTGAGGCATTAAAGATGAAAATTAAACTTAATAATAATATATGTATACATAAATATTTGTAAATGGAAACTAAGCAAGGAACTATAGGTGAATTTTTAAAATTCCTGCTGGGGAAGCACTAAAAATAAACATTCAATCACAATTAGTGCTACACGTCATTAGGAAGGACTCTTTCAATTGTTGTATACAATGTCACTTAGAGTTGATACCTCATGGGAATGCACTAGAGTCCTGCCACTAATAAGTTCATTGTAACCTATCTTTCCAATTCATAAGTCGTTTATGAAAAAGAGGAAAACGTTATAACTGAGCAATCAGCGACTACCTCCCGACTATCACCTTAGTGAAAGGCAGTCTCAGTAATATTTGAACCATTGTTTCTTGTTGCCGATCAATGGATAAAGTCTGCAGAGGCAGGTGAGCGTGATGAGCATGAACCTGTCTGCCAAATTAGACGAGCTGCAGAGGGGTGATCGCCAGATGGAGACAACGGTCGCCCTGTGCGAGATTCGCACTCAACTACAAGAGCTGACGAAGAGTGTGGAATCATGCCAGTCCGAAGTTTCAGAGGTAACTCCACATCTCTTATTATTATTTTGTATGTAAATAATTCAACACGGGCTTCTTGTGTGGATGCCTTTTGTATGAAAGGGAGATTAAGTAAGTAACTTGCACAGCAAACAAGTAGTGAACTTTCAAAGGTATTATTTATCGCGCTGTGGTCAATTGCCTTTATAAAAAGTTAGCCAACTTTTTATTTTGCAATCCTATCCTTAAATTCTGTCTGCCTCACAAAACTCTTCTCCATGAATGCCAACATACTGGTAGAGGTAATTTATATTTATTTGGCCTTTCAAAATCAATATCAATTCACCCAAACTTCTTAAAGTTTCTAAATTTTTTAATTTTTAACTATTTTTCAAAATTTTATTTATACTCTTATTAAAGATTATTCGAAATCAATAAGTACGTACCTACACCCATTTATATTATGACAAACTCAAGCTATAATCATGACCCAAAAGTATGAACGATTCTTTCAAATATCACTCTTAAATGCATATCCCACCACTCCTTGTAGGCAAATTTCTGGCAAACATTCCACCGGAGCCGCCCTGGCAATTGAATCGTATGCATAGAGAAGTAAGCGGAATTGTGTTCTAGCGACAGGCAGGTACTTGTGTAGTAATGTAGGTGCCGTGTCGTGTCGGCGCGATCCAGCCACCCTAACACACCCCAGTACAAATCACTGAACTGTGGATACTTGTACATGTACGGTGCCGCTGCCATGGCACCCTATGGAAAATGCCACCGCTGATTTTTACTAGACATTTTGCGGGGTTGACTGAACTTCGCTAGCGTTCCGCGATCGAGTATAAAAAACCCTTAATCAAATCAGCCGTTTTATTATTTTGGCAGATCGCTCATTGCTCAGTGACATTTTATGGTGGTCAAGCATAATTATAATAGCCCACTTAAGTACCATTATTTAGTACCTCACGCGTGCATCAATGTTGTAAATCATTTTCAGTTGATATTCGTCAATAATTATTTTCATAATTTTTTTCACGCAACATTTTATCAATTCATGTTTTGTAACATTTGAGTGTTATATTACCATTTTTGTTTTAATTTCTACCAATCTATATCAACATGAATTTACTATGTGTGTTATTATATCCCGCAATATTCATCAAAATTCACACGCTAGTACTTTTCTGTGTACTGTTTAGTTCTGGTCAGAGTTTAATGTCAATCAATCTATATCAACATGTATTTGTTTTTAACACTTATCAATAATTTCCAACTCTTTTTACATTCTATACTATGTTTTTTATTATTTAATAAGAAAAGAAGCTATGTCATTTATCAATTTCACATGACAGACATTATTTTTGATCTCTTCTTTTTTTGATTTCAAATAATATGTGCTTGAATAAAATGTATTTAATAAATATCAATCAACACCAATATAACATTTTAACAATATTCTTACAACATTTATATCTCATCGTGTTTAATATTTTTCTGGTCACGTTGGGAATTATAACGTCAATTTTATTTATGTCTGACAAGGTGAAACGGGATATGGTCGCCATAAAACAGGAATTGGACACTGTTCAGGCTGTGAAAGAAGAAATAGAAGAATTGCGCGAATATGTTGATCGCCTGGAAGAACATTCCCACCGGCGAAAGTTACGGCTGTTGGAACAGGTAACAAAACTGTGCTTATAACTAACAAACGTTATGATTAAACATAAATAATAAAAAGTTTATTAACACTTTCCTTTTTTGAAAATATTTCAGGGACTGACATTTTTCCTGTCGTATGCAATATTGGCGGCTGTTCTCGGCATGCTGCAGTTTGGCTATAATACGGGCGTGATAAATGCACCAGAATTAGTAAGTGAAATTCATTCTGTCTCTAAAAAACTTCACCACTCCGGCTGTTCTCTCTAAAGTTCTTACTTTGATTAAGAATATGGTGTTTGCCTCCTTGTAGCTCAGTTACTTATGTGTAGGTCTCCCCAAAACTCCTTAATCCTGCAGGCTTCTCACGCAGTAGCATATTTGGTGGTCGGCTATCTTATATACATGCTACACATCCTGCCCTTCCAAGTGTGTACATTTTGGTGAAGTGAAAACTTCTTTACCTCCGTTGGGATTTGAAACTGGATTAAACGAAAAAGTGACACTAAAAAGAGACAAAAACATACATCTACATTATATAGCCTATGCGAGAGAATAGATACAATAATCTGTCTCCTCTTTGTGCGGTGCTTCGTAGCCTCCTCACTCTTGTCTACATTAGTTTTCTGAAGACTTCACTTCTACCACGTGTGAACTGCACACTTGTATTATTTTTTCTGTGGGATCTTGATTTCATCTTAATATTTATATGGATCCTTAAAATATTGTTGTGACTTTGAAACAAAGCACTGTTGAAATTTGATTAATTTGTTTGTCATTATTTCAGAATATCGAAAATTTTATGAAGGATGTTTATAAAGATCGCTACGGAAAAGATATCCCAGAAGACTCCGTCAAACAACTCTACTCTGTGGCTGTCAGTATTTTTGCGATCGGAGGAATGCTCGGAGGGTTTTCCGGAGGGATGATCGCCAATCGATTCGGAAGGTTAATTATTGCCTTTAGTAACCATGTCAATATCTCTAATAATTACAATTTTGCATGTGGTTCATTTTACATAAATAACCCAATATAATGATGTTTTTTCAGGAAAGGAGGATTACTGCTCAATAATGTTTTAGGTATAGGTGGAGCCTGCCTTATGGGCTTTACAAAGATTTCACATTCTTATGAGATGCTTTTCTTTGGACGGTTTATCATAGGCGTAAACTGTGGTAAGGATTCGACATTACAAATTGTGTATATTTGTATGCCATAACTTGCTTACTATTATATTATTATAGTGTTATTTTGGTAGCACTGATTAGAGTCTTGGTATCCCTTTCAGGACTAAACACATCATTGGTGCCAATGTATATTTCGGAAATAGCTCCATTGAATTTACGCGGTGGCCTAGGAACCGTTAACCAATTGGCCGTCACAGTCGGGCTACTTTTGAGTCAAGTTTTGGGAATTGAACAAATTTTAGGCACCGATGAAGGGTGGCCGTTGCTGTTGGGTGAGTGAACCTCTAATAAAATTTATGTAGTCCCTGAACCCGTTATCTTTGCTCAGTAAGACCATGTCCTTAGTTGATGTATACCCTTTTGAACTGCATTGATTATCCAAAGAGATTGTATAATTCGGTTTAGTAGTTTGATTATAAAATAATATTCCAGGGCTTGCAATCTGTCCTGCTATTTTACAACTTGTGCTATTGCCGGCTTGTCCCGAGTCCCCGCGGTATTTGCTAATTACTCGCCAGTGGGAGGAAGAGGCGAGGAGAGCCCTAAGACGACTACGCGCTAACAACCAAGTAAGTTTACAAGTTAATCCTATATTACTATCATGACATCAGCAAATCGATCGCGCTGTATGCGTATACCTACAAACCTAAATAAAGACCTTCATCTTCATGTCATTTTGAGACACTTCGTTATTTGAAAATTTCAATATGGCGTTAGCACACTACCCACTAATCAGAGTGCATTCCTCGTATCAGGATTTTTCTGTGGTAATTTGACATACCTAATTGTCTTTAGGTCGAGGAGGATATCGAAGAAATGCGAGCTGAAGAGCGAGCTCAACAGGCCGAAGCTTCCATCTCCATGCGGGAGTTACTTTGCTCTCCGACCCTTCGAGCTCCGTTGCTCATTGGAGTCGTGATGCAACTCTCCCAACAACTTAGTGGAATCAATGCTGTAAGTACATATACATACATAATGTTAAAAATAATAATAGCTTTCATACCGACTTTTAACTAATCGCCAAAGTAATAGATATTGGTCTTTAAAATTACTCGTTCTCCACTAATTAGCAGTTTACCAAGCAATTTTTAGAGTCTTTGCTACCTCTACTTATAAATACTCCTCATGTGCCTCAATCTAAGTGAATTCTATTATCTATCGATGCTATTATCTCCCGCCTATTCTGTTCCATGTGCTGAAAAGCTCTTGTCTAAGTCTTGTTGAGCGGAAGTGTTTTGAAAGCGTTGCCTCCTGTGTGTTGAGTCTGCTCCTGGCTTCGCTCTTTGGGTCTGCTGATTACATGAATGTAGTGACTATGCCAACCTATGATTGCTGTTGCCACCGGTCTATTCTGAATCTGTGTGTTTTCGCAGGTGTTCTATTACTCGACATCTCTGTTCACGTCTTCCGGTCTGACCGAGGAGTCGGCCAAGTTCGCCACCATGGGCATTGGAGCCATCATGGTGGGCATGACTCTGGTTTCTCTGCCCCTGATGGACCGCACCGGCAGGAGAACACTTCACCTTTATGGGCTGGGTGGCATGTTCATATTCTCTATCTTCATCACGATTTCATTTTTGATAAAGGTAAAACCAAACCAATCTGCCAGATGGGTAACAAATTATTTATGTGTTTACTAATGCTCACCAAATAATACCGCAATGCTACAAAAATAGTGAAAACATAATCTACCTGTGTTGTGGAAATGATCCAACGGTTAGGTCAAAAATAATTCAACCGTTTATTTTAATTTCAAAATTATATAATTTATTGCTTTCTTTGAACTAGCCACTGGCCGTCAAAATGAATTTTATTCAATAAAACTTTTTTTTTCATTTTGTCTGTATATATAAATTAAATATCACCATTTTAGCAGACATTATTGTAAACTTTGTACTATAATCTTGTATTGACAAATTCACTTTCCATACCCCCGAATATTTTTTTCACAATTACAAGTCCCAAATAATTTTTTGACCTAACTGTGAAATAATTATTAATATTTCATTCGCACAATCTTGCTTTGCGCTATATGGATTTACCGCACCAATTCACGCATATTCTGCGTGAAACTCTACGGTTCAAAACGTAGAAGCATTATTAATATATATTTTTATTATATTTGTAAATTCACATGTTTATTAAATATATTTTCATAGCAGAACTTATTATGCTTACGAGATTCGTGGTACGATTAATCTCCAAATGTACGCTTGAGAGAAAGAGTGGATATTTCATTATTTTTTTCCAAGCATAGAGAGCAGAAGCAATTCAATGCGCGTAACTATTTGTTCTTAAAAAGTAAAACAATAACCGTCATTAGGAAATGGCTATGAAAACAAATCAAAAAATCAATGACAACATTTAGTAGGTATTGTTAGGTAAGTTATATTTTCAGTAGTTGCAGATTGCGGGAACAATACGTGCCGAGACTACTTTCCAATGGAAAAATTCCTGGAAATCTGTGAATCAACTTCACAGTGGACAGAAGTACACTTTTCAAAATTCAGACTTTCTTTTTATCTGGCTTTCAAATTGTACGTCATGTTATGTTATTGAAACAACAATTAACAAATCTTTCCTTTAGTAGATTTGAACAAATGTGTTTTTAATGATGATAATATTTATTTATAAGGTTTTCAATTAATTTTTATTCATCACGAATCAACAATATTATTCTGCACATCTACGCATCGCTCGGTAAAATCTTTCTTATCGGTCGATAAACCAATTTCATAAATATCCTAAACCTATTAATAAAATGTTCATAAATAATAATTACTCATTAATCACTTGATTAAGAATCGGTCGCATTGACTTTCTTTCGAACACCGTTTATTTGTTCGTGGCCAATGTTAAAACCAACGTTGGTTTAATGTCCTAGGTTTGGAACAGGTACGTTTAATTCGTATAATTCTTATAGTCAAGCAGTATTTTAATTTAAACTATAATATGTAAATACTACTGCAGATCAATTGATTTAGTTTTGGTTCACATCGATGAATGTACCTACGCGTAAACAGATAGTGTTTATAGAAATCCATTCCAGGAACGAGCTCTTGTAAGAAATTATCGCCAATAATAAGTGGTACTATCTGTTGGTGTTCTACGATGTGTGTTATTTAAATGCTTGATAACTTTATTTGAGAGAATAGGCACCATAATATATTATTAATATAATATTATTTATTTATCGGCGAATTGTAGTAGATGCACAGAAAAATATAATCCATAATATTTATTTTCATTTTGAGCGTTATGTATTTCTTTTAAATTGCAATCATACTTTTACGTTATTCACTTCACCGCTTTGTTTGCGTGTCCCTCCCTGAGAGCGACTTTCCCGATTCTATCCCCGAAGGGATCTCTCACTCACACCTCGCACCAAACACTCACTAATATATAAATATTACACTTTTCATTTTATTTTATTTTCATTTGTGATAGTTTACTTATTTATTCATGCAATATCTGGGATACCTCAGATAACCAACAAATAACATCAGCCGCGACGAACGCTGACCGTCGCGTCGCCACCGTGCTCTCCCAGGAAATGTAGCTTTTAATTTGTAACTCCCCGCTAAAACGCTAAAGGTTACTTTTTGTGGGAGGAGACTTTTACAATTGGCACACAAGTTTGTTAAAAGCTGTAATTTGGCATGCTATCAAAAAGTATTTTGTTTTTATATAACGATTTGTCGCAACTTTTGCGGCGACGATACGTTTAACGGTTTAAACGTGAAGCAAGTTTTAATGCAAGTTCCGCCGTTTGTGCACATAATGTAAGTGTCAAGTACGAATACATCCAGTGCACAGTATACGTGTATAGCCGCCTGGTGTCAAGAGATGACCGCAAAGCTTGTCTGCAAAGCGAGTGCCTAAGTTTGCGCCTGCGAGTGTGTGAGTAGAATACCTCGGGAGAATCGGGGAAGAGCATTGCATTCTACTGCCTGATAGGAGTTTTTCGGCTATGTCCAGGAAATGATCGACTGGATGAGCTACCTGTCTGTTGTATCAACGCTGGGTTTTGTGGTATTCTTCGCCGTGGGGCCTGGCTCCATCCCGTGGATGATCACCGCCGAGCTGTTCTCGCAGGGGCCGCGGCCGAGCGCGATGGCCATCGCCGTGTTGGTCAACTGGATGGCTAACTTCGTCGTCGGTATCGGCTTCCCGAGCATGAAAGTAAGTCGATAAACCTAACAACACACCATACACCCAACCACATATTATCTTCTATTTACTTACACAACTCTTCTTCTTTCAGAGTGCTCTGGAAAATTACACCTTCCTACCCTTCAGTGTTTTATTAGCCATATTCTGGATATTTACGTACAAAAAAGTTCCTGAGACGAAAAATAAGACCTTTGAGGAGATTTTAGCTTTGTTTAGACATTCAAATGGAAGGTGAGTCTAGATCTAGTCCAGTATTATATTATTGCTTGATTATGACATTCATGTTTCTACCGCTCATTTCAATTATTCTAAAAAAATTCATTAAACCTATTCCTTTGTTTTCTAAGGAAATCTATTCTGATGACCTTATGTCCATCAGGTGAGTTTAAGTTAAAGAGCTGTTTATTTTTTCCAGTGGTAGTTTGAGAGACAGTCGCCTGTACGGCAGTATGCTGAACTGCGTCAATGCGCTGGAACAACAGCTGCCTCCTCCGCCGGCCCCCACAGAAGAAAAGCCTGATTCATGTAAGGAGAATCTGTATTTTATTATTTAAATATTCCTATTTAATTTGTTTTTATATTCCAGTCAATTGGGGTCTCTTGGGTCTTGTCTCTTTTACCAAACATTTTTAAAAAGCCAAATTTGATTTTCCCAAAAGAAGTTCCTTGACAGCTATCAGTATGTTCTTCGTTAAAACCTTTAACTACAGAACCCTTGGATTATTTTTGACACTTTCTAATGCTTATTTTACAGCTGAATATCAAAACCAATAGTTTCTTAGACATGGGCTGCTGGTGAAACCAGACGTCGTCGGTAAAGTATCTCTGAATTACTGCACCAATTTCAATAGACCAACAATGTACTTTGTCGTAGCACCATGAAAACCCGTTCAACAAAGCCCGGGAAATCATCGACAGTAACTTTTTCCATCATACATTTTGTGTATATTATGTTCATCATTTTTTTTTAGTGGGAACAGGAAATAAAGTAAATAAAATTCAGAGCGAAGCACGCGATCGCTCTGATCAGTTACAAAACACAAATGGCAACAAACAGCTACAGTGTTACTTACACGCGCGTATTACACGCCAAATGTGGCGCTCGCTCTTGTTTCTCGAATTGAACCGAACGCACTGAATTCTTGAACTGTTTAAGTCTTATCCTGTTACTTTCAACACGCTTTAAAAAAGTGCGTGTTGGAAAGCTTCGCTTTAAAGCGGGCTTGAAATTGAAGACATATTCTGCTCACTGCACAGGCAAAATCAAAGTATTGGTGAAAATGTGTGGTATACACGTAGCAGCACTTTAATGTCACCGTGTGTTATAAACCAAGTTTGCACAAAACAATGCACGTTTTAACTAACCTAAGACATTATGGCAAATGTACAGAATCTGGTGTGTGTTCGCTATTTGCACAAAAGTTTTTCATGCTAGTTTTAGATGATGGTGACCCGTACAACAAAGCAAGGCTGTGGTCGCTGACGAGAAAGCGTAAATTGATAGGGCTTGGTGCACGGCCCTTGTTAGGTTGAAAGATAGACCGTAGATTGGAACTGGATTATGGCTGATATTATAGCTGTGTTCAGCGTAAACTTAACCTAAGATTTAATTTATTATTCTTAACCAAAACATTTTAACTATATTAAAATTAAAGGTTGGGTTAGAATAGACGGGCTACCTACCTTTTAAGGACAAGGAAAGCTGTAAAACATGTCAACACTCGTGTTCCACAAATGCCCATATGTATGTTAATACACAGATAATTGCACGACAATATACTTTTGCACTCCGACGGCAACCTGACCTGCAACCACCAGATTCAGAGTCAAGTCAGGTCAGAGTTCTCCAATCGGTACATCATGGAGGCACTTACTTCCATTTCATTAATTTTCTAATAAAATCTTGAGGTTTCCACCAGTTTTAACCAACAAAGTACTTTTTTGGAAATGTTAATTCCCGTAACTTTAGAGCTTTAGGTATAATTATTGACAAAAATCAAGTCGATCAAAATTTCACAAATATACAAACCATGTTTTCCGCTCATGTTACGAAACTTCAGGGATTGATTGATTTTACAAATTTTTGAAAATAAGATTTGTATAAATATGAAATAAAAGAATAACGACAATGTTTTCGATTATGTTCGTTAATAGTTCACGTCACCAACCAACTTTTCGAACCCAAGCTACAAAATTAACAGGAGTAACCCAAAATAGGGCTCCATAATATGAAATTTCATTTGATTTTCACGAAAATTCTCCTGAAGTTCGCGATATGAGTGATGTTGTAAATTCAATGAAATCTTGTAAAATTGCCTTGTATTAATAAAATATCTAGGATCAGAAGTGGCGTAACCCAAAAAAATGCGGATGGTGTTAAATAAAAGTTGCAACGATAAAAGAGGAATTCACAGCCAAATTGATATTTCTTTGGTTGATGCGTCCAATTCTATTCCTATTTTCATTTGACGCCCCTTCCAATTGCTAACTTAGGTAATTTAGGAATGTTTAACCTTGCAAGCTTGAAGCAGAAGCGGAAGAAGGAAAGTGGGAAGTGGAAAGTCGGCTAAAGTGAATTGGTTGTCGTTTTCAGCCGTGTCGGAGCACTCGTCGCAAGGCGAGCAACAGCCCCAGCAGCAGCAGCAGCAGCAGCAGCGTGGCGGAGGGCGGCCCCCCCCGCCGCTGCCCCCGCCGCGCTTCCCTTCGGGCGGCGGCGTCTGACAGCCCCCCGCCCCGCTCCCGCCCGCACGCCTGCCCAGCCACCATCGCATCTTATAAATATTTTATAGCAAACAACAACTACTATGTCACTAGGGCGATACTGACGTGGATACGGAAATAAGAACCTCGTTTGAGGCCACTAGCGCAACCGTGGTCTACACACTTTTGAGAAGGCGAGTTATTGATCTAACCAACATATATTTAAGATGTATTATCCTCATTTCCACATGGAAAAGGAATGACGCCAAAAATATTGCTTTTGCTATATTGGTCTAACTAATTATTTTCTGTTTAGTGGATCTTGCCATTCCTTTTTGAGAAATAGAGCCTTCTTGTGGCGTAACCAGGGATAAAATCAACGATCCTCATTTTTGTAAGGAAAAAAAATGACGCCTTAAATAATGATTTTACCGTTGTAATCAAACAATTAAAAACACGTTTTAATTTGATGTATCAACAAAATTAAAAATATTTTTTTAAAGAAATCCACGAATTAATCGCAGTTGATCAAAAATCAATGAGCAAACTAAATAAAATTGGAAATAATATTAATATATGATTGTCGTATCTGAAAATGTCAATTTGGTCAATAGCGTGTATCTCATTAATCTGTGGTTATACCGCTCTTGCGTTAGTGGCCTCACTTTTAAGCCACTCTCCTGTTAACCTTTAAAATTTAATGGAATAGCTTCGTTCTAATCATTTAAGGCACTTGTATAACTAAGTTAACTTTCCGTGACAAGTTCAAGACTCTTCTTCCGCTACTACATATTATACATTATCAAACTTGCACCTAGGTACATGACATGGTACATGTACGTAGTAGACCTACTCTATAGTCGCTAGCGGATAGATAAATAATGCTTAAATATTATATCTACATATGGGTCAAGTGCCATAGTTTTAAAGTTGTTTTTATTTTATTAAAGCGTCCAACTTAAAAATATATATTCTTACAATAGCCTCATAATTCTTCAAAATAACCATAGCCTAATCTCTTGTCTATCTTCATAAATGAAAATTAATAACTTACCTATATCCTCAGTGAGTTCCGATATCATTGGACATTATGTAACTGTCAGTATTATGTGACAACTACGAGTTAAACAAAATCATATTCCTATCTTTAAGAATTTGGTAAATTAAAACACGATTCATGTTTTTTTTTCACATGGATGATTCTTAAGAGCTTGTAAAGAGATTAGAGTTGTCCTAATTCAGATATCTTCTATACGTCAATACGTTAATGTTTAAATAAAACGAAAATAATTAAAAAATACAATATAGTTTATATCGATTTCTATCAGTTGCAGATTATTTAAAAGGTTGGTAACATAATATCCTTATAATATCACTGTCCTCAGATTCTTGACAGAATATATTCAGATGGGCTTATCTGAATGATTACATTCTTTACAGTCAGTAAAGACACACCTATAAATCTTATTACTATTTTCTTGTAATCTTATCTTATTTTCGTATCCACCACCAACGAACTAGCGCGTGGGTATGTACATATTGTGTACCTAAATTATTTCTGGAATAGCACATTCCGTACATTATGTATATGAAATATTGGTAATGTAGGTAAACTTACAACTAGAAATAAATACAAAATATTATTATAAAATTGAAATGTGTGACGGCCTATCACAAACTCCTGTTGAATTGCACGCTTCTTATAAGTATTATTTGTATAAAATTTCATATTATTGTTTTGAACCTCTGCTGAAGATAATTTGATATTACAATAGGTACATACTATCGATGCATTAATTATTGTTAACGACAATTCATTGTTTGTCAAACTTGATTTCTACTTAATAATGTCGAAAAATACTCAAGTCAATAGGTTTCGTCAAATGCCTAAATCGTTCATTTTTAAATAATCGTTTTAGTATTGTGAAATGAATGATGTCATACCTTTAAATCTGAGCCTCGGTAGCTTGTATCGTATGGGGATGAGGTGAACGGTGGGGTCGAACCTTCGCCTCTTACCCATCTCACCTCACACATCCCAGGACTGACATGGTTAATTACTGAACAACTGTATACTGAGTGACGTGGCATCTGACAGTGGATGGCAATTGCTGTTTACATAATTAGAGTGAATTGTTCTAACAATACTTAAATCATTATTTATTGCTGAAAACATTCACGTATACATACCTAAATATAAATCGTGTGCTGCACATGTACCCATTGTCTTCTAATCATAGAACATATCAATTTTAATATTAGCTGTTGCCACTCTGTTTTTAGAATAAGAATCTGTTTTATTTCTACATTTGCTTGTTTATTTCAATTGATGTTAAATCGTTTTGACCACCCTTTTTAATTTGTGGTTATATACATTATTAAATAGTTGGTTCAGTGCAATTCAAATTACTCTTGATTCTGGGTGCACATATTTACTTCACGTCGTTATATATGTATACATCACCCTTGTTAAATTTAAATGTTGTTAAATGTCATTGATAAACATGATTTTAAATTTGTTGATAATCCTTGTTAAAGTTCTCCACTGTCAGTAGACCACCAGCGATTTTCCAATGCCAATGTTTTATTATTTGAGACTTAGTACTTTCGCTGCATCATGACTTTCGTATATCTTCAAAGGTTAAAGGAAGAAGGGTGCCTCTTTTATATCTTTGTAAATGTATAAATCACCGTTAGAAGGCGATCAGAAGAAGTCTGCCAAATTATATTTCAAGTGCACATCATTACAAAAATAACAATGCTTAAACATTTACAATGGGGTGAAAAAGCATTTAATTATTTTCAATTATGACTTATGAGCCTGTAGAGTTGTTTTGCGATTAGTGTCTAACATAACTAAACTCAATGCTCAATATTTAGGGACACTTATGGAAAACTACCTGCTCGGTCGTTGTAATGTAAAAAAAAATTGAACATGTAAATATTTCTCAAAACCTCAATAAATAACCAATGGGACTTAATTATGAATAAAGGTTGTGCTTCTTTGTCCAAAACATCTACGGATTCATAGAATGCCACAAAAATACATTATCACATTCTTAGATGTTTATTATAATTAACAAATCTAGGAACTAAGCAAATATTCAAGCCGAAAGACTGATCGGTTCCCGGTAAATAATTTCGAATGAAAAGATTTCGTTTTTCAAATGCAACTGTGACAAAAATAATTAGTCCAAAACCAAATATTTATTATGCTTCAATCCGTAGTATACATTTATATATGAATCCCAAAAGAATTAATGTTCTGATATCGGAATATAAATTATTGAATATGATAACGATATGCTGTCATTCCACTAGGGAATTGGAATTCACACCCAGTTCATTACGTTCGTCATGTCCAATTTGAATTGTTTTTTGTAAATAATGTTACAAAATACATGTCTATAATTTCATTGTATAATTTGAATGAATACTGTCGTTATCATGCCCAACAAATATTATCACAGTATCACAGCAAGTACCTACACTTAAATAAAAAAACTAGTTCTGAAACAACTAGATTTACAATTAAAAAAAAAAAAACATCATATTATATCCACTTAACACTGAAAGAATAAATAATATAACTTGCTGTGGAACTGTGATCTTCATTTTTTTTTATAATGGCAGTCATAATATATGACATGACACTTTATTGAAACATCATTTAAATAATACCGGCGTATTGATTTTATTTTAAAAACATATACCTACCAGCAGTGGCGTAGCTCAAACTCCCGGCCCCGGGCAACAAACCGAATCACTCTCCTTCACAAGGTTACGAGTAGTTGGTGATATCAATTAACTTGTGTATTCATTAGAGTAAGTTAGTTGGCCAGTTTGTGAACATACCCGCACCACTTTTGAATTAACCTATATTCAAAGCCATTAAGAAATAAATGTGGGGGTCCCTCTGAGGCGACCGCTACGCCACTGCCCTCTGTGTAAATCTGAAGTTTACAGTCACACTACCAAGTAATGATCTATAGGTGTATTGGTTACGTATGCAAGTGTCTATACAAACATTAGATATTTCTAAAAATGTATTAAAAAAATGCTCAAACCTTTGGAAAAAATTTACTAATTATTAGTTAGGTGCTTATTTAGCGATCGTGAAATTATAGTACAACATTATTAACAACAACTAAAGTAAGTTTAACAATCTACATTTTAAAATTAAATTTTTTCACAAATTTTGATTATCTACTTCAATTTAATTATACAATTTACTATATTATTGTAAAGAACAAATTCAACTAAGATTAGGGTAACCTATATTGTTGGTAGAGGTAATAGGTAAGAGTTAAATCAACCCGTATTCTAATTGATAACTTTTAACAACGTGAAGTGGATCACCGTGCTGTTTTTTTTATTGCTTTTAATTTATATCAAATTATTACTATACCGAAAAAGTTTACCGTACCTAATTCTAAAACTTATGTTCCTAAAATTTTCTAAATCGTTAATGAATGTTTCCATTCCAGCAACAATTCCAATGACTAGTTATTTGAACAAATTGCGTAGACACTTGAATGCGAAACTTGTAAGATAAGACAATTTATCGAATGATTCTTATTATATTATCCAAGACTTAAATAAATACACACTCACACTTATCAGCTTTGTAAATGGGATTGTTTTATGAAAGTAACATTTATTAAGATGACGCAATGTATTGTATTAATTGATAACCGAATATTTGCCGGTTCAGAATAATTAGATACAAGTTGATCTCAACGGTGGAAGCAGCAGGAGCACCTTACAAACGGAATTGTTTATATGTATTATAAGACCATCAGTCGATGAACAGTGAACAGTTTCTTCCAGAAGTCCTTACAGCTGATTACGAGTAGCATAGCTTTTCACTAACACAACTGGTACATTAATAAGCATATTATATAGGGCAATTATTCTAAAATATACATAATAGAACACATTCTAAAAGTTAATATCTGGTTTAAGAATATTGTATAAATAACATCGGTAGATTTATTAATGTGAGCGTATGAAATTTTATTGATAATATAACGAAGGGAACTGTGATTGTAAAAAATAAATACAAACGTAAGAAAGGAATCATGGCGTCAAAATGGAAAGAAGCTGTCAATCGGTGAGGGAGGCAAGCGCAGTTTGTGATCTCTCATCGAATAGCAAAAGTTAACAATAATTTTGAATAACCCTTAAAGGAATCATAAGTAGGATAAATGTAATAATCATAAAGTATGCCTATATCTTACGGCGACGTGCAGCCACGGAGTTGGACAACTATTTGTTATTGTTATGTCTTAGTACAGTCGATGTAAATATGTAAATACTCTCTAATACATATATCGACTACATAATATATCGACTCTACTTGTGTACATATGAATCCAATACCACCAAACAACACATATACCTATTTCCTAGCATTCATTCAAATTTAATTACATATTTTGTTTTGACATACTCTGAACAAACCACTCCCCACACAAACCCTTCCCCAACACAGTCAACCGGGAAATGTTAAATGCCAAACTTCATCCAACCCCTATCTAGCCACACCGCGGCGATGATTTTAATGTTAATTTATAAATATTTAATAATCAAGTTAACCACTGCAAAGATAACACATTTTCTGGTGAGAAAACTTCTTTCCATTTTGTTTTTTTTCTAGAAATATTTTTTAAAGATCGATCGATTTTCTATTATGTTCAGATGTTGTAGTAAGAATAGTAGAAGTTATAAAAACCTGAATGACTTTTAATTATTATCGTTTCATAGAATGTAACTTACTGTCATGAAACCATTAGCACGATTTTATTTTAATCAAAATTACCTACCTAATTATATGAAGTAAAAAATAAATATAAATATGATGTGTTCAGAATATCTACTTCAAATTGAACCTGCCTTGTAAAATCCATACAACAAATAATAACTTATCCAAAAGTGTTTCATTAAAACTTTATGGATATAATAATTTATGGTTTATTTGTACCCTCCCGCACTTTTCACCTTTTCCTTTCTTCCTCTCAACAGCTGCAGCTGCAAGTATACATACTCCGTTGATTTCATTTGGACGACTTCCATGCCGTACTACGACGCTTTTATCCATGAGTAGGAAGGTTGTGGGTTCGAATCCCGCGCAGTACAAAGATAATATGCTGTCAATAATTTTTAGACGCTTCCAGGGAATTTGGCAGAAGGATGGACAAAATAAATAAAATAGGACCCTAAAAGAAAAATTCATTGGATTTATTTTGTGTTTTTATGCAATTTGTGGTAAAAAAACTTATATCTGTCTTATTTAAAAAATGACCTATAGGTAATAACTCTGCACACGTGCTCATTGTTTTTTTAGGTTTATCTTTGCTCTCTTGTATTATTGTACACTGGTCACGGTTTTGATGTCAGGGCTAGCATATTTTTTTTAATTTTTTTAAAAAATATGTTTTCATCAATCCTGCTGGATAATGAATGGAGCGGGCATTCGTTGCTATTGGCTTCAACTATGCATCATGTAGGGACAGCGGTTGTGGAGGACTTATGTTTGCGAGGCAATGAGAACCCAGCAGTTGGTGCATTTAGGAAAATTTTGTGGAATGACTTATTTAGTAATTTCGATAGAATTAAATTGTCTGTTAATTATGGTAGACTAGCGGACTCCAGATACTAATATCTACAGCCTGTATGTCAGGCGAATATCTACAGCTCATATGTTGGACAAATATCTATGAACTTCAGAGTGAAGACTAACATCTACAGAACTAAGGTCGGATAAATATCTATGACGGTCCCAGTGGTGACGAATATCTTTGGGGCGTAGGTGGGACTAATATCTACAGAGGGCAGCTGAGCAAGAGGTTGTACGGAAAAGCATAAATTACTTCAATTACGTAGTACTAACCTAACCTAACCTAACCTAACTTAACATAAATTAAGTTTTTTAAACTACATTCGCAATATAACGTTCGGCCAATATGCTATTCATAATTGCAAATCCAACCGTATAATATATTAACCAATATATTCGACGACATCACCTGTTCCATTGATATTATTCAGCAGTTTGAGCTGTAGATATTCGTCCTCACTTTGGTTCTCATAGATATTAGTCAGCAGTTTGAGCTGTAGATATTCGTCCTCACTTTGGTTCTCATAGATATTAGTCAGATTTGTTCAGTTTTTGGAATTCCTGTAGATATAAGTAGACGCCTCCCACTAGCGCAGACCTGTGAAAAATCACGGGATGTTATAATTGTGGAATTTTTGAAGCTGAATGTATTAACTATAGCACCGTTTAGTGATATAATCACCTGAATCGTTATTTTCATTGATTATTGTAGTTAGGGTTTTCCAAAGAAGAATTTTTATTTTAATTTACATTATCTTTAAAGTTTTCAAATTATTTTTCCGACTTTTGGGTTATTATTGCTTATTAAAAGACTGTGAGTATTTGACCAAAAATTTTAAGGTACCTATTACTAACAACATATTATAAGGACGGGCTATAATACTATTTTGTTACCTAATCATAATTAATGATTTATTCATGTACCATTATTATTTGTTCAGTCGAAGAATTAAACTTTTTCAATTTAAAATAAAACAATAACTTTGTAAACACCACTTTTATTTTTTATACTTTATGCCGACCGGGTTTCGCTACAACCGTAGCTTCTTCAGGGCTAGAGATTGTACTGCCCTGAAGAAGCTACGGTTGTAGCGAAACCCAGTCGGTATAAAGTATAAAAAATAAAAGTGGTGTTTACAAAGTTATTGTTTTATTTTAAATTATAATGTCACATCACAAAGTAACTGCTTCATTTGAACAAATAAACTTTTTCAGATGACCAGCTGTATAAAAGTGATTTTTCGAGATTTTATCGGATGTTTTGCAGCACGAGAATCAAATTCGATTCTGAATATATAAGATTATCTAGAAGTATATTATTCTTCAAAAATGTTGTCGGATTTGGTGTTTTTCAGATTTCAATGAAGACTTTATTTAACATTAGCTCCACATAGGAGGCTCTGAGGAAAATAATTTCCCTCAGGGCCTATGTCATCTTAGGGGATGTTGTGTGGAGGTTTTTTTTGAGGAAAAGGAGGATATGAAGTTCTGGGGAGGAAACAGGTATGATTGGGTGGGTAGGAATCTGGGACTCAGTGTGTCCAGGAGTGACGGACGTACGAATCCATCCCTCCAACTGCGGTGCAAGGCGACGGGTCTAGAGATTCTGGGTAGAGGATAAAAGATCTCCCTCAACCAGTCTCAATACGCAGCAGGTGAGCAGACGTATCGGCTGCCACGACCTGAACAAACCTCACCTCATGAACCCGGGCACCCTAAGTCACCAAACGTAGCTAACCACTTGGGGCGACCTGGCGAACCACTTAGGGACACCAGAGGTGTTGGTTATCCAATAAATGGTTCCCGGGGCGGCGGTACCCATACCTGCCTCCCGAATTGACTAATTGTCTACTTATTAGCAATTGGTTGTAACGGAGACGACTTCTTGCACTACACAATACACATATTAACCCTCCATGAAGCAAAACAACCATGAATCAAGGCCGCCGAGAGGGATGCATAAATGCCAAAACAAAGTCATCTATTTTTATGAAGAAAGATTCATAATAGATGATATATAGACGGAGAAAGCGCAACATGGCATAATAACCCAAAAATAAAAACGATATTACTTTTGGCGGGGATAATATCAAATCAATTCAGTTTTTGATGTTCGCGGACCGCAAGGGATGGCGAATCTACAGTATGATCAACTTTGCAGGTGTCACGTAAGAATATATATCTAGGTAGTTCAGCTATTCCGGATTGTGAAAAGATTTTAATTTTGGGATAAATTGTCCAAAGTCAAGCGTATTCAATAAAAACTAAAAGTTATACAACACAGTAGCAATAAATAAAATAAATTTCATAAAGTGATAAAATTCGATAATAGAAGGCAAAAGTCTTATTTTATACGTAAGTATGAAAACCCCCTTCGATAAATTAATAAAAGTGATAATCTGATAAATATAACCCGTTTTGAGACAGCTCTCTTCAATGTCAATATTATTTTATTTTTTTTATTTCGATACCAATGTTCCAAAGTGGGTGATATTTTTATTTAAAACAATTTCAGTAAATACCTAGGCAACAATTCATAATAAACAAAAAATATAATACAGCAGCTGCACGGCGCGACACCTAATAAAATAACTGAAAAGAATAAGTAGGTACTGTAATTTTCAAAACAATTATTTATTTATTTACTTAAAGGCTTTTACATGTAACATTGGTAAGTTGTACAGCATCATAACATAAATAATAAACTGAGCATGAAGCATGGTATACGATTCAGCAATAATTATTGTCTCAATACTACTCAAAATTTACCTTGTGTTTATTATATGGGCACAGTCAGAACTTCTGGTCAAATGTCTATTCAGGGTGTTAAGGGACGTACTTGACTTTTTAACCAGTGATTCCTGAAATTATTTGAAGTAAAAAATGTAAATGAAATTTTGGTCTCCGGTCACCTTTTTATGTCTAGTTTAGAAAAAAAATTCTTCAAAAAAAAACTTCCACATTTCGTCATTGGTCACTCAGCCGAGTAACCGCCCAATCCCTCACTCCACCCTTAACTATTTTTTTAGGTTTCTAGTTAAAATGTACCTATACATACTTCTTAAAACTACACTTCTTTTGAGGTTTATAATTAAAATGTATACTTCTTATCTGTAAGTACGTCGTTTTAGGTTTTTAGTTAAAATGTATACTTCGTATTTCCATAGATGTCGGTAAAAACGCACATGGTAAAAAAATATTCTTATAATGTTTAAAAAAAACCTTACATGTTTACGAGCTATTTAATAAAATAAATTATGGTATTAACAAAATATCTTCCAATCGCTTTGATTTGTTGTGAAATTTAATAATAATAATCTTCCTTCTCACTCATAATTTCGGAAACACTGTTTTTCGCTCCAGATTTTCCTATGGGACACGAAACACAGGCGCATGCGCGGGCATTTCTAGTGATTAGGTACATCTAGAGTTAAAAATAGAATTGGGAGAGTAGCTAAATCCTATCCAGGATCATAAGCCAATAGGTACCTACTTATTTTGAGTAAAAAATTAAGGGGGAATATAACATTTTTAATTATTAATATTATCATCCAACTTCAGGAGATGAACACCATTTTAAAATGCAACGCTTTTTTATAATGTGATAATCTAAATCTTGGGCATTTAAATAAACATAATTTATGCCTACTACTAGTAACACTAACGTTTTATTGTAGCCGTGAACCAAAAATAGTTCCTCCGTGCTCTGTGGGTACCGTTTTTCATCTCCAAAAAATGTAAAAGATCTCGCTCATGATATTTGCTGAGCGATAGTAACCTCTAAAACACGTGGTATGGAATAATAGGTTAACCCTTCAACGCTGTTGTGGAAAAATTGTGTTAGCCATTCTTATAATTCATTTTGGCCTGTAAATTGTTAAGAGGAAAGCTGTCGCAACTGTTTTATTAGATTAGATTAGATTTTTTTTTAATAATATTTGATGTTTCATTTAAACCGAAAACATCAAATGTATTTCCTTCCTTCACATTGTTTATTACACATACATTTAAAACAGGGGTTGGGAAACTGCGGCCCGCGAGGCTCTTTGGTGCCGCCCGCGAGTACTTTTGGTGCGGCCTGCTGAAAGCATCGCAAAAAAAACATTTAGATCGAAGTAAGTAAATGAGATACATATTAAAATAATGATAAAATCATATTTGTGTTTAATTACAGAAATCTAGTTCTGGAACATAAATATTTCGCAATCAAGCTGTAAAATGCAGGAAAACCATTAACATGTTCTCAGTGCAATTACAATAAAATTTAAGCTGGTAGAGTTGTTGACTCTTTTATCCAGATTTATTATTTAGTTAAAACCAGTCTTGTGTTCAGAATGCACAGATAAAATTCCATTTGCGGATTCATTTTCTGACGCATTTCGAAGGAAACCACTCTCTTATTTTTATTTGCGGTAATAAAACTCTTGTTGCAGGCTATGTACCCCGAATATCGGAGGAAACTCTTGTTGCAGGCTATGTACCGCGAATTTCGGAGGAAAACCGTTTGCGTGATTTGGTGTAATCCAAATTAAAGCTGGCGACTCACATAAATCGATATACGCGTGTAGTTATAAATTTGTAGTTGGCTACTCATTGGTGAACATGACATGTAGTCAAGCAGGTCAGGTGAGATGTATTTTTAATTGGTACCTACTTAGTAAAATGGTGACTTTAAAAACATATCGAGGATATATTCTACCACCTCCCCTCCCCCATCTTCTCCGCCTATAATCGAAATGCAGTCCGCTGGTGATACTACAAAAATATGTTTGTAGGTAAGTTTTAAAATATGTATTTTTAATTTATCAAAATTTAAATTTAAATAATACAGTGTTTCAGATTATAAATAAACATATGTACCTATTTACTTTTTTTCATATGAAGCAGTAAAAGTGATGTTTACAAAGTTATTGTTTTATTTTAAAATAATATGTATTTACCTTTACAAGGAAGTAACCACTCGTAATATGTAAAATTAACACACGATATGTGAAATTGTGACTGATTTTTTATTATTATTCACTGCTAGCTACACTACCCCTGGGGCTAACCAAATCAACACGAGACACAAAGTCATCCTGTCAAAACCGGGTTTTGTTTTGTAATAAATTGTGGGTCGTTTTTGACCGGACGACGAGATGCGACGTGTGTTGATCTGTTGATGCGGGTAGCACAGGGTTTTAAATTTTCGTGACGTTTCTGTAGAGGTCGAGTAAAGTAACAAACGCCGGCATATTTCGATAAGTGATTTGATGATTATTTCAAAGCAAATTTGGCTGAAAGTTTGACGTTTCTGTAGTTGTTGACACTCGATCTGGGATTCATTATCTATTCGTACTTTGCACGTAGGTGAGCAATGGGTGAGCAGGTGAGGTAGATACAAATCAACACATGTATACAACTGACATAACAGCGACATAACCTTTACTTACACCATAACACGCCTCACACATTATCAACCTCTGCTGTGGATAGATAAATGATAATGTGCACATTCTAGCCGGCGTGAAACGCAGAACGGCAGGACCAGGGGGGTATAACTCCGCTTCATTTCGTCAACCGAGTTCAAAAATGGTAAATTTCTATGACTGCGTGACGTCATACCGCGAGGACCAATGGAAAGCTTGACAGCTATGCGTATGTGTAATGTGTATGTGTATCAGTGTATAATGTATAATCCAATAATCCAAAATGGTCGCTCTTCAAAATGTCACGTTCTATTTACCCGAGCGCAATCTAAAACTTTAAACATGTAAATATCAGTGCGGTGTGGAATTAGCAGACTTGAATACATTGTTTACCCGATTTTGAGAACTCGTGCATGTGTTTTTGGATAATACTATCGTGAAATGGCACATTGCGATTGAATGCATAACCGTCGTGAATTCGTAACCTCCAGGTACAAATATTTATGTTGATTATTTATATGGAATTTTAAGCTCATTTCGTACGGTTATTTTAGCGAATAATTACAATCACTTCATAGTGTCATAGGTACATTAATTTAATCTTGTTTTCACGTATTTATAATGTTTTGTTTTGATCTGTCTGTCTTTATGTATCTCACGAGTTTTTCTAATACTTTCAGCTCGAAACACCAAAGTGACGGATAGTATCGGGCTGCCTACTTTCTACCCCTACAGCTGGCAGGCTGGCGGAGACTACAAATGCTGGAGTACACTCATTTCCTTCAGTAACGTTGTGGTGTCATACCGGGAGATGGGGGGCTGACTTATTCCACCACTTCCTGGCACCGCTGTCCTTGAGAGAACACAAGAAGGAAGAGTCTCCACCAGAACTCGACAAGAACGACACATTCTCAGTACGCCTTTTCTATTCTGTACTTTATATTTTTGTCAGTAGAGGGAGTACGAAAACAGTGTGTAATACAGTTGTGAATGATGAATGCTTGAGAAGGTAAATGAGTTTGTATATCGTGGGAAGTATGTTTACAAGAGATGGGAAGGTTGATAGAGATATTGAAAGAAGGGTTAATGCAGGTAACTCTATTAATGGAGGATTGAATGGCGTTGGCGCTAACAAAAAAACTGAAAAGTCTAAAGAAGTGAAAATGGCAGCCCACAATGGAGTACTGTACCTGATGTATGGCAGTGATTAACTGGCAGAGGAAAGATGAAAGTAGACTGAATGCTGTAGAAATGAGATTCCCGAGGCGTAAGTGTGGTAAAATCATGTATAGTCCCTTTCTGCCTGTACAGAGTATAATTAAAGCAATATATTATGTATATTTTACGCAGCAAAGCGTTTATTGGTCAAATGAATGTACGAGTATAGTTTCATATCAGTGATCGCTGAACCGGTGTATGAAATTTTTTGCTATAAGTTAAAGTGGTTTGTCTACTTTATTTATAAGTTTGTGCAGAGCGCCTTTGAGGTGATTTTTTTACAAAACTGGCGCTATACAGATCATTAAAATATCATTATTTATGATCATGTGAGAAATGTGGAGATCCGCAAAGAATGCAAGGCTAATCGTAATGAGTAAGATTAAGAAAGGGACCCTCAGATGGTTTGGGTATGTAGAGCGAATGAACGAAGCATGGAATGTAAGTAATATAACGCAGATGTGAGTGGTAGATGAACTCAGGGATGCCAGAGGAGAAGACCTGACACGATCAAGTGAATCAGATATATTGCCTCGGGCCACGTCAAGAGTCAGAATAGTATGTATGAGTCGATTTGTGAATGAGGCAAAGAGTGTGTGCCAAGACCGAGTTGTTTGGCGGAACGTCCTATCTTTCCACCCCTGTGGTGAAACAGCGTGATGGTTAGTTGGTTATTCTTGTTTTTAACTAACTAACTAACCAACCATCACGCAGTTTCTCCGCAGGGGTAGGCAGATAGGACGGACCGCCAAACAACTCGGTCTTGGCACACACTCTTTGCCTCACTCACATTCATACATTGTCTCATACATTCCTATTATTCTGACTTTTGACATGGCCCGACTCAAGTATCTGATTCACTTCCTCAGGCGTCCCCGTCTTCTTTTACTATTCACAAACGTTCATTCGCTCTACATGCCCTTGTATTTCCTTCTTCTTGTATTATTGTATTGTATACCCTGATGTATGGCAGTGAGGCATGGAACTGGCAGAGGAAGGATGAAAGCAGACTGAATGCTGTAGAAATGAGATCCCTGAGGCGAATGTGTGGTAAAACCATGTACGATCGTGAGAGAAACGTGGATATCCGCAAAGAATGCAAGGCTGACGTAAGCCTGATGTGTAAGATTAAGAAAGGGACTCTCCGATGGTTTGGGCATGTAGAGCGAATGAACGAGGAAAGGAGTGTAAGGAGAATATATGATGCAAATGTGAATGGTAGAAGAAGTCGGGGACGCCCGAGGAAGACATGGCACGACCAAGTGAATCAGATACTTGAGTCGGGCCATGTGAAGAGTCGGAATAATAGAAGAGCATGTATGAGACGATGTATGAATGTGAACGAGGCAAAGAGTGTGTGCCAAGATCGAGTTGTGTGGCGGTCCGTCCTCTCTGCCTACCCCTGCGGGGAAACGGCGTGATGGTTAGTTAGTTAGTTTTAGTTATTTCCTTGTTTCACTAATTCTTGTATTTCCCTGTTTTTACCTGTTTATAATAAAATATTAAAACATGTTATTGAGTTCATTTATTATGACATTCCATTTTATTTTTAAAATAATATTTTAGGCTAAAAAAATTTGGTAGGTACCGAAAGATAATTATATTGTCTATGGTCGAGCCTTTCATTGTTTCCTCTATTCTTGTCGATGGTGTCTATGACGTCATACCGCGAGGAAAAAAAAAAAAGTCGTCACATTTATGGCGTATCTATGGTGAAATAGCGTTGAAATTTTGTCTGAGCAAAAAGCAGGAAGTTATCAATCTAATGACTGGTTTATTTATGGGCAGGACTCGCAGCAGAACTGTGCTACTGCCATTTGTAATGTCAGCCGGTGTTGTTGGACAACTGGACGAAATTGTCTGAAAATGGATACTAAGTGAGTACTATAAATGTAATTGACACCCGATCTTTTTGTTTACATTCATTCTCATTAATTTCAAAACACAACTCTTTTGCTTTCTATGCGTTTTCCAATTCTCCCCTCCATATCGGAAAGTACAATATTCTTGCATTTATTAGCAGACTATCGATCATCCATAATGTCCTTCAATGTAAATAAAACAAACCGTGATGTGTGTCTATGAAGTCATTTCATGAATAGTATTATCAACATTTTGTGTTTTTCGGAAAATCTTTTTGTGCTACTTAGTGAAATATATTTTAAATAATATGCTTTGCCATTGGTGGGTAATTGAATGTTTCGATCATGAGAGCTATAAAGTATGTTAGTGTTGATTGCATTGTGAAATTGCGATTTTAAGAAAATTTTCCAATCCTCCATTTCGAATTGATTAGGTGATGCATTTCCCCCTGTCTGCCACCCACTTGCCCACCGCACACCATCCCTTCCAAAACTAACTAACTCACCCACCAACCCCTTCCTGACCTATTGCATATCCTAAACAGATTTTTTTATTGATCTGTTGCGAACAATTTTTTTTTTTTTTTCTTCTAAAATTCTGTTTTTTTTCGCATTGATCTATTTTTGCATTTGAAATTGCAAACCCAGTTATTGCACCCTACATGGGCCATATGGCAGATTTTTTGTCCTTTGTCACACAGCCGATAAAGGCAGTCTCTTAAAAAATATTAACCTATTATAAATATAAAAAATGGAATCCCTCACTGTTTTTAACCATTATTAACATTCCTATTTTCTGTGAATTTCGATTGTCCCTTGCTGTTTGAAACATCTGTTACATTCTCTTTCTTATGATCTTGGCTTTTTCATCACTAATACTTTAGAGAAAGGTTTTCTTCCAATTACAACATATTTTGACTTTATTTACAACATATGTTGGCAGTGAATGTGTCTTTACAATATGCAAAAAGATTGCCAGCTCTTGCATGCCTACATTAAAGCACATAATAATATAATAAATAAATAAATAAATAATAATGTCATATCATTACTGAGCAGAGCTGCTTTTTCTTTCACAGGGTACAGCCCAATCAACCAAATGCTTTTCACAACCATTTAATCTTGTGCTGGCATCGAAGGTAACACCCTAATTAGTTCCTCCTGCCAGCCGATGCATTCTGCATTAGAACCTCATTATCGGTGATATAATGTTACACCATGTATATATTATATTACACCCTGTAACAGCACTTACCCGAAGGATTTTAACCAGCGACTCCTGAGGATATTTGGAGTAAAAAATGTAGATGTCATTTTGCTCTCCGATGATTTTTTTTTGTCAATTAAACAATAAATATATTTTTCCATCACACGTCGCAACTGAGTGGTCCGGTACAGCATAGCAGCGGGCGGGCACTCCGTCTCGTTCTAACAGAACGGTATTAACACACAAATCAGCACGCTTATCCATTTCCGACTGGCAAAAAATTTTCCGAATTTTGATGGTCCTCACCAGTAAAGCTCTTAATTATGATTCCGTCGGGCTGGTCGACTTACTGGTTGAAACACAACCGTGTTAAGGTACCTTTCATAAGCAGCTCTGACACCGGTGTGGTTCCCAAAAACAGATTTATTTGCTGCCTAGATTTTTTTAAAGACAAACTCACGCTCGTATGAAGCCGGTCGGAAAGGGTCATAGAATGCGATGAGTAGTGAAAAATATTTTTTTTTGTTAATAGAAAAAATATATCATCGGATAGCAAAATAACATGTACATTCTTTATTCCAAAACAACAATATGCTCAGGAATGACTGGTTAAAATCCTTTGGCTATGTGCTGTTACACCCTGTATATACAATATACATATTGACCATACATATATCGAACCAACAACTTGGTTGTTACAACTGGGTTCCTTCGCACCCCTCATACCTTTTTATTTCCCAGAACTTCCTCTCCTTCCTTTCCTTAAGCATCCTATAAAATAACACAGGAACTGATGAAAATTATTTTTCTCGGGGAGAGAAATTTATTGTGTGGAGCTAATGTTAAAAAAAAAATCCTGTGTAGTAGGTATTGGCTTTATTCAATAAGTCACTAAGCTTTGACTGGTAAACTAGGCTTGGGTGATAAAGTAAATTATGTGGCTGTATCACACAACCCTGCGGAAATGCCGGATAATATTTTGCCGGGGGATTATGTCTCTTTTCATCAAATTGTACCTAAACATGGGGCTTAGTGAAGACACATTGGACACTTTATTTCTCTATAATTAAGTTAGGGACATTAGAAAAAGCAGAGCTAGATCACCTGTAATCAGATACAAAAATAGCTAAATCCTGTTTTCTAAAATCACAATAACTTTTCTTTTTAAATGGCCTGTATCTGGTAACACTCAGTTATAATTTTATCGCTCTCCTTTATTGATTTTTTTCAATTTAGTTTTCCTCAATCAACAATTCGTTTAATTTAACCAGAACTTTTCTTTCACAATTCAGGCATATGTACGACGTAATAGTCGTGGGCTGCGGCGCGTCAGGCGTGGCTGCCATGTCGCGCCTCGCCGAGTGCAACCTGCAGGTGCTGGGGTTAGAGGCAGACTCCAGAATAGGCGGCAGGATTAACAGCGTGCAGTTTGGAGAGGGACTGATTGACTTGGGAGCAGAGTGGTAATATGTATAAAATATTTGCCGCAATTCCACTTAGCCGCCCTAGACTAAATTGGTTAAAGCAACTCCAGAGGCTGTGGAGTAAAGGCTGATTGACTCCAAAGCAGGATGGTAAGATAAATATAATCAGAGATTACATTTATTGGGCTCCAGAATAGGTGGAGGGACAAACAGCGTGCGGCTTGGAGAGGGGTCTGATTGACTTAGGAGCAGTAGCAGCTAGCGCTAAGGAGCGTTGGAGCAAAGCCATCCCTAAATTTCGGTCAGTCTTTTCTGTACGGTGGCCTGAAGTGGCGCAGGACTCGGTCGCTCCGAAGTGTGAGTGTGGGGGGCGCTATTGGGTCTTTGAAGCATTAAATTCGACCATGTTATTCTTACCCCTCTGCGATGTTATATTTGGCCAATGAAGGAAATTTAAACAAACTAGAAGTTATACAGAACAGACCTATGAGATGTATGCATGGAAAAGGCAAATACGCAAGGATTAATCAAATGAGATAGGAGCTACATAAATTGGATTCCAATAAAAAAAAAGACTACTATTTAATGTGTTAATTTTTGTGCATAAAATTATGAAAAACCAAATGCCAAAATACAAGGATGAAATTGTTTTTAATAGAGAAGTACATAACTACGAAACAAGAAATATAAACAGAGTTCGATTGACACAAATGAAGAAATCAAAATCACAGAACTGCCTAATGTACAGAGGACTAAAGATGTATGATGAAATGCCTGAAAGTATGAAGAATGAAGAAAGAATGAATGTATTTAAAAATAAATGTTATGCTTACTGTAAAAATATTTAAATTTATCAAATAAAATGTTACATTGTGCTTATTAGTTTATATTCATGTAGTATAAACTAACTCAATAAATAATAAAAAAAATAAAAATAAAAAAACCCCAAGAGAAAATCCTCTCGAGGTAACCGTGTGTCATTTGGTGTTTTATCAAACAAAAAGCTATCATGGACTATACTGTCGTCCATGTAACAATGAGTTGGTGCACACATATTTGTTGCACATCAGTGACAAAAATTGATGTGCAACAAAAACAAAGTCAGAAAAAAAAAACGGAAAACCAATCCCTGTGGGATGCAGCTTTTATTGAATTGTGAATTGAATATGAGGAAGAGATGAAACTATCAGCAACCATCTGAATCGACTCACCATCAAAAATTCAGTAATCCACGGACACAAGGTTGAGGAAAGTCTGTAAGACGGCAGTTTGTTGACAAGTCCTCACTGCCAAAAACCGGTCAAAGGTTTTGAAAATGTCCAGTGCAACTGTTTGGATCTCACGTTAGTATTCCAGGCCCCGCCTTCAAACATGCGGTACTTACACGACGACGAGCGGTTCGGCCGGAATCCATAATGACGGTCCTTAATAATTTTGTTCTTCATGAGTTATGTCAGAATTTGTCATTGATCAGATGTGATCGCTATGGGGCGGTAGTTGGCCGGGTTGGCGCGGTCACCCTTCTTTGGAATAGGATGAATTACTGCTTTATTCCATCCAGAGAGTACAAAGCCAGACTTCAGGAACATTTTAAAAAGCCTCAGGTGCTTGCTAGTGAGCCATCAGGTTTGGTAAAAGGTGGCAGACTGGATTTGCAGAAATTGTGACCAATTGAGCCGGCCAGCGTCCAGAACGCTCTGCTACCATGCGGACAGGGAGCCAGCTTTTTGTTGATCTGCAAGGTTGTGCTCGAATTTTAACATACTTGTGATCCTCTTGCTTTCTTTTGCCTTTTTATTTTTCGCTGATCTATTTTCCGACATTCGAGATGTGTTGCAGTCTCGGTAAGCCTCTCAAAAATTGGGTGAACTATGCAGAGCCCGCTGATACTTTAATTACTCTGATACTGCTTACCCTGTTCGAATCATAAGTGCTTCCCACGGTATAAATTGGCAGCCATCTCTGGTCTGGAGCCCCAAAATACCTGAAAAAACCCCTCGACTCTATGCCTAAATGGGTGGTCTGTTTGATTGATTCTCCCATCTTAATGAACGGATTGCACTCTTTATAGCGCAGGCGTTGGATGAGAATCCTGTCCTTTTTCTAACAGTATTTCAATGGAAGATGCTCTGAGGAACTAGTGTCATTGATACCCTCAGCACCGGTGTATAGCCGGGAAACATGCGAAGTGCGTGCCTTACATATGTTCATGGTTGACATTTGTCACATGAGATTGAGTCGCTTCAACGACTCGTTTTTGAGTTGAATCACGGCTGTGGAACTGTTTCTTTCTTCCATAACATGGGTCTCATCAGGACCCATTTTCACTCCTTCCTCGCCTCAGAAAGACCCTCCACACAGCATCTTCAAAGATGACACAGGGATTTATTTTCCTCAGGGCCTCCTGTGTGGAGTTTATTTAAAATAAAAAAAATGAGTTTTTCATTGAACTGCTTTGGAGCATTGTCAAATGAACCACGGGTTTGAGTCCACATCCGTTTCTTTAACTAGATGGTATAAAGCCATCCATCACAGATGTGATGACTTCACCAAATTCCTTGGCATATCTGGAAGAATCCAAAAGTCTGATGACTTACAGCGTCACACTTTTCTCTTCAGCCTTTCATTCGGTGGTCTGAAGTTAACAAGGATTGATGTCGTCACAAGACTGTGGTCAGATGATCCTAATGGGCTGTGACCTCAATCTTGTAACCGTGTGGCACAGTGGTTGAAAATGGGTCTAAGAGATTGAAGCGGTGAGTCCCTTGTAGGCTCCTTTCCGTGGCAAAAGGCAAAGGAGTCCAACTACGTCCAGCCGAGTCTGTTGATCCTGAGAACTTTAACCATGATTTATTGTGAACATTAAAGTCCCCAGTAGAAACTAGAAGGGTAGCGGGGCAGTCATCAATAATATCTATCTTTGTTCAATGTTCTGATAACAATAACCTAATTTTACTAATCCTTAGTATTAAGAAAGAGATAATTTTTCCTCTTTTGGTTAAGTTAATTGCATCAAGATAAAGAGTTTTAACTTTGTTTAGGTATCTTTTTTTATCTAAGAGTAGCTGGTGAAAGATAACTAGTAATAATAATGATGATAATGCTCAGTTAAATTTTTAGTATAATTTTTTTTTGAAATATCATCTCAAGGCCACTTTACAACGTTGTTTACAAGTCGTGTTAAAACTACCAAGGTTATTTATTATAAATACATTATACGCCAGCATTGACTCTATAATCGATAGTAATATCGAAATAGTAATATTGATCTTTGTGGCCCTTACCTATAATTTTCTTAAATGAAGAAAATGGATTAAATAATTAAAGTGCTAGTCTGTTATATCTATAATGATGATGATTTTTCCAGGTGCCACGGGGAGGACAATAATATTGTTTATTCTATTGTCCGTGACCACAAGGTTTTGAAGGAGCCCACTGGAGAACATGACATAACCTTCATCGATTCATCGGGAGAGTTCCTGGCTCCGGAACTTTCCATGAAGTTCAGTGGAATATGGATGGAGGTAGCTAATGCTACTAATACCAAGATGGTTAACTCAAGACGCTCCCTCGGAGAGCACTTCACGGAGGAGTAAGTATATTTCCACTGGATTCTTTAAATGTACACTTAAGCAAGCAAATGATATTATTATTTTGCATTTCCTGTCTTTACTGAAAAAAAGTTGATAAGTTATTTGTAGCCATTTGATATTTGTGGGGGTTACAAATTAGTTTTTTCATGCCACTTTATGAACATTACAATATCAGATTATGATGATTGCATTACTTTAACAACCTTATCCAATCCCTGGCGCCGCCCTTACTTACTGGATTTTTACATTTTAAATAACAATAAAATATAAGATAAGTTTTTAGATTTTCACGGCCAAAAGCATTTTCGTGGTTAGTTTTTGGGGTGTTATGCCGTGTTGCGCTACCTCCTACTATAGCCTACATAGTAGGAGGTAGCGCAACACGGCATAACACCCCAAAAACTAACCACGAAAATAAAATATAACTACAATTTTCATAATACGCAAAAGGTAATCTTATTTGCACTGTTGTAAGAGCGCTTACTCTGTACTGAAAGTTTCTATGTAATTGAATTCCAGCATGCAAAAGCGTATTTACATATCAAAGTATATATGTACTTTGTAAACATTTCTAATGCGTATTGTCACATTGGGGAATTTGCTTTGTTTTGTTCAAAATTAATCATGAGTAATAAAGATAGAAGAACTTAGGAAATCTTCATCAAGCAATGACAAATAATTAACTACTTATAATCATAATAATTATTTTTGGAATTTATGATTCTAATTAAAATATAAATGGCTGTTATAATTAATTTAATATAATATATGTGCGATATGCTTTTTTTTCATGTTTTTCTTTTTCTTATTTCTTGACATGTACCTGCGAATTTTTTATATCAATTAAAATTTCAATATCAATTTAAAAAGCTAGTCTCTATATATTTTATTTTGTGGTGTGGCTGTAAAAAAGTATTATGTAGGGCCGTTCCTCATCCAGAACATATTTATATATGTGAGAGACGACATGTGTGTTCTTGTCTTAGTGGTCTAATTTGACTTCCTTTTCCTTGTTTTGGCGTCATCAATTCGTTCCCTGATTGGTTGTTTGTTCTGTCACTGCAGTTGGCGTCTTGCGCATTTCTCTTTGTTGTCAATTGACATCGAAATTCTTTTGAATGTGGTAGCTATCTCGCGCTTTATCGAAGTTTTATTCAATATAAAAGTGCTCGAGATAACAGAAAGCGTATAAAAGTGCTTCCTTTGGTGTAAAAAATAATTAAGTGTATATTTTACGTAAATTTTACCGATCGACATTGCGTATTTAGTGAAAACGCAGAACGCATTATTGTTGTTGACGCCAACGGTTATTTCGCGCAATGTCGAATATAGAATCGATGAAATCGACGCAAAAACGTCGTTGTGAGGAAACAAACTCATCAGACTCTTCTTCTTCGAGTTCAAATTGTTCTCGACCTAAAAACAGAAGGCACAAAAAGAGGTCGCAGAAAAAGATGCTGAAGAAATTGTCGCGGCAGTTGAGCGAATTGCAGAGCTTTGTTTTCAGGCGAGACGCCGCCGGTACTTCCGACGCGAGCGAATTTGAGGGCCCAGAAAATTTAGAGACCCAAATTGAGCCTACTTGTGGCACATCCGCTGCTCCGGTTTTCCATATGCCGGATCCCACTGTGTCGTTGAAGGAACCACAAATGAATGCGCCGACGGACACTATGCTGAAGACGGTGGAGCGCTTGCAGAACTTTAATTCTCCCGGTTGGTCTGATGTTCGCTACGCAAAAACATTGAAAGAGTACGTTGCAGACCCGGGGTTCAAGGAATTAGAGGTGAATTGCGAACTCAATTCCTTCACACCCGCATGTGCCCAACTCACGGGAATGGAGAGAGCCTTCGCAGCAATTTCCCATGTGGCGCTTCAGCAAAGGCAGGTTATCCAGGACTCTATACAGAGCGTCTTAACCTGGAGCTGTCAGCCTGATGCTGAACTCTCGCCGGAGACCTTACGAGAGAAATTTCAGGAGGTTTTTGGGGGAAGTATTTCGAAGAACGACGCCATTCTTCAAATAGCTTGTGGGAAGCGGGCTGAGATTATCGAATATCGGCGCGATCGCATCCTGGAGATGTGTAAGACTCCAGTTGATAGATCAGCTCTGTCGAAGATCCCTCCAACCGTGACTCACTTGTTTAACGAAGATAAGCTCATCTCCCAGTTGCAGAGACTTGGTGGGGCGAGCAAAGTCTTCAGGGCTCCTTTTTCGCAAGCAGGGAGGAGCGAAATTTTGTCAAGGCCAAAAAGCGGAACACGGGCAGTCATGCCAACTCAGTGTGCTCCCGCAGGGAATCTGGGTTCCACCCAATTTCCATCCCAATACCGGCGGGCAGACCCCGGTCATCATTCTGGCCCTTCCTCCTCTGCCAGCAGAGGACGGAAATTTCGGAGGCCGACGGGGCGAGGGCAGACCTCGCACCGTCGCCCCCGAAATAATTGACAACCAGCCCGGGCGATTTCAGGGAGGGCAATTGCGAAGTTTTTTAGAAAGATGGCGTACCGCAGAAGCCCCCGATTTCGCCCTAAAAATCCTCAATGGCTATCGGATCCCATTTTGGTTGAGACCACCATTGACCAGACCCACTCAGGTGAGACAGCACAATTTCTCAACAAGGCACACACCCGATATGGACGTGCAAATAAAGGAGTTGCTGGAGATGGGAGTACTGGAACCAGCACCCATGAACCGGGGCTTTCTCTCCCAGATGTTTCTGGTGCAGAAGAACGACGGGACCGATCGTCCTGTCATCAATCTAAAAGCCCTGAACGATTTTGTGCGGGGGAAAAAGTTTTCCCTAATCTCCCACTTCAAAGTGCCCGATTTCTTGCAACCCGGAGACTATATGACAAAAATAGATCTGGCACATGCCTATTTTCATATACCGGTTGCAAAGACCCATCGCCGTTTTCTGCGTGTCGTGTACAGAGGTCAAGGTCTGCAGATGACTTGTTTGCCCCAGGGTTTGAGCAGTTCCCCTCAAATTTTTGCGGCAATAACCAATTGGATCGCAGAGATCCTTCGAAGAAAGGGCATACGAGTCATCGTTTATTTGGACGATTTTCTCCTGGCTCATCAAAACCGAGAAACTCTCCGACTGCAGACACTGATAGCATTGGATTTCCTACAGTCCCTCGGTTGGACCATCAACGTAAAGAAATGTGTTCACCTACCGACACAGGCGATAGAATATCTGGGAGTGTCATGGAACACTTGCCTCAATCGGAAGATGCTAACTGGGAACAAGTGCCGCACAATATGGAAGTCATTGCAAAACCTTATGACAAGGAAGAGATGGTCCCTAAGGGATGCGCAGAGCATTCTAGGGCAGCTGAACTTCGCAGCGTTTGTGGTTCCCAGGGGTCGCTTGCACTGCAGGCAGATGCAGCTCCAGTCAATTGCCATGGCCAAGCTCCCACCCCGGAAGAAGGTACCTGTAAACCTTGCAGTACTGAACGATTTAGAGTGGTGGAGGCACAATGTGAGTACACATTCCCTTATTCATTTCCCCAAAGCATGCCACTTCATTGCGACAGACGCAGCAGACAGCGGTTGGGGGGCACAGGTGGACGACACTCCACTCTCAGGCTGTTGGACACAACAACAAACCAAATGGCACAGCAACCTAAAAGAAATGTTTGCTATTCTCCATGCATTGAATTGTCGGAAAGCCAGTTTGAGCAATTCTACTTGTCTCATTCAATCGGACAACAGAACAGTATTGGCATATCTACGCAACGAAGGAGGTACGAAATCAGTGAGCCTCCTTCAGCTGACGTATCAGATTCTGAAAGTAGCGGATGCGCACAATATAAGGATGGAAGTGTATTACCTACCGGGACGATACAACGGACTCGCCGATCATCTTTCCCGAGGGACCTTGTTACCCGAATGGCACCTTCTACCTCCAGCGATCGAACAGATATTCCGCTCATGGGGCAGACCCATGGTGGACTTATTTGCATCCAAAACCGCTCATGTTGTAAAGAGTTATGTATCCATAGACCCCACAGACAAGGCAGCCCTATATCACAATGCTTTCAGCAGGATCTGGTGCTTCCCACTGGCATGGGTGTTTCCACCGCCCTGTTTGATACCCAGAGTCCTGGAACATCTAAACAAGTGTGTCGGTATTTACCTATTGGTAGTACCGAGGTGGCCCAAGGTGTTTTGGTTGCCAGATCTTCAGTCGAGAGCCCTAGCTCCACCTCGGCAAATAACCAACCTTCTATACAACCTGGTGGACATGTCAACAGGTCTTCATCCTCCTCAGATCCAAAAACTGGAGATGGAAGTATGGAAGATTGGGGCTGGAGAGGAGCGCTAAATGGATGGACGGAACATGAAAGAGGTCTCCTCAATGCCGGATGGCGAACTTCAACAATCTCTGCATATAAGCTAGCGTGGAAAAGGTGGGGTCAATGGTGTGTCAAAAATAAGGTTGATATAACTAATCCATCAGGTTCCCAATTGGCAAGATTTTTAGCCAATTTAAAACTTAACGAAGGCTTGGCTCCTAGTACTATTGCACTTCATAAATCAGCCATTTCAACATTAACTAACCCAGAGTGTGAATCGCTAAGCAACCATATCTTGGTGAAACAAGTAATGAAGGGTATAGTTAATACTACCAGAAAGAAGAAAGTGTTGCCTATCTGGGACCCGAGACGAGTTAGTTTCTGGTTAAAAGAAAACCTTCCAGAAACAGTTACTCTGTTTGAGGCCTCTCGAAGATGCGCTGTCATTCTTTTGCTTGCATCGGGACGAAGAGTGCACGATCTTACTCTGTTACGATATACACCAGACAGTTTTATGGATAATGGGGACCATATTATACTTTGGCCAGCTTTTGGATCTAAAACTGATTCCGCAACTCACCAGCAGTCAGGATGGAAGCTTAATGCTTCCTCAGATCAAGCTACGGATCCGGTATATTGGCTCCGTAAAGTATGCTCTTTATCTAATGTAAGAAGACAAGAAGCAAATTCCATACCGGATTTATTTATTTCAACAACGGGCTTGCCAAAACCTGCCACAAGAACAATAATTGGAGGATGGGTAAAAACAGTTCTAAGAAGTGCTGGCATACAAGGAAGTACAAGGTCTGCTGTAGCGTCATTGAACTGGTTAGAAAATTGCCCCATTGAAAAGATCCTCGAAAGAGGAAATTGGAAGAGTGAGAACACATTTGCGAGACATTACAGAAAAGAGGTATGTGAAGGAGGTAACTCCCTAACATTGCTATCCCTCACAAATCTGTTTGAACCTGTACAAGATTAATCAACAACCTCTCACAATTGACATCAGTTCTGTCACCAAGGCGATAACAAACACTTCTCACATATATAAATATGTTCTGGATGAGGAACGGCCCTACATAATGATGGAGTTTTACCTACCATTAAAACTCTTATTATGTGGCCTTCCTCATCCAGAACATATTTAATCCACTGCTTGGTGAGATTACAATTGACAACAAAGAGAAATGCGCAAGACGCCAACTGCAGTGACAGAACAAACAACCAATCAGGGAACGAATTGATGACGCCAAAACAAGGAAAAGGAAGTCAAATTAGACCACTAAGACAAGAACAGACATGTCGTCTCTCACATATATAAATATGTTCTGGATGAGGAAGGCCACATAATAAGAGTTTTAATGGTAGGTAAAACTCCATCATTATTTTTCAAAAATGCCTTATGGCCTCAAGAACATAATGACCTGACTCACCCCTCCATTGGCTATAATAAATTTACTACTTAAGGGGCCATCCACAAATTACGTCACACAAACATTTGACCGGTCAGTGGTTGAGTGGGCATAGCGCTTGGGTCCCACCCGGGCGTCGCATGTTCGATTCCTCGGCTGGCTAAGTCCTCCATCACAACACAAGCAACATTTTCGGCTTTCTGTGGTGGTAGTAGGAGATTTCCAAACATTGTTGGGTTATTCGTAACCCGGGAATGTTTGTCTTTCTTTTTAAAAAAATAAAAAATAAAAAAAATATTTTGCAATTTTACATGTAAAAATAATAGTTGCTAACAGTGGCGGCTCTCCCCTTAGGACAATGGGTGTTTGACCCCCCAAAATTATAAGACATAATAATAAAAAAAAATTACTGAATAAACGGCTCAACTCATCGAATTCTTTAATAAAGTAAATAAATAAGTTCTCAATAAAGTAAAAATATTTGACAAAAAATTTCAGGTTGGTAGGTAGTGGTAACAATAATGGGATAAGACGATTATATTTGGGTGAGGTGACTAATTATTGCACGACCTTTTTCGATGATCCATTGTTTTACCGGAATTTTGTATTTGTTAATATTATTCGATTGTCTTGTTTTGTCAGGTAGGTTATTGTATATTTAAGACGCAATGTATTTGAAATTTCTTTGACCAAATGTTGTGTTTGTTTTAGGTGTTTGTATGAGTTCTTTGGTTTTGTGCCGGGTGTTTACAATATTTACAATATGGTCTAGCTATGCTATTTTAGGGTTTCAAAATGTTAGCTCTGGAATTTTGGTAATGAACTTGTATCTTTCAAAGCAGATTTAAAAGTACCTATTTAATTTCACGATTCGCTTCTTAATGTGAATTGTTCGCCACAACTACAAAATTATTGTGTCCTTTATGCACTTAGGATAAATTTTCTGCTTAATTAAAATAAATCATCAATTTTACAATTATTTTTTTATAAAATGTAAAAATATGGATTCTTTGGTATTAAACCGTTCATGTTTCCATATAAATATTTGGTGGTTTGATATTAACTAAATCAAATGGCCGAATCTAAAACTGTAAAATCTCCATCGCTCGTATGTTAATACTAATTTACATTATATTAAATTGTTAACGAAAAAGTGTGTGAATAAATTTCTACCGTCATTTGAGAATTTTAATAACATTGTGTGCGTTTAATGAATTACAGCTCTTTTGGTTGTTTTTTGTTTATTTCCACCACTGGCAATACCATACAAATTATACTATTCGAAAAACTTACTTTAGCGAAATTTCCATGGGAATTTAATTAATGACATTTAGCATTCTAGTATCTTCTTTCTGTTTCGTTTTCATACAAGATGTGTGAGAAGTTAGATGTTATGAACGCCTTTTAGGAGAACCGTCGATGACATTCATCTGATTTCTGCCTGGGAATACTATATTCAGTAGTAGAACCACTAGTTTCAGATTGATCTAATGAAGAAAAAAAATTCCAATACTTTATGGAAATTGGTAAAATTTACTTATTTCAATTAAGAGTGTATAAGCAGAGAAACCAGAAATATGTCATTTTTAAATCAGTGGTTAGACGTATTGACTCTTTTCCACAAAAAACTATAAATGGATTTCAAAAGATTGTTCTTTTATCTAGTAAACTTATGTTTTAGATTTTGAGAAAAAAAAAATATTTTTAGAATAATAAGGTTATACCATAGGTCGTTCGCAGATTTGTTCAATTTTCAAAAAAGTACATTTCTTATACAACACCCATTTCAAATCATATAATCATGCAGTAAAATAAATCAATACATTATCTGGTAAACGTATGTTTCAGAATTTTAATTTTAGTTTAAATAAAATTATTAAAAAATATATACGGACATGTGTTTCTTGACGAAAATTGGTCGGTTTGTGCATTTATTTGTGCACTTACAAACAAATATATTTCGGATTTTTTTACATACTTATTTTGCTAAGACGTTATTGACAAATCATAAATAATTTGATCGTAAAATAATTTCAGGAAGTATTTAATTTTAAATAATTTTGAACATCGCATTTTACCATTTTTATCGCAGCCCGTAAACACAAATTTCAGATTTCATTACGGGCCCAAACGCGGCCAGGAGAGCACGTCTTCGCGACGCTTTGAATAATAATATTTGGAAATGAAAATTGAAAACGAAATTTGAAATAAACACGAATTCCTTGATTCATGTTTGTTAAATCTACAGGGTTGCCCGAACGCAATTTTTCATGTTCATTGAATATTTTTTTGCAAAAATTTTTATAATTTCGAATATTTTTTTTATTTTAAATTTTTCTTGTGTGAATACCGCACAAGAGTCCCAACTGCTCCAAAATATTTTTTTGGGGTAAATCTTTTTTACGCACGCTCGACACTTGGGGGTAAACTGGTGAATGGGTTACGAAAAGTGGTGATAGTTACGAAAAATGACATGCGAACGGTAATCAATGCGAACGGTGATCGATTGCTCGGCGGGTCGGGCCTTTACGCACGCTTGTTTTTCGTGTTATTGTTATATTGTTAATGGACTATTTGTCCGTAAATAAATAAATAAATTATATACAGCGGGTACCCGGCATGCGTTTCATGGGCACTGTAACCTCGCGGTCAACTAAACTGTTATGGTTCCATCACAAGTCCCGGGAATTATAATGCAAGCGCCTGCACTATATAACATTATATACAGCGGGTACCCGGCATGCGTTGCAAGGCCACTCAAAGAAAGAAAGGGTTTGTGCGCTTTAATTCTGTTTGTTGAAGTGCTTATTATTAATTATGCACACGAATAAATATTTCAAAATGCGACATTTTTTACAATCCAACTGAATATTACTCGTTTTTTTTCATGAATACCGCACAAGTCTGGAGCCAGTGGGACTATTGCATCCCCAATTTGGAGTATGTTGTAAGACTGAATGTAGTGGGGAGGGGAAGGATATAGGGAAGAGGAAGGTGGGGAAGTACCTGGCTATTCAGATCTGACCACTAAACACGGCTAAAGCCATTTCAAGCAACGTTTCAATTCTTAATGGTGGTCTTACACCAGGGCGATACTGAGAGTATCTTCCACTCTAATGGCCGTAAAATACAATTGAAAAACAAAAAACCAAAATATTAAAAAGAATATAACAAATTGTTTATTCATGTAGCTATCTACTTAATACCTACTGTGTTTACGCATTTCACTTGTATCTATTTATGTTTATGCACTTCAATATACAAATAACTACTACTAATTAAAATTCTGGAAGCGAGAATAGTAATATAAAGTAGCAATAGTAGCGGGTAGCCCTAGCTCGAGTGAACAAAACCCTCAAAACTCGGATTGCCGCGGAACGAAATTTAGTTCTGAAAACGCCCGCTCGCGAGCCCTGATGTGTTAGCGCTAGTGTCGGAATCGAAGTTGTCATGTGCTGGTTATTCACTCTTAAACTCTATTAGTGTCTATCAGAAATTTTATAATAGTTGCATAGATTCCTAATGTTGTAATATTTTGTGTCAACAACCCTCAATTCTGTGGAAATTACTATTTTGATCATCAAGTTATTGTATCATTTTTAGATGATGAAAAGGGTGGAATATTTTCCATATTTGATGTGTTAGCCCGATTTCTTCCAGGTATTGGCAGCTCATCAATACAAAGTACTCCGATGTGGACAAGGGATTGGCTGCCGACCTTTTGGAATGGTTCCAGAAGTACGAGAACTCCATAAATGCTTCTGACACTTGGTTTGAGGCCTCTGGCAGAGGGCACTTGGAATATTGGGAATGCGAAGGAAACAGCCAACTGCACTGGCAAGGGAAGGGCTACAAAACCCTCCTTGATATTATGCTGGTGAGCTGATTTGAATAAATGATCTATAATTATCTCTCACATAGTTGTCTCTCATATAGTAATAAATCTTAGTTATCACTTATGGACTAGTGTTGAGCACCTCATACAAGAGGCACCTCAAATGTCCCATACAAAAATGTAAAATGTCCCCCCACCTCACAAAATTTATTTGTACCAACTCTTTTCTTTGTATTACTACAAATATCATAGGAGAACTCGCTACTCGCGAGCGGCAGCGCAGCAGAGTGCGAACACGGCCGATGACGTCACGTTGTCACATATAATACAAATAAGAAGGGGGGACAAATATGAGGTGTGAGGTGGCATTGTATTAGTCTACATTCATGTCATGGCACATATGGGACAAATATAAGGTGCGAGGTGGTTAGTGTATTGGACTACATTCATGTCATGTCACATATGGGAAAAATATGAAGGGGGGACAAATATGAGGTGTGAGGTGGTTGGTGTATTGGACGTCATGTCATGTTATCACGCATGGGAAAAATGTGAGGTGAGGTGTGAGCTGGTACAAACGTATGAGGTGAGTTAATTCTTGTATTGCATGACATTTTTGTATTAGATCCATGAGATGGCGAGGTGATTTTTTTGTTGTTTTTAAATATTTTTTCCGAGTTAAGAGTACCAACTGTTCAAAAAAGAAATTTTTTATTTAAATATTTTTTATTGTAAATTATTGTTATGTGAATACCGCTCAAGAGTCCCAAATGCTCCAATTTTTTTTTTTTTTTTTACTGTAATTTATTTTTATATTAATACTGCAATCGCCCCAATTTTTTTGCCCCAATTTTTTTATTGTAAATTATTGTTATTTGAATGCTGCACAAGAGTCCCAACTCCAAATTTTTTTTATTTTTTTATTTTAAATTAATAGGTTTGCCCAGGTCTTGGCGGCGGACGCGTCTCAGGGGAATTATTTTCCTCAGGACCTCCTGTGTGGAGCTAATGAAGCTAACGTAAAAATCTAAAAATCACCGTTTACACCCGTAAGCAAAAATATTGTCACACCTCACCTCAACACCTCATTTCAGTATTTGAGTACCTCATACCAACTCATCCTGAAGTCGTATCTTACCCAACACTATTATGGACATTAATTGCAAGGTACGTTGGGGAAGAGTGTCTACGACGGTATACTTTTCGAAAAATATTTATTTTTTAAAAAGTACAGTGCGTATGAGGTTATTAGTAAGAGAACACTTTTCTATGGCCAATTAGCCATCATAAATGTTACGAAAAAAATAAAAATGCTTGGTTTTCATTTAAAAAAATATTAAAACAAAACACTCGTCAAATATGCCATCTTACCAATACCCGTTGATGAGACGTCGTAGACTAAACATAGGTTACAAAAGTTTAAAAAATACTAACTAAATTTTAGAAAAGTTGGAACATATGTCACAAATAACATGTTTTGCTTTTCTAGGTAGGCCAATGCATTTAACATGGCTCCATTTCTTACAAATTTGGCATTGAAGCCACCATTATCTAATCTTAACAACATGTACCATTATGAACATGTTTGAACATTTCTTTAAAACTACTGCGAAAAAACACAGACTACTTTAATACAATCACAAACTATTCATAAGTATTTGGTACATGAAGACTAACCTTATTCCATGCAGGACCTCGGCACCTGGTCGATTCAAAACTTCACACAATATTATTTCAAAACAGCGATTTTACAACAATGACGAGTGACGCTCGGCAAAACATTGCACACTGAGTAGTTTGCACCTAAGCAAACTCAGACCAATCTGATAACGGTATCGGTGGAGCCATATCTTGGCTAGTTTTGAAAATATGACCACTATGCCATCACAGGCACTCTTCCCCTAAATATTATTTGGAATATAGAAACATTCACAAATGTAATAACCAACACTTATTATCGTATTTCAGGGGAAGTATCCCGATCCAGAAAAGGAACTCCCAGTTGAAATTCTCTTTGAGAAGACGGTTTCGAAAATAGACTGGAGTACTGGTTATTTCGGATACGAGAAAGCAGAGGACTTTGTCAAAGTCACATGTAAAGATGGCACGGAATACCATACGAAATTCGTTATTGTTACAGTTTCTATTGGGGTTCTTCAAGAAAAGTAATCTAGGCATTCATTTACCTTCTATAAAATATCATTGTTCAATATTCCCATATTTATTCCCAATACTTTATCTTTCCAGTTACATGACCATGTTCTATCCCGCACTCCCGAACAACAAAGTTAACTCCATTCTCGGACTTACACTCGGAACGGTGGATAAGATTTTTGTGATGTTCGAGAAACCATGGTGGGATGAGACCCTCAAGTGGGTTGGATTTGTGTGGAAAGGAGACGACAGATCCATGTTCGTTGGCGGCGACGCGTGGCTGCTTGAGATATTTGGCATCAACACTAGCGAGCACAATCCCAACATTCTGTGCGGGTGGCTGTCGGGCTCCGCCGCTCGTCACATGGAAACTCTCGACATCGAAGTAGTTCAGGATGGTTTTCATCGTCTGCTTTGCCATTTCCTGGGAAAGCAATATAAAATTCCTATGCCTGCAAAAATTATAAGGTAAGGTTCCTGCTTGTCAATTTTAAAATACAGTAGAATCCGGATATAACGACCCTCAAGGGACCGGCGATACTTAGTCGTACTAACCGGACGGCGCACTGGTGCGTAGGTTTGTAAACAAAACACTGCACGTTGTTCTGCCCGGACGAATTATCAATAAAATAGGTTGCTTTAAGCAGTTGGTCGCTTAAAACGGAGTCGTACTAAACGGGTACGTTTTCCTACTAAAAGCTATGAAACCTAACTTGAGTTTACATTTTCGTAGCTAAAAACGGTCAGACGTTATATGCGAAGTCATTATATCCGAATTCTCCTGTACTATTCATCTGTGTTCTACAAACTTTTTCGATTCGCCCTTGCTGAATCTAGATATTTCAAAAGCTCCCTGTGTCAATTTTTTTGCAGGGATAATTTGCTTAAATGTATAAAAACACATTTTAGATGAGAAAAAAATCGTTAATCACATTACTTTCACTAACATTTAAGTGTTAAAACTAAATTAAAAAGAGTGGATTCATCTAATTACATTACAAATACGACCACCATAACACGGGCGTGTGCCTAGCATGGTGTTAGAAAAATCCACATATTATGTAACCATCAAAGCAATGAATAAAGAAAAAAATATATTATAACGCGGTTACCCAAGGCACCGAGGCGCACACACTGCTTTACATTATTTAACTCAGTTAGCTATTACATGTCTGATTCACTTCAAAATTGTTTATTTTCAGGTCTGCGTGGTACAGCAACCCCCACACTCGTGGGTCTTATACATTCCGCAGCATGCTGAGTGAGGAAATGCAGGCGAGGGCCCAGCAGCTGGCCTGCCCCGTGTTCAATGTATCGGGTGCTCCCGTCTTGTGCTTCGGAGGAGAGGCCACTTCCACGCACTACTTCTCCACAGTCCACGGGGCTGTTGAGGCCGGATACCGAGAGGCCAACCGCCTCATCAAGTACATTAAGAACACCGAGTAAGTTCACTTCAAATAATACCTACTTTATAGGTGTAGTTTGTTATTTTTTAACGACTTTCCGTATATCATGTAATCATATTTATTTGGGTAATTTAAGTCTTCATATATTTTTATTCAGTAATAATACAATAACTTAATATGTATTGTTACATAAAAGCCGTTTTATGCAACAGATGTCGTTAATGTAGTTTTGTGTTAAAATGCAAGTGATAACAATAGCTGTTAATTGAGCAGTAATTGAACCTGCGTGAATTGCGTGCCCTATTTATACCTATACCATGCCTAGTATTTACTTATCTTATTTTTTATGTCTTTTTGCTTTGGAAGGGAAAGTTGAAAGGGGCATGGGAGTTGTCTTTTTCATATTTTCATTTTTCAGTCATCATCAGCATCCGCAACAAAAAGAGAAAATTATTTCCAATAGCTCTCTATATTTAGATCATCTATCAATGCTACGACCTATTGCTTTCTTTGTTTGATCTTTAGGGTGTTTGGTAATTTAAATGAGTTTGTGAGCTATCTATCAAATTTAAAGTAATAAATATAATTATCATATGTATTTGTTATAATGGCCGCTGCATAGCCAGAGACTGATTAGTCCTGATTTCAGCTGGTATTAACATAAACAGGTATCAGTTTGTGGTTTAACAACTAAACCAAGCTTGTTGTCAAATTTACGAAGAACAAACAGCTCTGTAAAACTAGGTTTTTCATTTCAATTAAAATCCAATCCAAATCCATTTTATTTCTCGGTTCTGCATAGATCTGTTTGAAAGAATATACAAAATAAAAATAAATTTACATTATATATTTTGTCGTTTAAGCGGCAACATGACCTTTCTCATTGTTTTACCATGTATGCAATAGTTTCATTTATTTCCTGTAAAGTACCAAAAACTGAGATAGTTAATGTTACCCTTTGGTAAGTAGTATTCTTAATACTACGAGGACTGTCCATTAAATAAGCTCTACAAGATGCTGCAGTTGCAAGGAACGATTTTACCTGCGATTTGGCAACACTGGCATGTAGCCTGGTTACCCCACGCCAAATCACCACCACTCGCCGCACCCACCAGATGTGAATTACACTCTATAATTCGTTTTTAAAGTTCCTCGAATCTAAATGACGCTACTGAGGGATTGTACCTTTGTCTCTGGTATCCTGACGGGTGAAGTAAGTGGAAGCTCCATCTCAACGCTCCAGTACGTCACAGAGAGTGCAGCGTGATGGGGATTTGGAACCAGGCTACACCTCATTTTTGCCGGATCGAAATCGTGAAATCGTTTCTCGCGACTGCAGCACCTTGGATACCTCATTTTACGGACAGCCCTTGTATATTAACTATTTATCTGTGTATCATAGCAATACAGTAGACAGTAGTAGATTTATTTTTTTACTATCTATATTAAGTTTGATGCTTACTAACTATAACTATTCATATGTATGCAACACTTTTATATTATGATTCTGATAACTAAAAACTATAGGTTTTTTCATTTTTGAAAAAAAGAATTTGTGACAAAAAGTGACAATACTCTTCCGCTTTGTAATTTTTGATAAAAGAATGGTTTAGCTTCAAGGTTAATCATGATGATGTGGCTTTTATATTGTTGTAATATCATTTAAATAGGTACTAAATGTTCTCACATAATGAGTTCTGATGTGAGTTATTTTATTTGGGCAGATAATGCAATATATATAAGTATATAATAAATTCATATAACATTCCCTAATCCAACTGCAGATATAAAATAGGAAAACCCATTGGCCACAAACCCCGGCAGCCTGCCGGGTGTGCAACTCAGGTACTTAACCACAAACCCCGGCGCGCTGACGGGCTAGAGTAAGTCCGCCAAAAAACAGACAAGGAGCATGGCAGTGACATTTTATAATAAAATTTTGAATGCCGAACGCTCTGTAGGTAATTAATCATTCATTTCATTGAATTGACAATAACATGTTTCTTAAGTTTTTTCCCTGATATTTGTGTTCCAAGTTTTATATGCAGCCAGCCGCCATTTAATTTAATCCAAATTGCAAGCGGTTCTAGGCTTTTGGTAGTGATCCTGAACGTCCCTGATTTTTTTGAGGACTATCATCCAAAATTATTTTATTAGGTATTAGAATACAAGTACTGGAAAATTATTTTATTAGGTATTAGAATACATTATTAAAAATTATTATTGTTCGATTTATGAATATTATGTTTTTTTGTAACTTTTTGAATAAAAATGTGGAAAAAAACTTACGAAAAAAGAGAAGGTTATATTTATATCCTTATTTACACATATTTTAATATTTAAAAAAAAAATATTTTTATCTAATTCTTTACCTTAGTCCAATATGTAAGAAATTAATTCATTTGAATATACGGTTCAAAAGTTACAATAGATTTAGTACACCAATACAGGTTTCAATTTTTTGTACCAAATTAATTCAGTGGTGAAGGTAAATTTTTTAGCTCATTAATTCTGTGGCCAATGGGTTAAGCGCTATGGAAATAATACATTTATATATTCATACATTTCACCAGCACAGATTGCAAAACCACAAACAAGCACAGATTAACAGACTCAAGCAAAGCTCTCGAAAGTTTCGGAGCAGGAACAGATTTTTTAATGAATTAATATTTAATACAAATATTGTGTATGAAAATATTTACATACGTTACTAATTATAATTATATTTTAAACATTAATTGGCCGCCACAGTTCGCAGATTCAAATCCAATCTTGTGTGGAAATAATATATAAATGCCACATAAGAAAATTGAGTCCTGTAGATAGGTATTCTATGTTTGTCTCGTGGACGTTATCCACAACCTTATCTTTATTTTTTGCCCCTTTGAATACCCATTCGTTTTAATATCATTTGCCTCTCATTATTTACAATTTCTTTTATTTTCGCATACAGGTTTGTTCAGTCCCAATTGTAGTTGGAGGGAATCACAAAATCATTGGAACACGTCTCTCTACAAAGCGCAAAAGCACTGTTCGCTACACATTTTCCAGTTTGATATTGAAATACCTTATTGTTATAGCTTTTTTACATTGTAGATATTAATTTTTATTATTGGCCTTTTGTTGCATGGTCATGTACATAACAATCATTTTTAATAAAGTTTTGACTTGGTTTATACTTTGTCAAATAATTACCAAACTGTTTTATTTATCGAATTTTCGTTAAAATGTTTTTTATTGCATGGTTTTGAATATAATAATTATTTCTAATAATGTTTTGACATGATTTAAGCCATGTCAAATAATTACCAAACGCAATTTATGCAATTTTCATTAAATTGTTGCAGCAAAGAATACGCCTCTATTTCTGCAGAAAGAATTATTCTTAATACCGCTCGAAACCAGGTAGTCATAATAGGTGCCGGTATTGCAGGCTTGGCAGCCGCCCGCGCTTGCATGAAGCGTGGCATCAATGACATTCTCATTCTGGAGGCTAAAGGTAGAATCGGTGGACGCATTCAATCAGTGGAGATAATGGATGGCTTTGTTGAGTTCGGTGCTCAATGGCTTCATGGAGACAACAATGAGTTGTATGATCTTGCCAACCAACACCAACTCCTCTCTAAAACTCCATCATTCGAAGGGGAGGGTAAGTTTCTACGCAACGACGGGTACACATACAATGAAGAATTCTTAAAGAAAGTAGATGAGGTCGTTACAAACATTCTCAGAGAGTGTGAAGAGTTTACTAAATTGGAAGACGATTGTAGCTTTTCCGTTGGTGAGTATCTCAATACTGAATTTGAAAAATACATCAGTATGAACCTATTGTACGATGATGAGATACCAAGGTGGAGGGAGGTATTTGCATGGCACGTGCGGTTCCATGAAATAGACAACTCATGCGATGCTCTGGAAATGTTGTCAGCCAAGGCTTGGGGATCATATGACTTCAATGGGGGAAATTCCCAGAACCACATCAGTTTTGTGAATGGATATTCATCCGTATTGGATAAAATGGTTGACACACTCCCTAAAGGCTGCATTAAGCTCAACGCTCCTGTAAGTCAGATTCTCTGGAATAATGCCAAGAACAAAGAACACTACATTGAAATTTATCTTGAGAACAATGCGTGCTACCAAGCTAAGCACGTCATTGTCACTGTCCCACTCGGTGTACTGAAAACATCTTCTAACTCCATGTTTATACCACACCTCCCTCGTAAACATCTGGAAACAATTCAGAGTCTGGGCTTTTCTGCCATTGGTAAAATATATGTTCAGTTTGAAAAAAAATGGTGGGGAGACGAAAAAGGGTTTCAGTTCGTCTGGAACTCCAACTGGACCGATAATGATGACAACATTTTTCGAAAAGAGGTACATTATTTTTACTGCTTTAATTTCTTTTAGATATTTTAATAATTTAAAAAAATATATGTTACTTCCACGTTACTATTTAAGTAAATTCACAATTTGCGAAAAACTCTACTACACTTTACTATTTTTCCTATTTTCTATTTCCCACTATGAACGGATTGGTTGATTGAAATTGCCACCAGACAAAAGACCCCCCAATATTACTAGCTATATGTAGCTGTTTTATCAGTGTTGATAAAATTAAAATATACACATACTTATTGCAATTTGTTTAACAATAAATTCTCAATCGAATCAGGTAATCAATTGAGGCACCTAGATATGCTAAAAGTCTCCCAGTGCTGATCTGTTGGCGCACACTTTGAAGTATTATGTAAACTTCAATGATATTGGAAATATTATAAAGGATTAACATGCAAACTAGAACACACGCTTAATTTTTATTTTGTCTATTGTAACATTATTATTATGTTTCTTCTGATAGTAGTAATCCGTTTTCTTAAATTGTTTTTAAATCTCAACTTTCTAGGGTGCTGAATGGCTGATGAACATTTCTGGGTTTGACGTTTTGACAGTAGGGCCTCCCAACACTTTAGTCGGTTGGGTAAATACCGAAGGAACTTATTTGCTGGAGTACATGGCTCTCGAGAAAGTGAAAAGGGATGTTGTTTTTGCTCTGAAGCAATTTACCCAAAAGGAGAGCCTTCCTGCAGTTATCAGCATCCACAAGTAAAAAATTATGCTTTTATTAAAGTCTTTGAAATTCACCTTACCATATTTTGTTTCTTCTTGCATTAATTTTGTTTTATTTATTCTGATATCTTTTCCTAATTTATCGCTGATAAAAGTTATGAAAACAATAGTAAATTATTTGATTTAAAAAATCTTAAATCATTGAAATCACCGATTATACATATAGATACAATGCAAAATTTGCTAAGACAATCGCAATTTCAGAACCAGTTGGGGAAGTGATCCCTACACGAAGGGGTGTTATTGCAACATTACCATGGCCTGTGACAAAATTGGAGTTGGACCGGCCACTTTGGCACAACCCATCCTGAATTCCAACAAAGTTCCTGCACTACTGTTTGCAGGAGAGGCTTGTCACTGCAGCTTCTTCTCTACAACACACGGAGCCTATCTCTCCGGAGCTGAACAGGCCAATGTTTTGTGTGACTACCTTCTGGCCATGGAAACTGATGAAAAGGGGACCCCAGAAACACCCAAACGGGAATCATTCAAGGCAGGATCGTCTAAAATAGGAACTTCCAAGTCAGGATCGTTCTCATTCAAGCCAGGATCAGCTAAACAGGGCTCTTCGAAACAGGGATCTACTAAACCTGGGTCATCCCGACAAGGCCCATCCAAACGTTCTACTAGCCAACGTTAATATGTTTGCGAAAGATCACATATGTGTAGTGGAATGATGATGATCTATGTGCTTAACATTTTTATTTGCGCTGATTTTAAAGTATGCATCACCAAAAATCCAATTCCAAAGACAAAGATTTTTGTAGATAATATCATAATTTTTTTCAAAGATACTACTTCTTTGTCGATATCAAAAGATTAATAGATACTATATTATTATTATGTGTCACCATTTCTACTTGATGTGAATGGTTATTTCATGTTATTATTAACACTGGAATTATTTCAACCCAGTGTTGACCAGTCAGCAGGGATTGCGTAGATCTCCAAATCACATATTGTTAATTATTGTTAACCGTGTTAAATTAACAACAAAAACCTTTCAGTATCGTTTATTGTACTTAACAATACCTATGTAATTACCATTATAATATTTAAGAAAGTGCTACTCCTCTTTACTAGAGAATTGTGCCATTAAATTTTATCTCTTCTTCGACTGATCCCAATAGAGCTGTCCTACCAGCCAACTTTAATTAGGCATGTAATTATCTATATTATTCCTGATAAATGTAGTTGAGAACATATTTGATATGTGTCTGATCTTAATATTTACTAACACTTTTGTGTACTTAATTAAGCATAAAAATGGTCACAAAGTGGCAGTGTCAAATGACACATTTTACGCTGGCAAGGTTAGACCGGGTTTGATGATGTTATCAACCTAGGTCTTAATCTTAAATGTTTTCATTGTGTATTTTATGGAATAGTTCGTCAGAAGTGGAACGATGTTCCAAGCAAGCTAAAAGACTATTGTATTAGGCAGCCATCAGAAGCGAGTTATATAGTATTAATTATATTATGTTTCTCTGGTTCGAGATGTTTCGAACCATTGTAGATGAAGTATCTAAAGATATTAATGATTGTTACCAGTAGCGTTGCTCCTTGACCAAGACAGGCTGAAGCTTTTTATTGAAACAATTTCTTGTGGCAGAAGGATTACAAAATAACCATTTTCTTAAATTTATGAAATCAAGGAACAAAGAAAGGTAAGCAGAGCTTTTCTGCCTTTACGAGTTGCACGCTACTGGATGTTACATACTCGTATTTAAGAAAATACTTTCTCAAATTATATTACGTGTCTGTGTGTAATGTATGTTTCTGATGGTGACCGAACAATTCAATAATGTGCAACTTCATCAATCCTTTGAAAAGTGTTTAATTTTAGGTGTGCCTCCTACGTCATACGTATGTCTGGCAACAATAAAATATTGTGAAAACAAGCTTATGGGTCTGAGTGGTTAATCATTTTTTTTTTAAACTTTCTTAAATAGGTTAGGTTGTGGGCTTTTTTTCTTCCCTTTTATTGACTTTTCAAAGGGGTGTTGAAATGCCACTTTGTTGAGTTGTCATGAAACCATTTCTGATGTTATCTTCATTGTGCAGGTACTTAATTGTATAATATATGTTTTAGTAAGAGTCACCTAGTGACATTGTCAAATAATATATTTAAATGTATGAGGAGTAGTAGTCTACATAGGTTTGATTTGGTCACTAACCTGGATTTGTATCCTGCATGATTTTATAGACTCATATTTTGTAGTCATATTTTATGTATCTCTGGTGTGTGGCACTAGGTAGTAGTACTACCTCGTGTATGTAAAATATTACCATTGTATGTGAAATTTTGAAAATTAAAATATTTTTCCCAACTTTCACTTTCTCAAGAGCTATTAAACCGTTTGTGGTGTTTAGACTTTTAAAATAGTACGATAATAAGGAGATGGATGCCAATTTTTTTTTTATTGTTAATATAAATGTTGTACCTACCTACTTATTTTAAAATGTGAAAAATATCAATATATCAATATTATCAACTTAACTGACAGTAAAGTACTTATTTTTCAAAGATTTCATCATTGTAATAAAACCCCTTTAAAACGGGTTATAAGCAAAGTAGTTTAAGACACTCTTTGTCCACTAGAGAGTTTTTGGCCACATTTTTGTCAATTTGCAAACACCCTCGAGCGCCCACTGGCCAAAATGTGGCCGATGTAAGGATGTGGTCTTTGGATAATCACAAGGTTAATGGGCGCCTTCCACTGCGAGCTGAAAAGAGTTGAGCGGAGCAGGGTGGGAGATGAGCGAAATAGCTTTGACCTTCCACCAAAAAAGAGTCGCTAAGAAGTTAGGTGTTTGCCTTCCAGTGCCCGTGCGAGAAATGAGCGAGGCGACCAGAGCGAGGTCAACGAAAAATGAGAAATAGTTTTGCCCTTCCATTGAAAACGAGTCAGTATCGCTTTGACGTTTGAAGTGAACAGAGTGATTTTTGTAATATCAAGTATTGATTCTAGTGAAGATGATTCTGACAGCATGTACGCAATGAAAAAATGTTTGCCAATGTATGTTTATAAAAAGATTTTCATCTCACAAATTTAAAAAAAAAAATTTTACTTTCTTATTTCCGCCAATTTCACCTCAACGATGGTTTTATAAGCCGAATTCTCTTTTGTCAACATTGCTACATTCTTTGCGAGTCGTATCCTATAAACAAAATTGGCGACCAGCTTCAATAAACAACTCCGTCTCGACAAAAAATGCAGTTGAGGCAACTGAATTGACAACAGTTTTTGAGCGGAGTCTGGTAGAAACTAGTCAGCAATGGTGTGCGCGAGCGGACTCGTTCGAACCTATTTTAACTACTTCGGTCTGCTCTGCTCACCTCGTTCTTGATGGAAGCACTTGTATGCAGTTAACGCTTGCGAGTCGAGCGGAGTTCGTACGGAGTCCGCTCCACTCGCATCAGCGGAGCGGACTCGTTCGAACCTATTTAAACTCGTTTAGTCCGCTCCGCTCACCTCGTTCTTGGTGGAAGCACTTGTATGCAGTTAACGTTTGCTAGTCGAGCGGAGTCCGTAAAGAGTCCGCTCCTCTCGCAGTGGAAGGCGCGCTTAACTTAGTAGTTTCTCACTTTTACAAGAGATATCTTGCATCTCTTCTTAATTATTTGTTTTTGACATTCGGCGAACTGAAATTATTGATGAATTTTATGTTACATATTAAAAATGCATCTTAAAATTTAAATTTATACTTGTAATCAGAAGTCATAATATTTAATAATCTCAAATAGTTACCACGTACAGCAATTTTAAAGTAAATAATACACAGAATTTACGCATTTATAAATTAAATGAGTTTTTTTATAATTTTTTTTATGAATCCTAAAAATAGGAATGAATCGTCAAATAAAGATGCATTCAATGGCTCTTTTATATCATCATATTAAAATTCAGAGGTATGATTTTTTGAAAAAGGGCGAGAAATTTCCAAACTAAATGATAAAACATTTCCTACCGCTCAAGGCTGAAATTGATTATATTGTGGAACTCTCCAGTGAATAAGGAATAAATATTTTATTTCTGGTAATTTAATTAACTACCTAGTAATTTAAGGTTCTATTATCAGTGGCTCTCTTTTCTTTATTTATTTTCTCTATTTACAGCGTCACTATTTTCTTTTCAAGATAATATGAATCTCTTGTAACTATTTGTATTTGTCTTCATCTGTGACCTCATGAGTTTACTCATAATGGTTCCTGAATATTTTAATTTCTGTATATTTCTTTTCTTTTATCTTTATTCTTATTTCTTTACTAACATGTACAGTCCTGTTTGCGCGCTTGCATCCCGCTACCTAACACAGTATGCAGGGACATTGAAGGTCTAGATCATAGGTTCTCAACGTGGGCGATAACGCCCCCTTGGGGGCGTTTCAGACCTTCCGGGGGGCGGTAGAAGACCAAAAGAAAATTGGGGGGCGTTTCGGACTTTCAGGGGGGCGGTAGGAGACTCAGAGAAACCCATCCCACCCCATCCTATCTTACCCCATCCCATTCCATTAGGAGCCATCCATCCACAAAAATATTTTCCCTATCCCATTACGCCCCCTCCGTTGTGGCAATTGTAACCCCACCATGGTATCCCATTACGCCCCCTTCGTCGTGGTATCCCATTAGGCCCCCTCCGTTGTGGCAAATGTAAACCTGTCGTGGTATCCCACTGTGCCCCCTTCGTCCTTTTTATCTTCCAAATTGCTCTTTTGGATTCAATGAGTTAGGGGGCGCTAGAAATAAAAATATTCTCAAAGTGGGCGGTGGGCAAAAAAAGGTTGAGAATCTATGGTCTAGATTCATTTAATCAAATGTAGAGTCGTTTTTTACAAAAAATTAGATTCTAGTAATATGTTTTGCAAAGATGTATTTTACTGATTTGTCTAGAGATGTGCTATTAGCGAGCCTTAAGACTTTGTCCAATAGGTTGGACCTCGATGTCTGAGAAATTTGCGATTTTGTCCAATTACAGAGGTCCAGTAGGTAAAAGTAAATTTGTGAATTGATAAATATCGAATTCCAAATGAAAAGAGTGCTTACAGTTTAAGATGAATTTAACGGTGAAAGTGATCTTGGATCGCTTGGAAGCAGGAGAATTTTATTTAAAAAATTTACTATGAACTTTTATGATAATATCTATGACCAAAGGTTGACGAATGTGCGCTTTAAATTATACCAAAGTAAAACTATTTACTACTCTGGATGTCTAAATATACTCACTCGATGTATTGTACCCTTGTTGATGTCTACTAAAAACTCCCACCACCAACAATTGTATTTTATTTGATTTCCTCTTCTCTGCTGCAACGGACATTTTACACTGAACTAGAAAGTTACCTGTTACCATATTGATTTGAAAAATAAATTAGATTGTTGCCAATTTACCAATTTTTAAAAGATTTTTCTACTTCTAGAAATTTATTATCTGCTAAAGAAAGAATGTGCAGTCACTTTGATAAGAAGTAAGGAAAAGTTGTTATAATTATTTTAAACGTGTTTATTAGTAAGGGGAAAAGAGATAATAATACCCTTTCAGTGATTTTTTTTTTTTAATATCAATACCTCACAAGAGTCACAGCTGCTTCCATCTGAAGCCAATGAGACTATGCCATCCCCAATTGGGGTATTTTGTGGGGCTGAAGGTAATGTGAAAGGGATGGAGATGGGAAAGATGAAGGTGGGGAATTACCTTATTAAGATCTGGTCACCAAACACAGCTAAAGCCATTTCAAGCAATGTTTTAATTCTGAATGGTGGTCTTATACCAGGGCGATATTGAGAGTGTCTTCCACTTTGGAACGTTCCGCAAATATACTATATATTATTTTTAAATGAATTAATTGTGAAATAACACCAATTAATCTAATCAAATTTATTAGCCAACCCCGGGATTCGATCCCGCGACCTTCGGATTATGCATTTTTAAACGACTTCAAAATAGAGATTCTCAATTTGACGGTATTTTTTTTTTTATGTTTGTTACCTCAGAACTTTCGATTGGGTGAACCGATATTGATGATTCTTTTTTATTTGAAAGCTGGTGCTTCCCGTGTGGTCCCATTTTAATTTGGTCCAGTTTTGACAATAACATCCATGAGAAAACCATATAAGTCTTAAGTTTGCAATAAGTATGTGCGCGACAAATAGACGAATAACTCAATATTATGCCATATTCGACGATTTCTTGTTTTGAAGTAAAACTTCTTTACGCACGCTCGACACTTGGGGGATAAGCTGGTGAATGCATTACGAAAAGTGATGATTGTTACGAAAAATGTCTAGCGAACAGTGATCAATTGCTAGGCGGGTCGGGCCTTTACGCACGCTTGTTATTTGTGTTATTGTTATATTGTTAATGGACTATTTGTCCGTAAATAAACAACCCGGCATGCGTTGCAAGGCCACTGTAACCTCGGGGTCAACTAATCTGTTATGGTTCCATGCCAAGTCCCGGTAACTACATTATAATGCAAGCGCCTGGACTATATAACATTATATACAGCGGGTACCCGGCATATGTTCCAAGACCACTTCAACCTCGGGGTCAATTAAACTGTTATGGTTCAATCCCAACTACATTATAATGCAAGTGCCTACACTATATTATACAGCCGGTACCCGACATGCGTTGCAAGGCCACTTTAACATCGGGGTCAACTAAACTGTTATGGTTCCATCCCAAGTCCAGGGAAACTACATTATAATTCAAGCGCTTGCACTATATTACATTATATACAGCGGGTATCCGGCATGCGTTGCAAGGCCACTGTAACCTCGCGGTCAACTAAACTGTTATGGTTCCGTGCCAAGTCCCGGTAACTACATTATAATGCAAGCGCCTAGACTATACATATAACATTATATACAGCGGGTACCCGGCATACGTTCCAAGGCCACTTTAACTTCGGGGTCAACTAAACTGTTATGGTTCCATCCCAAGTCCCGGGAAACTACATTATATTAACTATCAAGCAGACTAGTTAAGTGATAGCTAATAAATGTAATTTTTTTCTCAAAATTATTATTTTTAAACTAAAATATTATTGAATCTCTAACTGACAGCCCTGAAAAACGGAACTAATAAGCAGTACCTGTAGTCATTTTAAACTTCAGTCATTTCAAACTGAAGGTAACAATAATATTTCAAATTGAAGGTAACAGTTATATTCTTACGCTCGTAACGGCAGCCCGTGCCTCGGTACTGTCCTAGCGCTCGCGTTACCGTAACACTTTCATGACGGTAGAAGAATTATTAGTAACATTGAAAAATGAAGTTCAAAAAATCCAAACGATTAAAGACTCGAAAACCAAAACCAACATCGAAAAAATTATTGGTGATCTTGATAATGAAGTAAAATCTGATATATTAAAAATGCAACAACAAATAATTCAACTACAAGACAAACTAATTGAAAAAAACGACCAACTGGTGGGAAACATTGAAAAAATAATGAAAAACGCAACAATACCATCCTATGCCCAGGTATTATCAACAACTAAAGTTACTCCTCGAGAAGAAGAGAGATTCTCAATCATCATTTCGTCGACCAAAAATAACGCTAAAGCAGAAGAAATTGAAAAGATAATAAAAAAAGAAATAAATTTAAGCAACATAAAGATAGGAATAAATGGTTTGAGAAAAACAAAAGAAGAAAAAATAATAATATCATGCCCAAAAAAGGAATATGCAAATACTCTAACTGCCGAAATAAAAAAACTGAAAACCGAATTGGTGGTAAATGAAATTCAAAAGAAAAGACCAAAAATAATAATAAAAGGATTAAAATCAAATCTTACTGAAGACGAAATAGTTTGCGGAATAATTACCCAGAACGAAGGAATTGAAGATGTTTACAAGGAAAGTGAAGACAATAAAATCACACTAATAACGGAAATAAAAAATACAAACGTAAATGAACAACAGCGCCAATTCACTAGCTACATCTTGGAAACCAGTGGCAAAATGCGGAAAAGTCTTCTTGCACTCGGTAAACTAAATATACAGTTTCAACGAGTAAAAATTGAAGATTGCAGTCCATTAACTCAATGTTTTCATTGCTGTATGTTCATGCATACAGCTAAAAAGTGCCTACACCGAACCGGCCCTCCAATTTGCCCACACTGCATGGGCGACCACATCCTTTCAAAATGTCCGGGAAGAGAAACAATACCAGCGTGTGTAAACTGCACCAGACAAAATTCTAAATATGGAGAAAAAAACACCACGGACCACACAGCCAACAGTACTAAGTGCAACTATAGAAACAAAATGCTGAAAATTGCGAGGGATCGCATCGATTACGACTAATTATGCATATTATTAATTACAAGTGTAACGAAAACCTAAATAATATCTACAATATTTCAAAAAAATATTTCCAAAAGCCCGCCCGCAAAGTGTTAACACGCAGTGATAATATACACACATATAATACGTACTATAATTGCAAATGTGAAGTGTATTCCCAGCGCCAACATTATTGTTATAATTATTACTACCTCAAAATGAACGAATTTATAATAAACGCAATAGATAACTCATATAAAATAGACGAAAGGATTTTAAACACGGTAAATAAAACAAACGATTTTAATGATATAAAACCTACAGTCAGCCTAATAATAATACACATGAACGTTAGATCTTTGGGAAAAAAATTCGAAGAATTTCTAATAACTATTAAACAATTAAATAGAATTGACTCTATAATATTATCAAAAACGCATTCATCGAATGATATTAATTATAATATACCGAGTTACTTGTACTACGCAACAAAATATATAATTAACAGAAATAACGGCGTTGCCATATTTATATCAAATATTTACGCTGTCACAAGTGTAATTGAAATAATGGTGAATATTGTCAATTTATTAAACTTAGAGATAAATTTAATAAATTATTCATTTTATATAATTATTATTTATCAGACACATTCTCCTGCTTTAACCACATACATAGAAGAACTAAAAAAAAATATTACAATATCATAAAAACAAAAACAAAAAACAAACAACTATGGATGACTTCGTAAACACGCAACTGGACAACTGCTTCAAAATCAGTGAATTCAATAGTCAAAGTGCAAAAGAGTGCAACGAAATCATCACTGACAAATTCTCTGGTATACAAATACTCCATCTTAACATCCGCAGCCTTCAAAAAAACATAGAAGAATTTATACTCAATATAAATAATCTAAATGTAAAGCCGGATGTTATAGTATTAACTGAAACATACACAAACAGTGACTCACCACATTATAATTTAAGTGATTATATCTACATGCAAACAAACACAAACATAAATAAAAACAGTGGCATTGCAATATTCGTAAGTAAGAAATATAATATTGTTACACATTCAGAACACAACTTAGATTCATCAAACTGCATAGAAATCCATCTTAACCACAACAAAATCAATTATTATTTGTTAGCAATCTATAGAACGCATGAATCGAACGCTTATTTATTTATCGAACAAATACGAAATATAATATCAAATTTAAAAAACAAAACTTGCATAATAACAGGGGATTTTAATATCAATATTAACAAAAATATAGACAATAGAATTAAACATGAATATTTGAACTGTATGACTGAAAACAACTTTAAATCGTGTATAAATGAAAATACGCGCGAAATTCAAGGTCAGAAACCATCTTGCCTAGATCATTTTTGGACGAATATTAACATAAAAGATCTTCATAAAATAAAAACCATTGTCTGGAAAAATAACATCACCGATCATCATACGTGTATATTTTTGTACGAGGAAGAAAAAACAATACAAACAAAAAATAAATCAATAAAAAAATCATATACCAAAATAAATCTGCAAAAATTAATTGAAAACTTGAAAACGGAACATTGGCAACCTGTAATCAACTGCGAAGAAGTTGAAATATGCTCAAAGTACTTTGAAAATATTTTATCCAAACATGTAGAAAACTCAAAAACAGATATTCCATATCGTAATTTAGATAAAAATAAATACTTAAAACCATGGATCACACCGGGTTTATTAAATTCAATCAAAGAAAAAGGTAAACTTTACAAAAAAACAATAAAATTCCCAAACGACAAAAAAATAGAATTTAATTATAAAAAATATAAAAATAAATTGACACGCTTAATAAAAATTAGTAAAGATGAATATTACAAACATAAAATAATAAGTTCTGAAAACAATCCAAAAATAATCTGGCAAGCAATTAACTGTGCAATAGATAACAATAAACAAAAACATTCAATCAAGGTAATTGTAGACGAAAATGACGTAAAAATAAATGCAGAGGAAAACCCTAAAAAATGCGCGGATATATTCAACTCCTTCTTCGCGAAAGTTGGACAAAACCTCGCTAAAAAAATTAATGTAACAAAGGGAGCGACAACTCAACAAATTATCGAAGATATACACAGTGTAAACTCACTGTCCCATTTTAAAATGATCAAGGAAGTAGATATTCTAAACATTATTGAAAATATGAAAGGAGGGTCGTCACCAGGTTTTGACAACATAACTGTAAATATGTTAAAATCTATTAAAAGCCACGTGATAAAACCATTAACTCACCTAATTAATTTAAGTTTAAAAAATGGAATATTTCCGTCTAATTATAAGAGGACAATTATCTCACCTATATTCAAAAGTGGAAACGCACAAAATGTAACTAACTATCGACCAATTTCCCTCATTTCAAATATTGGAAAAATATTTGAAAAAATCGTAAAATCTCAACTAATGGAATTTATTGAAAATAACAAAATACTTCACGACAATCAATACGGATTCCGAAAAGCGCGCAGCACACAAGACGCGATTGCAAATGTCACATCACGCATATATAAAAACCTTGATATGAGCAATAAATGTATAGGTATTTTTATAGATCTGAGAAAAGCGTTTGACAGCATATCCCATAAAAAACTTATGAAAAAATTAGATAATTTGAACATTAATGAAAACGTAGCAAATTGGATAAAAAGCTACCTAAAAAATCACCCTCAATGTGTCAAAATAAATAACATTTATAGCGACGAAGAGACATCTGAATATGGAATTCCACAAGGTACTGTGCTAGGTTTTTTTTTTTTTTTGATTCTACGGATTCTTTCGTAATCCTCTAACTAACTAGGGCTTTGCAATACCCTTTCATGTCTAGCTAACTAGTATTACGGCTCATTTGGCCTTTTTACTATTACCTTCTGAAGGTAGTATTTAATTGACTGACCTATATTATTCATCTTATATGTAAACGGTATATTCTCACAGCCACTTCATGGTAGTATAACCTCTTATGCCGACGATTCAGTACTTATTGAAAGTGGAATCACATGGCAAGTTGTAAAACAAAAAGCAACAGAAGACATAAACATACTTAAACACTGGTTTGATATAAATCTACTGTCTCTTAATAGTGAAAAAACTCACGTTATACCATTTGCAATAAAATCAAAGGACGTTCCGGTAAATTTTGATATAATTATACATGATAATTCTAAAGATCACAAAAAAAATAACTGTAAAATAAACTGTTCCACATTAAAAATTTCGAATAAAATCAAATACTTAGGAATAACAATAGACAAAAACCTGAACTGGAAAGATCAAATCAACCTTACCGTTAACAAAATAAGGAAATTAATTTACATATTTTTAAAAATCCGAAACTTTCTCTCATTAGAAAATCTGACATCAGTCTACCATGCTATAGTACAGTCAAATCTCCAATACTCTGTAGTAAGCTGGGGAGCTGCATACAAAACAAATCTACTCCCTGTTGAAATTGTGCAACGTCTAATTATAAAAATTATCTTGAAAAAACGAAGAGATTATCCAACTCACCTTATTTTTGAAGTATTAAAATTTAATGATCTAGTTCGAAAAAATATAATAATCCAAATAATAAAAGAAAAACAAAATCATAGCTTTTTAACTGAAAGTCGTACTCGTCAAAAGCATATATTTCCAACACAAAAATGTAACACCTCATTTGCACAACATCATTACACATATCTAGGAAAAAAATACTTCAATAGCCTACCTGAAAAAATAAGAACAATCGAAGACGATAAATGCCTATTAAAAGCAATTAAAGAGCAATTTAAAGTAAAAATAACAAATTGATAAAATTTATCATCATAAATTATATAACTTGTAAATTTGTTTTTTTTTAAGTATCTACCACAATTAAATCAAAAGATTCAAAATATATTTTGTAAATATATTTTAAATATTTTTTCATCCCGATACTCGTCCCTCTTCTAATCACAAGCGTCTGCTTCTATAGAAGAGAAATATCATACAAAATAAAAAATAAAAAAATCAGTGAAAATTTATTATATAGTTTATTTGTATCAAAAAAAGATTATTTTGAAATATAAATATTATATTTTATATGTTATTTTTGCTGTATAAATAATGTATCTTCTGTAATAAATAAATGAAAAAAAAAAAAAAAAAAAAAAATATCATGTACTCCATTTTAGCCAATTCCTAGAATCCAACGACATTTAATGTACATTATTATTTTGTTATCATTATAATAACCCTCCTGTGTACCACTGTGCATCATGTATTACCGGATTGTAAAAGCCATTTTATGGCGTTGAAATAAATAAATTATAATGCAAGCGCCTGCACTATATTACATTATATACAGCGGGTACCCGGCATGCGTTGCAAGGCCACTGTAACCTCGGGGTCAACTAAACTGTTATGGTTCCATCCCAAGTCCCGGGAAACTACATTATAATGCAAGTGCCTGCAATGTATAACATTATATACAGTGGGTACTCGGCATACGTTCCAAGGCCACTTCAACCTCGGGGTCAATAAAACTGTAATGGTTCCATCGTAAGTCTCGGGAAACTACATTATAATGCAAGCACCTGCATTATATACAGCGGGTACCCGGCATACGTTCCGAGGCCACTTCAACCTCGGGGTCAATAAAACTGTAATGGTTCCATCGTAAGTCTCGGGAAACTACATTATAATGCAAGCACCTGCATTATATACAGCGGGTACCCGGCATAATTTAGTGAAGTTTTACTTCAGTCGTGTGGTCTAAAGCTCACTCGTTTTTTTTTTATTGGAAAGGATGTACTTCAAGGGTAGTTTGATGAGAGTTTGGTTAGGTTCTGATAATGGGATCCATGACAAAGTAACGGAACTCTTCAATTCTTAGGAGCAAATTAACGATACTCGGCCGAATCGAGTATATAATATCTTGTATAGGCTATACGGATCTTTGAGTCACCTACTGTAATGCCGTTATGGTCAAGTAATGTCTGTCTCATATGAGCAGCACGCTTAGTAGGTCCACCCATATTCAGACAAATTAATTAGTGTACTACGGATTCACTAAAAATCAAAAAATAAACAAAAAACTAACAAAACTGAAAAACGACTTAAAAAAATGCACTGAAAAGTAAAAAAAATAATTTCGTATTCTCCTACAACTTAATAATCAACTTAGGTACTTTTTCTACTCATCAATATGTAGGTACGATTGTTATTTTTGGAGTCGGTGTCAGCCAAGGTAGGTTTGTCGCGCGTGCGACACAAGCACATCTCACCTATAACTATGTATGCAGTTACAAACCTACCTTGGCTGACACCGACTCTAAAAATAACAATCGTACCTACATATTGATGAGTAGAAAAAGTAAGTTGATTATTAAGTTGTAGAAGAATACGAAATTAATATTAATTATATAAACTTTTTTGTTTATTATTACTCTGTCCAGTGGTTCCCAAATGACCACAGGTGGTCTGCGAGATCTAAAATGAGCTCGAAACATTTATTCATTTACTACAAAACCGAATCGAAAGGTATCCAAAAGCTGATTCGTAACTCTTTTGGTGTTAATGAAAGAGAAGTTGTTGAAGAAATCCAAGAAGAGCACATTGAATTGCAAAATGATAGTAATTACAAGGACGCGTTTAGCTACGCGATTAATAGTTTAGCATTATTGTACCTTGTGGTCCCTGTAAGAACAAATTTCATAGTGGTCCCTGGTTAAAATAAGGTCGGGAACCACTGCTCTTTATAATATTAAATTCATAGAAGAAAAATGGTAAGCAATGGAAAAAAATTATTCTACCTATTATAATAATCGACAAGGTGCTTAGGGTGATACTTAAAATAAATCATTAACTACTCTTTCATAGATAGCGGAAGTTTAATTATTTTAGAGAAAAACTTTTTTTATTGAATATGAATAAGTAGTTTGGTCCATAAACAAACTCAAATCTTTCAAGAAAGACCAACATTTAGAATATTGGATTGAATCGCCGATGCAATATTGAATTTGTTAAGCTTTCTTGAAGGATTTAAGTTTGTTTATGGGCAAAACTATTTATTCATATTGCGTGTGTATGTGCGCAAACAATTAATTCATCTTAACTAACTAACTAACCATCACGCCGTTTCTCCGCAGGGGTAGGCAGAGAGGACGGACCGCCAAACAACTCGGTCTTGGCACATTCATGTTAATAAAGCATATCTTGTAAAAAGCGTTTTTCCATAAAATAATCAAGTTCGCGGCATCTATAAAAGAGAAGATTATGAATTCTTTGAAGAATCATCTTAATCAAAGTTTTTGAAAAACTGAAAAACTCTGCCCATCTTCCGAGTTTAGACAGTAAATAAATAATTCAAAAGATTTGTATCCCCTAACTAAGGTACAAAATTGCGTATCTGTTGTCAAGTTAAGGTTCAATAAAACATATGTAAAGGATATACTTCACTTACTTTAGCCTGATTAACATTTGCAGTAAAAAATGTACCTGAAATTTAAGTTAATTTTTTTTCTTCTTTTTTTGGTATTTTTTTCCAAACTAAAACATTTGGTTATGGTCGGGGTTGGGCTGTCACCAAAGACCATAATATTGGTAACATTTTTGTACTCAAAATAATATCAGGAATCACTGGTTTAAAGTAAGCCAACCGCTTACCGCCATGTATAATTTTTAAATATTACCTACTTATTATTATTATTAATTTTTAGTACCTACTGTTGGAATTAAAGCGATTCATACAGGCAGCCAAAAGAATCGGAAAAATGAATCCCAAGAAAAAAATATAACTTGAAGGCTGCAAAAAATAAGAAAAATAATCACTTCGTGTGCTTGTCACGTACTTAGAAACACTTTTTGGGGTTGTGGAAACAAATTGTTAAAATACACCGGAATGTGAACAGGACATAACTCTTACGAACTTTCTTTGGATAATAATGTTAAAATATCTAAAAAAAATCTTTTTTTACATTTTAACATATCCTGATGAAGATAACATTGTTATTGAAACATGTCGATATTGTTTATAAAAAAGTGGATTATACAAAGTGATATGTTATTAATTAAATATCTAAAATTTCATCCCATAAAATCTTAGTTTTATTTCAACGTGATAGGCCTTCTTAACTTAACTTTTATTTTCTCGTAATACCTACTTATCTTTTTTCCGCCTTTTTAAAATTTAGAAACATAGTTTCGTGAAATTGATTACTCAGCAATCCCTTTGAAATTGACATCTGATTTAGGGTGGGTTGTTTCATAAAATTTGACGGATTCATAAAATATTTTAACTAACTTTTCACGTTCTGTGTAAGTTCTGTTATTATAAATAATAACATAAAATTACTAAACTTAAATAATCACAGAACTTAATTAGAGCTTACACAGAACGTGAAAATTAACTTAAAATATTTTATGAATCCGTCAAATATTTTGAAAAAACCTTAGGGACATCGCGGGAACATAAATCTAGTATTTAATAAAACAAATTACCATCACCGCATAAATATGATTTTCTTAATAGTTTACATTTCAACCCAATTCAAACATCGGAAAACGACAGAGAATATGTTTTTATCGCTGACATTCCCGTGATAGGTAATAATATAAAATTATGAAGGCCGCACCTGTTTTGAGAATTTACACCGCGACTGGTCACAGTCACAATAACAGCCAATTTCCGGAGAACGCACCCTATAAAATGGAAAATTTACTTCCCGTTTATTTTTACATAGTAAGTGGTCAATGATTTTTTAACGGTCACGTACTTAGTTAATTGCGCGTGTTTTTAAAATTATTCAGGTATTTACATATTCCCTTTTAATTTCCATAATATTACGCCTGTCATCAAACGGGAAAAGTTTTTTACAACAATAAAATAGTTATGTTTATTTTTGAAAGTACGTACATACATACTTACTTACCTAGTGTATCTTAGTGATTTTTTTTTTAAATTCAAGGATTTTTTTTTGTAGCTAAAATTTGCTTGTTGAGCTGAAACAAGTATGCATGTATTTTTTAATATAGTTGTGTAAGTACATAAAGTAATTTTTTTTTCAGTGATCAAAATAGGGAGGTACTTTTGATTTGGAAATTCCTGATGGACGACCTCCGTAGTCCAGTGGGTAAGACTCTTGACTCACAATCCGGAGGTCGCGGGTTCGAACCCGGCGTGCGCAAATAAATTTTATTTGATTAATTTGTGTTATTTCACAATTAATTCATTTAAAATAATATATGGTATATTTGCGGCACGTTCCAAAGTGGAAGATACTCTCAGTATCGCCCTGGTGTAAGACCACCACTCAGAATTGAAACTTTGCTTGAAAATGGCTTTAGCCGTGTTTGGTGACCAGATCTGAATAGCCAGGTACTTCCCAACCTTCCTCTCCCCCACCTCTTTCCCCTCCCCACTACCTTCAGCCTCACAACATACCCCAATTGGGGATGCCATAGTCTCACTGGCTCCAGACGGGAGCAGTTGAGATTCTTGTGCGGTATTCACTGTAAAAAAAAAAGATGCGATTATAAGTAACATTCAGAAAATTATTAATGATTAACAAAGGTAAAAAAGATGCCCATCCGTTCATCGAATCAGAAAGGAAAAGTTACTTAAAGGCCATCTGATTGAGGCCCTCTTCTTCAAGACGGCGTTCGCACAAGCAGAATTCGTAAACTGTATTTTGTCAAGTGAGCATTACTATCAGCTTGCAGCAAATGTAAAATGTAAGGCTGGTATACTCATGATAAAAAAGCGCGAGCCGAACCACGAATTATGCGAAAAGATCGAAGAAAATTGCGGTTGCTTCGTTAATTTCCCATAATTCGTTTAATGTTTATGCAGCATTTATGAGATGTTGAATGAGAGTTCATAAAACCACGCTTTTGAAGAAATCTTGGCTGAATATTGGAAGAATTATAAACCTTTTGTTTTACTACACTCATCCCATTGATTTTGCCTCGTGGAAATCATGTTTTCTTTCAATTTAATGTAATAATCGAAACCATTTATATCTTTCGTATGAACGCTTTATTTTCAATATATTTGTGGGCTGTGTTGAACAAAAATTACAACGGAGCATCGTTCTGGAGATGATTGTAATATTAAAAATTGGCTCTTATCTATGAAGAAACATAACATGCCGAATTCATAGCAGTGGTATCACAACCTCCTTTCGAAAGTCTGTTTTATATCTATTTATATTTTCCACAACGATACCTACCTAGATTCTCAGGATTACTTTTCATTTCATCAACGACATACATCCCCCGTCAGTCGCATCTTCCATCTACACAACACATTATCTACTCAGATTGTAGAATATATAATAATCATATTGTGGCTAGGTGCCTATTCGGCTACTAGGGCTTCATTAATTAGGAACATTTTACGCATCTTGTAAGTTTTCGTTATTTGTGGAGCCATGGATCAGACTGCAAAAACAAAAAAATACAAACAATTTGTATCTTTATTGTTCAACAAAAATAATTAAGAAAATACTGTTTATTCGTATTTACAGTGCAAAAATCTAATATTGTTTGTATTTTTCTATACCATGAGATTTTTAGTCGTTGAATTTGGTTTTAAATGTAGGTACCTACACATATACACTACGCATTTTCGTAGGCACTTACACATTTTCCGCACTTACAGGCATTATTACATCCTTAATCATAAGAAAATAACAGTCACTTTGGCTCAGCAGACCTGTAGAGTTAATCAATTAAATTAGTTTGACAGCTTATCTCGACCTCCGAGTTTGTTCTATTTGTACTGCTGTATTTTATATTGAAATAAATATTATTTCACCGTATAAGTTTAATAAACTAGTGTTTTTAACTACACCGAGGTATGTAATATTGTTTTTAATTGTTTTTATGTGACGCAATTTCTTTTTTACATTAGCTCCACTAGGAGGCACTGAGAAAAATAATTCCCCTCAAGGCATATCTCATCTTTAGGGATGCGGTGTAGAGGGTATTTTTGGAAAACGAAGGATAGGACGTTCTGGGAAGGAAAAAGGTATGAGGGGTGGTAGGAATCTGGGGGTTAGTGTGTATAGGAATAACGGACGTATGAATCCATCTCTCCCAATGCGGTGCAAGTTCCGACAGCGTCCTGCTAGAGAGATCTAAAGGTCCCCCTCAACTGATCCGGCCTTCCACGCAGCTGATGGGCAGTCGCATCCGCCGCCAAGACCCGGACAAACCTCACCATGTTCCCGGGCACCCCTGCTTAGTCAACAAATGTAGCGAACCACTTGGAAAGGCTTGTGATGTTGGTTATACAATATAATATATATTTTTTAATCAAATTTTAATATGAGTTCAAATGTGAAAATTTTTCAATATCATAATTTATCTGATTATATCTTATCTAACATCTTGTGCCTGAACGCATGTTCTAATTGGTTTCCAGAAATCATGTCGAAATATTGGATTAATCGTGAATTCATAACAGGAAATGAAGTTATACTGACTTGTAGTCTTTTCGAAGAGTGAAGAAGATTATGTCGGGTTTGATGATAATCGGTTGGTGAAACAATGTCGCCTACTCAACCTCGTGAGTCGTACGACATAGATACTATGCCAATTATGTTTGGTGACAGTAAAATATTTATGTTTACGTTATAACTAACTAAATAACAACAGTGCACACAGTTCGTATGCAGGTATCGATCCTTCTCGTCATCTACCTGAGTGGTAAGCAGAGAGGATAGCACATGAGGAAGCACGTTTAACATTTTATGCTCATATTGAAAAATTCTCTAAAACAGCCACAAAATCTGTCCACACCAAACTGTAATGCCGGCTTGAACTGGATACGATCCATTCTCGCGCAGTTACTGACTTTACAATAAACGTAAGCGAAAGAGAAAGATGCGTAAAAAATATGCGCGACGGAGAAAGACCTGACTTTTCGCCTATTGCGACGATTTTTGCATCAACGTCAGGCCGGTATTAAAGTTCGGCGTGTATTATAGCATTCTCGAGAGTGTATCTCAGGTATGGTACCTGAGGACTTGGTATGTAAAAGTACTTGTATGCAAAAGGTCGAGAAAATTCAAAATAACATTTTACAATTCCTCTGGGAGAGTTTGATTTTTATCAAAGTGAAAATTTTCTACTTGACCAACAAGCTTACAACGAACTTTGCATTAAGTTGTAATAATAACGTCTAACTTGCATGAAACTTTTTGAAGTAAAACTTTTTTACGCACGCTTGTACGTAAAAAAAGTTTTAAGTTGTTAACGCATTCGTTACTTACGGCAGTAAGCTAACGAATGCGTGACGAGAGCGTTACGAAAAGTGAGGCGAAAGCTTCGTATATCACTGTAGGAGCACGAGAGAGCAGTCCGCAGTTTTTACTATTTTTGTCGTTCTTGTTACTTATGTCGTGTATGTGAACTACTTTTTGTGATTTTGTATGTCTAATTTTTCAATACATTATTATTTTAATTGATTCAAAAATAGATAGTGTTTCTAAAACAAGACATAACGAAGACAATTGGTTACCTAAAAATATTAGGATGAATTTAAAAAAAAACGAGTATGCTTTATACTTTAGACCACAAAACTGAAATAAAACTTCTGCTCCATCCATATGATAGGAAGAGAGAAAGAAAATGTGCGCGCGCATTGCTCTCTCTTACTCCTACAGTAATATCCGAAGCGTTCGCCTCGCTTTTCGTAACGCTCTCGTCACGCATTCACCAGTTTACTCCCCAAGTCAAGCGTGCGTAAAGAAGTTTTGCTTCAAAAATAATAATATTATTCAAAAACACAATATTTTTTTAACATCTCAAATAATTATTAAATAGAATATTGAAGGTACCTTTTGCATTCATGTCCTGATGTAATAATTATCATGTAATCGCTAACATTCACATTGAGTTCTTTATGGACTCTCTGGAGAACAATTAAAAAATGGTTGTAAATTATCAGATAGAAAATCTCATTGATCGAGCTACTCATCCTAAAGGTTTGGAGGCTAAAATTTAAAAAAAAAATACATTATGAAAATGAAAACTTCTTAGCATTTTCCATTACCATAATTTTGTACCTACAAAATACGTGTCATAAAATGCGACATGTATGAGTTGTCCGAAACATAGAAATTTACAGAAGATGGAATGAGTCCCTTATATCGGGTTATTAGCTTTCCTAGAACTTTAATGAAAATTTCTGTGAAAACTCTATAGATTATATAGCTGTGTATTACCTGGAAAAGTGAAAAGGAATGATGTTGAATTTAAAAAACACCGTTAGATATTAACTTCGGTCAGTCAACTTTAAAAACTGATCTTGTTTAATGTACACTAGCTGGGTTACCCGGCATCGCTCGGGACAACATTCGAGAGTATCTGAAATGTTTCACATTGATGTTCCCGACTCCCTATTCCTGAACATTCCACAATTTTCCAGAATGTTCCGGGATGTTCTGGAACGTTGTGGAATGCTCTCAAATACTCTGACTGGGGTGTCCGCCTTCGCTCAGGGAGTTGATGTGAGATTGAATTGATGTTCGAATCCATGACGGATCTCGCTTTATATATCCCATATGGGTAGCCCCATACAAAAAGACATATATTCCAGATCATTCTATAACATTCAGGAGTGTTCTGGAATATTCCACAATGATCTGGGATGATCGGTATGTTCCTGAACGCTCCATCCTATTCCCGAAGAATGTTTCGGGATGTTCTGGAATGTGGTGGAATGCTCAAGAATTCTCTGGAATGTTTTGAACTGTTCTAGAAAAAAAAGGGGGCGAAACTTCCAGCCCTTATATCTTTAAAAGCACGCCCTTCCGTTAAAAACGGCAACTTTCTTCATAGATGGGGAATAAAGGGCTAACAAACAATATAATTCCCGTTATCGTTTAGGGCCTCGTCTTTGAGTTTTACCGGCATGCACACTGTACACTTTTTTTAATAATGTATATTGAAGATTAAGATTATCGTAAAATCAAATCTACTATAATTTCTTTTTGTTTTAAGTGAATGTGAATGCCACACAAGAGTCCCAGCAGCTCCCGTCTGGAGCCAGTGACACTATGGCATCCCCAATTGGGGTATGTTGTGAATCTGAAGGCAGTGGGGAGGGGAAAGAGATGGGAAAGAGGAAAGTAGGAAAGTACTTCTAGGCTATTCAGATCTAGTAACCAAATACGGCTAAAGCCATTTCAAGCAACGTTTCAATCCTGAATGGTGGTCTTACACCAGGGCGATACTGAAAGTATCTTCCTGAGAATTTATCCTGAAATAACACACGCGTGTTATTTCAGGATTAATAATACGGACCAAACAGCCGAGCACATTCTGTGGCATTGTGAGATTATGACGGATGCCCGAGAGGAAATGCTCGATGGCTTGCAAGTTACTACGAGATCAGCTTGGAACGCGGATCTCGTTTCGAATAAGGTGAACTTTGAGTGCTTGAGGAAATTTACGAAAGTCTGGGTTGAGAGATGGCCTGATCTTAGAGTCGCTGACTAGCTGTAAAATCATGTAGGTTCCAGGCTTATCTGCTCCTGAATCCACGGACATCCTTATTACTTTATTACATCTACTGCTAGAATTTTATGTTTTATATCATCTCTACCGTATATACCTTTATCTTATTCTATTGTATCCATTTTGTATCTATTACTTTTATTTTTGTGTGACTTATCTTTTTTTTGGCTTATTTTATTTCTTTTCGCATTGTTTATTTTAGATTTCGCTTAGCTATGCTATGTTTTATCGAGATACCTATTTTTCATCATTTTTGTGTTATATTCTTTGTTTTCCAGTTTCCTATTCCAAGGAACACTGCTGTGACCCAACTTACATACTCGACTTTTTTTTTCCTTGCGTTTGTTTTGGTTTCTATGTTCTTTTTTTCTTTTTAGTCTCACAACCTCCAACCTCTACTTTGCTTCGCTCAGAAGGCTGAACTGAACTGCATTTGTCTATTTTGTTATTTTTTCCCCTTCTGGGGTGTGCGCTAGACCTCGTCCCTGCGTCAACAGGAGTCAGTCGACGACGGCACGGTGCCCTCTAAAATCATTTGCGCCACCCCCAGCAACATGTGCAGGCTTGAGGTTTGGGGGGGCGACCTCGGCTCTCCTTCGCCTTGCCCCCGGCTACTCGACGCTGAATTCCTTAGGGTCGTCGGGTATTTCCCCCCCAATCTCCCATTTACTTTTCTTTGAGGCATCACCGAGGAACCGGCTAAGGGGCGCGGAAGCTGAGTGTGGTTCACGGCTAGACCGAACGTCATGCGCATTCTTGCTGGGACTGCCAATTGATTGGAGAGGACTCCCAACCATTTGCCATGCTCGTATTACTTCTGTACTGTGTCTTTTTCCCAAACAGGTGCTTGTAGGATACGCTGGATACAATCACCCAGCGCTTGCCACCTCGAGGACTTTCACCAACCTGTCCCATTGCCTTATCTATATTTTGTAATACTAACACATATTGTATCTTGTATTTCCCGCTAAGCACTTGCATACTGCTTGCTAACAACGTATGCAGGGACATTGGAGGTCTACATTCGTTCTAAACTAAATGTAGCTTCGTTCTTTCAAAAAAATTAGAGTCCTTGCGAGAGCCTTGAAGGAGTAACCATCTCTTACTTATACCAGGGCGGGTAAGTGGTGGATAATAACCTCCAATGAAATAACACAAATTAATCAAATAAAATTTATTTGCCCACGTCGAGATTCGATTCCGCGTCCTTCGGATTGCGAGTCAAGAGCTTTACCCCTCGATCACGCCGGCCGTCATAATAAATAAATAATTCATAATATCGTACTATAATCCTGTGTTTTATGTATTCTGAAAATTCTTTTAAAATTTTAGTGCCCTTACAAAAAATGTTCTTCGGTCATAAGGGACAAGGGACATCAGTCCCTGGGACAAGTCACAGGTACTTTCATTACATGTAAGTAACAAAATTAGTTGATGAATAGATCTACCTATTTTTAATGTATTTTATACATCATTGGTCGATGTCATGTAATGACATAACTAAGTTTGTTTGGAAAATTGTGGTTCTCGTTATTTCATTGCAACTACACGTTTAATTATTTAGAGTAAATGTATTGTCTGGGGGCGTGTTCTTATGTCCGATTACTAGAACCTGTTGATTTAGCGTATATAACCGAACGCGGACCACGGAAACAGACGAAGGGCTACGGGCAGGTGTGGCAAACCAAGTGCACTGGCGCCCAAAGCAATCATTAAAACTTGAAAAAGTTGTATTAAATTGTATGGCGTTCACTGTTGTGCTTTATATTACTTGAACATAATTAACAATGACATAACATACCTACCTGTATTACTAAAAGTGAGTTAAAAATGGATACTTATTCAAGAAGTGCGTTACTCCTGTATTGGTTGCTGTCAACTATTGTTTTGGTGAACCTTTCAATGATATTTGCAAAACTTGTTATGTAACTTTAATAAATATTGCGTAGGTACTTATCTTTTTATGCTTTTATGGAGAAAAAAAACTAAATTTATATTAACCCCTCAGGCTAATTTGTCCGCTTTTCGAAACTCATATAGTTCTCGTATAAATCGCTGTTTCTCTTACCATTATAGTGTTAAATATAATATTAAATATGATTTATGTTAAACTTTTAGTTAACCACAAAATAGTTTATTTTTTATTTTTTATTATTTATTATTTTGAATATATTTACATTTAATATAAGCTTTAGGATAGATAAATGTGTTGTTCATTTATTAACCACTTTTTTGTCAGTTTAGGGCAGGGTTCCTCATTATTTTTTAAATTAATGTTTTGATTCAATATGTTATAAATCAAAGGTATCATATATTCGAACGTTCTTCCACCATACTTGTTTGATGTTCGTGGTTTTTTTAGGTGGTATTTTTAGGCCTTTGTTTTCGGTAAATCCTGTTATGTGACTATGCACCAATAACTTTTTATACGCGCTTTCTCCCGAATCATCCATAGTTATAATGTACCAGAGAAGCCCTTTAATTTGAAGTAGGCCCCCAGACCCATACAGTAATTTTAAGTTGTTTCTTTGTTTGTAAATGCTGGTTTTAACAAATTTTTTTTAATTACAGCAGTTTGTAAATTTTGAATGTATTTAATATTAATTATGCTCGAGTGTCCCCAAGTTCGAATTCCATATCTAAGTATGGATTCGACCATATAATGATATATAAGTTTGAGATTGCAACGAGGCAACTCAAATTTTAATTTATAAAAATTACTCGCCAAACAGCGGAGCTGATTACAAATTTTGATCACTTGTTTGTCTCATTTAAAGTTATTGTCTACGATGATGCCAAGGTAAGTATATTCATTTGTAAAATCAATTTTTTCACAGTAGCACATATTATCAATTTTTCTACGAATACATTCAAAATTATGTGCAGTTATTTTAGGTAAATTCCACATTTTCAAGCTCGGTGATCTTATATACATACATTTAGTTTTTTTGACATTAATAATTAGTCCTACGTCAACGTAATTCTTTAATAGCTATTTCCGGGTTTTCATTTGATACAACTAGTGCAGAATCATCTGCAAAAATGAATCTACGGGCTATTTTAAAAAGTTTAGACAAGGCAATATAATGTATAAGGCATTATATATGTATGGCAATACATATATAATGTATAATTTAGAGCCTAAAATTGATCCTTGAGGTACTCCAGATTTGAAAAATCTAAAATTACTCATTTCATTCAAAATCTTTACATACATTTTTCTATTTGTTAAATAGTTTTTGAAATTTGAATTTCAAGTACTTTGATTAATTGTGTGTGGCTGAGTCTGAGTGTATCGAAAGCTTTTGAGAAATCAATAAATAATACCAAAACATGTTTTCTAGCTGTGAATTTATATAATTAGAAAAATTTTCGAGCAGTTTATCACAGCTTTTTTTGGAGGCCGTACTGACATTCATCAATAATGCCCAATTTATTTAAATATTTATCCAAATTTATCGAAATATATTTTTCTAAGATTTTTTTTCTAAAGCGGGTAATAATGAAATAGGCCTACAATTATTTATTACGGTGTGATATCCATTTTTATAAATGGGCCTTATGATGCTGCATTTTATTTCAGCTGGAATGATGCTTGTGTCAATAATTCTGTTAATTAGGTGGGTAATCATAGGACTAAGTAATTTAACATGTTTTTTTAGATCATACATGCGAATTAGATCCACGCCCGGTGTCTTGAAATTTTTCATTCTTCCGATAATGCATTCAGTTTGTTTTGCACTAGCTCTTGGTAGGTAACATAGGTAACATCGAATGTTGCAAATGTTCTTGCTTCCGCTCACACGCTCGAACATTACGTCAAAGAAATTTGCAAAGTTTTCTACTGCCACATCCGCCGTTTGAGAATTTAACAAATATTTAGACATGATTTCATCACAATCGGATTTATTTTTCCTTCTCAATATTTGATTTACTTCATTCCATGGTTTTTTAATGTCCCTGAAGCAATGATTATTTGTTATGATAAGATTTTTTGGTTTTTGTGTTTAATATTTTTTTATTTAGTTTATTTCGGTATCTCTTGTATTCGATTTCATATATTTTATTTTTCGGCGTGTTTTTTCCATTTTCTTCACAGTGTGTCTCGTAGTTGTATATTTTCAATGAGGTTATAATGTATCCAGCTTTTTTGATTATTACGATTTTTATTTGTATTTGATTTTGTTCTGGTACTTTTTTCGTAAATATATTTAAATTTAGATTTAATTTCTTCATAAATTAAGTTAGGATTTCATTCCAATCAGTGATTTCAATCAGTAGATCCACTTTTTTCCCCACTATTAGAGTATATTTCGTATGGTGCAATTTATTGGAGGTACCTGTCTCATAAGTAGAGAAACGAATTGTGGTTGCAATAAGGTAGTGGTCCGCTATTATTGTTTTACATACGCATGTGCTGATTTCATTTGTCTCTCTCTCTCTCTCTCTTATATAGATATGATCTAGACATGTAGCCGTTACATAGTTAGTCAGTATGGCTTCACGGGTCACATCATAAATACATTTTAAAAATCTAAATTTAGCCATAATGTTTTCATATTGTATTACAATTGATTCCTGATAATTTAATAAATTTATGTTCGTATCCCCGAGTACCATAACAGATTCTTTAATTTCGATAATTCCCAATATAACTTCCAGCTCTTCGAGAAATATTTTTTTATTTGAATTAGGTGGCCTGTATATTGCCAGTATATGTAGACGTTTATGTTTTTTTGACAGAAATAGTTCCGTAAACACATTCAAAATTTGTTGGCATTATGTTAATTTGTTCAAACGAAAGGTGATCTTTTACGTATAGAATAATCCCGCCTACCGATCTGTTTTTTCGACAAAAGTAATGAGAACTAAATCCCGATATTGTGTACAGATTTATATCATTTTGATTTATCGACGTTTAATAATATTGTTATTTTTAAGAGAAGGTAATAAGAAGGTATAATATAAAATTTTGACATAATTATAATTTGTATTTATATACGTATATATATACTAATATAGTACTAACATACCTAGTCATATTCTATACGACTTTGGGCGATATACATCATCTTTTTGAAATAGGTGCAGGTTGAATTATTTGCTTTATGGTTAGTATTTAAGTTCATCTTGAGGTTTTTGTTTTAAAAGTTACAATTGTTGCACTTTTCTTCTTCTTTGTTTTTATTTGGGCATTCATTCCATTCGTGGTCTTTTGCGCAATATAAACATGTTGCACTTTTTTCTTTGTTGAGGCATTTAATTTGCCGTATGTCCAAATTTAAGACAATGGAAGCACTGCGTTACAGGATTTGCATCTCTGCACGTCTCTGTTGAATCCTATATTAATTTTTTCGCTTTCGATGAGGTGCGTCCTTAATTGTCCGCTTGTTTCCAGTATGTAGTTCGTAAGTCCATTTAGGTTCTTTGGTTTGAACATTTTGATTAATTTTATCGTGTTTTTGGGTCATTTTCCATGATGTCATTTATACCCTCATTTTGTGTTTTTAAGGCCTCAATAATTTTTCATCGAGTTTCAAATCACATCGGTGCTAAAGAAGTGTTCACTTAAAAGAAAATTGATTAGAAATCTAATTTTTTATTAATTATTTTTGCACGAAACGATAAAAAATAGGTAAAAAAACGTTAAGGTTTATAATACATTTGCCTAAAAAAAATGGGTGCGTTTTTTTTTCCATTGTGGTAAAAAAAAGTAAGGCCAGCAAATTTTAACACTTTTCCAATTTTTACAGTCCAAAATTATATATTTCAGAAACTATATGCTTATTCCGATTTATAAAATTGGGAAGAGCGTTTTACCACCTTTCAAAAATAGTATTTAGTTTTCGAATGCGTTCAGAAATCTTCTTCTGAATGGTTATTGTGTAGATAAATGACAACAATTTTTAATGGCTATTACTATAATTTATTGTACCTATATATGAATTTGTTTGTAGTAATGCTATACGTACGTATAATTTTTTTGTAGCTGCATCTTAACAAAATATAATCAATGTTTATGATTGAGTTCGATTAGAAAGTATTGATTTTGGCGTTGACTACCCCTGCCGCAAAACTTCGCTCGACAGCTCGTCCACATGTTTCCCATTTGATCCATCAGTTTCCATTCTTGTTCTGCCGAGAGTTCACCAACTTCACGGAGGTCATTCCTTTAGTCTGGTATCGGATGAATGTAGGAGGTATGGAAAAGTATTTTATATTTAAATTAATAAATTACTTTGTTTTTACCACTATTTTTGATTATAAAAAACCGACATGTTTCCGACAAGTATTTTATAAATGAAAAATGTTCATGTTGAATCAGTCTTACGTAAAGTTTTAATAATTTTAGCACCTAATAGTTACTAAAGTAAATTTTCGAGTTACGTGCTTTAAAATTCTAAAAAATTACAACATATTTCACAATAATTTACAAAACCTTTTTTGGCTCAGATTTAAAAAATATATTTTATTTATTTATTTATGCAATGTTTCTTCACAATTAACATTTATTATTAGCACCCCCACTATGGCTCGCCTATATCGGGATTAATAATTTAACAATTTAATCAAAGTAATTTCAATTAACAACAAAGTGTTGAAATATCAAACAAAACTTCATTGTGTCATTATCTCATACCATTTTCAACAATAGAAAAAATAATAATAAAAATGTGCCTTCATGGTTTAGAAAAAAATGTAAGTAAAAATAACAAAATAAGAACCAAAAATTTACAAGTATATTAATAATAGTAGTCTGTAAATATCCGTACAAGAGTGATTCGGTAAAAAATGCAATGGTTATAAGGATAAGCTAAAATCTTATGAATCTTATAAACACTACGGAATCCACTAAAAAAACATATCTAATAAAAACCTAATGATATCGCCAGTTTTACACTACCGTCTTTTCTTCGGGTAAAAGGAAATACATATATATATAATTTTTTTTACATTAACTCCACATAGGAGGCCCTGAGGATAATAATTTTCCTTAGGGCCTATGTCATCTGTGTGGAGGATCTTTTTGAGGAGGAAGGAATGAACATTGGTCTTGAAGAGACCCATGTTGTAGGAAGGAGGAAACACAGAGGCCGGCAAATCGTTCCACAGCCGAGCTGTTGAACCCAAGAACGAGTCGAAGAAGCGATCCGTTCTCATGATAAATGTCAACCGTGTACATATGTTTGGCTCGCGTTTGGACACATATTCCTAGGTGCGACCGTATCTTTTCCTGATTTTGCTTTTTCAAAGTTTCGTTTGAGAGATATTGTCTTTAATTATTAAATACTAGCTGGGTTACCCGGCTTGTCTCTGGACAAGATTCGAGAGTGTTCTGGAATGTTCCCGATTCCCTATTACCGAACATTCCATGAAATACTCCGCCACTCCTTCCAGAACTTTCTAGAGCTCTATGGAACTTTCAAGAGGGCGAAACTTTCTACCCTTATATCTTCAAAAGCACACCATTTAGGTAAAAACGTATACCCTTATTCCCTAGGGGGGATAGAGATCTACCACACCATATAACTCCCTTGATCGAACCGGGACTAGTTTCTGAGTTTTTGCGAGCCGCACGTTTTTTTGGACTTTCTTTTATAACATATATTGATTACAGTTTAATACCTTACTCATTAAGTTATTCAAGTAAGCATACGATAAAAGCATATTGGCTAATATTTTCGATACTACGTTTCGTGTATTATTCAAAATGTTTTAGCTATACGAAATGAAAATATGTTTTATTACTATTTTTTTGGCAACAACACACTTAGGTTACATTACATATTATATTGCTATTTTTTAGCAATCCAAAAAAACAAAACAATAGATTTATTAAACCATGTAGGTACTAAGTGTATTTTTCTTATCGTTACGTATCAATGTTGACACTGGTACAGTTACAAGGGAATATCATGTTTAATTAAATTACGTATCTACCATACATGTACCCTTTGCATAATTCCATACACTTCATTCATTGGGACTAGGCAATGATGGAACATGTGTGAACTAACGGAAGTCCCCGGCGCTGCCCGGAATCACTAATAGTTTGGAGTGAAGTTATGAGATTGTTAATTCTAGTAAACTGGGTGCACTTAAGTTTTAAAGCGGATATAGTAATATTGTTAATAATTTTTAAAGTTTTTTTACGTATTCGAATAATTTTATAGTTCTTTGTCTTCCTTGGGCATTCCCGACTTGTAATTTGATAACACTGCTTTCTTCATTCCATACAATCTAAGGATCCCTTTCATAATTTTATCTATCTCTTTAACATCAGCTCTACACACACCTCACAATTTACTACAGATAAAAATTGGTTTTCGAATTTCTTCAGCCATTTATTTCCACGTTTTATTTTCATTACATATGCCACATATTACCACACTTCATTAATTTGATCGTGCAATGTCTTCCCCGGGCGTCCCTGACTTCTTCTACCATTTACTTCCACGTCATACTTTCTCTTTATACCTCTTTCTTCATTCATTATTTAATGCATATCTTTCTTAGGTGTCCACGATTTTTTCTATCGTTCACTTCACTTGAAATCAACTTTGTTACTGTTAAAAAACTACATTACATCCACTTTAGTTCGACTCCATGTCTCATCCAAGTGCGGAAATAATGTGTTAAGTTTTCCTCGAGTCGGGCGTCATCGACTCTTTCTACCATTCAACTGTACACCATATTGTTACTATTAAAAAAACTATGTTATATCGACTTATCTCTCGTCATATCGCGACTTCGTATCTTATTCCAGCGCAAAGAAAGTACGTTAAGTCTTCCTCAGGCGTCACGGACTTTTTCTATCCATTAACTACTGTATGCAGCATTATTAATATTAAAAAAACTACATTATGTCAATTTTAGTTCGACTCCATATTGCATTCCAGTGTAGAGACAATGCGTTTTAATTATTCCCCGGGGTCCCTGACTTATTCTACCATTCAAACGTAATCATAATTCAATATAATAAGATTAAGTTCGAGTCTCTAATTAGAGGTGGCTTAAGGATTAATTTTATAATATTTTCAGATCCTTTAGTGGGTCTAGTGCAGTGCAGTGCCACCTCCCCATGCCATAATACCATACTCAATAATAGATTGACCGACTGCAAAATTAATCATTTTCAAGTGTTGTAAGTCGAGAAAGTTTCTAGTTCTGAAAAAGTGAATGGTTTTTCTTATTTTGTTTGCAATTATTTGAGTATGAAGATTCCACTTGAGATATGGATCAATGGTGAGGCCGAGGTACTTCATCTGAGTAGCACTCTTAATGTAGGGACACTGACCACATTCATCGGATTTCAGACACGTGTTTATTCTAATAGAGGCAGCATCATGAGGTTGACCTGTGATATTTATGCTTGATATGACGTATTTAGTTTTCTTGGTGTTCAGTGTGTACGTATTTGTATCCAACCGCATTTTAACATTGCTCATATTCGGTACAGCTTTTTTGCAGACAGCTAGCCAAGTGTCACCTTCAAACAGTAAAAGAGTATCATCGGCAAAACTAAAGATTTTCTCCTGAATATTAATGTTGCATATGTCCTTAACAGGAACAAACACGGTAATAATACGCTTCCTTGTGATATATCATAGTTAGTTTTGCACTGGTTGCTAGGTATGTTATTTTTTTTAATTTGTTGCTTGCGTTCATAAAGGCAGCTTTTCAAAACAGTAATTTTGTTGCCTGTAACACCGATTTTTTCAAGTTTGTTTATTAATTTACGACAGCGGCAACAGCGTCTGAGGAACTCTTGTTTTTTGAAATTCGTACCTATCGATTTTCTAAGAACAGTTTATGGCTCACGAGAAATTTTTCAACCATTAATAACTCTTTCAAATACTTTACATAGATTAGATTGGTAGTAAAGTTATTGGTTTAATTTTTTATATCTATCTTATGTCTTTTTTTATAACCTACTAGAAGACCCGGCCATACGTTGCTGTGGCTAACGAAACACAACGCCATGCAATGGGTAAATTCGTTGAAATATATAAATGAAGGGAGCGGGCTGGCAAGCGGGCGGAGTGGATTTGATTTAACAGACCTAAAGGTTGCGTAATGACATTTATAATTACCCAACCTTTATAACCAACGCCGTCTGTCAAATCAAATCCACACCGCCAGCCCGCTCCCTTCATTTATATATTTCAACCAATTTACATAAAACCTTGACAAATTATATACCTAAAAACTTGCCTTATGAATCACTCAATCTATTGGTGAAAACCGCATGAAAATCCGTTGCGTATTTTACAAGATCTAAGCGCACAGACAGGTGAGCGACTTCATTTTATACTACCTAAAGATAAAAAGGTATTATCAGATAATATGTAAAAACTGATGTCCAGAGTTTGTTCAGAGTTTTTCAAAATCGTATCAAAATACTGCTTCAATACTGCACAAATCAAACCCACAATGTCCGTCCGCCAACCCTTCCACCACAAACAGATAATCAATCATCTTTATGTATTAGAAGATATAACAATGTATTAAGTACAAGACATATTATCCTGACAAAGAAACCTTTGGTTTTGAAGCATGTTGATAATTTTGATTAATTAGTGGTGTTTTACAAATTTATTTGTTTTCATTAAATCAATATATTATAGTTCATTATTTTTTTTATTTGAGGAACTTCAGTAATGCATAGTAGGAACATTTTTAAGATTGTTTTTTTTTACTCCCGATTTCCCGATTTGAAGTGTGAGCTCAAAACGATTTTGAATCAGACGACAATAAAATAGATGTTAATCTCTCCACTTATGATGTGTTGTTTTTTAGGTCATTACGTCAAATAGATTTAAATTGTAAGAATAAAAATAGTATTTTGTTGCTCTATCTGAAAAATACCAAAGGCTTTTTTTACTATAGTTCCTTTTAATCGATATTGAACTGAATCTAAACCCCACTCATAATTTTGTTTGCGTTTATTAATCATACATTTAGCAGCCATAAATTAAATTGGACGCTTCATTATTAGTCAATCAATTGTGGTTTATGGGGAAGTTATTGACAGGAAAAATAGTTATGATGAAATAGTTATGAGGCACTTAAATTAATTTGAAAAGCTGCATGCCAAAACCTTTAAATTGTACCTAATATGCATTAAAGTAAAGTTGTTGATTTCTCTTGGGATCGCTCGTTTCCATGAAACGTATTTTTACAACATTGTTTGGAGTCAGCCTTCTTAGAAAGCGGAAGAATCTTCACTATGTTTAGAGATTTTACAACAACAACAAAAAACCTGGCCAATTTGTATGACATACCTATACATTTTACCAATAAATACTACGTTTGTTGGAGGACAACGGATCCTAACAGATTTTGATTATAAGAGGCAGTTTAAAAAAAAATCTGTTTAAGGTTTTTTGCATCTATCCATAATTATCCAATAATAGATAAACTATCCAATAATCTCCAGCTATATAATATAATACAAACAATACAATCATTTATATTTTGGTATTATTAGAGAGTTTTAAAATATTTAACTGAATCGGACATTGTTCCGTTCCTTCTCACCTGTTTAAAATTCACGTCCTTGACTCCCCAGATTATGCATCCTGTGGAAACTTTAGATCACATATTTTTTTGTTGTCTCTCTCTAAATAAATATCCTCGCTTCTTAAAGCGTTATCTAAAATTCTCTCTCCTTCATTCAACATCTCATCTCTTCTAAGTCTGAACTCGACTCCAGTCTTCCATATAATTCTGAAATTTGAACATTTAAATAAAATTAAATATAAAGTCACCTTTCATTTCTCTGTAATTTTAAATGATGGCCTAGAACACCCTTGAAGGGTGAAATCCAGAGATAGAAAAAATAAATAAGTAAATATTCAACTTTTTTTAAATTCAAGAAGTCTTATTTTTGGCCCAAGTGTTTCAAATGTTTGAAAAGTAAAAGCAGTGTTTAAATCTCGAGCAAAACCGGGATTTTAACTACATAGTTATTTGTATGTTTTGGTCGTAAGCTATGAATATTGCCTATATGTAGGAGGAGTAATCCGCTAACAACCAGCAATAAGTAGTATGAAACTTGCAACACTTTTAGCATTATTACGCAATATTTATTATAATAATAACAGTTTTATCGCTTTTACATCGAAATGTTCTTATAAAGTTCTTGTTTTGGTTCTAGCTTAGATAAAGCTGTCTTACTCCCATGATCGCTGAGTTAAACGTTGAGTTAAACTATGTTTCTAGTAGCTTATAGAATATTTTAATCATTGTTTACGCTTGTAATGTAAGTTTCATAGTGCTAACCTGCTATAAGTGTCTCGAATTATGCCAATAGATAATAGGCAATCGAGATTATAATTGTCGATCTAAAGTGATAACGCGACATCTGGCTGCAACCAACATTTCACAACTTTTCTATGTATCATACATCATTATGACTCACATAATGTCTAAATAGGGATAATCTATAAATTTATTTACATAAAGTAAAACACAATTCTTGTAATGTTATAACAATATAATTATAATAACGTTGTACAGTATGACAGTATCTCCGCACTTAATATTATGAAAGTATTTAAGTGTAGGAATATATGTGACTATTTTTTTTACAAAATCGTGCGCTCTGATACAATAGCATTAAAACATGCATTTAGCTTTGGTTCACAATAGAACTGAACTGAACTTCAAGTGAACATTGCAGTAAAAAAGTATAAAGACATGGTTGCTTACCTCATCCTCCTATAATTAAATTATATAATTAAATAACCAAGAATGGTTATTCCCTCTTTCTGTTTCTCTCATTCGTTTGAAGAAGAACAGCAATCTTTAATCGAATTGTACTGTGTCGATATTTGCAGGTTTTTACGATCTTCTAGATTCTAGATGACGCCAAACATATTTGTATTCCGCAAGTACCCACGAGTTCGATTGATGTTTTTTTATTATCGTCCGCAGGGTGACCACCAATGCCAATTATGTTCCTGCTGAGATATCTGGGAGTGTCCCCGCCGGCTGGAAGGATAGACACCGCAGCCATCGCTAATATCACCCCTTCTACCGATCGTATCAACAAGGTTGTATACAATTACAGATACAAAGTACTTAAACGTACAATAATTGCTATTCGCACCATGTTTACAAAAGGCTTATACCATTAACTTTATCACTATCCAGATAATTCTAACAGAGATTCTGCGATAAGCAACAAAAATTGCACTCCCGGAAACAGTGAATAATCATTGTTCTAGAGCTTTGAGCTAGTTTCTGAATATTGTGTCGGGTTTATCTTGTCATCGGCCAATTGAACAATGTGTTGTTATGATTGGTTCGTGATGTTCAAACAAATTTTTCATTGTTTGGTATTAGCTCATAGTGTGATCATGTATCTATTTAACAGTGGATCTTATTTATAACTCTTCACAAATCTGAAATACTACATATTTTAGTAAATGACTCGCATTATATGATTAACCAACCTAAACTGTATGAAAAAATCGCAGTCGTTACAAAAAAAAATTAAATGGAAAGTTAACTAAATTATCTTAATTTTCTCGCAAATAGATAGTCATCTCCAGTCAAATAACCAATGTGACTCTAAAATTAATAATGAGTATTTTTATCCAGCCGTGGTTTAGAAGAGTGTTAGGGATGCCCCCGAGCAAGTCAAGTGGCGAGAGAAACATAGAAGGAGGGGAATTGCAAACCATGTTGCAAGCCAACAGCGAGAAGACGGACTCTAAGAAAGTGGGGGAAGTTTGCCTACTCACGGAAAGCCCCTTCAGAATTCTAAGGGTAAGTTCGTTTTAATCTATGTGTGTGCTGATGTGGAGGTAACAAAGAATATTTGATTTATTCATGTAGAATAAGCCATTTTATTCAAAAGGGAATTGTTCGTAATATCACAAAAAAAGCAATGATCTCATAACAAATAAAGCTGGCCGTGATTTTTGTGTTACTACCTGCTGGGTGGAATATTATACATAAATTATTATAATTCTTTGTTATAAAATCAATACTAGTAGAGCTTAGAAAACGGGACCATTGTCGTTTTTATATTACGTTAGTGAACCAAACTCTATTTATGTACCTATTTGTATAAGAGTTTTTGAATTGAAAATTTCTTTAGCTCCGTTGTGATTTGAAACTCGATAAAACGAAAAATAGCGACACTAAGAAGATACAAACACATAAATCTATAGGATTTAGCCTGCGAGAGAATGAGATAGTATAATCGGTCTCCTTTTTGTGCCTTAGGTGCTTCGTAGTCTCCCCAATCTTGCCTTCTTTAGTTTTCTGACTTCTACCGCGTTTGACTTGCACACTCTGTTTTTTTTTTACAACGGGATTGTTCTCGTGTAAGCGAGAGCATCTATAAAACCAGTATAAATAATAACTTATTAGAATAAGTTAACAATAATAATCTAAACGAAAATATGAAAGAGAACAAGGCACAGAAAAACAGAAAAAGACAATGGTCGCAACTGGGACTCGAACCCAGACCTCTCCGTCTAACCGGGATGAGCGCGTTAACCAATTTCACTATTGCCACCTTCTGTCAAAACGTCATAATTATCAATCTCATATTTCCAAATTTTAGAATAACATTATTATCAACTAATTATTTTTCTCCATAATAATAACTGGGAATAACCTTCAAAAAAGTCTAAAAAGAAAGTTTTTATTATAAAAATTAAATAATAACTATTTATTTGAAAAACTTTTCTTTTTTTTTTTAAATTTCGATTTTGTAACCCACAAAAAATTATAAAATTTGCCATATTCGAAATTCTAATTACCTACACTTAATTTTCGTTACTCACATACTTAAATTGGTTTTACATATTATGCATAGTTTTTAAAACCAAATTTGAAGTAATGTGCAAAGTTAACATATCCACTATGGGATTAGTGGTACATTATTTAAAAAAAAACAGAGTGTGCAATTCCTTAAGTGAAACCTTCAGAAAACTAAAATTCGAAAGAATGAGACAAATGCAGAGTATCAGAAGTAGGATATTTGTGTGGTTTATTTATATTATATTGTTACCTGCATGAGAGGAGGCCGATAGGCTACGAAGCACGGCACAACGAGGACACCGATTCGTCTATGTGTTTGTGTATTTTTAGTGTCGCTAGTTTCCGTTTCATTGAGTTTCTAATCACAACGGTGTCAAAGACGTTTTCGCTTCAAAAAAAGTGTGCAATTCACACGCGGTAGAAGTGAAACCTTCAGAAAACTAAAGTAGACAAGAGTGGGGAGACTACGAACACCGCACAAAGAGGAGACCGATATTCTTTAAAGCACCGCTCAAAGAAAATACCGATTATACTATCTCATTCTCTCGCATGCTAAATCCTATAGATGTTTGTGTTTATCTTTTTTAGTGTCGCTTTTTCGTGTCATCAAGTTTCAAATCATAACGGTGCTAAAGAAGTTTTAACTTCGAAAATATGATTGCATATTTAATTATTGATTTTATTGATTAGGTACGCCATTTCGGAAGATATCACGAAAGATACTGAGCTTTTTGAAATATAGTTGTTCTCACAACTACACAATGCCTTACTTGGTAGTTTTGAAGTAAAACTTCTTTACGCACGCTTGACTTGGGGAGTAAGCTGGCGAATGCATGAGGAGAGCGTTACGAAAATCGAGGCGAAAGGTAGTTGAGAGGGAGATATAAGTTGGTGAAGATATAGAGATAGTTACGCTTCGTATATCATTGTAGCAAGATAGAGTAGTGTATAAATTTTACTTCAGTTGTGTGGTCTAAAGCACCCTCGTTTTTTTAAATATGATTTTATACGAAACCTTTGACGCTGTGCGTTTCACACTGTAATCTATAATATACTAGTCCCAGGAAGAGATAATATCTAAAAGCCGTCTTAAAAGCCGTCCATAAAAATCTTCCTTTTCAAACATATTGTGTAAAAACAAAAAAGACAGAAGATACTAAAATGCAGAATGTCTTTAATCATATTTCTATTGACTTTTCGCGAACGTATGTTTCTTTCGAATTGTATAACTATTACGGTGTTGCCAGTTATGAAAACACAGAAAAGGTGCATTATACATAAATGGCACTAAATGGTTATAAAATTCACGCGGGATAAGGTTTAACATTAATTACATACTTACTTGTTAATAAGTTTATCGTAAAAAGAATATGACTTTATCGTAATTAAGTTTATATTTATTTATTTATAACTTTACATTTGATACATTTGTATAGCATAAATAACATAGTAATAATATTGCAAAATAACTATAGACATTAAAATGTGTACAAATGTTATTATGTATATTGGGTCGATATGAATTCCTAGCTAGGCAGATTGCCCGTTCTAAAGAACCAAATGCTGGTGAAAATGCAAAAAAAAAATTCTGTAACATAATGGTGATTTTTTAATTTTTAAAAATTAAATGTATATTAATAAAAATGCCACAAATTTATTCTGTAAAAAGAAAAAAATGATTTTTTTTTTTAAATAAATACATACCTACCTACATTTTTTTACTAAACATGAGTTCCTTGACCGGGATGACATTCTATACTGTGAACTCATTTCTATACTGTGGAAGGGTTGAAATTTTTTTAAGCTACTTTTCAAGTTCTTTGTAAGTTCCATTAAAGTTTTTTTTACTATATCACTTGCTAGGGAATCCGGTTTTGCTCAGGACAACCTTCTAGAACTTTCCGGAACCTTATAGACTCGCCGACACACTCCTCCACTCTGAAAAATTCTAGAACTTTCTCCTTCCATAACTTCCAAGAGCATAAGCGAATCTTCCAGAACGTTCTGGAACCTTTTAGACTCGCTAACGTACTCCGGCACTCCTTCCAGAACTTTTTACAGCTTTATCGAACCTTCTAGAACTTTTCGGAAGACTGTTCTAGAAATTTCAAGAGTGCGAAACTTCCATCCATTATATCTTCAAAAGCACTCCCTTTCGCTCCTTTTCTGGGGGGGGATATAGATCTACCCTACCATATAACTCCCTTGATCGTACCGCGAGACATTTGTGAGTATTTTCGGGCTGCACGATTTTTTTTAAGTTGCTTTTATAATATATATTGATTACAGGCCATTGCTTCATACAAAATGAACTAACCGTCCTAATATTTCGAATTTAAATATAATGTAATGAAATGATAAGGTGACCACGCAATATTTAACGTTTTTTTTATTATTTGTAATATATAATATAGCAACAAAAGTAAAAAATTCTATGTTTCTATACAGTAATAATTATTTATTTCGGCGTACGTTTTCGACTAAACAAGAAAATATATTTAATTTAAATTTCTTGCGTCTCCTAATGTATGCTTAGGTACAAATAAAATATTTTTCTTCTTCTTCGATGGCCCTACAGCCCATTTCGAGCTTTGGCCTCCTGCAACGGTCGCCTCAAACTCCTCCTGTCCTCAGCGGCTGACTTCTAGTTTGGTACTTGGAGAAGCTGTGCTGCATCCCCTCTTATCTCGTCTTCCCACCTCGGTCTGGGTCTTCCCACTTTTCTCTTTCCACCTGGGTGTCCAGTCAAAATTATTTTTGGGACGCGTGTATCCGGCATTCTCTGTACATGCCCAGCCCACCTCAGCCTGAGGAGTCTCATGTGTACTGAGATGCTAGGGGCCTTATATACCTATATCATACAATTCTGTATTGTGCCGGATGCGCCACTGTTTGCGCCCTCTTTCACGGGTCCACATATTCTTCTAAGCACTTTTCTTTCAAAAGTATTCAGCATTTCAGCCATCTTTACCGTCAGTGTCAGCGTCTCACATCCATATGCCAATACAGTTCTAACAATGGTCTTATATATGCTTATTTTGGTTTTTCTGTGGACACTGGCAGCAAAGAGAAGTATGTTTTGTTGGCTGCTTTGATTCTCCTTCTGATTTCTGCTGGATCCTCATTGTTCTCTGTCAGACTTGAGCCCAGGAAGGTGAATTGATCGACCACTTCGTATGAGTAGTTGTCTTTAAATTGTGCACTACTTCTTCTTCTGTGTGATGGGTTCCTGCTCCATACCATCATTTTCGTTATAATAAAATATTGTGTATCTTTATTAAGGTCCCGTTAATTATAGAAGAATGCCACTGTCGCCAGGTAATATTTTAAGAAGTTACGACCTATGTTGCTTTCGAAAGCTCGTGATGACATGAATAGTTATTACTAGATACCTGCAAAGAAAATCGGCACACTTTTAATCTAACACTAAGTAAATGGAATACCGTTTTGTCAGATCTTCCTTTTTGACTATTGAAATTATATTTTTAACTTATCATTAAGGAACTTTATGAATAAAAAATACTTTTTTTACATGAATACCTCAAAAGAGTCCCAACTGCTCACTGGAGCCAGTGAGACTATGGCATCCCCAATTGGGGTTTGTTGTGAGGCTGAAGGTAGTGGGTATGGGAGGAGATAGAGAAGAGGGAGGTGGCTAAGTATACGGCTATTCAGGTATGGTCACCAAACACGGCTAAAGCCATTTTTATTTTATTTTATTTATTGATCTATATAAGGTATGTTTACATTATATTATTCGATGCCTGTCTCACTAAGGTACATGTGTTGAGACAGGCGTAGAGGTACATAAATGAATATCGTGTATAAGAGTATTTAAGAATATCATAAGAATATTTAAGGTTAGATTAATTTGAGTACAATTAAACATAAAGATGATTGAAAGTGTGGGTAAATCGCATAAAGAGAGTTATCTTACAAATTGAAGGAAGAAATGCAGTAAAGTAGTAAATCCTGTCAAATCTATTTATGGAGTTAGATTTTATAAGATTTTATTATTTTAATTTGTTTTAAGTATATAGGTAAGGACGTACGTAAATTGATATTCCTGTCTATTTGTAATTTATTTTACAGATGTTTGCAGAAGTGTGACGTCCAATACTTATAATCCATTTCTTTATTAACTTGTTTGAATTTGGTGATTGATTCAGTTTAGATTTTAGGTGGTAGTATTCGTAGCTTGTAGTGTATTTAAAGCAATGTTTCAATTCTGAATTGTGGTCTTACACCAGGGCGATACTGAGAGTATATTCCACTCTGGAACGTGGCGCAAGTATGCAATATATTATTTTAAATGAATAAATTGTGAAATAACACAAATTAATCAAATAAAATTTATTTGCCGCGACCTTCGGATTGCGAGTCAAGAGCCTTACCGCTGGACTACGCCCGGTTTTACAGCGAGATATAACAATAGTCAGATTTTCTATTCCATTCTTAGTTGGTTATTACCTAAAATATTTCAAAAATAGCACACTCAATCTCGCATATTATTAAAAGTGTATACTTCCACTATTTACTACTAGAGGTTGATCAGTACAATAAGAGTCATCGATCACATTGAAATAAAATAAAAATAAAAAAACGAGTGTGCTTTAGACTTTAGACCACACGATTGAAGTAAAACTTCACTAACTTATAAAAGAAGAGAGAAAGAAAATGTGCGCGCGCACTGCTCTCTTCTACAGTGTGATACAGACAATATGCTTGCACTGTGTCTTAGATATACGAAACGTAACTGGCTATGAGAGAAAGAGAGAAAGAAAATGTGTGCTCGCACCTCTTTCTCTTGCCCCTACAGTAACGTAAATCTCTCTTTCTATCTTCATTAACTTATATCTCCCTCTCATCTTCCGTTCGCCTCGCCCGATCAAACTTTTCGTAACGCTCTCGTCACGCATTCACCAGCTTACTCCCTTTTTAAGTTTTACTTCAAAAATAAGATTTGTTTTACTTTGACAAAAAAATATCACGCCAAAAATAGTTTTAAGTCTTTTAACGCTTCTTGCATTTTCGAATACTTAACTATGTAAATCCGATTCAAACCTGCGTAGATAGGTACTTATAATTAAAAAAAAAAAAAAAAAACAAATTTACAGTTGTAACTCCGGTACGATGAACTTCAGAATTCGGATTTGTTTTAATATAAAAAATTTCACGGTACTGCGCTAGGTAGACACTAATCATGACATGTCAGTGGTGTAACATTTATGGTCCCTGATGACGCTCGATGTTGTTCTCATCAGAATGCCAATTTCTCAGAATTGTATCTATGGCCGACATGGTCATTAGGGTTACTCAAGATGGTTTAAAAATTAATTAAATTAATTAAATTAAATAAATTAACAAGTGAACCATCAACAACCACTTCACTCCTTTATATATTATGTACCATTAACTTTGCCAAAACACGTATTAATCCTTAAAACAGGCCGAAAAAATAGTGTTCGACATTGGTTTTCGCATCCCGAGGGGTTTAGGAAATAACGCCAAATTTAATTATCAAATCCACTTAATGAGGGTGTAATTGAATTAATTAAACTTGTCCCGACAAGGTCAAACTGAATGAGTTTTCCGTCAGGTGTCATTAGATTAGCACTATTAATTCTAATTGGAATTGAAAATACCAATTCGACACGTTTTAGAACTACGTGTCATTAGAAAGCCAGATAGATGTTAACAAGGTATTTATGTAATTAAAAAATAAACAAGTTAAGAGAAACTCTACGATGTTTGTAAATTATTTTCTTTGTCATCACGCGAAGTGTTCGTATATGTATAAATACACTGTTGAAAATTAAATAAATGCCATTAAGTTAACGATATGTTTAAAATGTCGTTGGATTGTTTCCATAGTAAACATCATTGACTTACATATCCATTGCCAATCTATCAAAATATTTGTCATGCTCAAGCATCTTAAGATATTGGCGCAATTTGTTAACGAAGTACTGTATTTCTAATTTGACAACAGCATAAACGCGCCCAAAAATATAATATCAAATTACCATTTTCATTTGATCATGTTTTTACCAAAGTAAACATTTATTTTAGCCAACATTACATTAAAGTTACAAGTAAATGTTTATTGGAGAACAATATTATTGGAGAACTGAAAGTTATCAAAGAAATGACGCATTTAGTCCCAAGTCCCAAGTGGAGTTACAGCATCAGCCCTTTTAATCTGAAAAAAGAGGTAACTGTAAAACCATGTAAGATACATTTTTTTTAATAAATCAGGTACGCCTCATATGTCATTAAATATGTCTGGTGATGTTGAAGGTAGCTTGAAAAAAAGCTTATGGGTCCGAGTGGCGTCCGCCCACCAGCTAAATGGTAGGCCGGATTGGAAGCGAATGGTTGAGGGAGTCCCTTTGACTTCTTCAGCCGTACTATCTCGGAACATCGCCTTGCACCGCAGTAGGAGGAATTGATTCATACGTTAGTCATTCCTGGAAACACTTAACCACGCTTCACACCCTTTTCCTTCCCAGAACTTCCTCCCTTCCTTTCATAAATATTCTCCTAACAGTATCCTCAAAGATGATATAGGTCCTGAAGGGAAATTATTTTCCTCAGGGCCTCCTGTGTGGAGCTAATGTAAAAAAAAATAGCTACAAGCGGTCGACATCGACAGTGTCAAATGGAGTATTTTGAATCTGAGGTAGCCTTATGGAAAGTTAAGTTTATGAGCAAAATTGTGATGATGAAGACGATAACGAAGACTTGGTATCTCAGGCAGCAGAAAGCGGCAACGTGGACGAGTTCCGCTCGCTGTACTCCGCGCAGCCAGAGCGGCTGACCGTGCGAGACGGACGTGGACGCGGCTCTGCGCACCTTGCCGCTGCACGCGACCGCCCTGGCATCCTGCGCTTCATACACTCGGCCGGCGGAGGTAACTCCTGTTAGAACATAAATTACATATTCTATCTTTGAAAAGAAAAAAAATGATCGATCGATGCCATTACCACATGAACTCCACCATCTTATGCTGCATAATTTACATTTGCGAAAAAAGCGCGACTTGTGCCGCGAATTATATGGAAGGAACGAAGAAACTGCGGTTACGTCGTTCCTTTCCCAATATTCATGCTTCGGCTCACAGGTTCGGTTCGCGTGTGTGTTCGCAGCCTGTGACGTTGCTGTCCACAAATATAAAAACCTTAAGTACACTTGGTGGAATGCGACACTAAAATCATGTTGTTATTTTAAACATACTTAGGTAATTAAATTTCTTATGAATTATATGACAAAGGCGAAATACTTCTGTGTTTAAATGTATAAAGCGACTAACTCCTAAAAGTGTTTTCTGCGAATGTGGAGCGACCTGAGTTCATCTCAATCCATTAATGTCTCTTAATTTAGGAGTATTATTTCTTGTTGTCATTGAACTTTCTAGATCTCAACATCCAGGATAATGCCGGCAACACCCCGCTACATGTGGCCGTCGACCACGACTCATTGGAAGTCATCAATTACTTACTGCAAGTGTAAGTATGTTTAATTATATCTACATAAATATAAATCTGGATCTAACTTTATTAAGATTTTTCATATCAATTGTACCCATGGTCTTGCTTGAGTAAGAGTCCCCTAACTAAATTGCCTGCTTATTAGGTATCTAACTTTATGGCTATAATTCTGACGAAGATGTATAAGAATTAATACCTGTAGCGCTCCTATAATAAATTTGAACATAAAATGTCTACCTCAGAAGAAAAGTGGTTAGTCATTTTCCCCAAAGGCATGATCATTAAAAAGTTGGTCCCGCCTCTTGGAAAAATAAAAAAAATCAGAGTGTGTAATTCACCTTTGTAGAAGTGAAACTAGAAAGTCACTAGATGTCGATTTCTTTTTATTAATATACATATCAAAATTAAAAATGTAACTACTAACGCCATCTACTAACAAGATTGTTAAAACCTTTTATTACTAATAAAAGCCAGTCTTTTGCGAACTGCATAAGCGTGTTGTCATTCTAAGAGGTTATGGGCAAATATCCATTATATTTTTCGGTTTTTACTGTGTGAATTTAGTATAAAACAGTCGAAAATTGTTGATTTTTCGTTGAAATATGGCCGTGAACTATTTTCAAAGCATTGAGAAGTTGACAGGACGCCAGAATTATGATCAGTGGAGTTTTGCAGTCGAAAATCTGTTGGTGCTTGACAATCTGGTGAACTATATTAAGTCGGAACCAGATGCCAATTTCGAGAAAAAAGCATCAGATGACGCAAGGGCCAAGGCGAAGCTAGTTTTAACTATTGATCCTGGATTGTATGTGCATATTAAGGAAACAAAAACAACTTTAGAGTTATGGATTAAACTGAGGTCTATGTTTGATGACTAAGGTTTTTCTCGTAAAATATCCTTACTGAGACATTTAATCTCGTTACGACAAGAAAATTGTGATTCCATGACTTCATACGTCACACAAGTGGTCGAAACAGCTCAGAGATTAAAAGGCACAGGATTTGCAATTACGGAAGTATGGATCGGATCATTACTTCTAGCTGGTTTGCCAGAAAAATTCATGCCGATGATTATGGCGGTGGAGCATTCGGGTATGCAGATTACCACCGATTTAATAAAATCTAAGTTGCTTGATATGGAGATTTCACAGAATGACGTGAATACCAGCGGCGCTGCATTCGTTGCAAATAATAGCAAAAAGCATAGATTTAAAAATGGTGCGGTATCATCGATAAACTCAAAAGTGACGGTTGACAATAATGTCACTTGTTACAAATGTAAACAGACGGGTCACTATCGAAACCAGTGTCCATTGTTAAAGAAAAATACAAGTAAATGTGTTTTTAATGTTGTTTTCCTGAATGGAAAATATAACAAGAATTCATGGTACATCGATTCGGGGGCAAGTGCACACATGAAGGCGAAGAAAGATTGGGATAAAAATATAAATACAACGCCGTATTTGCCAGAAATTACTGTCGCCAATGAATCTAAAGTGCAAGTTGTTTGTTCCGGAGATGTCGAAATTGTTTCGGAATTAAACTATCATATAACAGTTAAAAATGTGCTATGTGTGCCTAGTTTGACAACCAATTTATTATCCGTAAGTGAACTTATCAAGAATGGAAATAATGTCATTTTTGAAGAGAAGCATTGTTATATTCGAAACAAAAACAATGATTTGGTTGCAACTGCGGATTTGTCAGAAGGTGTTTACAAATTGAGATTACAATCACAAAGTTGTTTGTTGACTGTTCCTGTCAGTGGAAAATTATGGCACAGAAGACTAGCACACATTAACAGTCAAGATATGCAAAAAATGAGAAACGGTGTTGTGGATGGTTTGAATTATGAGAGTACTATTAACATAACCAAGTCTCAGTGTATTATTTGTTGTGAGGGAAAACAAATGAGATTACCCTTTTCTCATGTGGGTGAGCGGAGTACAGAAACGCTTCATAGGATTCACAGTGATGTCTGCGGTCCGATGGAAACAAATTCTTTAAATGGAGCTCGATATTTTCTACTATTTATAGATGATTATAGTCGAATGACGTTCATATATTTTCTGAAGCAGAAGAGTGAAGTTTTCAACAGATTTAAAGAGTTCAAATCAGTTGTTGAAAATCAACTTAGTAAGAAAATTAAAATATTAAGAACAGATAATGGTCTAGAATTTTGCAATAAGGATTTTAAGAGTCGGCCGTCTGGATTCCTAATGAGGAGACGACAGAAGACGATCTCGTGGAAGAGAGTAGTGATTCAGTGGGGGAATTATCTCAGAATATTCCAAAAACTGAGGATCCTTTTGATTGCTTTTCAGATTCTTTAATATATGATGATGGCAATGAAACACTAACTGAATTTCCAACACAAGATGTCTCAGAACACGTAGTTCAATCAACAGAACCACCCGAACAAGTGACAGAAAGCAGCACGGGTCAGAGAAAGAAACCAGATAGATATGGTTTTAGTAACATGTGTGTTTCCAGTACTTTTCCAGCATCTGAAGAGATTGTATTCGCAGAGGCTCTTGAGGGGCCAGAGAAGGAGCAGTGGAAGCAGGCAATGGCTGAGGAGCTGCAGTCATTTGAGGAGAGTGAGGCGTGGGAGCTTGTTGATAATCCGGGTGATGTAACGATAGTGAAGTGTAGATGGGTGCTTAATAAAAAAATTGATATTGAAAATAAAGTGCTTTTTCGAGCTCGGCTTGTGGCAAAAGGTTTTTCACAGAAAGCTGGTGTCGACTACACAGATACTTTTTCACCGGTAGTGTGACATTCTACCATACGATTATTGTTTGCCCTTAGTGTAAAGATGAGAATGAGTATTACTCATTTAGATGTATGTACTGCTTTTCTAAATGGAAACTTGAATGAAAATTTATTTATGTCATTACCTGAAGGTTTTGTAAACAAAAGTGGGGGAAAGGTATTGAAGTTAAAAAAGGCCATTTATGGATTAAAGCAATCTTCCCTAGCATGGTATGAAAGAGTTAAAGAGGTTTTAACTAAATTAGATTTTAAAAATAGTCAATATGAACCATGTTTGTTTACAAAAATGAAGGGTAAAATTAAAATAGTTGTAGCACTGTATGTAGAAGATTTTCTATTTTTTTCTAACAGTGAGGTTGAAACTACTAAATTAAAAAAATGTATTAGGTTCAGTATTTAAGTTAAAGGACCTAGGGCCTGTTAGACAATATCTTGGCATGAGAATTAATTTAGATAAATGTTTACCTAATGTTCCTTACCAAAAAAATTAATTGGAAGTTTAATCTACTTAGCCGTATTAACGAGATCAGACATTGCTTATTCTGTCAGCTATCTTAGCCGATTTAATAATTGTTATGGTCATATACATTGGAACTATGCAAAACGAATACTGAGATATTTACAATTTCATGAGTTTGCTTGGCGTTGTATGCAATGAATAAACTGTATGTTTAATTTATTTTGATAAGTGGGGGTATTAATATCCATATCAAAATTAAAAATGTAACTACTAACGCCATCTATTAACAAGATTGTTAAAACCTTTTATTACTAATAAAAGCCAGTCTTTTGCGAACTGCATAAGCGTGTTGTCAATCTAAGACTTTTCTTTTACCTGTTTGTTTTAAAGTGGTTTGAATATTGGATATTGTTTTAAAAAATATATAAATGTTTATTTTTTTGGATTTGGTAGGATTCGAACCTCCATTTAGGATGTCTCTCTGACTGCTGAAATTTGTTAGGCGCTTTACGCCGCTGCGCTATCGGAGGCTCGCGTGGAGCCGTGAATTTACCCCATTTTATTAGTACCGAGGTCCCGTCAAATAATAAATTCAAGAGACGCACTTCCGTTTCATCCGAATTTCAAATCACAACGAGGCTTAAGAAGTATCACTTTAAAAACTAGTGTTGCCTAGCTCTAGTGAAATTATCGGGGCAGTAATATATTCCCGAACATCAGGATTGCAAATGTTCCTCATTATTGCAATTTTTCTTCGAACTTCTCGACTCTAGATCTAAATGGGGGAGGTACCGTCCTCCAAAAAACAGTAGGGGGTTGGGTGGCTGAAGGAAAATATGCTCGAAACGGGCGCAGGTAGCCAAAGAGGTTACGAGAAATTCTCTTCTGTATGAATAATTACAAGAGAGCGTGTGTTGACTGTCTGTAGGCCGGTGGACACTAGCATCCTGAATGAGAAGAAGCAGGCGGCCGTGCACCTCGCCACGGAACTGAACCGACCGCAAACGCTACGCGCCATGAGCGAGCACCGCCACGTCATCGACATCCAGCAGGGAGGAGAACACGGCCGCTCGGCATTGCACCTCGCCGCCATCTATGACCACGAGGAATGTGCCCGGATTCTGGTAATCAACTTGTTAATATGTTCTAATGATCTAAGACGTAAGTTATTTTTTTTAAATAAAAAAATAACAACTTTCACGTGACTAGTCACAGAGCCGTTTGGTCAGCCCTTCAGAAATTTGACGTATTTTTCAGATGGTCAAAATATTTCCGCTTTTTGAATAAAATGCAAATGAATGGAATATTTCTGGACTTATCCCAAAACTAAAAAAAACTATTTTTGAAAGGTGATAAAATAAGCTTTAAAATTTTATAATTTTTTTTTAAATTTAAAAATTTTGCATGCACACATAAAAAAGCTTTTAAAATGGCTCAACTCACGTTTTTTCTAACTAAAATTACTGATAACAAAAAAAAATTACATATTTACAAAACACATACATATTTCATTAGACAAATGTATTATAAACATTACTGTCACCTCACTTTTTTGTCTTTTCGTATAAAAATAATTAATAAAAAAATTTCATTTTATCAATTTTTCTTCAAATTGCGATTCAAGACGTTGGTTTCATAAAGGCGGGCATTTAAAATTTTTGGTGGTTATTTTTTAGATTTGAATATAAAGCGTGGTGGTTTGCCTTTCTAACACCGTTTAAACATATTTCTCACTCTGATAATAAGGGAGTTACAGCGATTTATGTGAGACGTATGTAAGCTGGGACAAATATGAAAAATCTCCTGCCATTCAAGGGTTTAACCGTCCATAACCCCGCACCGACCAGATGTCCAATATTAAAAGTTTTTTTTTTTTTTCTTAGATGAAATAATCACCGGAGACCAATATTATGCCATATACATTTTTTACTCCAACTAACCTCAGAAACCACCGGTTAGGTACGTTATATGATGCATTCTATAATTGGTTTTAAAACCTACTCGAAACTCATTTTCATGTGTGAGGCGGTGCTCCCTTTCAACTTTTCCATTATTGTAATATACCTATATTAATATCATATTTCATTTATTTACTTGGGATCGAACAGGTTTCACTAAAACTTGCCACCATTCGCAATTGGAAGAATCTTTGAATACTTGAAAACATTTAGGTTGCCTACTCTTTTCTATTATATATTTTACTTATTGGTAACTTTTACATTACTTGTACCTTATATTTACTCTGACTGTATTTAGAAATTATGCAAAATTACTTTTGTGTGTGTGTAGATACAATGGAAAAAAAAAAAAAAAAACAAAACAAAACAAAACAAAAAAAACAAAAAAAAAACCAATGATATACAAAGCAATTATTAGGACAGATATTCACTATTCGTTCAGTCACAACTCGGTCAATAAGTTCAGTCCACAATTTATTCAAAGTCCAATCTCCACATCATAAGATAACTTTGCTGAACTGTTTGGCTTTTAGATATTACTGGAAAAGGTAGATAATATACTAAAGCACTCCAAAATTATAATAAAAATTATAATTGTTGAAGAAATAATAATACTTAAACTATTTATCATTAATTATGTCTAATTTCCGATATATCGATCGTTCAGTTGATTGGATCCAAAAAATCGTAATTTGCGTTGAATATACAGTTATAAGTGAAAATATATTTATCTAGCACAAAACTCAGATTACTCAAAAAACACTAAGAAATCAATTTTCAACGTAAAAAAATTGTAAATAATTATTCAAAAAAAATTGATGTTTTCTGGGTTACTAGTATGAAATTTCAGATTATCATCCTAATGTACCGGATCAACTTGCTTCCGGTGTCATTTTATAATATGTTTAATATATAAAACACGGACACGTGTAAAGAATATTTGATTTATGGCGAACGTTGCTAGCGAATATTGCTTTCCTCATCTCAAAGCTGCTAATCAACCGGACGATCGATTTTTTAATACCTTCTATGAAATACGACGCGACGAACCGTCGGCGGTGGAGAAGCGATACCTACCACTTTTCGAGGGTTTTTAATACCTTGTGTTGTAACAAAATAATATGAAAACATTTATGTATGGTTTGATCCTTCCCTGATTTTTTTTTTAAATTTCGAAAACCAACTTTTTTCATAGTTTAAAAGTTATTTAAAAGTGGTTATTTTTAAACCACACTTGAGGTGAAGGGGATAACTATCTTTTTCATGTTAATTTATTTGAACAACAAAACAAAAAAAACACTGCATAACATTAAAAAACCGAATGGAAGTGGATTGTGTTTTTTTTTTAATTTAGAAAATGTGTAAGCATAACATTAATGAATATTCTTTTTTTAAAGATTTATTAATAAAAAAAGATGCACAAATTCACAAAAAAAATATTAGCGCAAGAAGTTAAAATATTAAGTTCACAATATTTTTGTCCTTGTGGTTTCTTCTACGTTCGTGGCATGGTCCGCTCATCTTCTGAAAAATCAGTTTTTTTTATATATGACGCACTATATATTTTTCTAAAAACAATAATGTAGGAAATTTTTTTTTTTACTTACAAAAGATAAAAGTGAATTTTACCCAAAATTTTATTGAAACATATTGCGTGGGCACACAGCACAACCGAGCGATGCACAGGCAACCCTAATACTTTCATACTACGTAATGGAAATAGGTGTGTATCACTTCGATTGACGGAGCTATAGCGTTTGCAAGATAATACACCCCAAACTTTAATTCCGATCTGAACTTGGTACGATTCTCACGCAGGTACAGTCACTTTACTGACTTTACAGGGAGACATGCCACTTTCCGACACTTAAACTCGTCTATTGCGACGATTCCTGTATCAGGGAGGGGCAGTATTAAAGTTTGGCGTGTACTGTACCCGAATGATTTTGAACACATCGGATTATCCCCATCTGCGCGCTAGGTTCTGCACATTGATAAATGCCCAAACGGACTCTGGCGATTCGCGCTGGTCGCGCTGGTCGGCTAGTAGTAAGTAAGCACTAATATTACTCAATAAGCTTCAAGACATGGCGCGGTGTGGTCGCAAGTCGCTTGAAAGTCATTGACCTGAAATTTATTTTAAAATTTTATTCTCGTATTTCTGCAAATGTAAATTGCTTTTACGTTTATTGAATTTATTCATTGTGCTGTAAACAAAACATCGATATTTTTTTCTTTTATTTTGCTAGCTGGCGGGGACTGTCCGCGTTGTCCCCCTATAAAGAACCGCCACTGCTATTACTCTCCCAAACTTACTTAATTAGCAAGTTACTTATACTCGCACTTACCCAATAGGGCGTTAATAAATAATAATTATAATAAATAAATCCAGATCACTGAATTCGGCGCATGTCCCCGCCGCCCGTGCAACAACGGCTACTACCCTATCCACGAGGCGGCCAAGAACGCCTCCTCTCGCACCATCGAGGTGTTCCTGCAGTGGGGCGAGTCCAAGGGCTGTAGCCGCGAAGAAATGATCTCATTCTACGACTCCGAGGGCAACGTGCCTCTTCACTCGGCCGTGCATGGAGGGGACATCAAGGCTGTAGAACTCTGTCTCAAATCTGGGGCCAAGATATCCACACAACAACATGACTTGTCAACACCAGTTCATTTGGCCTGCTCTCAGGTAAAAGATAATTTCATTATCATTTTGTTAAAAAAATGTTTTTTTTTTTACTTCACGAGATTTTAACCAGTAGGTGCGAACTGGTTTTAGGTGAATGCTCATTAATAAGAGGAAGGAAAACGGAAATAATATTCCTGCATTACAAGAAAATAGAAACCATACCCGTATAAAGAGACAACATACATTTACAATAAAAACCACTTCAATAGAGGAAATTGACAAAATATTAAAAGCATTAAAAAACCAAATTGCACCTGAATTAAATGAAACAAAAACGGATTGTGTTAAGACAATGAAAATGAAATATTTAGACCTATAACGCACTTCATCAACCTTAGTATAACACAAGCCTGCTTTCCTAGTACTCTTAAATAAGGACTGGTGATCCCTATTTATAAATAAAATGGAAATAACTAACTATATGTCAATCACATTGTTAAACTCGCTGTCAAAGATCTTGGAAAGAGTATTAAGAACTCAAATTATAAAATACCTGGAAGAAAACAAATTAATCTCGGATAGTACGAAAAAGCGGCACAAAAGAAGTTTTGGCATATGTAATAGGTAACATTGCAACCTAGATCAATGGCACAGATATATTACGATGTATCTAGATTAAGCTAAAGCCTTTGATTCAATCTGCCACAAAACTTTAAAAAATAAATAAAAAAAACATTGTTATCTAAAGCAAGGAACTCCAAACAAGACAATTCACCATACTAGCAAACCACTGCCGATTACTTATGGAGTTCCGCAAGGAAGCATACTAGGGCCCGTTCTATTCACTATTTACATATTTGATATCTGTAGTACGGCACTAGATCGTGAAATAGTGCGTTATGCAACCGACACTGTTTTATCTTTAAATTTAAAGATAGAAATATTGTGTATAACTTAGCCGACCTAGGAATCACTCAATTGAAAGCATAGTTAGACACAAAACATACTTACATTAAATATATCGAAAACAAAATTCAAAACGTAAAGTTTAAAAAACAATACAAACACCATAAAAATACAAGAATGTATTAACACCAACATCTGCGATTGCCCTACTCTAGAAAAAAACAGGCCAAATAAAACATCTAGGAATCAAATAAATTTCTCAAAACAATGTACATTTTCCTAAATATAAGAAACACATATTTCAGCGCCCTTGAGATGATTTTTCACAAAAAACGGCGCTCTATAAATTATCCAATTATTATTATTATATATAAACTAAAAAATAATATCTAGATATTTTGCGGTTTGTCAATCCATAATGGAATATGGAGTCATTGTTTGCGGAGGAGCAACAAACTCAGCTTTCGATTTTATGGAAATCGCACAGAAAACTACTCAAAGAACATAGATTGATACAGACCAAATATTCAACCGTTATGACGTACTAGATATACGCCAATCAAGCCTCCGCTACCCTAATTTCTACCGATTTCTTACACATCTCCCCTAAATATTTGAAGTTTTTAAGCTCTTAAAAAACTATATGTTATTTTTTAAGATAATATCTAGACACGTTCCACGCCGGAACGCAAATTATATAAAAATCCCTCGATAGAAAAAAATCACAAAGTATGCTCCGAAAATTATTATAAACACGTTTGTTTCAGTTATTTTTACAAGATAAAGTTGTGAAAAAAAATTCAATGTTTCTTTAAATAATACTTAATATACGTTCCACGAGATTTCTGCTCTATTCTAAACGAGTCTTGTTTTATTAAACATTTTCGCAATTTTTGCATTGATTTGTCGCTTCAAATATTAGCGCGCTCCTCTAACATTCGTAATTTCATATCTCACCATCTTCTTCTTTTTGAGCTCGGATGCGGAGCCTTAAGACGCTACTAAACAAAATTTTTGAACAAACAAAAAAAACAAATTTCAGCAAAAACCCAACCTCTCACTAACAGGCCAGTTAGACTAGCGTACAAATAAAACATAAAAACTCCGACGGTAAATGCAAGCTTTGGACACAGACTATAAAGCTTTTAACAGTCTGACACTTAAAAGTGAAATTGAGGAAAACCAAAATAAATTCAGGCATAAAATTACAAAATGGATTAAAGAACAAAAATTACAATATTACCAAAATTTCATAAAATAAATTAAAAAACATACTCTTAAAACATAACTTTATAAATATGTATATATTACTTTTATATTTATACGGTGCTCCAGATTTTATGTCCGGGTTAAATCTTTCCCAAATGAAAGACTAAATCCTTCTACACACTTTTCCACAAATTATTATCTAGTAAATTCACGCAATGTAAGTGCACTATGAGTATAATAAATACAAAACCATACGAGAACAATACGTCAATCCACCAGAAACATAATGGGAAAATATTTCACCGACTCAAGATATTTTCATATCAGGGGGTTCGGCTCTGATGAAATCCTAACTGGTCCGATAAATCCTACTGATCCCTCAATATAAATATTTAAAAAATCTTTCGTAATCCTACATGTATTTAAAATGACCGACTTTTGCATTCTTATATACAAATTTTTTGACAAATCTAATATGCCTAAATTTTGAATGAGAGAACTAGGTATAATGCCAGTAGCCGAAATAACAAATGGTAATACTTTTATAGTCTGAGAATGCCAAATTCTTTTAATCTCATTTCTTATATCTGTATATTTTCTTATTTTTTCAGAAACAGTTTTTTGAATATTACAAGAATTTGGAATAGCGACATCAATGATATAAGTTATTTTTTTTAATTTTGTCATGTAAAACTATATCGGGTCTATTATGAGTAATTGTTCTGTCTGTTAGAATAGTTTTATCATAATAAATTTTATGAAATTCATTTTCTAAAAATGGATTTGGTATATATTTTTTTTTATTATTTTATTTTATTTTATAAAATGGAGGCCTCAGCACGTGCAAGTCACCCAATGAGGCCAACATTACTATTGAAATTTAAAATATTGTATCAAAATAAATAATTATTATAGATTCCCTTATCACAATTGCACCACTTCTTGTATTGAACAACATTTAACAATGAATAGTTGAGATTACAAATATATTTTTTTACTTCAGTATTTCACCTTACATTAAAAAAACACACGCTCAAAAAATTAAGTAACTTTTTTATAACACAAAAAAAAAACACCGTGTGTTTAGTTCAGAAAGATTAATCTTATATTATTTATAGGACCTAAACAACCTACTCGTAATACATAAACTACATAATACATAAACTAAACAGCCTAATGTAGTAGGTATATAAACAAAAATCAATAAAATTGAAAAATAGAGGTACATTTTGGAATGCCCACCGTTATCATTGCATCTCTCTCCACATAAATTTACAGTTATGAAAAAACAGGCAAATAATAGGGCTGAGGGAAAGAAATTGACAGACATCGGTTCATTGTCTCTGTATGTCGTATCAACCTAATATCTAGAACTAATTCAATCAACGCTGAAAGGTGATTCGAGGCCCTTGGCATGTAATTCCAAATTCAATTATTTTTTTATAAATAATTGCCGTTTGACACGTACTTAATGTATACCGCCCACCAAGAACTCAACTCACAGAATTACTTACGAGTAATGGTGATAAGATTATTAATTAATGGTAATTAGATAACTCGTATAAGGTATATTCTATAATGATTATTTCACATGAAAGAATTTTATAAATAGAATTATTACACGCTTTATTTAAACCCAAAATCACCTTTATACAAGAGTCTTTTTACAAATCTTTATATAAGTTATTTCTTCTTTAGTTCGTTTTTATAAGTCTTTTTACAAATTTCGCTTTCCATACCTATACATTTAATTTGTCTTAAATTTATCATAAATCAATATATATTGAATACTATGTATTTGCTAACACAACTGTATTACTTATATATCTATCTTGTAAAAGCCCACTAGGGCGTAAATAAATAAATAAATTAATTAATAGAACAAAGCGTCACTCAAAAGCTTTTTAGTTTATCACAATAAAAACGTTGACATATACCTAGACCTATAAAAAGGCCCCAAGAGGTTTAAACAACGCCATGTAAAAAAATATGTTTTACCGAAACTTTAGAAGTTATCATAATTATTGTACATTAAATGTCAACACCATTGATTAAATTATTCCAGGGAGCCATTGACATTATCAAACTCATGTTCGACATGCAACCATCGGAGAAGGTCGCATGCCTGATGTCATGCGACGTCCAACGCATGACCCCGCTTCACTGCGCGGCGATGTTCGACCACCCGGCCATCGTGGAGTTCCTGATTGAGCAGGGCTCGGACATCAATCCGCTGGACAAGGAGTTGCGCTCTCCGCTGCTGTTGGCCGCCTCGAGGGGGGGATGGAAGACCGTACATACCCTGGTATATAAACTCTGCTTTTCAATTTTGGTGGTACCGCCACCCGGGAACCATTTATTGGGTAACCAACATCCCTGCCGTAGATCACACTAAGTGCCCAGGTTCACGGGGAGAGATTTGTCTAGCTCTTGGCGGCGGATGCGTCTGCCAACCAACTGTATGGTAGGTTGGATCGGGAGAGACTGGTTGAGGATTCCCTAACCTAAACCTCTCTAGCCGGATTCTCGATCGATCATCTTGCACCGTAGTGGGAGATACGTTCGTCTCTCCTGGACATATTAATCCCCATATTTCTACTAACCCTTTTCCTTCCCAGAACTTCCTCTCTTTCCTTTCCCTAAAAATACCGTCTACACAGCATCAAAGATGACATAGGTCCAAAGGGATTTTTTTCTTTGGGTCCTCCTGTGTGAAGCTAATGAAAAAACAAAACAAAAAAACACTTCTTCCAATTACTTATAATTGTAACTAATGTTCCTTGGTAACTGCTATGTAATGTTGTGAGGTCAAAGGAAATGATAGGGGAAGTAAATCGCGAAGAAGAAGGTTGGGACGTACACGGCTATTGAGATAAGGTCACTAAACGTAACTAAAGCCCTTACAAGCAAAATTTTGTTGCTGAATAGTGATCTCTCACCAGAACCACATAACGACTTTTTAACAACTGAACAATACAATGTAAGTAGATACGTAGGTACTAACTTTCAACCAACATGCAAGATGAGTATAAATGTTAGATATCTTACACGTTATTGGTTTATTTGGCTGTGATTTTTTAATATTGTTTATTTTGCAGATTCGGCTAAACGCAAATATTGGATTAAAAGACATGAACAATAGGAACGTTCTTCATTTGGTTGTTCTCAATGGTGGACGTTTGGAAGACTTTTCTAAATTATACAAGGTAAAATGGTTTACATTATTTTATGAACTTATTACACATTCTTTATATACTAAATGTATTATTAAAATTGTACCAATTTGCACTCAAAATTTTCAGGACGAGAAGGATAAAAACATTCACAAGTTACTCAACGAAAAGGACAATATGGGATGCTCTCCTCTGCATTACGCAAGCAGAGAAGGACAAATTCGCTCCCTTGAAAACCTCATACAGCTCGGGGCTTGCATCAATTTGAAGAATAACAACAATGAGAGTCCTCTGCATTTTGCAGCTAGGTAAAGGCTTTTTAATTTACTTGAGAAGTATCTCATAGATAGTGGAATACGAGGGAAAATTTTATACGTTGATGATTTACATGTAGGTACCTAATGGTTTTGGTTGAACGCCAACGTATCTAACATCGCCAACGAAAACTGAAACTGTCGATAGCCATAATATTTATTGACCAATTTTCCGAATGAAATTCTTCCAGGAAACCACGATGCTGACAATCGCAATGCCATGCCGTAAGCTGAACTTAGGAATGTTATAAAATACGTTAATGAAGCTAAGAAAATATCAAAATACGAACCTAGGTATCTACTAAATATTAAAGTAAAAAAATAACCTGCCTTAACCTTTATTAAGTATATAACCTACATGGTCCGGTCAGTGTTTGAGTGGGCATAGCGCTTGGGTCCCACCCGAGCGTCGCGCGTTCCATTCCTCGGCTGGCTAAGTCCTCCATCACAACACAAGCAACATTTTAGGCTTTCTGTGGTGGTAGTAGGAGATTTTCAAACATTTTGGGTTATTCGTAACCCGGGAATGTTTGTCTTTCTTTTCAATTATTTATTTAAAAAAATGGTCAAACTAAAGTGCGTTAATGTATTTTTTTTTAATGCATTAAACTATTTGGGGCGAAAATAGCTGTAGAAATGTTGGCATTTGATATCTAACTAACCTTTTAAAAATCTTTATCATGAAAGTAGCCTAATAATTCTAATTACACTGACCATCTTCGAATATCAACCCACAGAACACCTGGAAAGCGTGGTGCGCTATGCTGCCACTTTAATACCAATAATAGTGGAATAAGCTTTCTCATCTGCAGTTAAAAAAAAATCACTCAAATAATAATTATTTTATCGTCTTTATCGCTTATTCAGAGAGTATAAGGCTACTGGTATTTTTATTTTTTAACTAATAAACTAATGTTTAAGGCAAGATTTTTTATGCTTAGCACAAAGGGTAACAATTTTTACAAGAAATAATTATTAGCCTGAAACACTCATCTACATTGAAAAAATCTCCCGAGAAAAGATACATGCCGCTGACGGGACTTGAACCCGCGTCCTTCTGATATCCGGTCGACTTTAAATGTTAACCTTGTTGTAATTGTTACCCTTTGTGCTATGCATAAAAAATGTTGTCTTCAACATTAGTTTATTAATTAAAAAATAAAAATACCGGTAATAATAATACCGGTAATAATAATACCGGTAATATTATGATAGTGTCCCGCACTCGTGGCTGATAAAAGTTTTAAATATATACAAAATTAACCCAATTATTATTAGCTTTTTGGAAAAAATTATGGCATTTTGGAATACCGATTTGCTTTTGAATTTGAAAGATAAGAAAATTATAGTACCGGGCATTTCAATAAAAAGAGGGATTTTTCAAGGAGACTCATTGAGTCCTCTTTGGTTTTGCTTAGCATTAAATCCTCTATCTAAAATGTTAATTAAAAGCAAGTTTGGAATAAAAATTAAAGGTAATACTAGAGAGAGAAATATAATTTCTCATTTATTATTTATGGATGATTTAAAATTATATTCAAATTCTGAACCAAATTTAGAGAAAATGATTAAAGTAGTTAAAATTTTTTCAGATGATATTAAAATGACTTTTGGTTTAGATAAATGTAGAACGATCCATATAGAGAAAGGTAAAATTGTAGATGGAGACGAGGGTATATTTAGAAATTTCAAAATTGAAAGTATGAAAGGGGGTGAGGTTTATAAATATTTAGGATATCCGCAATCAAATAGATTAGATCATACTAGTATTAAAAATGATATTAGAATTAAATTTAAAACTAGGATCAGAAAAATTTTGAAATTCAATCTATCTGCTAAAAATTTAGTAAAGGCGATAAATACTTGGGCAATACCTCTATTAACTTACTCATTTGGCATAATTAAATGGTCTAATACAGATTTAGATAGCTTAGAACGATTAATTAGAACTACATTAACTAAATTTCATTGCCATCATCCAAATTCAGCTATAGAACGTATTAATTTACCCAGAAATTTAGGAGGTAGAGGTATAGTCAAAATAACATCTTTAAAACATAATCAGGTAGAAATGCTAAGAATTTTTTTCCATAGGAAAGCTGATAGTTCAGAAATGCACAAAATAATATGCAAGGCAGATAGAAATATTTCACCATTAAATTTATACGACGAGAATGCCAGCATTCTTATAAATACCAACCAGGAATTATTAGATTCCTGGTCAAATAAAATTCTTCACGCAAAACAATTCAATTATCTCAACCAAACATATGTTGACAAATTTTCGTCAAACAAATGGTTGAGTATTGGAGAGTTGAGCGCAGAAATAGAAGGTTTTATGCTTGCCATACAAGATAGAGTCATTAATACTAAAAATTATAGGAAGCATATCATCAAAGATGCAAATCAAATTGATGATTTATGTAGAAAATGTTTGGCTTTTCCGGAAACTATAGAACATATTATATCGGGATGTTCTGTATTAGCGCCGTCCGAGTATACATTTAGGCACAATCAAGTTTTAAAAATAATTCACCAAAGTTTGGTAATTAAACATAACTTGATTGACTGCCGTAATGTACCATATTATGAATATGAACAAAATTCATTTTTAGAAAATGAATTTTATAAAATTTATTATGATAAAACTATTCCGACAGACAGAACAATTAGTCATAATAGACCCGATATAGTTTTATATGACAAAATTAAGAAAATAACGTATATCATTGATGTCGCTATTCCAAATTCTTGTAATATTCAGAAAACTGTTTCTGAAAAAATACAGATTTAGGAAATGAAATTAAAAGAATTTGGCATTCTCAGACTATAAAAATATTACCATTTGTTATTTCGGCTACTGGCATTATACCTAGCTCTCTCATTCAAAATTTAGGCGTATTAGATTTGTCAAAAAATTTGTACATAAAAATGCAAAAGTCGGTCATTTTAAATACATGTAGGATTACGAAAGATTTTTTAAATATTTATATTGAGGGATCAGTAGGATTTATCGGACCAGTTAGGATTTCATCAGAGCCGAACCATCTGATATGAAAATATCTGGAGTCGGTGAAATATTTTCCCATTATGTTTCTGGTGGATTGACGTATTGTTCTTGTATTGTTTTATTCTTATATAGTGCAATTACATTGCGTTAATTTACTAGATATTCATTTGTGGAAAATTGTGTGGAAGGGTTTAGTCTTTCATTTGGGAAAGATTCAACCCGGACATGAAATCTGGAGCACCGTAAAGAATATATAAAATTAAGAAAATAACTTATATCATTGATGTCGTTATTCCAAATTCTTGTAATATTCAGAAAACTGTTTCTGAAAAAATAAGAAAATATACAGATTTAGGAAATGAAATTAAAAGAATTTGGCATTCTCAGACTATAAAAATATTACCATTTGTTATTTCGGCTACTGGCATTATACCTAGCTCTCTCATTCAAAATTTAGGCGTATTAGATTTGTCAAAAAATTTGTACATAAAAATGCAAAAGTCGGTCATTTTAAATACATGTAGGATTACGAAAGATTTTTTAAATATTTATATTGAGGGATCAGTAGGATTTATCGGACCAGTTAGGATTTCATCAGAGCCGAACCATCTGATATGAAAATATCTGGAGTCGGTGAAATATTTTCCCATTATGTTTCTGGTGGATTGACGTATTGTTCTTGTATTGTTTTATTCTTATATAGTGCAATTACATTGCGTTAATTTACTAGATATTCATTTGTGGAAAATTGTGTGGAAGGGTTTAGTCTTTCATTTGGGAAAGATTCAACCCGGACATGAAATCTGGAGCACCGTAAAGAATATATAAAATTAAGAAAATAACTTATATCATTGATGTCGTTATTCCAAATTCTTGTAATATTCAGAAAACTGTTTCTGAAAAAATAAGAAAATATACAGATTTAGGAAATGAAATTAAAAGAATTTGGCATTCTCAGACTATAAAAATATTACCATTTGTTATTTCGGCTACTGGCATTATACCTAGCTCTCTCGTTCAAAATTTAGGCGTATTAGATTTGTCAAAAAATTTGTACATAAAAATGCAAAAGTCGGTCATTTTAAATACATGTAGGATTACGAAAGATTTTTTAAATATTTATATTGAGGGATCAGTAGGATTTATCGGACCAGTTAGGATTTCATCAGAGCCGAACCCTCTGATATAAAAATATCTGGAGTCGGTGAAATATTATCCCATTATGTTTCTGGTGGATTGACGTTTTGTTCTTGTATTGTTTTGTATTTATTATACTTATATAGTGCACTTACATTGCGTGAATTTACTAGATAATCATTTGTGGAAAAGTGTGTGGAAGGGTTTAGTCTTTCATTTGGGAAAGATTTAACCCGGACATAAAATCTGGAGCATAATTCAAATATTTCAAGTGATGCTGCGTTTCCCAGGTACGGCCGTTACCACACCGTCTGCCAGCTGCTGGACTCATTGAAGGGCGCCTTCATCATCAACGAAAGCGACGGTGGAGGGCTAACGCCGCTGCACATCGCCTCGCAGCAGGGCCACACTCGGGTCATCCAATTGCTACTGGCGCGCGGGGCGCTGTTGCACCGCGATCACCACGGCCGGAACCCGCTGCATCTGGCCGCCATGTCGGGGTATACGCAGACGGTGGAACTGCTACACTCGGTGCACTCACATCTACTGGACCAGACGGACAAGGATGGGGTATGTTTGTTGCCTAATGAACGATAAAAATTATTATTTATTTTCATTAGGGATGTGGAATGTGGAGCTCCTCGAAGAGCGGAAACATTGGGGGTTTATTGGAGATTGTTTACCGTTCAAACTACATGAATCCAGTAGTATTCTTGCTTTGAGTGATATCACCACAAGCAAAATGTTGCATTACCTAATACGACCTAATTACTAATCTCTTCTAATTGCATGGTGGGTTCCTGGCAGTTCATGTTTTGAACTAGGACTACAAATCTTTAGAGAGCAGACGTCCTTGTTTTACCGACATTTCAATGGCATGACATTTTACCGATATAGCACGGGCATGAGCCTATCATGGTGGTCGTAAAATCCGCAAATGATGTAACCATTCAAATCAATGAATAAAGAAAAATTAGAAGAAAAAAATGTAAGATGCTCCGAGGAACTAGTGTCATTCATCTCTTCGACACCGGTACACAGTCCGGAAACGCGCCAAAAGAGGGCTTCACATTTGCACATAGTTGACTTTTTTGAGAACGGGTCGTTTCTAGGTCTCTTAATACCCAGTTTCATTCCTCCATTTCCACAAAAAGACTCTTCACACAGCACCCCCAAAGATGACAAACCCAGAGGAAAATTATTTTCTTCGTGCATTTAATGTAAAAATGAAGAACTGGTGATAATAATCATTATAAGTACATCTTCAGGCCTACAAAGGACATGCCAATATAAGTTGCATATATAATCGTAGATGGAAAAAGATCACCACAAAGACAATAATGTATGTAAGAAGTGAATGAATTTCATCGCGGAATGCCAAAAAAGCACCTACAGCGCATCTCAAATTGCAAAGACTAACCCAACCAAAAACAGACGGGGACCTAATTTAAAAAATATACAACCATTACCTTGTGAAAAATTACTTACTTGCAAGTAACACGTTCAACTCAATATATATTTTTTTACATTTTATCAGTTTTTATTTGTGTACTATGTGTAGCATATAGCCAAAACAAAACCAATTGTGGATTTCTTCCTTGTGAATTTATCTCATTATATTTTTGATTGTCAGAATACAGCCCTACATCTAGCTACCATGGAGAACAGACCAAAGGCTATAACTTTACTGTTGAACATGAACTGCAAGTTAACTTATAATCTCATGGACATGGCGGCAATAGATTACGCCATCTACTACAAATTTCCCGATTCAGCTCTGGCGATGGTCACTCATGAAAAACGGTTAGTAAATTAGTATTTTATTGCGTGAAATATAAGTGGGTACATATTTTATTTTTGTATTCCTTAGCATAGATACCGATAGCATGTAAAATTATAATTAAATCTTTTTTCATCAATGTACATTGTACCTGCAGGGGAGCTTGGGGGAATTTGTGCATGTAATTCATCTTCGCTCTTATTACTCGCTCGCTCCCATTACCTCCTTGCTCCTCTTTATCCAGAATCTTATTTTTTGTATTGATTATGTTTATTAGCAGTAAACAAAAATAAAAATTCCAGAGCTGCCGAAGTAATGGCCCTCCGCTCTGACAAGCACCCCTGTGTAACGTTGGCTCTCATCGCTTTCATGCCCAGGGTATTCGAGGCAGTACAAGACAAGTGCATCACTAAGGCCAGTTGCAAAAAAGACTCCAAGTCGTTTTACGTAAGATCGATGACGTTCTATTAACTAATTCATATTAAAAAAAAATATATATATATATAAAATGATCAGACCAAATCATTTCGACGGTCCCTAGGAACAATGTCGGATTTGCAATTTTGTAGTTTTGCAGTAGAGCTGTTTAAAGTTTCGTTTCTGCATTTTTATTGTTTTGATATCAAGAAAGATAGTGTTGTTTTGATATTTGGCATTTTATTTCATTTTATTAAAAATTTCGATAAGGCAGACTTTTAAATCAACAAAATAAGCCAAATAAAAATTTAATTTTTAGTAGATCCGACATTGTTCTTCGGGGCCATCGATTTTATTATTAACTACTGCCGAATTTAAGGTATTTTTCTTTATAGAAACCGTACCGTTAAAAATGTGTATCTTTGCGTCTTTATTTCACCTACTAAAAATGTTCACCACACTTGCGGTCAATTAGTGATTCATTTTCAATAACACTCATACATTGAAAAAAAGTGCAAGGATAAATGTTTTTTCTAGTTGGTCTTTAATACCAGCCAATTCGCGAGCATTAAATATCAAGCGTGAAATTGAAATCAATATTTTATGAAAATTTGAAATATAAAAATGTGAAAAAGATTCGGTAGAATAGATTCATTTATTGCATTTAGAGCAGAGCCTCTTGGCTAAATGCAACCGAATCTTTTTCTGATGCTTGTGTTTCAAATTTTCAATTGAGAGTCACTAATATTGTCTTCAACGATTAAATATTACAATTTGATGTTTTAATCATTAAGTTATTCCAAAAATAACAACATAAAATTTTTAAGTCTTTAACCTTTTCTTCATTTATTTATCAACGCACCTACCTCTCTACAAGGTAGTTAATTGCATATATCCTTAATTTCTTCTTCTAATCTCCTTCCACTCATTATTAATTATTGGTTTGAATATGTCTCTTGCATGTTAAAAATGTTTATATGTAACAGTTGATTACACAGGGTGTCCGGAAGTAAAGTGCATTAACTTCGTTAGGTGATTCTACAAGATATTACATTATAAGTAAAAAAGGTAAATAACTTTTTTCGAAATTCCAACTTTTGGGGGTAGTTTTGTGGTAAAAATATAAAATTAGACCGGCGTGTGCGACCAGCTTTATTATTTTCCGCTGTTACGATACGACTGGATACATCTCAGCAAGTAAGATCGTACCTCACACCTCAAACTAAGGTTTTTGTAGTAGATACGTCTTTTTGTATGGAAAAAAGGGTTGGAATTTCGGAAAAAGTTGTTAATCTTTTTTACTCCTCCATCATATAGAATCACCTCCCAAAGTTAATGCACTTTACCCTCGGACACAATCTGTATAACAAGTTTTAAATTATTGTTAAACACTACACACTCATAAATCGTATTTAAATATAGCATTTTATATGTATTACCTACAATGTACCCGCCTGAAAAACACAATTAGTACTATTGCAAACAATATTAAGAATTTATAAAACATGTTTCAATTTTATCGGGATCCATTTTGTTCATAAAAAGTGGTTATAGAAATAATAATTATGGACTTAACAATATTATGTACCTATTCGAAATTATAAATGAAAAGATTGTAAAATATATCTAGAGGAGATAGTTTGTCCAGAAAAATATATTTTCACTACCCATTTTAGAAGCGTCTAAATATTTTTTTTTAAATGTAATTTTTTGAAAACATATATTGTCAAAACAGTATATTATGCAGAATAATGGATATTTTTGGTTGATAGATCAAATACTGTCTCAGCTGTTTGAAGTGTCCCGTTGTTTGTGACGACGCGGAAGGGTATTCCCAGATGCATTTGCCTGCCTTGAATGTAAGTCATAATAAGTATAATTAATTTACTGTGTGTATTTGTTTAACATTAGATAAAGTACAATTTCGATTTCTACCAAAGTTCGTCAGTTGAGGTAGCTGCGAAGGCGCTCAGCGATCCGACGTTCCAAGCCAACCCACTTTGCGTGGCGAACGTAAGTCAGAACACTTTTTAAGTCAAACATTCAATCAATGCTGTAAATATGCAATTGCCTGAAGTACCTACATAAAAAATGTAACTTATCTAATGTATTTTATTGTATCTCTGTTTATTATTTACTCTGTCTACAAGTCAATATAGTTAATGTTTTTATGCCTGACGATTTACATGTTCACTTTACATACACTCTGTACTCGCAGGCGAAACTGTCGCTTGCTAACTTTAAAAAAATCTTGGAAAACTTAAAAAAAACTCTCCTGCATATAAAACAAAATGCAGTCGTTTTAGGGAAAATACGGTATATCTACTTAACTAACTAACCATCGGAGGCGTCTACTAATATCTACAGGAATTCCAATAACTGAACAAATCGTACTAATATCTATGAGAACCAAAGTGAGGACGAATATCTACAGCTCAAACTGCTGACTAATATCTATGGAACAGGTGATGTAGACGAATATCTACAGCACTGGCAGAGGTTGGATTTGCAATTATCTACAGCATATTGGCATAACGTAATATTGCGTACGAATTTAAAAAAACTTAATTTATGTTAAGTTAGGTTGGGTTAGTATTACGTTATTGAAGTAATTTATGCTTTTCCGTACAACCTCTTACTCAGCTGCCCTCTGTAGATATTAGTCCCACCTACGCTCCATAGATATTCGTCACCACTGGGACCGTCATAGATATTTATCCGACCTTAGGTCTGTAGATAATAGTCTTCACTCTGAAGTTCATAGATATTTGTCCAAAATATGAGCTCTAGATATTCGTCCGACATACAGGCTGTAGATATTAGTATCTGGAGTCTAACCATCATCAGGGGTAGGCAGAGAGAACGGACCGCCAAAAACTCGGTCTTGGAACAAAATATAATTAATTATCCCCGAATGGGTGTGCACTGTGCAGAGAAGGTGTACCGCCGAATAACAAATAAATAAAATATATTTTCATTCAAATTCATCAAAGAAAAACTACTTGCCTATGTACATTATCATTGACCTAGTATATCTACTCTATATACCAGTGTATAAGTACAAAAAAATGGCACTGTAAATAAATTAAAACTTATTATTAAAAGATTTTTTTAAAGTTGATTTTAGGTATGAAATTGGTAAATAGTGCAGAAAAAATTACAATTTTGTAATAAATAGCATTTCTGGGAAGGGGGGGGGGGGCAACTGTCGGGGTTTTAACTGTCAGGTCACCATTGTTCACCTTTATATTGATAATGTGCCAACAGAAAAAACACGAGTGTGCTTAAGACTTTAGACCACACGACTGAAGTAAAACTTCACTAACTTTTAAAATAAGAGAGAAAGAAAATGTGCGCGCGCACTGCTCTCTCTTGCTCCTACAGTGTGATACAGACAATAGGCTGCACTGTGTCTTAGATATACGAAACGTAACTGGCTATGAGAGAAAAAGATAAAGAAAATGTGTGCTCGAACCTCTCTCTCTTGCCCCTACAGTAATATACGAAACGTAACTCTCTCTCCTTCTATCTTCACTAACTTATATCTCCCTCTCAACTTCCGTTCGCCTCGCCCGATCACACTTTTCGTAACGCTCTCGTCACGCATTCACCAGCTTACTCCCCAAGAAGTTCTAATTCAAAAACATTGTCACGAAATGAAATATGTACAAAGTTTTGTAATAAATTTATCACTCTTATACATATAATACTAATACTAATACTCTTGTATAACAATTTTTTTCCTAAATTACGAATCTATGTCAATTAATATTTGTATTTATCTCATAAGTTCTTTGAATCTCAAGAAATGACATAAAATTAATGTTTAATTTACGGTGCTCCAGATTTTATGTCCGGGTTAAATCTTTCCCAAATGAAAGACTAAACCCTTCCACACACTTTTCCACAAATGAATATCTAGTAAATTCACGCAATGTAAGTGCACTATATAAGTATAATAAATACAAAACAATACAAGAACAATATGTCAAACCACCAGAAACATAATTGGAAAATATTTCACCGACTCCAGATATTTTCATATCAGAGGGTTCGGCTCTGATGAAATCCTAACTGGTCCGATAAATCCTACTGATCCCTCAATATAAATATTTAAAAAATCTTTCGTAATCCTACATGTATTTAAAATGACCGACTTTTGCGAATATTTAAACATTTAATTAGAACATTATTATTATTTTATTAATAATAATGAATGACCGACTTTTGCGAATATTTAAACATTTAATTAGAACATTATTATTATTTTATTAATAATAATGAATGACCGACTTTTGCGAATATTTAAACATTTAATTAGAACATTATTATTATTTTATTTTTTGCGTGTGAATAAATATTCCTCCCATAAACACGAGCTCCCAGAGCTCAACTTATGGAGTAGTAGAATAAAAAAAAAAAAGTTGTTTAACCTTGCAAATGTTATCATTTTTTAATGTAAAAACAAGTCTTGAAATAAATAAATAAAATAAATAAATAAATTATAATACACCCTTTTGGTTTATGAATTTTCACAATCCAATCTAACTGCAAATATTTAGTTTTTCTTCTACGAGTAGATATATATTTAATAATATTTTAATTAAAGGTATTTAAATTGTGTTTTTTAACACGTTCTGTAATTATTACTACGCGTGACAGATGTTTCGCCTTCCGGAAACATTATCAAACTGTTTGATTAACAAATCGTATTTTTTTTATAAATACCTACTCGTTTTTTTATAAATTAAATAACAATATTATTGAATATATTAAATAACAACTTAAAATTATAACGGAGTACTACATATTAAGTATTAAGCTTGATAACAATAAAATATAAACAAATTCATCTAACTGTAAACTTGTAACTACCCTTAATATATTGGCTATTACTTACTTTATTAAATTAACTTAATGCTAAAACGTGCCGCAAAACACGCTGTTATCAAATTGACATTGTGACAGTAATATTGTTAGTCGGAAGACACTGACAATATAGCATGCGTTTGTGAAACGCAGCACATTTTAATTTATTGATAAAAATTAAATTCTGATATACATGGTGTCCGAAAACTAATGGAACAAGGGGGAAACTGTCACATCATATTTTGAGTCGATTTTGGGGTACAACTTTTCGGATTTGACTTGATTTTTTATATTCGTAGAAGCATACATCCGTCTCCAAATTTTGTTTAATCCTTACGCCATCCGCTCGTGGAGAAACTGAAAAAAAAAACAGTTGGTGACTAAATCGCTATCCACAGGAAAGGAACTTGTGAATTTCGTTGGCGGTCCGCACACAGGCAACTTGTTAAGGACCAGTTGTCAAGGGCGACGCGATGACTAGCAGTGCTGATCGCCGCGACCGTCGCGTTTCTATTGCCATGTTAGCGACTCGCGACCTGTCGTTTTTTCGTCAAGTTTTCGAGTAATTTGCGATATGTCAGAACAGAAAAAAAATCGAGTTTGTTCAGGAGGTTGATAAATTGAGTTGTGTCGTGAATGGAGTTGCCAACCAGTTTTTGCTTTCTCCATGAGCGAAGGCCTTTGGAATTTAAAAAAAATGCATACAAAGGGATACATATTATATCCAAAGTTTATGGTTTTCTTTGTGTTGTAGATTCCCGTTTGTTCCACTAGTTTCCGGACACCGACTAATTAAAACTTCGTTGTAACCTTTCATTCTTTCTTATAAATGATGCATGAAAATGGTATACAATGGATTGCCCAGCGGCAGGACCAGTTTTAGTGTTTTAATTTCGTTTCAGGCGATGGTTAACCACGGAAGGGTTGAGCTCCTGGCCCACCCGCTCAGTCAAAAGTACCTCGAGATGAAATGGAATTCTTACGGAAAATACTTCCACCTGGCAACACTTCTGTTTTATTGCGTTTTCCTTTCATTTGTTACAATATTCTCGTCCTCTCTAATGAATTTGGAAGATTCCGGAAATGCGACCAAAGTGCAAAGTAGAATATTATTTAAAGACATTGATTTGAGAAATATTATAAAGAAGACCAATGGTGATAAACGTGTTGAAGGTAATGAACTGACTTTTAAAGTGAAAATTTTAGTTTTCTGAAGGTTTCACGTCTACCTCGTGTAAACAATTTGTAATTTTTTTTTAAATACTACAATTATTTCTAAATCTTAGTGCCATGTATAAAATAGAGCTGAATCAGATGTAGACATTAATTTTCCTCTTATGTTGAATATTGTAAGTGTGCACTGGTATTTTTTTTTTTCAAAAAACTTTTTCTTAATCTAAGTGCCACATTGAAAAAAGATCTCAATCAGCTGTAGACCTTAATTTTCCTCTTTTGAACATTAAGTGTGCACTTGTAATTTTTTTTTTCAAAAAACTAGTTCAATTATTTCTAAATCTAAGTGCAACCCTGAAAATAGAGCTCAATCAGATGTAGTCATTAATTTTCCTCTTATTTTCCAAAAGTTCATCAAGATTTTCAACATGCTGCTTTAGCTTTGGGAAAAGGGGAAGGAGTAGTTTTACGAAATCACTTACAGACATAGATATTTGTAGATATATTGTCACCTTCCTCTTAGGAGTATATACTCCTATTTATCTATTAAATAAAAGTTTTCTTTTCGTGTGGTATTTTGCAGGAATGCGTACTACCGCCATCATGTACGTGAGCGCCATGGGCATCATCATTTACAACGTAGTGTGCACGGTTCGAGAAATATACAACATCTGTCAACAAAAGCTCCACTATGTTCTGGACCCGGCTAAGAACTTGGTCGCCTGGTTTCTCTACATTTCATCCATGATAATGATATCTCCGATTGGAATTGGGTACTTCTACGATATTCAGGTAGGTACATAAGGATATTACTATTAACAAAAAATACATTTTTTAAATAAATACCAAGCACCTATTCAAATAATTGTAAATTTGTATATGTGATCTGCTGGAGTAGAGTTGTGCCGAAATTAGGCACAACTATACCCCAGTATTTTTTATTGTGTGCTAGCGCAGACCCGTGAAAAATCTCGGGTTATAAGTTAAGTTAATCAAAATAAGGCTTTCTTGAAAATGGAAAGAGCTCCCTTCAAAAATCGCGAATTCCGACTTACTTCTCGAGATTAACCTTAATTTTTTTTTTAAATATTCGTATTAAATACACGATTTATTATATTGAAATAATTTTATTTTAAAGAAATATATGTTAAAGGTAGTTAAAATATTTTTTAAAGTATTAAAGACATCTTTACCAAAGAAATCTGGAAAAAAAAGTTGTTGATAATTTTTCGATCTATCTGAATTTAACTAAGTATCTATTTTTAAAATTAATGTTAAATTCAAAGCATATCCGAGTTTTTCCGTTATTTATTTTTGCAGTTTTATGCCGTGTTGCGCTACCTCTTTCTTTAGCCAATTTTCGGGTAGATTACGGTGTCCCCATGATGGAAATTGTAATGCTGCCCGAAACTTTGGCTAAAAAAGGAGGTATATGTACGGCATAACACCCCAAAAATTAATATCGACAATAATTTCGACCGCAAAAATCTAAAATCAAACCATATCCGAGTTCTTCAGTTCGTTGAACCAGGGTTTCCAGAAATTCAGTTTATTTACAGACAGACTCCTAACCGAAATTAGTGTTTTTGATGAATACCGCAAGAGGGTCTGGTAGGTAGCAAGTAGGGCTATGGCCATGGCACTTTTTAAGAGAATGGCGTAAAGCGATAAGAAATGGAGAAGAGAGTTAGAAGTTATTCAGATAACATGATCAGAACTACTTTAAGCTTGGTATCGATACAATTTCGATTATGGTCTCCCATGGCAATATTAGTAATACTGGGTATCATTAAAATACGGTGATAAATTAAGCGCTGACAACTTGACAACTAAAACAGAAATTAGTAAATTGTGTGCATAATTACTGATATAATAATGTTCCATCACAATTTTATTAATTGAAAAATAAAACTCTCATGGTTAGTTATGATTTTTCTTACAAATATAAAAATGTACGCAATGAAACGAAAAACAGTCTATTACGTTTTATAGCCTAGCCTAAAATTTGGGTTTTGTATTATTATTTTTTTTATTAATACCTCATGTAAATTGTATGACGTTACCATTAATTACGAACCTACATTCCAGTACTCTGCAGCATCAATAACGGTATTCCTGACCTGGTTCCAACTTCTCCTGCTGCTGCAGCCGTTTGATAGAATCGGGATCTACGTGGTCATGTTCCTGGAGATCTTGCAGACCCTGATCAAAGTCCTCATGGTGTTTTCTGTCCTCATCATTGCTTTCGGACTGGCATTTTATATCCTTATGTCTAAGGTAAATATCGTCGTTGCGCCTGCAAAATCCGACAAACGTTTTTTTTGCGAATATCGGTTTTTTACGCAATGTGATAGAACGAGACGAGGCGGATAGGCCTATAAAACACGTTTTCTAATATTAAAGCTAGTTTAGAAAACTGCAAAATCAGCTATGTATTTTCGCTTAAAAAATGGCTTTCAAAATACTCTATGAAGATTTTTTCACATATCGCATTTTGGACTGAAGTAAAACACTCAATATTGCGCCAGTTCTGACACATGGCGGATTTTGCACTGACTCTTGGTTCAGAACGCGCATATTACAAGTCACGCGACTGGACAGTGGACAGTTGGATAGTCTTGTTATGATAGTTAGTCTTGGTGCTCGTGCTAGCGGATTATTTACGTTCGTCAAAAAATAATATTTAAGCTTTTAAAACAGTGTGAAATTACATTAAAGTGCACAATAATTTTCGTTTAAAGAAGAGTGTTAATTTTTCAAACCGGTAAGTAATACATCTGTTATAATCTAATGTAACTTTCTTAATGTTTTTTTAGCAAACTTAATCGACAATTGGTAAGCATGGTTCTGAACAATAATCGTCAAGCTGAAGTCAACATCAATAACAATCAAGGAAGTATTAGTAACTCTAGAGCTCAGCGATTGGTGAACATGGTTCTGAATAATAATCATATTGAACTCAAGAAAACCAAGCAAGTATTAGTAACATCCAGCCTGCTGAAAAGCAAAAACCAATAATAATTGATATGGACGTCACAAATGATAGCATCATTAGTAACATCCAACCTGTAAAAACACAACAACAAATAATTGATATGGATTTCATAAATGATATACCAATTCCACTTGGCATAGATAGTTGTGATTTTACTGATTTCTAGGTTACAGAAATTATGGATCTGAACATTATTGAACAGAATTATGGTCTCACATAATTTGGATATTTCTGAAACAGTTTTGGAGAAAGACGTGGGGAATGTATCCCCAGTTGTAATCTTGACCATGAGTTATGATGCTGACAACACACTCAACTCTGAAACGGGTCTGTTTGAACGAGTTGCACTTTCAAATTCTAACGAGAAATGTGACGAGGATCAACTGGGCACAAATAATCATAGGTTTATTTTGAATCACGAAACGGGACAATTCGAATGCTCTGATGCTAACTCTAATTCTGAAGACGATCTGTTGATTAACGGACCGAACATAAAGGACAAACTAAAGTTGAATAAAAATTTCCTGGGGAAAATATACAGCGGTATTAAAACAGTAAGTGGACGTACAATTTACGTTAAGAGCTCGAAGAAAAATAATAGAAACACCATGCACACTAGGGGGAGGTGATTTCACAGGTGACGACGTGTGAAAGGGACGGGGGGCGGGTCAAAAAATCATGGAATTCGTGTGACGTAATTTATGGATGGCCCCTTATTATAAAATAATTTGTATTAAGGACCATATTACCAATTTTCATCAGATATTTTGATCATATTAAAAGACAATTGAGACGGTTTTCCTACAAATTACTAAAGTTTAAGATCCGAAGAGTACTCAAGAGGCGACAACGGCGACAGCATTTAGAAGGTAGAAGTGCTTGGAAGCGCCAAATTGAGGAACTGCTCCTCACCCAAACCTAATAGTTAAATAAATAATTAATTTTTTAACGCCACATTATGTATTACGAAAGATACGTTTGGTCAATGGATATCATCAACACATATTGATAACGAAGATGATACTCGAATAGCTAGGAAACGAAAGACCAGAGTTCCTCAGTCTTTTGGAAGTCAGATTCCGTTAAAAAATGGTTGGACCTGTTGCCTAAAGTTTTTGTCATAATTGCTGCTCGACTAGTACGAGAACATACGTGGAGGGTGCTTTTAAATCTAAAACAGAAATGCATAAAATTTACATGTCGTGGTGTTCAGAAAACAGGCTTACGATACACTCCTCAGTAATTACTGCACTATTCGTCCAGGCAAAAAGGTTGGAGATCCTACAGTTACCCAGATCAGAGGGCTGCTGTACAAACACGGTCAGGTTATGTACAAACTCCGACACATTGATAACTGGACACTTCTGCCTCAAAGGACCAGGCAAGTTTATACACAACACCACAATCTCGTACACAGAGAAGAAACAAAATTGATAAGTCTAATTTTGAGCAATTACAATCCTTAAAGTTATATACACATCGAGATTATCATTCATTTTACGATAATCTTAAATACTGATTTTGTTGATTACTAACGTACCTTCTATTTTTATAATATTTTAAAGATCTCAATAGTTATTAGACGAATTTTTAGTTTACTAGCAGGCGTTATCATTGTTTAATAACAAAACTGAGAAGTTATTTGTTTTGTTTAAAAGTTGTAATTATTCTGATTGTAATAAAGTTCAATAATGCTTGGTTTGTAATAGGTATAATACTAGTTACTATTTACTTAATTTTATTCTTTCAATAAATAAAATGTAATAATCTCGAATAGTGATTTGGTAGATTACATATATTATGTACCTTTTATGTTTATAAAATTTTAAAGATCTCAATAGTTATTAGACCAGCACGAGTTATCATTGTTTATTTATTGAACTGATATGTTATTTGTTTTGTCAAAATGTTGTAATTATTATGATTGTATTAATGTTCAACAACGTTTGGTTTGTAATAGATATAATACTAGTTACTACAATCTAAATGATTTTATTCTTTCAATAAATAAAATGTAATAATCTCGAATAGTGGTTTGGTAGGTTACTTACGTACCTTCTGTTTTTCATAAATTTAAAAAAATCTCAATAGTTATTAGACCAACAGGCGTTTTCATTGTTTATTTACATAACTTAGATGTTATTTGTTTTGTTTAAAGTTGTATTTATTATGATTGTATTATTGCTGAATATTGTTCGGTTTGTAATAGGTAAAATGACTATCTACTTGTTTTTCTTATTTTGACAAATAAAATGTAATAATCTCAAATACTGATTTTGTTGATAACTTAGGTACGTTCTATTTTTATAAAATCTTAAAGATCTCAATAGTTATTAGACGAAGGTTTAGTTTGCTAGCAGGCGTTATCATTGTTTATTTATGTAACTGAAATGTTGATTTGTTTTGTTAAAATGTTGACATTAATATGATTGTATTTTTTTTTAAAAGAAAGACAAACATTCCCGGGTTACGAATAACTCAACAATATTTAAAAATCTCCTGCTACCACCACAGAAAGCCGAAAGCGCTTTGCCCACTCAACCACTGACCGGTGGTTATTAACTATTCCAAACCAAAGATTATTGCTCAATTGTGTTTGGTTTGTAATAGGTATAATACTAGCTACTATCTACTTATTTTTCTTCTTTCAATAAATAATATGTAACGTCTATTAAACTTGTTTTTCCATCTTACTCAAAATATTTTTAATTCACCTTCACTCGATAATTACTTATTTAAAAGTAAACTTTCAGCTGGAAAAGATAAAGATTCGTTAGAAATAGGCTATTAGTTTGAAAAAAAATCTTTGCGCAAACGTTAATACATTTAAATTTTACGCAATTAAAAAATTACTATCATTTATAACTGAATGCAAAATCCGTTTTGTCTAAAATATACGTAGAAAAAAATCCGCTATATGCCACCTCTAACACAAAGCGGATTTAAAGACCCAAACAAAATCAGCTATGTGTCATTTATTCACAAAAACAAATATTACTATTAAAGCACTAAATATTTAATTGTAAAATATCATTTATGCGAAATCCGACGTAAAGATCTAATTTTCTGTTTATTTGGATTGTAAAAAATGCGACCCATTGTTGAATAAATCAGTTTTTTGCTTCTCCTGAAAAGTTACGTTTTTTTACATGGCGGATTTTGCAAGCGCAGCGACGATATACTCGTACCTACTACAGATTACAATTAAAATTTTGGCATGGTAGCTTGAAAACTGTCGCCGAGTTACAACGATAAAGACGATTTGCAGCAGTTTGAAACGTGTTGTTGAATTCATATTACCTATAACATCCATGGGTATAACAAACACCCGATGAAAATTCAACGGAAAACATTTACCAAGAGAAAATTGAGAACTATATTAAAAATGGTGAGCGGAAAGATCAATCTTTTCTTTCACAGATTCCAAGTTGAATTTCGTTATAAAGTCCTACAATGAATTTGAAAGGATCATAACGTTCATATTCTGAAAAAAAAAATATTCTCGTAAAGCAGTCGGATCAAATCAAGTTCATACTGGCTATACACCGCCTATACAGGATGAGATTCTACACCAGCAATTCTTAACCTCGGGTCGCGACCCAAATTCGGGTCGCGAGAGGTATTGGGTTGGTTCGCGGAAATCGCGTATTGATAGCGTATGTGTCCAAAATTTTGGGCACAATTATCTGGGAAGCCTGTTCTGAGCAATGAAGCTGAAAAAGCCCTGCTACCTTTGCCAACTACTTATTTATGTGAAGCAGGATTTTCATGCCTTTCTGTTATGAAGAATAAGTACAGGAATAGGTTGGATCATCAGCATGACATGCGGTGTGCACTTTCTATAACATAACTCCACGTATACATGATCTTTGCTCAAAAATACAACACCAGGGTAGTCACAAATTATTTTGCTGTAATTTTTTAAACTGTTTTAATGCTAAATTGTCTGATTTTAATAAAGAACATTTAAATAAAATTGTTTATTTCTAATTTTACAACTACATCCTATAAATTTTATAGGATGTATTTGAAATTTAATAGTTTAAAATGACATAATATATCATTTTAGTACCTTTCACTGGAAAATAAAATAAAAAAAATTAGATTAGGGTCGCGTACTTCAAATATATTCGTATTTTGGGTCGCCAGCCAAAAAGGTTAAGAACCACTGTTCTACACGATGGTAGAAGTTAAAAAAATACTTACCTTTTCTTCAAAATTCTAATGTTTTTTTTTCGTTCAAAATATGTATATTTTTTGCCATCTAAACAAATCAACTTTTTTATCCGTAAACTGCCTTAAAACGTTGGAATTTCGAAAATTATTTTTACTTGTAGGTACTATCATATAGAATGACCTCTCAAAGTTTATGCATTTTACCCACGAACACCTGTATTTCAACGAATTTGAAAACATATTTATAATTAATAAAATGGCGTCTTGTTTATTTTTTTTTTTATTTCAAAGCTCTGAAATGACATTGATTTAAAAATATTTGGCAAAAAATTTGTGCTGATTTCATGACGCTAGTTTCGATATTTTTTCTACTTCAGACAAACTTCATCGTTTTTGTACATAAGATGTCGGACTTGACAAAATATTATGATTAGACACTCTTGACAAAAATTTGTTTGCCTTTCGTAGGGCGACCACCTGTCTTTCAGCTCCATCCCAATCTCGCTGATGCGCACGTTCGCCATGATGCTGGGCGAGATCGACTTCGTGGGCACATACGTGCAGCCGTACTTCTTGGACGACGACAGCCGCTCACTGCCATACCCCTTTCCCGCCTTCCTCATCCTCGGCATCTTCATGGTGCTGATGCCTATTCTGCTCATGAACCTGCTCATTGGTCTGGCCGTCGGTGACATCGAGAGCGTGAGGCGCAATGCGCAGCTCAAGCGGCTGGCGATGCAGGTAAACAATTCGACACATACTGGGCGCAATAATAAATAATAGAAAAATAAATAAATAATTCACAAGGGTCCCTACCCACGTCAATTATTTACTTTACCCTCTACCTTCAGACTATTTTTATTTTCTTTGAATTCCTTTCTAATGAGGTAAATTAAAATGTTGGATTCATATTAGGTATACCTATTGTTTAAATTTTTCATTAATGTACCTATTTACACTTTCAAGACGATAATATTTCTCTTGGTTGTCCTTTATTGTTATATATTTATTTGTAGGTGGTCCTTCACACTGAGTTGGAACGCAAACTGCCTAAAATGATTCTGGCAAAGGTAGACAGAAACGAGCTGATAGAATATCCTAATGAGAAGAAATGTAAACTTGGCTTTCTGGACTTTATTTTGAGAACATGGCTGTGCAGTCCTTTTACTGAAGATGGTAACTACTAACTTCCACTTACTTAGTTACTTTAAGATATGCAAGATGTTTGCATTATACATGGATATTTGCACCACGAAAGATTTTAACCAGTGATCGTTTAGTTCGTCTTTAAGTATGATTCCTAAGCATATGTGGAGTAAAAAATCTAGACGTCGTTTTGCTGTTCGATGACATTTTTTAAACTATAATCAAACCAACTAAAAATCAAAATCACTAAAACATTGCCATTGCCATACGCTTGGTTGTACACAGTGGCGACATGTGGTGAAAAATAAAATTGTTTTTATTCGAAGAAAATTTCATCGGACACCAAAATAACATCTTAATTTTTTACTCCAAATATGCTCAGGAATTACTGATTAAAGTCTGTCGAATAGGTGCTGATATATCCTGTACATGTATTGAAATTGTGCATAATGCTTCTTAAATTTTAGGTAACTTGACTTGAATACTAATTTTCCAGGTCTTGACATGGTTCTCGAAAGTGGCGATGATTACATTAGTAATGAGTTGGATAAGCACAAGCAGCGGCTAAAAGAAATATCCAGCTCTTTGGACCAACAACATCAACTCTTGCGTTTGATTATCCAGGTACATCATTTTGTGTAAATTTGTCAGGTAACTGTGATTTTTCCGAGTTTTGAAAGACATTTTTTGTATTATTTGAAGTAGCGTCGTCCTGGCGAGGTCTCAGGAAGTCTACAGTCAGATTGTAAGGCTGCGCTGCGTTTAGTGGCTTCTTTTGTTTACAACGCCAAGATGGGCGTACAGGTGAGAGAGATTGAGGTTATCCTTGTAAAACACTTGTGTTTTTTGGATTAATTGTAACTTTATTTGAATAACTTTACAATAAGAGAGAGTGACTGGCAATTAGTTAGATATAGAGCTTAATTGAATCGATAAGTTAGGTATGAGAAGAGAATAAGAGAAAATGGGGTTGCAAAACAATAACTAACGTATTTATAAACAACAAAACAAGAGTTTGACGTTTGAGTGTTTGACGTGACCACAGACAAAATATATTATAGATGCTAAATTGATGACAATATTTCACTATGAAGTAGCATAGACATAAAGATTTAAAGTAAGAGGTGGCATAGACATAAAAAGTTAATGTAAAGGGCTGTACACATCTATATTAATACTGAGAAATGAAAAGTATGTAGAAATGAATGATTTTAAATATAAAATAGGACAATCACAACACAGAAGACAAGACATAATTAACTCTAACCCTTTTGTTCCCCATTAGTATACTAAAACGCTCAAAACACGCACCGCCTCTAAATTACTAACTACGGACCTAATCTACCGGTAGATATTCTATACTTTTAGGTAAAGCTATAATAAATTGTGTCGTCAAGTAAGCATGGGTTACTGTTATCCAAGAATGATAATGTATTTCATATTTGACTGTTTAGGATGAAATCGAAAAAAATATTCAAATCGATAAAATTCTTCAAGGCTGCTGTTAAAGATGTCAACAGTTTCGGAAGCGTTATTTAACAGAGCCATACCTCATGTCATGCTATTATTGAAGGTAATTAACGGGTTGATAGACTATTAAGGAAAGGGCGGGAACACCATTGCGAAATCAGAGTCGGCCGTAGGAGTGGCAGCTTGCCACACCAAACCGTATATGGAAAGGTGGATCAAATCCCAGCACTGGAAGGAATGGGGAAGGGCACCGTCAATGAGGAATACGAAGTACTCGCAAACGGACCAACCCCTAAGACTTCAATAAGAACAGAAATTCTCTGTTGGAACTACTACTAACTGAACACCGCCACCTCAAGACACGTTCAGCAGTGGCGGTCCGTGAGTTTTCAGTGAGCTAGAGTGCTAAGTATGAAAAAACATGACGTTGGTGTTGTTGTAGCTGAAAATGATTTTTATTTTTATTCTAAATTTGTATGAAGATTTTTAGTATTCTACGAAAATGTGGGTGTGCCGCATCCACATTTCAGTATATCTTCAGTATTCAGAAGATAGTACAATGGACACACGACCTGAGTGCTCAAGGGAAGTATGGTAAAATGAAATAACAAAATAAGTAAAGTACTTGTCTGTTTCAGAAAATGGAGATTAAAGCTGAAGCCGATGACGTGGATGAAGGAGTGTCCCCTAACTCCCTGCGCACAACGACGAGCGCCCGCAACAAGTGGAAAGTGCCGAGGATGCGCAAACCTCTCAAGAGCGCTAACTCCTTCTCAAAGTGAACAAGTGAACATGCGACAAAATATAGAGATTGAGGTGAAGGGGAGGAAATTTTTTTTTTCTCTAACCTTTAACAGGGAACATGATTTTAAACAACACTTTAGGGAACATCGGTCCTGGAGACCGGTATTTTGAAATATGTTTTAAAAAACACCTTTGTTAATCAAAGCATTTTATTTCGAGTTAGGGAATGCAATCTTGATCGAGATCGCAAATTCGAGATCACGCGAGATTAGAAATTACAATCTCGCGAGATCTCAGAATTTTCGGGATCTCGTTAAAAGAAAATATTATTTGAAAGAAAACAAAAACCTTTATTCTTTAATATTAGTTACTAAATAATTAACAGTTTTTTTATTAAAATAATCAAAAGAAAAAATATAGCTTAAGGGTAACGTGTGCGCCGCCCATTTCTGTACGTTTCATACAAATCTTAGATTTGAATTTGAGATCAAAATACCCAACCAAACTGAAAAATTATTTTTGTAATCAAAAGGTATATCAAATATCTAGTAAGGATGCGAGCTTCTTTATTTATTTTTGCTTTAAATTATAAGACTAAGGCCATTAAAAATTTTAGCGTTTCATGATTTTGGAGGCAACTTAGGCAATTATTTGCGAGTAAGAGATTAGAAAGTAATTACGGGTGATTTTGAAAGTAACTTCTTAAAAAACACAGTGTATTAAGGGTGCTATCTTCTAAACGGCATCTAATGTCCGTTGCAATGCACCCAGCTGCTAAAAAATGCCCTCTCCAACTCAATACTGGTTGGCAGCAGCGTGACTAAGCAATTATATGCAAACTGCAAAAATCTCCCTCTTGTTCCTCCACACTCAAATAGATCCATTTCTTTTTTTATGACTGACTCTAATTTATCTAAACTCGTGGATTCACGCGAAAAAGGACTTTTAGATACTCTCAGAGTCTGTTCAGCTACTTCTTTCTTGAAGTATCTCCATACCGGTAAACGACTGCTAAACTCAACATACAATTGATCTGGATTATTTTTAGACATTAAAAGGTATTAACAACGTAAGAATACAAAAATTATGTTTATGTAACTTACATAAACAATAAAAAATGCATAATTTAAGAAAAAGTAATGACCATAACTGCACAACTAAAACAAACAAATGTCTGCCTGCACGCACGCAAGTATCTCTTTCTCACTCACTCGACACAGTTTTATAGTATCGCTCGTCATCCGTTGCTAATATTCATAAATAGTCGGGATAGTTTTTTTCTTCGATCGACACTCCCGCCCAACCGTCAGTCAGTCAGCGCACCACTCGCGCCCTGAGTGGACGTATGTAGCGTCGCTGACTACTGCGGCCAAATCCCGTCGATCCCGAATGGGATCTTGTCATATTATGCTTCGGGATTGATCCTAAAAAATGTCACGAGATCCCGCGAGATCGGAATTGCATTCCCTATTTCGAGCCCATTTACATACAGTTGGTTTCTAATGCCCTAGAAACATCAAATAAGGTTAAGTGAATCAACACAACAAAAAAGTAAATCGGTGTATTAAGTCCATCAGAAAAAACATCGGTATATTAGACTGCTAAAATTTCAACCAACCAAAAAGAAACCACCGTTATGGGGAACTCCGGTCTGTGAGTTTGGTACAAAAAATTTTATTTAAAAAATAGAGCATTAAAAAACTTTAAAAAAAAAACCACATTCCGAGATGTCCAAGATATAAACCGCTTCGAACAGGGACTTACTATTTTGGGTTGGTGGAGCAAAGGACGTCGGTGTAGCAGCACAAAACAATAGCGGTATTTGAGACCAATGTTCTCTGTTAAGGGTTAAAATTAAATTATGGTTATAGTTCTGCTTGAATTATATTTGGCCATAGAATGTATACCTATCTGCAAATATTTTCAAACAAATGAAATATTTTTTATTCAAGCAGAATTTAAACATAATATAATCAATACGTAAGTTTTTAAATAAAATCACAAAATCAAAAAAAAAACTGTTTTTTAGGTATTTATTATTATTTTTTAAGTTATCACTGTGTAAGCGCCGGTATTTCAGTAATTTATGGCAATGATATCATTTGGCTTGTCTTGTCGGGATTCCTACCAGCCAGTGAGCAACTTGATAAACGTAATAGTAGGGGAGGAAATAACGCTAAATGGGTAGTTACTCGAGCGTTGTGGGGACCTATTGGATTGCAAAGATTAGATGCTAAAAAGAAAAAAAGTTTATGTGATGTATGCCCTTTCAGTGGTTGGGGGAGCGAGTATAAATGTTCAAAAATGTAAAAAAAAATCATCACAATGATTTACTCGAGCGCGTCAGATATTAATAGCGTATACGCCCTACGAGTTTCTGGTAACGGAGAGATATTAATCTGACGAGTTGAGTGGTGGGGGTGGCCGTATGAAGAGGTAGAAAATTGAAAAAAAATGGATTTATTCGAGCGTGTCAGATTAAGGTAATGTGAGTTAATTACATGCAGAAAAGTTTACATTTCAATAATCTGACGATTTGAACGTAACCTTAACTCATGGCAGATTTTTGAAAATGTAAAAAAAAATTGTGACCTTGACATACTCGAGCGCGTCAGATTTTTATACAGACGGTTCAGTTTGTTGTCCTTGTTGTGCCGGCCTATAATCTGACAATTATGTGTAGGGGTTTTCTTAATCTGACAGTTTTAATTTTTTTATTTTATTTTTTATTGCTGAATAGAATTACAATGAACAAAAAATAATATATACCTATTATAATGATAAAAAGAAAAATGCTTAATTAAACTTCTTAAAAATTTCACTTATTAAATTTCTTTACACAATGAATAAACCAAAGCGTTGTACACGAACGCGCGGCCTAAGGGCCTCCGGCTCTGCGACAACAAGCAAGCGCTTGTCAACGTACGACTCAACCATAGACATATGAATATTACTAGACCTGCCCTAAGTGATAAAAGCGGTCTGCCTATACATATTATATAAAGAGGAAAGATTTGATTGTTTGTTTGTTTGCATTGAATAGGCTCCGAAACTACTGAACCGATTTGAAAAATTCTTTCACTGTTAGGAAGCTACACTATCCCCGTGTGACAAGGGCTATATTATATTTTCAAAAAATTAGGTCTCCTTACTAAAACTCCAATAATGTTACCCAAGGTGTAAAAAAATTACCTAAAATATTCTTTACATCGCGTGCGCTGCGAAAATTATTGATGATAGAATTAAATATTGTACTACGACTTTGCAGAACACATCATTATTTACAAAAAGTGTCGCGACAGCATATGTCTTACTATTATAGTTATGCCACAATAAGTGTTATTTTATTTTTAAAATTTAATTAAAATTTCGCCGCTTGAGTCGTAGTAATTTTTCAAATCGGTTCAGTAGTTTTGGAGCCTACTCAATGCAAACAAACAAACAATAAAATCTCTCCTCTTTAAATATAGGCAGACCACTTTTATCACTTAGGGCAGGTCTAGTAATATTCCTATGTCTATGGACTCGACAGATGTAGGCAGTTCTCAGCGCCGTCAGCCGCTGTACGCTCCACACTCAGTGATGATTTTAGCTTCTTCGGCATGTTGAAATCGTCAGATTATATTATTTCTGTAATCCTTACATTATTTCCTTCAAAATAAAAATAAAATTAACCGCACTCGAGTAAATCCACGTGACGTTTTTTTTTTTGAAACTTTGTGACTCGCTAATTTTCTTACGTCACTTTCAAATCGTCAGATTATTGAAATGTAAACTTTTCTGCATGTAATTAACTCACAATACCTTAATCTGACACGCTCGAGTAACTACAGGGATCGATTTTTTTTACTAATCTGATCGGTTGCCCTAGCCGCACCCACCAATATTATTGGTTCATAAATGGTGGTAGTCCATAACAGGGTCGGGAGGTATCTCCCCTTAGTTAATCTGACGCGCTTGAGTAAATCCCAAAATCCCTGCTCCGCCTCCCCTACTATAAATATCTCTCATAGAGGGCAACTGAAATGCCGGCCCTAAGTAAACTGCTTCTGGCTTTATTAATAAATGTGTAGTATATAAGACTAGTAAGCATTGAAATGATTCAGATAGGAGGCACATACTTATATATAAACGTAGTTAAAATTATTGTCGTCCCAAGTCCCAATATTATTTTAAGTGGTCTCGATAAATAAAAAATCATTTTGATTTAGTAATTTTCTCGATGGTTTCTGGGAATGGAAATATTATTTTGCCGTTTAGTTTTTTTTCTAATTGTATCTGAATTTTAGCAAAATTATTTATAATTACCAGCTGTAGCGGTATGGCAAAACTTGATATGTCAATCTTGCCTAATTTTTCAGTAGAGGATTTTGAAAGTTTGAAAGGCCCCCTAAATTCTTGAAATTTTCTAAGTGAATTGTCAATGTTTTTTTCAACTTACTAAATTACATGTGCAATGAAATTTATTAATATCGTCTAACCGGTATTAGGTAATTGTTTAGTGAATACCTTTTTTTAATGATCCTCTTCAAAAAATCGGACATATCAAGTTTTGCCATACCGCTACAGACCTATAACATACATAAACTAAAAAAAAATCTACTAGAATAGACTTTCACAACCAAATTAGTTTTTGTTTCAATATCAAGTCATATATTACCTACCTCTTCAACTATGTCCAAATACAATCAGCAAAGTGAAAATCATTCAAATATTTTAAATTTCGAATAAGAACGATCTAATTCTAAAATTATATTGGTCAAATTGTTTTTATTGCTAAAATAAAGCAATATTTTTATAAGAAACCCACTCATTTTATTATAAACCTGGAACATCATTTCGAGATTTATTATTCTTTCGGGCAAAAAAATTTTTCACTCTTACCTGATGAATAATTTTTTAGGTTAAGTAGAGGTAAGTATAAACATGATTAATAAATTGTTGTATTGGATATATGTATTGCAATGTTCATTTTGTTAATTTTTGGTCTTTTTGTAACTAGGTAGTTCATTTGTAGCAAAAAAGATTTGTGTTGTATTCCTAGTCAAATTGTCACAATGTGTACACATAGTATTATTTTTTGGGCAAAAAAGTCAACCAATATGTACCTACAAATAATATTCTGAATACATGATAAAAATACAGAAAATCTGTTTTTTTTTTCCTTTTTGGTAAAACAACTAAATTCCTTTAGACCTACGGAAAAACATGTAAAATTACGGAAAATACCAGCATGAGATTTGAAGATGGGTGAATTTGTTTTAACCGTTTAACTCAGATTAAACTCCCACTGATATAGGCCATGAACTGCCACGGCTTCCTGCCATAATATGTCGAATATTTACGTAAACAGGATGTTAAGAGACTTATCAAAACCACCCAAACACAGTGATTTTGCAGGCCTTTCACACGATCCGATATGCAGAACACAATACATTGGTTTGTTACATGGGTTTCTGCAAGTCGGATAGTGCCAAGCCAAGGGAGAGGAGCAGTCAAAGTCCCGCTGATAGTTCACATTGTGGCATTAAGCTGTACGTCGACCGTGGAAGTGTGCGCTTCTAGCCTATACTCGAGCACAGTATTCAGCTGTTGAGAAAAACAGAACAATAGATGCCATTCTAGTGCTAGTTTCAGCTAAGTGTGGGGCAGTAAAGTTACTATATACCGACTCCTGTGAACTGAGCCTTCTCTCTAAGTATGACCAAAGATAATAAATTAAGATGCTGTCTGATTTTAAACTGATGGACTGAAATTTGTTGATTAAACAAACCACTAGGTTCAATTTTCATCCACTTCCTGAACTTCCGAAATAAGTGAATTTTTGCACATGTGGTAAAAATTATTACAACACGTACAATAACAAAAATTAACCAATATTAAAGTTTACTTTGCTTTATTAGTACATGATTAGCATGTTTTTTTGTCTTTTTAGACCCTTATTTTTTTTACCTGCCCACTCCCTGTGCCATCTCAACGACCCCTAATTTTCTGTTTCTTTTTAGTTATCGCTCACGTTGAGAACCTATGACGTACACTATGCACGCCTTCAAAATCGACTTAGGATGTGTTCAAAAACCAACTCGGCGTTTTAAAATCAAATGTTAATCAATTAAAATCAACGTTTTAAAATACATACACAAAAAAAATTTGAAAAAAAAAAAAAGCGGCAGTTGGCTGTGAACGGTACTGGTCAAACAACTGGCAAGTTTAGAAGAGAAAATGTGAATAAAAAGACCTTGATAGAATTGTTTATTTTCTATTTATTGGTAGAATAAATAATAATACTCTTCCTGTTGTATTCTAAGTTTAATAAATAACCATTATTTACATTTCTAATTTTATAATTTAGTATTAATTAAATATGTTGTCATCCATCATTCTTAAGAGGAAACAATAATTGTATTTACGTTTACTTTGGTAATAGTTAAACCTTGATAGATTAATTACATATACATAATGGTAGGAGCCCTGTCGGTTAGTTACACAGAGACTGGTATTAAATACATTATACCTAACTTATAAACACATAATCCCGTGCTGTAATTTGATAGAAATGAGAAGGGTATGAATGGCTTCTAGTGATGCAACATACCTTTATAAAAGGCATTTAGCCATGCATTTTGAATCAGTTCAAAAAGCAGGTAGTAACTCCTGAAATCTACAAAATCGCAGCACAACATACATTGGTCCGCCTGGCATACATTTTTCATTACGTAGAAGGTTAAAATAAATTATTATAACGAACAATTGGCAAAATAATATAGCTGTCAAACAGTTGTCTTAAAAAAATTAATGTTTCGTTGTCTTGAATATTATTATACAGCCAAGGATGACAACTACCAATTACTTTCATTTGGACTTAAGGGGAAAGAACATAAATATGTGCGCTGAAAGGTAATAGGCCGGATTTTTTACATTTAGTACATTTAATTCAACAAACCATTAATGTTATTATCGAGACTCTTTAGAATATTATTATACTTTAAATAGGTATTGAAAGTTAAATGTTAAATGGATGGTATTTTATCAGTTAAGTACATACTTAAAAGGGTATGTTGTGTCATTAGTGTCAGGATAGGAACCAGAACATTCATATAAAATATATTTCTATAAATTAACATCGCCCTGCAATCGTATGCTAATTATTGACACTACAGTAATTACCTCGCTAATTGAATGGCATATTGGTTTAACTCCTCTCTTCAGGAATAGAAAATATTATTACAATGTTTGTAACAAAGAATGGTTACAAAATGACAGATCCCACAATATTAAATATTGAGAACAGGTTTGAAAAAATTAAATAAGATTTTAATAAACAATGAACAGGCGGCATCCACGACTGTTAGTTATAGAGTTACATCTTATAGAGCTAAACCGTTTGACACATAATTTGCCACATACTCATATCTTAAGAACTTTTTCCACAAATAAAATTTTATTTCTGGACAAATACTCATTATTGACATTGACCGAATATAATCATTTAACGTCAGGTTCAATCTGGAGTAAGATGAGGTTGTTTTAGTTTACATTAGAGGTTAATCTACATATAAATAATCAAAGTTGATAATACACACACAACGATATAATATGTACCTTCAACCACTCCGTTTGTTGCTGCCTTAAATGATAAATATTTTCAAGAAAGAAACCGAAAGTCAAGCAAACAGTTAGTTTGACTTTAAAAGACAAGAGCTTTCAATCTCTCCAATTCTTTCACTCCGTTAAATTACTCAACATTATTTATTTCCACTACATTATTATAGGTAATATAAAATTGTCAATATAAAATATATATGATAGTTAAAACAGACGGGTGAGGAAATGGTAATCCTTTTTCTTAATATTGAATTATGTACAAGTTTGTGAAGGGCACATTTAATGCGACTTATGGGTATCATCCAAAAGAAGAATGCATGATCTATTTAGAAGCACACCACATGATACTCTGAACCTGGAGCCAGTCCTGCAGCATGCAGCTGTTCTTTAGTATTTCATATTATGTACATAATACATATTATGTAAATGTACTGTTATGAACATAATATGTTATACTCCAACAAACAATCACCTCTTATGGAAACTCCTGAAAGATTTTATTAAAATTCTGTGTTATTCACGATTTTCCATTATTCCAATACGATAACGCAAATAACTATGCTCACTAACACCGGCAACAAATAAGGAACTCCAGTTACTAACTTAAATATCAGTATTTTAAAAATACATATATAAATGTCTTTTCATAGTTAAAATGGTTTTAATTTTTCAAAGCCCGCCAAAACAATTGTAATCTGGCGGGGAAAGTGTGACATAATACATAACTCGGCTTTGTTGGTTAACAATAAAGCCATTCCATTAAAGAAATCAACAAATCCCAAAATAAAGTATTAAAAAAAACATTAGCACTTTTGAAATAATTTGTACAAAGCAATGGTGACCGTTTGCGAGTCCACGCAGCGCATCATTGTGCAATATTGCCTGCATTCTAAAAGCACGCGACCGACCGACTCCTGAAGGAGCAGTCTAAGTTCTGTCAAAACCCGCTGACTTATCACAGGGTTTTAAGTCTCTTACGGTTTTAATCGTTTTTAAATGACGATTTATTAATTCTATATAAATAATAAAACATATATTCAGAAACAGCATTTGTTAATTTACATGAATTATATTTTAAGTCCTAATATTTTCCGGAGTTCCTTATTTTCTCGTCCATGTAAACAACGGAATAGAATGATTTTAGATGTTTTCATAAAACTGGTGATACTTAGCATAAGTACTGAATTATTAAATATCCTTTTACCAAATATAATTGAAGCGAAATCAAAAAAAACATTCAGAGTACGGATTTTACAAAAATCAACGCCAATGTATTACGTTTACCAAAAAAAATAATTTAATTCATAGAAATTATGAATCTTCAGAAGGATTGATTAGTCTATGCAATCACAAAGTGTTAATATGTGATATTATATTTAAAACATCTACACCACTTCTGCATATGAAAGAAATTTCTTTACTGAAATTTCTTAATTTCTGACGTAAAGATAAATGTTAAGTTTTGATATCATGAGTACGGCCATCAGACATTAAATTGCCATTTCTATAAGTGGAGAGAGTACCTACCATTCAAAACAATAATAATATATATTACATAATACAAATCAATACTAAAACAATAGGCTAGGCCAAGGGTTTAACAAAGATTGAATCTTAATTCTTATAATAAAAACAACACAAAAAACATTGCAACTCACACTTTTATAATAATTTAATGAAAAACATTCTTTCACAAATATTTTTACAGCACTTGTGAATTTGTAAAATAATTCACGATCTATATATATGTTATCTTCTACTTTCTTTGCAAATCAAGAACTAAGGTACCTACTAAAGGTACTCTACGTCAAAGGTAAATAGAATTTACAAATACTTTTACTCATAATAATAAAAAGGTTAAATTTATTGGCACAAGAATCAATTAGCTGGCACAATATAAGGTTCAGCATAAGAGATTCTTGGGCGGTTCCTCCTGCAGTCACAAAGATTGGAACAACAATTTAAAATGTCATTACCGGATTAACAAATTTCATATGTTTTGATATGTCACAAAACCATCAAAAATTAAATAGAGAGCTCAAAAGGTCAAATGAATATAATTTTGCAGTTAATGATTTACAAATTTTACTGTTTATAGAGTGCCAGGTATGCCCATTATTCTATATTATTTAACGGGAATGCGTTTAAAAAGATAACGGCAGGGACACCAGTATAATTTTAGGTAGCTTTTAATAAAATATATTAACCATCTCTCATTATTTCTGGATCTACTCGAGAAAATAATGCAAGAGGTGACATTTCATTATTATGTACATACTATAAACTACTTACACAACAAAGTTCACAAAAATTCATAATGTCAAATTACACAAAAGGAGTCTAGAGCTTGAAAGGTTCTTATGGAATAACAAAACAAGGAAACAATACAACGCCGATTATCTGGCAGAAATGGAAAGAGGACCAGTTGTTTAACTGGATGAATTTTTCTATTTTTCCTGTCGAGGTGAACTTCAATTGATTTGACCATAAAGAAATGATCCTGAGAAAATTCCAAATCTTAAAAGTACGACTTTTCCTCTTACGCTGCTCATCGATGAATAACACAAAATCAGACATAAGTCCAATACCGCGGAAGAGCCATTTGTAAAAATGTTCAGGTGGGTCAAAAACTATCTACGGATACCTCTACATGTGCTCTTGCTTGATTAAGTATTGGGGATGGCAATATTGACTTTAACCACTTCGATCTATCGCAAATATGCACTTTTTAAGTCTTAAACGAAATGTCAGATTCACAAAAATTTTGTGTTATTTCCGCTTCACAATAAGTTCTATAAATGAAACATTTCTGAAAGTAGCCGAATACTAAAAACTGTTTTTGAAAGGTTACGAAATAAGCATTCAAATTGTTTTATTACTAATAAATATTAACATTTTTAAATATTAAAATTTAGAATGCAAACAGAAAAAATGTAAAAATGACTCACGTGATGTTTTTATGTGAAAACGGTATTTTTATGTCAAATAACGGATTTTGTAAAAAAAACAATACTTATTCTATTGTATAAATGTATAATAAACAATTTAGCCACCTCACTTTTTTATCATTTCATAAAAGAATATTTAATAAAAATTAAAAATGTTAGCGGCCCGTAGGCAATTTCGCGGGTAAAATATGTATCAACCGTGTATCCGACAGAATAGGTCTTTTTATGTATTTCTATGGACAACTTTCTTTAATAGTGATGGTAGCTTGATTTATTACTGAGCTTCTACTTTTTGTTTTAGGTATGTCACTAGAACAATAACGGAGTTATAATGATTTCTGTGGAAACATACGCGTTGACGTGAAAACACGCTTATTGTACTTGACTGCTATTGTCATATTAACGTGTATATCTGCTTATGTTGCTGAGTGACTAATTGAGTACAAGCAGTCTAATAGCCAATTTAAAAATTTGGAAATATTAAACAATGCAGCTGGTGCTGTTCAACTGAAAGCGCCAAAAGAAATTGTAAAGTATTGGTTCATTTGAACTTACACAGACGTAATTGTATTATCTATTTATGTTCTATTTGAAATTTTATATACAGTGGGTTGCCAAATTAATAGGGACATTGCCTATAATTTGTGATTTTTATGTTTACATTAACTCTACTTCTAAATAACTTAGATATGATGGCCAATTATTTTTTGCCGAATTTCCGCAACATGAACCCCATTGAAAACCTGCGGGAGCTCATGAAGAGGGAGATTGCCAAGGAGGTGATCACAACCAACCAGCAGCTTATTGAAACCCACATCCGGTTGTGGCATCACCTTCCTAAGTGCAAAACTGTACACTGAGAGTATGTGGCTAAAGGCGATATTGCGAAATATTAACTTTCTGTACAATAATGTTTTAAAATAATTTAAGAAAAAAAAAACTAGTGCAGTTCACATGCGGTAGAAGTAAAACCTTCAGAAAACTAAACTTCGAGAGAATGAGACGAATGCAGAGTATCAGCAGTAGGATACACAATCTCAACCGATAGGAGCCTTGAAAAGTGAACTCATAATCAAAGTGACCAATCCACATGGACCATTGTACACAACACCTCAGTTAGGGAAACAGTGAAATTAATAATTAATAATATTTAAAAAGAATACCAAAATGTTCAAAAAAAATCACCGGAGAATGTTACCACATGTAAACCTTTTATTGCTTTTTACTACGATTATGTTTTGTCTTCCGGCGGATTTATTAAAATGTTGTTTTATTTGCATAAAAGACAGGTCGACGCTTCGTAGGTAAGGTTTCATTCCATCTCATTCTCTCGCAGGCTAAATCTTGTAGATGTATGTGTTTGTCTCTTTTTAGTGTCGCTATTTTTCATTTCATCGAGTTTCAAATTACAACGATGCTAAAGAAGTTTTCATTTAAAAAATAAATGCAGATTGAACAAATGAATCGTTGAGTTCCAATATCCTCCCTAATGAATTTTGGTCAAAAAATAGGTGTGAATGCCATCTGATGTAGTTTCTCACAAGGAATGCAATGCTGTTGTTATTATTTCCAAAAATCTTCTACTTTCTTTAAAAATCGTGTTTAAATATGGGTCTATAATAATTAAAACACGTTTTAAAAAAATATATTAAACATTTAAATACAAAATAACAATTGAATCCAGTTCGTACAAGATCGTAGTAACGTGTAAAAAAATTAAATAACTAGAATCATGAAAACTCGTCAGCCTACCGTGCTGTTCTTGATTTACTACACTAAACGTTTTTCTTGATTTACTCGAAAGTTATAAAATCAATTAGGGAGGGTTTTGGAACTCAAGGATTCAAATACAGTGTTCATTAACCAAATTAAATGTTCTTTTTTAAATTAACTAACTAACTAACCATCACGCCGATTTCCGGCAGAGGTAGGCAGAGGGATGGACCGCCAAACAACTCGGTCTTTGCACACACTCTTTGCCTCACTCAGATTCATACATCGTCTCATTTATACTTTTCTATTATTCTAACTTTTGGCATGACCGGACTCAAGTATCCGATTCACTTGATTGTGCCATGTCTTCCTCGGGCGTCCCCGACTTTTTCTACCAATCACATTTGCGTCGTATATATTCTTCTTACAATACTTTCTTCGTTCATTCGCTCTATATGCCCAAACCATATTTAATAAAAATAAAAACTGTTCTTAAAATCACAAATATCTTGGCTTTATGAAAACAAAAGTGAGAAAAACACATTTTTCATAAGTGTCCGTATTAATTTGGCAACCGACCGTGTAAGTATTAGTAAACTTACATACAATTTTTAATAGAATTGTGGGTTTTTTTATTTCATAAACTCATCTATGCACAGTATTATAAAGAGAGGGCCTTTTTGCAGACCAAAAAAATCTGAATAATTATAAATTGACACTAACATTTGCATCTTAAATAACAGTTTCAGTTAATGTGTTAACCCCTCAGGCTAATTTGTTCGGTTTTCAGAACAACTCATATAGGTCTCGTAGAAATCGTTGTCGCCTTATTACCATGGTTAGAAATACGATCTAAACCGTGTTAGAAAGAGAAAACACGAAGATTTATATTCAAATTTAAAAGTTAACCACAAAATAGTTAAAATGTTCACTTTGGGAATTTTTCATTCATTATTTTTACATATTAAAAAAATGAGTTGACAATAATGTTTATAAAACATTTGCCTCATAAACTATGTTTTTTATTCATTATCACTAATTTTAGTTAGAAAAAACTAACAATTTTTAAAACTATTTTATGTTTGCACTAAAAAAAATTTTAAATTATTTTTATTTCAAATTATAAAATTTTAAAGCATATTTCATCACCGTTCAAAAACAGTTTTTAGTTTTTGGACGCAGTCAGAAATATTCCTTTTTTTTATTTTATTTTTTTTTATTAGTGACTATTTAGTTACAGGTTTGATGACAATTACAAGATATGATGATATATATAAATATTTAATTCGTTTGTTCTTAGTCCTCCTCACTAGGTGGTCCTGTGCTGAGGCGGACTGGTAGATTTCTTTGATTTTCCGTTATTTAGTTTCTATGATGTTTTTAATACATTCTCTAGTATGTCTGCATTAATTTATTTCACCCATGTTTTGATTTTTTCCTTAAACTTATTTATCTTTTCTATCTTTTTCAGACTTGGAGGAAGGATGTTGTAAAGTTTAGTTGCAAGATATATGTGGTTTCTTTGGCCAAAACTTGTCTTGAATTTTGGAACATCTCGTATATCCTTTTTTGAGGCTCTTGTGTCATGTATCCGAGTTTCATTAGGAGATTTTCTGTTTTTAAAATCATGTATAAGAATATTCTTGGCATATATTTGTTTTAAATTAAGAACGTCAAAACACTTAAAAATATCTTTTGAGGGGGTTCTGATGGGTAATTTTAGTATGGTTTTTATAATGCTCTTCTGAGCAATATCTAAGTGGTTAATATGATTGGCTGTAGCAGATCCCCATACTAGAATTCCGTAATCAAGACGGGAATGACATAAGGCATAAAATACTTTTTTTATGTCTTTCCTAGGTAGAATGTTTCTTAAGTTTTTGAAGAAATATACAAGTCTCGTGAGCTTTTTAGTGATTCCATTTATGTGTATGTCCCATCTAAGGTTTTCGTCTATTTCCACTCCTAGATATTTAATACTTTTTGCCTTTGTTATAATAGGGCAAGAGCAATGTGACTTATTGTTTTGACACTCGTGCAATTTGAGAGTGTATTCTTTACCCGGTTGACCTCTTGAGTTTATTGAAAAGGCTAGATAATTAGTTTTAATTACATTGAGCGTAAGAGAGTTCATCCGAAGCCAATTTTGAAGTACAGTTAGTCCATGTTCAGCCTCTTTATAAGTGTCCATCCAGTCCTTTTGGTGGAATAACATAACAGTATCATCGGCAAAACTAATTATGTTTCCATTGATGGGAAGTTTAGTAATTTCATTTATGTAGATGAGAAATAAGATTGGTCCCAAGACACTTCCTTGAGGGACGCCGTAGTTTATTGGAAGAGGATTGCTTTTTTGTTGGCCTATTTGTACTTGTTGTGTTCGTCCTGTCAAGTACGTCATCAGTAAATTTAGTGGAGTGCCAGATATGCCAATTTTTTTAAGTTTTGTGAGAAGAATTTTATGGTCTATTGTGTCAAAGGCTTTCTTTAGGTCTATAAAAACAGCCAGACATTTTTTTCCATCGTCTAAACTTTTTATGACTATTCTTGTAAAATGTTCAATGGCGTTCACGGTACTCAAACTTTCCCGAAATCCATATTGTGTCGGGGAAATTTTTTTATTAAATTCCAGAAAGTGAACGATTTGGCTTTTCAAAATTTTTTCTAGGATTTTTGAGAAAGTGCTTAGGATACTTATAGGGCGATAATTATTTATATAATTTTTGCTTCCATTTTTATAAATTGGTAAAACTGTAGCATTTTTTAGACAAGAAGGAAAAATCCCCTTTGATATAGAGAGATTTATAAGGTATGTCAGGGGGAGGATCAACTCATCTTGGAGATGTTTTATAGTTTTGATTTATTTATTTTGAGTCTATTGCAAAGTGGAAAATATTTTGACCTTCCGACAAAATAGGCCCGAGGCCTGAGGGGTTAAATTACATTTAGATGATATACTGCAAAAATTATATAACTATAAATAATGATCAATTTTACAGGAGAATGATTTAAAGATTTTGGTCTTAAAACTACTAAATTTAAAAAAAAAAATGAAAATCATTTTCACATAATTGAACATATTTGTCAAAATAAAACAAACAATATATTTTAAATTACTGAATAAGAAAAAATCATACACATTAAAACCAAAATACTTAACTTCAATCAGCTTCAAAAATTAAACATTTTTAGCAGACATGTGAACTCAATTATACAAAAACCCATTTTTCGATTTTTTCAGTTATTCAGTTTTTGCAGTATGGTGACGGTACTCATATTTTAGAAAATCTTTTAAAAAATTTAATGTTATTTTTGGAAAAGCATGCACTACATATTATGTATCACTATTTTGGTGTTCTACTTATATTACACATATATTATTATACTTGTTAGATTCATATTGAAATGATGTTCTTCATCTATGAGCAGGACAGGAGTTCAAAGATACACTTAAGAGACAAAGAGTTTGTGAAAGATTACAAGAAGCAATGTTAGCTCGAACTTATTTGCTTGTATTTCACTTTTTTTATCTCCCTTAATACTTTTCATCAATCACCTTAAATTATGTACACAATGAGGTGTTATGGTTATTCATGATAGTATTTTCTGGATTTAACATTATACAGACCCTCCTGGTTTTAGTTCAGATAATTGAAGTTAATAAACAATAATAAAACATTTTGGGAAAGATCTCGTCAAGAGCTTTTTAACTGTTTTAGAATAAATAAATGTTTTTTTTTTTGCCATAAGAAGAAATTCGCTCGCGGAGTCTTTAATCTCAGTACAACTTAAATATTTAATGAAGAGACCTGCAATTGGGGCCACTAATAATAATTCTGAAAGAGTTGGCTATCAGAGATTTTGTACTAGTGAGAATTTAAGCTACAGTGCCTTCTTTGTTAATAAAGTTCTACCAATAAATTTTTACCATAAAAAAAATATTGCACTAAATTATGTTATCTTTGGAATGTGCGAAAGGATTATGCAAGAGCAGTATGGAGTGACATAAAAAATGGAATGCTATTTTCAGGAAGACGTACATTAGCCTATTACGGGACACAGTCTTTACCCTTCCTACTCCTTTGATTCCCGACTCGTCTCGTGTTAATGCCATTTCTACGATTGCGTATATGTGTTATACGAGGCTCTAAGTCCGGGTAACTCCTTACTTATGGCTTTTTTAGCTTTTTGTTAGTGAGTTTTAATTTATGAAGGACATCACAATAACATCCCCTTCCGGAAGGTAAATTTTAAATGAATATACCATTTTGTAAAGCATGCAGAGACAAAGACATGGAGCATCTAAACCAATTAAAAAATATTATTAACATAGATAAATGAAAATAAATTGAACCGTAATAAGAAAACAACCTGTTTAAATGATAAAAATACTCTCTTGGTTTTGAAGGAGGAAGTCCGTGAAGCTATTGATGGAAGCAATGGTTGAGAGGTACATTTGTCCAGTGACAGGCCAAATAAGGTTCGGGCCAAACACCACGGCCAAGTTGCTGCTGGTCATCTTGTTCAGATCACACCTATCCATGACCTGGGAACATAACAAGTATTGATTTAATTCAAGTAATGTTGACAGATGCCATGCCTGTATGTCTTTCGTTAATCATTCAAGTAAATGAAAAATATCCTTCTTTTAAGTTGGAGATGACAGAATAAATAGAATAAGTTTACTTCTTTCGGGGCTACTTCTATATTCAAAACTACAAGGCATTTATTTTACAGGGAAAAGCAAGTATCCGATACTCAACAACTCAAGCATCTTGGCGACTACCTCTTCATGAAGATTCGAGGCCATTACCGACATTTTGTAAACTCGTCGACGACGCCTGACTCCCGTTGTCAGTCGGGCGAGGTTGGCGCCACTCACGTCATTGAGACTTTAAATATGACGTCACTTGTGTCAGACATTTTGTAATAATGAATGTACTTTAGATCTATGCTAGGACCAAAAAAGTCAAAAAAGATTGACAGGATATAAAAATGACAACAGCAACATTTGGTTGAGAGTCAGGTTATGAAAACATTCTAGATTTCACATTTCGAGAAATCGACAATGATTGGTGGTGAAGCGGGTCTCGTGATTTCGTGACAACATCAAATTGTTTGTGACTTGAGTAAACAACATGAGTATCGGATACTTGAGAATCCTTATAGAAAACAGCATACCAATCTTATTCAAATACTTTGAACTTCTTTTACTAATTCTTCAAATAAAAATCGATCATCTATCAAAGTTTGGGGAAAAATTACAAATAGTTAGTTACCTTCCACAGGAACTGCATTACATACTTCAGCAGCTTATAGTTATCAATGTGTAACTTCTCTAGGATAAGTATCTTGACCTTCCTGGGCTTATCTTCCTTAGTCCAGGCTGCAAAAATATATTTATGCCTTTAAAGTTTTACAGCATAGTTAATATGATCAATCAATCAACCTTTTTGAGGTTGGTAGCTTTTTTGAGGTGAGGTAGGTGGTAATAACATTTTTTTATTTTTTTTATTCTTCAAGACCAACAGTTTTAATGAAACAGTTTAATGGTCAAGGTCTTGAATAACACAAAAAGCAACGACACAACACTTCAAGATTAGTCGATCCCCATGAAAAACCCCCTCAAAAAGGTTCTTGTGGTTTGTTCTACACATTATAAATGCAGTGAAAGATTTAAATTACAGAAAAAAGATCTCCATTAAATTCTAAAACTAGGATAGCACAATGGGTCCTTCTGGTATTGCCGCAAGTAGGGAAAGACTTGAAAATTGAATGTTAAGTTAAGAGTTCCCATCCTTTTTGACATTTGTAGCTATTTTTCATCAAAATCTTCATGTTGCTTTTTTTATTGAATGAGTAAAGTCAAGCACAATACAAAAGGTTCCCTTAAGCTTTGTCCTTTGCGCGGGAAAACGTCAGACTTTTGACAGTCCAACACAACAATCAAGGTCATAATTTTTGCCAACACTCAAGGCCATAACTTTACACCAACATCGTTTGGGGTGAAGTTCGCGCGGTCCACACAATTTGACAAGTGGTCTGAGGTACGGACGTGTCCATGGCACGCACACTTGACGTTTATATCAATATTAAAATGCGTTCTGATGACAAAAGAGATGCATCAGGGAGAAAACACAGATATTTTAATAGATATTTATTTATCAGGAAAGATTTCCGACTAATACGCACGACCTAAAGTTACTATTTATTAAGAATTTAGAGTGAATACGTTTTGTTGCTACGTAAATAATTACGTAGCATCAAAAATAGAATATCGATTTACAATGGTCAATTTCTCCCGTGTCTCTGAAACCGATTAATAAATTAATAGACTTTATTTACAAGTGAGTTCACGAAAGAAATAATCATCCATTACGACAGTGTGTTTATTTACAACTTAAAATCATAATTATTAGGTCCGCGTACCAAAAAATTTGACGTTTATCGTTTGCATAAATGTTAAAATGCGTTCGATGTAGAAAAGATGCTACCTGCATCAGGAAGAAAACACAGATCAGGGTTTATCAGGAAAGATTTCCGACTAATATCGATTATTGCACCAATGACATTATATAATAACGTCATTTTATTGCACGACCTAATTTAGAACTATAGAATCTAAATTCTATTATCTATCTAAAATCTAATTCTACTCTAAAGTACGTAAATATTTACGTCAACAACAGAATAATTATAAATATTTGATATTATATTATCAAATATTTCTATTATTATATTTAGGTATAATAATATTTTAAACTCGTGATTATGTTCGCTCATACATAGCACATAACCACAAAAATCCGTTCCGATTTTTCTACATACACGGACCGCACCGCGCGACTTCTGTCAAAAAATGAATTCTCCCCCCCCGCTGGACCCCGCTTGCCTTCCCGCTTCACCCGGGATGAGATGTTTAAGTTTTGTTTTCCGCCGAACACGGGAAGCACAAACACTGCGGCCTTGATTGTTGGCAAAAATTGTGACCTTGATTGTTGTATAGGACTGTCAAGCAAAATTCTGGCGTTTGCCGGCGCAATGGACCCCGCATTACTTTAACCATTAAACCTTTTCATGAACAGATAATCTAGCAAAACCAATTTGTCCTCCAACCAAGATATTATTTCTAAAGAAAAATATTTATATTATCATTATTTTTAAATTTCACAATCTTATTTAGGATTACACAATTTTTGTTTTGTGATTAATCGGTTAGAAACCCTTGGGTTAAGTCAATGTCCAACTCCTGCTTCCCAAAATATGGTATTTTTCTAGAGTATTGGAAATATTTTCACTATTATATTGCTCAACACCATTATTATTAATTCACATATTATCATAGAAACTGATCCTTGCCGTTAAATGAAAAGTAGCCTAAAATTAATACTAACATATACTTTGTACAAGAATTTTTTGTTGTTATTGGAATCTATTTTTTTGTATGAAAAAAATGTTTTTATTCTGTATTTAAAAGTACCTATTTAAGAATGTAAAGATATTTTTTTTCTATTTATATATATATTCAATAATATTACATCATTTATACACAAGTTATTCTGTGTAATTAATATTACGCTTAACAATATAATATATATATATACATACAGGGTGTTAAGGGACGTACTTGACTTACTTTTACCAGTTATTCCTGACATTATTTAGAGTAAAAAATGCAAATAAAAATTTTGTCTCCGGTGACATTTTTGATGTTTTTTTTTAATTTTTTTCTACAAAAGCATAAAAAAATGGTAGGTGTTGGACAGTTGGAGGCGGGGTAAGGGCTTGGTGGGCTACTCGGCTGAGTGACCAGTGACGACATGCGGAAGAAATTTTATTTTGTTTGAATTGAAGAAAAAAAAATTGAAAAAAAAAAAGTTTAAAAAAGTCACCGGAGACAAAAATTTAATTTACATTTTTTACTCCAAATGATGTCAGGAATCACTGGTTAAAGTAAATCAAGTACGTCCCTTAACACCCTGTATATAATGTAATTATGTTTCGCCTTCTGAAGGCATTACCAAAATGTGGTTACGAAACTCACAGACAGATATTTATATTTTTTCTAGATAGGTACTTACGATGAAAAACTTATTGCTTTTATTTTTATTATCTCTGCCCTTATTGATTTCCAAGTAAAATGGAGATATTAATTGTTATTATTATAGTAGGGGAGGAATTAACGCTAAATGGGTAGTTACTCGAGCGTTGTGGGGACCTATTGGATTGCAAAGATTAGATGCTAAAAAGAAAAAAAGTTGATGTGATGTTTGCCATTTCAGTGGTGGGGGGAGCGAGTATAAATTATCAAAAATGTAAAAAAAAATCGTCACATTGACTTACTCGAGCGCGTCAGATATTAATAGCGTATACGCCCTACGTGTTTCTGGTAACGGAAAGATATTAATCTGACGACTTCAGTGGTGGGGGTGGCCGTATGAAGAGGTAGAAAATTGAAAAAAAATGGATTTATTCGAGCGTGTCAGATTATGGTAATGTGCGTTAATTACATGCAGAAAAGCTTACATTTCAATAATCTGACGATTTGGACGTAACCTAAACTCGTGGCTGTTTGTTGAAAATGTAAAAAAAAATCGTGACCTTGACTTACTCGAGCGCGTCAGATTTTTATACAGACGGTTCAGCTTGATGTCCTTGTTGTGCTGACCTATAATCTGACAATTATGTGGAGGGGTTTTCTTAATCTGACAGTTTTAAGTTTATTTTTTATTACTGAATAGAATTACAATGAACAAAAAAGAATGTATACCCATTATAACGATCAAAATAAAATTGCTTAATTAAACTTCTTAAAAATTTCACTTATTAAATTTCTTTACACAATAAATAAACTAAAGCGTTGTACACGAACGCGCGGCCTAAGGGCCTCCGGCTCTGCGACAGAATATAAATAGCAAGCGCCCGTCAACGTACTACTCGACCATAGACATTCATATTAATAGACCTGCTAAAATTATCAAATAAAATTATTTGGTAATTATTATCTAATATTATTATATGATTATATCAAATAAAATTTATTATCAAATTAAATTTATTTTTCGGTATGCGAGTCACGATCCTTACCGCTGGACTACGCTGGCCGGTATCTGCGGACCCTGTACAGTACGCCCAGTTTCTGAGAGGCTAACTTAACATTGATGGAGCCCCCTACCTGAGCTGGTTACTTTTAAGAGTTACACCAAGCATATCAACGGAGGGTTTGTGCGGAAGATTGCTTCCTTAGTTAGGTACTCGAAGAATTAGATAAGCAAACGTGTATTTGTTCTTATTTCAAAATTAGATGTAAAATGTGTAAGGTGAATGAATGTCTGTTGTTTTAGAATTAGATTTTATCCCTATTTAGCCAGTCTAGTTTGTAGTTTCAGGCCGCCGCGCAGAAAAATCTCACAGTGAACTGCCCTGTAACCGATATCTCACTTTCGATCTTTACCTTTCTGCGCGGTGGCCAGAAGTGGCGCACTCCAAGTGCCCGTGTGGGGATTCATAACTGCGCTGCCTCACCAGGGTATGTTGCTTCCAGATTTCTGGACACGTAATAAATCCGTTACTGAACTACCTTGCGCGACTGATGTCTCAGCATATGCCCACCCTAAGCGTTTTGCCGCACGTTCGTGTTCGTAGATTTGAAACGCTTTGGTTTATTCGTTATGTAAAGAAGATTAATAAGTGAAATACAGCGAGTTTAATTTGTACTAAGACAATGAGTGAAAATAGCGTGTGCGTAATTTGTGGACAAGAAACATTTGAAAAAATTATAAAATTAACGCAGGAATCATTAGAAAAATGCATAGCGGTTTTGAAGTATCGTCGAGCCAAACCGGCTCACCGAAAATCACGCAGCAGTTATACTGAGACAGAAATTTCAAATGAAACATCTTTAAATGACGGCTATCACGTGCAGTGTTATAAGCTATTTACAGCGATAAAAATACCGTCTGATTTTCGAAAGCAACAGGGAAGTGCAGCGGAATGTGAGAATGCACCGGGAGTTTCTGGTGAAAATCGTGCTGAGAATGCACTGGAAGTTTCTGGAAAAAAAATAGAATTGTCTATTTCTGTTACTTCCACGACAACTCAGGTTGCTGGAATAACAACAGACGAGTAAGTGCTAATATCACTGATTATATATTATATATTATGTATCATATTTCATACTCTTTTTTTATATAAATTGTATTAATTGGGAAGATTGAAATTATATTTCTGGAATAAATAATTACATAATGTAATCATGAGTAGGCGGCTGGAGGAGGCAAAACGTAAAATTAAAACGTAAAATTAAACAGCTGAATTTGCAAAAGATTTAAGAAATATAAAGTTTAAAGAAGCTCTTGTTAAATTTTTGATCGCTCATTGGGCTGAGCAAGAGATAGCTTCGATTATCGGTGACAAAACAATATATCTGATTCACGATTTGTGTTATGTATATGCTGTTATCGATAATAAAGTAACGCGAAACATCGATCATGAACTGTCGTGTCCTGATCATGAAGAAGCGGATACCAAAACTGTATTTTTTGCTTGTCAAATAAAAGAAGATTCTACAGTTACCATCAGAACCTCGGATACGGATATTATTGTGATCATGTTGGCCAATATAGAACATCTTCAAGCATCGGTGAAGATCTGGTTTGATCTTGGAGTAGGCAATACACGCCGATATATCGATATAACCGCTCTTTTTAAGAAGCTAGGTCTACTCTTTTCACAAGCGCTACCAGCTCTGCATGCGCTAACAGGATGTGATTACAATCCAGCTTTTTACAGACGAGGCAAAAAAAAGCTTTTCGATATTTTAATGGCATCTGTACTTTTTCAACAAGCATTTGCAAATTTGGGATCCGAAGCTTACAGTGTTGATGAATTATTTATCACTATGGAATCTTTTATCTGCCATTTGTATGGTTTAAAAAAATTGGCTGATGTCAACCGAGCTAGGATAGAAATCTTTAATAAAACATATCAGGTATCAGATACATCACAGCCTTTCTCATTAAAAGTTCGCAATTACGATGCTTGTAATTTACCACCTTGCCAATCGGAGCTACGGCAGCATTTATTACGAACGCAATACATCGCACACTTGTGGAGGAATGCCCACTGTCGAGTCGTCACTGAGATGCCAGCAACAGATTTCGGGTGGAAAAATGTGGATGGAAAGTTGAAGATGACTTGGTTCGTTGGCAACCAACTACCAGACGCATATCAAGATATTGTCACGACACCTGACACTCTAGGGGATACTCCAGATTCAGGTATGTTTTATTTTTAATGTAATAATAATATCATGAAATAAATAAACGTTGTTAAGTTTCATAACCATTTTTTGATTACAGATACGCAAGACGTTGATGAAGGTGATCAAATCGATTCGAATTTGCAGTACGAAGACGATTCCACTGATGATGACGACGATTAAAACTCATTCTCAATCTTTTTTTTCACTAAGAGATTTTCTTTTTATCATTATACCTATATTATTTTTTGTTCATTGTAATTCTATTCAATAATAAAAACAAATATATGTATATTTTTGAACAAATTAATTTTCTTCGGCAAAGGGCAGGTCTATTAATATTCATATGTCTATGGACTCAACAGTTAGTGGGCAGTTCTCAGCGCCGTCAGCTACTGTACGATCCACATTCAATGATGATTTTAGCTTCTTCGACATGTTGAAATCGTCAGATTATACTATTTCCGTGATCCTTACATTATTTCCTTCAAAATAAAAGAAAAATGAACCGCGCTCGAGTAAATCCACGTGACGTTTTTTTTTTGCAACTTTGTGACTCGCTAATTTTCTTACGTCACGTTCAAATCGTCAGATTATTGAAATGTAAACTTTTCTGTATGTAATTAACTCACAATACCTTAATCTGACACGCTCGAGTAACTACAGGGATCGATTTTTTTTTACTAATCTGATCGGTACTCCTAGCCGTACCCACCAATATTATGGGTTCATATATGGTGGTAGTCCATAACAGGGTCGGGAGGTATCTCCCCTTAGTTAATCTGACGCGCTTGAGTAAATCCCAAAATCCCTGCTTCGCCTCCCGTACTATTATTACCCTTTTAAAGTTTCCCCAATTATACTAAAATTTGACTAAATGTCATTAAGTGAGTTATTCCCAAATTATGACTCATGGGTTTCTTTTTGCAGCATAATTAAGTATTTTTTATGGTCTCTAATATTTGAACTTGAACTTGAAAACACACCATGCTAAGCATCAAAATGTTAAACTTAGCCACAAAACAATTAAAATGTAGGTACACCTTTATGAAACCAAAGTATGCGACCGCAATATGAAAAAAGATTTATGAAAGTTTGTTAATTTTTTATTAATTATTTATATATGAAATGACAAAAAGTAAGGTGATGATAACGTTTGTAATACATTTGTCTAATAAAATATGTATATGTTTTTTTTTTTTCATTACCAGTAATTTTTGTTAGAAAAAACGTAATGTGAAAAATAAAATTTTTATACATATTTAAAAATATGCTTTTATTGGTTATTTTATCACCTTTCTAAAACAGTTTTTAGTTTTGGGATCTGTTCACAAATATTCCATTTATTTTTATTTTATTATAAAGCGGAAATATTCTGACCTACTGACAGAATGTGGTTGAGGCCTGAGAGGTTAATAATAATAAATAAATAATAATCAAACGCTTATAGCTGGAGTTTGACAAAATAGGCCACTTGCATGGATTTCATAATGACGTGGAAAAAATTGTGTGGACAGATTTTTCTGAGATTCCGAAAATGTTACTACATTTTTTTAGAAATGTATGGTTTTTTTTTAATTAAAATCTCCCGTCTCCGAAATATTCAATTAATTTTGTAAAATTCCACACTATTTTTTATTTTTTTATATGGCAACACTTTGATTTCCGGAGAATTTTTCAATTTGTTCACTAGATTTATTGTTTGTTACCTTGAGAACTTATGTTTGTTTTGATGTTTTGACAGATGGTATTAAAGATGGCGGTGTATAAATTGAACCTCGTATAGATGCTTAGGAGAATAATGGTAAAAGTGCTTATTTTAACAAAATCAAATTTTATAACATATTTTGTAATTTACAAGTACAAGTTTATTACATTGGATTAAGTCATATGTTGACTTTGAACATTTTAATGATTAATGATCAATAAGATGGATCAAGGAAGCAAATATTTAGGAGACGTAATATTTTTGTAATGCCTCGTTATTCTCCTGTGCCATTCATGTGGAATGCATTGTTTTTTTTTAAATGATTTTTGGCTACATATATAATTTTTTTTTCACACCCATAAAATTATGTCCCGTCTTTCCGGTTTATAAAAAATGGTCTGATTTTTCAGGGTTGAAATTTTAAAAAAATCGCCAGGGTTTTAAATACGATTAAAAAAAAAAAAACGGAATGTCTTAGAATATTTGCCTAAACCGGAAAATTAAAAAAAAAAAGTGATGCAAGTGGCCTATTAAACTACAAATATTCATAATAATATGCTGTAAATTATGTAGCTCTACCCAAAAATATGTAAATAAAACCAAACTAAATGTTTTGTATATTATAACTGTGTGTTTGCACATGTGTTCAAACATTGCATTTTTAAATAATGCATAGTCATTCGATGTTAGTTTAATTTTCAGAAAACAAATAAAAATTGCTCTTACACGGGAATGCGCATATTTCATCATACAGGTCGAAGGTCAGGATGGGTTCCTCCAGATCCCTCAGGAAGGACTTGAGAAGGACGGCCGGGATGTGTGGATTGTTGTTGAAGTCCAGCTCAGCTCCGGCATCGCAGCGGGCCTGGTACTCCTTGATCAAGGCCACGTTGGCGGACCTCCTGAATATTCCCTCGGTTTCCAGAGCTGATGGCAACATTAGATATGACATTATTTAAATTGAGTCCAACAGCATTGTGAAATGATAGGTGAGCAAGTAGTATGTAAAGAATACCATACTGACCAAATCGCAGATAATCATGGGGTCGCTCGGGAAAGGACACGCAGGGGTGACAGAGGGATGGGGGATGAGGGAGGGGAACAGGGAGGGGCAGAGAGGGTGCAAAGAGAGGGGCACAGAAAGAGATTGCAAAGGAGACATATAAGCAGGAGACAACAGTAAAGGGTAAATTTTGAGAATTCATGCTTCTCACACGAATAGCATATGCACTAGATGGGAAAAAAAAAATTGTGTATTCAAAATCAGGCCGATCGCCAGCAAAACTTCATTTGTAAATATCAGTGAAAAACTTTACCAATGCATTATTGCCAACACTACGAAATGAATTCTTCATTGGAGAAGGTCCAACGAGATGATTCGTGCCTAGGGTAAGTAAGAAGGCCAACCTGGTCAATTTCAACATCCTAAAAACCCAAGCGTGTCTGATTTCTGTGTTGGCATGGATGGAGTTTAAGATATAGCTATATCCCCGCAGTACAAGCGGTTAAGAGAATTTTAGAGGCAAATGGGTTAAGAGAATTTTACAAATCACCGAGTATTGGAAATCATAAAGATAGGTAAGTCACAGCGCGCCCCTTATTTAAGGTTTTTCAGGTAAAACCTATTTTATATGTGTAATGTTGATGCATCGATTAGATGGGGAGTCTGAAATATTAACCTTGTTTATTAACATGTGTTTCCCATCCAAAGTGTCGGAAGAAACCTATAAAAAAAACTATTAGCATTTTTAGTTAAACATTGGGTACAATCATGTTCTGTTTTTAAAGAGCTTGAATCCTTTTTTCTAGCTAGACAGTCACAAGGAGAATCGATTTGAGAATTCACGGTTTAAACCTCCCAAGGCTAAAACGTCGGCGGGCCAAAAAAATAAAATCCTTGCTTTTTTTTTAATGCGATTTTAACCCTTATGTATTAAGAAACTGTGTGAAGGACAAGGCCAGAATCGCTTGCGCCATCTTCTTGGCGTAACACTTCATTTGATTTATCTAACTTCTCAGAATGATTTTATTCTATGACTTTGCGTCACTTTTAGGAGCTGTCAGTGGCGAAAATAACAATATTTTAAGTTTTCAAAAGAGTATCAATATCATTATATCTTTGAAAACTCCTTTGAATAGTTTTTTTTCATGTAGGGTAGTATTCAGGTTTGTGTAGAAATAATAAAATCAGTTTATATTCGTATGAATATATTTTTTTGATATTTGTTTGCCGAATGGGAGAATTTTTTTTTCTTCATTAAAGTTGGCTATTCTGGGAAAGCTTCTAACAATATCATCAAGTAATATATATGAATAATAACGCATCAAGGTAATTTTCGCGCAGTTCTTCAAAATACCATCCCACATTCAACATTAAACAATTAAAATCATGGGCAAAAGTTAAACTCCAAGATTACCACCAATAGAAACAAAAAAAAGAGCTCTAAAGCACTTCAACATTAGTACCCAAGACAAAAATAAAAAAAATGGAATTTTAACAAACATTCTTTTCATTAAACCCAAAACGTGTTCACCAAAATTAGCATGCATTTAAAAACCTTGTAATTTGAATTATTTATTTACATGGATGTAAAAAAAATATGGTTAACATCAGTGGCTTTAATTTTCCACAACGTTAGGCTGCTTATACACAAGCGTGTCGAACCTGCAAGCTGAAGTAATTACATCATAATTATAATATTATGTCCACAGCAGAAATGCTATTTGATGACACATTATACACAGCAGAAGTGCTATAAATTTCAACAAAAAATCGCCCTTGAATTGTGTAAAAAAACGTAATAATAAGTATACTAAAAAAAAGATTTGTTTGAGGACTAATAATAAAATTTTCATCAGACAAATTACAACTATGTGCATATACTTATAGCAAAAAACAAATAGCTAACAATGAGACATTAAAAGTGCATTATTTGCCGACAAAGGGGTGTTTACTTTTTACCACTTACTAGCTGCGGTTGGAAAGATAAAGTGCTTGGGGGGAGGTTAACCAGTGGGTCGATGAATCAAACTTCAACTTCATATTTGTAGCATAACAAAGGTGGGCCCACATAGCGATCCTGGGTAATCGTTTAGTCACCGTTTAGTTACCGTTCACTTCAATGTATCATTTTTTAGTAAACAGAATATGTACTACGTAATTGCCTGTCTTAGTTAATTTAGTGCAACGACCTAGTGTATAGATAAGTTATTGAATTAACACACTAACGGCGGGAAGGGTAGTTCGACCTTTTACAGCAGTTCTACTTGAATGTCTGGAAAGACATTGCTCTAAAATATTTTTATATGAATATTGTACCTACACCAATCTCTTTAAAAGGGTCCCAACCATATCTGTATGTAAAAACATTAATATATATGTATATGTGATGCAATCTTCTTTTGATATTTTATCAAAGGAAACTTAAAATTTAGCAATGGAGATGCTTAAATTTTTCTTTTTTTGTAATGATTTGTACCAAAGTAAAACTAATTTTTTGTAAAGTAATAAAATATGTACATTTTTAACACATAAGACATCACTAAATGGCCCAACACTGACTTTAACTTCTGTTTATGGAGTCCTATTACAAAATAGGCTATAATTTTGGACAATACTTCTACATTTTTTGTTCTAACTTGACATAATGTATCATCAAATACCATTTCTGCTGTAGACATCTTTACATAGTATAAAATGAAGTTGCTCCCGCTGTCTGTTCGCTTAGATCTTTTAAATTACGCAACGAATTTTCACGCGGTTTTCACCTATAGATGAACGTTTCACCTATAGGGAAGGTTTTTAGGTATATAATTTATCAAGGTTTTGTGTAAATTAGTTGAAATATATAATATATCTGGCCAAGCGGCAGCGGGCTGGCAAACGGGCGGTGTGAATTTGATTTAACAGATGGTATTGATTATAAAAGTTGGGTAATGGCGTGGCGTTGTGTTTCGTTAGCCACAGCAACGTTTTTCCGGGTCTGCTAGTAATATTATAATTATGTAAATGTAATTCATTCAGCTTGCAGGATAGGCTCGCTTGTTTATATGCAAAATTAAGGCCACTGATGTTAACCATATTTTTTTTCATCTATGTAAATAAATAATATAAATTACAATGTTTTTAAATGCTTGCTAATTTTGGTGAACACATTTGGGGTTTAATGAAAAAAATGTTTGTTAAAGTTACCTTTTTTTTTATCTTGAGTACCTACTTATCTTGAAGTGCTTTAGAGCTCTTTTGAAGATTTTTTTTAAGTAATCTCGGAGGTTAACTTTGCGCATTATTTTTTTGATAATCTGACAACTAACTAATAAAAATAATACATTAAAAACACTTTGACAAACATTTTTAATGTATTATACGAAATGATGCATAAGCACATTCATGAAGAGAAACAGATTTAATATATCATTGAAAAAAATAACACTATTAATTTAACTAAATTTGATGGAAGGTGGCAATGGCTGAATTGGTAAAATCGCACGTCCCGGTTAGACGAGAAGTTCTGGGTTCGAGTCCCAGTTGCGACCATTATCTTTTTCTATATTTCTGTCTTATTCTCTTTCGTATTTTCGTTTAGATTATTTTAGAATCTTCTTCTTCAATGATATATTACATTGATGGGAATAACCTTCAAAAGTGAAAGTTATAAAAAGAGAGTTGTTCTTATAAAAAATCTAAGAAACAAGGTAAGGCCCGAACCTATTCTTATCCAAGTCATTTACTCATTGGAGTTTTTAATGTATTATATACAGCAAATCACGGGACTAAAGTTAACATACAAAAACCGTGAAGAAATTTTATAGTATAGTTTCAAATAGGTATTTTTAATATCTGCAGTTTCGGTTCTTCACAGGCAAAGGGGACAATGGAGACAATCGCCACCAGATAATCCCGAAACCAACTAAAAGAAAGAACAGGTGATGCTTCGTCTACAGTCTACACCAGTGTTCCGCAAAGTGTGTGCCGCGGCACAGTGGTGTACCGTGGACATTAGTTGGTGTGCCTCAGCGCAAGCTAAAAAATGAGACCCAGACGTTTTTAGAGACCCTGGACAAATTTTGCTTCTCTGTTTAAAAAAGAAGAAAGAGTAGCAAAACTTGCGTATCAGGCGGACATAATATACGCTCATTTAAATGAACTCAACAAAAAAATTCAACGCAGGAATTCTAATATTTTAACGTCACCGGACAAGTTTGAAAGCTTTAGCGCTAAGTTGGTGTCATGGTTCAGCCACGCTGCCAATGGTAGTAATGAAATGTTACCAAATTTCATGGCTGCTGATTCAGAAAAAAATGAAATTGAAATTAATGAATGAAAAAAATTGAATCTCTTGGAGCTATTAGAGGAAAAAATGAACTCATATTTTCATAAATGAAATGAAACTCATATTTTCCTAAGGGTGACCTGCAACCTGTGGACTGGGTACGAAATCCATTCTCAGATAGCATTTCCCTTGGACACTTACCGATAAACAAACAGGAAGCATTCACGGAGCTAAACACTGATCGGACATTAAAACTAAAATTTATATATAAAAAATGACTATCCACTACAAAGCGTGTAGTTGCAATTGTCTTACCATTTGCCACAATCTTCTTATGCGAATTAATTAATACTAAGACTACGAATAAATTTAAAAAACTGAACGCACGAGGACGATCGACGAAAAGATGAGAGCAGCATTATTTAATTTTGATCTCCTCTGCTCAGTTAAGCAGGCTCACATTCTCATTAAACATATTTTCATAGTTTATTGATTTTAATTTTTAAAAAAAGTTTTTTTCTTTGGTGTACCTCAAAAATTTCTTGATTTGGTTGGTGTACCTTGAACACAAAAAGTTTGCGGAACACTGGTCTACACCAAAATGAATGAATTGTTTAAACATAAAAGCTTTTAACATTTGCAGAAAACTTGATATGTAAAAATGAGTGTTTCTTTGTATGTCTCCAATTCATTCCGAAACCATTCATCCGATTGCAATGAAATTTTGGTGATTTTTTGTATGTACGCCCACGAAGATTTCTATATAAAGGTGATCTCTGGCGTTATGAAATTATTTCCTAAACCATTCATCATATCGTGATGAAACTTTGGTAAGTTTTTGTGCGCACACTCTCAAATGTTTTTGTTTATAATGGTGAGCTCTGGAATTATTAAATTTGTATAAAAATTTTACAATAGGTGGCGTGCGAGTTATTTGAAAAGTGAGTTTCATATATTTTAGTGGCAGAGAGGGAAAGCGGGAGAGGGAGGGAAATCCGGAAGGGAGGAGGGGAATGAAGGAGGGGGATATCGCGAGACGGGGGAAGGAGGAAGGGGTGGAAGGGAAAGGGGGAAGGATGAAAGGGAAAGGGGGAAGGATGAAAGGGGAAGGGGGAAGGGAAACGCAAGAGGGAAGGGGACCGAATTAAAACACACTTTCTTCATTTGAGTGGCATTGCAACGCATGCCGGGTACTCGCTATTATAATATAAAAATTTATTCTGGATCATTTTCAAGCGACAGGCGTCTGCTCCACGCCATGTCTTGAAGCTTACTAACGACCAGCTGACCAACGCGTAAATTGTTTCATCATTGTTTGATGCATTTTTCAGTGCATAGCACACATGTGGGGATAATCCGAGATGTACCTTTAATCGATTGATTGCCTTATCCGTATGGATACAGCAGCACAATAAAAAAATACTTCTCTGAGCTGTTCTGGGGAAACTACTTATGGTAAATTATATATTATTTTTATCAATATACTAGCTGGTTCTCGGCATGCGTTGCAAAGCCATAATATTCAAAGAAATAAATTGTTCTCCCTGCATGTCCTTTCCCGTACATCCCCATCCCTTCCCGCATCCACTTTCCCTCCCGCGTTCCCCTTCCACCTTCCCCGCCTACCCTCTCCCCTCTCCCGCTCCCCTGTCCCGCTAATCCCCTTCCCGCGTTCCATATATTCAGTCCCAGTACATTCAGTTTTCAAACAGCTAGCGTGCTACCAATTACAATATATATATATTTTTTTCATATTATTTTATTGGTTACAGATTTTTGGTTTTTTTTTGGCTACCACCAGGGGCGTGCACAGAAATTTTAGTGAGCTAGGGGGCTAAGAATGGAAAATACAACATTATTGATGTTGTAGCTGAAAATGATTTTTATTTTTTTTCGAAAATTCAATTTTTTGTATGAAATTTTTTATCTAACGTAGGCATACCTAGATATTTTTATATACAAAGATAAACACTTGATCTGGTAAGACGGTACAATTTAAAAAAACATAAGTTTGCAAAAACAGGTAAGTTGTCACGAAAATAGAACCAACCGGAGAATGCGAAATGTTTGAGTCGGCACTCTAAGGGTTAAGCATTTCCATACATTCATTTAATTTATTTCTCAATCGTAGGCAATCTGTGAATGCAGATATGTATGTGAATTTTAAGTATCTTGGAAACAGACCATTATTTAAATTTCATTACATGTTTTTTTAACCGCTCCGATCTATCGCGTATGTACAAGGTTTTTTGTCTTAAACGAAATGTCAGAACAAATACTAAAAACTATTTTTTGAAAGGTTATGAAATAAGCAAAATTTAGATTGTATTATTACAAATAAATATTAACATTTGTAAATATTAAAATTTAGAATGCAAGCATAAAAAAAATGTTAAAATGACTCATGTGATGTTTTTATGTGAAAACGGTACTAAAATCATGGATTATGTAAAAAAATAAAATTATTCTATCGTATAAATATATGTATAATAAACAATTTAGTCACCTCACTTTTTTATCATTTCAAACAAGAATATTTAATAAAAAAAATAACAATGTCAAATGGCGCGTAGGCGATTTAGCGGGTTAAATCTGTATCTACAGAACGTGAAAACACGCTTATTGTACTTGACTGCTATTGTTATATTATCGTGTATATCCGCTTACGTTTCGGAGTGGTTAAACTACAATAGAAAAAGTTTCTCCAAGCTAGGAGAAAATTAAATATTACATTAGTCATTTCGTGCAGGAGCATGTTCAAATTAAGTTCGATGATATCTTGCATAACACTGCGTTATTTTCATTATAGTATGTATATTATAAATTTAATTAAGAGATTTAAATTTATTTTTTGTCCATGAATATTTTTTTTTGAGAAATTTTATATTACGTATTCCGGGTAGTGAGATTTCAGTACAGTACACATACAAAATGTCGGTCCCCACCATCGAGATAGTAGTCGAGCCGCCACTCAGTATCCGAGTGAATTGGAAACTCCAGTTATGTTGACCCAATAACAAATAGACTGGATGTTTGTATTTTAGTCGTAAACAAGAATGAAGAAAGACAAGAAATTTTATATCTATAAATATGTAATGTCAAAATAGATCGTCCACTGGTTCCAATGTCATTTGCTTGCTAGTGAACATTTATATAAATTGGTAGCAATAATACTTTAAGAGTATGTCAAACATAGTTGAAAGAGGCATTCAGTTTTATTTATCGCAAGTCATTATAAATAACCAATGAATTAAATGTTTTTAAATCACAAAATATTATTTTTCTAAACACTTTGCAATAATTATTTTATGGTGTTAGTGAAGGAACATATTATTAGATTTTTTTTTAAGATTTTTGGTCTAATAATAAAAATACAATATAGAATACAAATTAAAATCGCAGGACGCACATGATAACACAATATGAAAGACAAACATTTTATGCAAACATAATATGTTTTCCCTTTCTTGTATATAAAATAGTAATTTTATGAATGTCTATATTGCAGTACTTATCTGTTTCATTTGGTGCCTTAGTGTATTTATGATAGAGTGAGTTCTTTGTGGTATTCAAGGAAGTCTGTGAGAAATTGGCATAATAGAATATCAAGAGTGAGATGTTTACAAAGAATTATGTTAGGGAAGAATGTAGCGTGAAATCTGTACAAAATTCAGAAAGTCGCGCGATGTAATTTCACTCACAAGAAATATAGCACACACATAATGGTCATTAAATAAAGCAAAAAATGAATGATGTAATTTAAAGTCATACCGTCTGGCTTGGACAAAAATTCCACGCAAAGTCTCACGATGGGTGGAATAGAATCAACCATGAGAGGATTGTTCTCCCGGATGAACTGTAACGATACTCCGAATTGCTGAGTGGGGGGCTTTAGCGTATCTGCCGGGGCCTCTTCTCGAGCCGCTTTTCCCGTGGAAGATCCTGACTTTTTATTTTTGGACAGCAAATCTGCATCGTGCCTGCAAAACAAAAGCAAATTAAATTAGATGCGCATCTCAACATCATGCAAAGATGAAATTCACAATTTGATATTAATATTCATTAGATTTTAATTTGTATTTCATATTAATGTCAGTTGTAACACTCCTTACTCTAATACTGGTTGAGGAATGCCGATTTTATCCAAGTCCAAGTGTTCACGGAGCTCATGCAGGTAATTAACATACATCATTTTCTTCCCAAACTTGGCACTTATGGCGGGTCTTAGCATTTGCCACACTATCCGGATGAAGTTTGTGGGGTGGACTAGGTATAGGGCCTTCAAGTTCTTCTTGTATTTCCTATCAAATGCTTTATAGGCCTTCCACAGCCAGGACACTGTTGGCTTGTTCTTGCTGGTCAGGCCGTGGTGGAAGTAAACAACGCTGTAGTCGAGTTCCACATATTTATCCAGAGTGAACATAAAATACCTGAAATCATTACAAAAACAATATTAACACAATAGTGTACCTATTATTGTACCATTTTAAAAGACAATAAACACCTGTAGCAACCAAATATTTTGAATATGATCACAAAAAATTCCAATTTAGAATGATTATTATTCTCTACTCGAAAATGAATGATTGACACAAAAAAGTTATACCCTGCTTACAAAATGAGTTTACAGACACCGTTTATACATAAACATATATTATGTGTAGGTATTTTTGTAATTTTAAGAATTAATGAAAATAATTTTGTTATTCATAAAATGAAAATATAAATACCACACATCCCGTAGAAAAGTGTTATAAGTCAAAATTTTCTATTTTACTTTTTATCTCTGAAAAGTAAAGTGATTGTGATTACGCCCCACGAAAACCGTATTTAAGTTAGATCACTCCATCTCCGCAAGATGTCGCTAATATCTCTTTTCGACGGAACCACTTGCTCATTCATTTATTGGTTTTCTACAAAATTAACTTTGAAACGTGTAAAGTTAACTATGTATTTTGATTTACAACACTTTTCTACGGGATGAGCGATATATACAGAAATATGGAGATAACGTCAAAAACTTATGAAGATGAGTATGAATGGACAGCTACAAGAGGAGGAACTGTATGACACTCCCCATCAGTAAGTATCGGTAATTTGTTTCCGAGAGAGCTAGTTACATACTTGAGTAGTTTGTCTTGAGGAACCTCTTGGCTGCTTGGCAGGCGGCAGGCCGAGACAACAATGATCCGTCGGCCGACCGCGTCGTCCCCCACCACCTCGATTAGCCCCTTTCCATGCAAGTCGGCAAAGGTGTCCCCATCTGCTATGCCCACTCCATCATTCAGCCCAAAGATCCCAGTCTCGAGGTTGGATTCTCCTTGATCCCAAACCTGCGTATAAAAAATAACTTCATTCAAGCTAATTTATACAGCACAAGAGTTTCAACTGCCCAGAGTAGAGTATATTGTGAAGTTGAAGGGAGTGGAGCAGATCTGGTCACCAAAGAAGGCTTGAGCCATTTCAAGCCATGTTTCGATTCTGAATGGTGGTCATACACCAGAGCGACACTTAGGAATATCTATCTACTAATCTGAAATATTTCACATTTTATAATAAATATAATCATGATTTATATTAATTAAAATATTTGAAATATTTTCATAATTTTTCACAACTTTATCTCTACATATTTTAAATTAAAGTACTCTGTGGCGTCTTGTCTGTCTGTCTGTTCACGATAAACTCAAAAACTACTGAACGGATTTTCATGCGGTTTTCACCAATAGATAGAGTGATTCATGGGGTAGGTTTAGGTATATAATTTGTCAAGTTTTTGTGTAAATTGGTTGAAATATATAATACATAAAGGAGAATGTCTGTATATGATGAACGAGCGGGCTAGCAAGCAGGCGGTGTGGATTTGATTTGTATGCAAATTAACCGATGGCGGTGGTTATAAAGGTTGGGTAACCATCCAGTAGATGGCGTTGTGTTTCGTTAGCCACAGCAACGCATTTCTGGGTCAGCTAGTACCACATATTTTGTAAATTAAACACAATTCTTCCTGCTGTGAAAAAGGCTTATAACAAAACACCACATTCTCAAAGCTGCTAATAGTCTGTTACAAGTAATTAGACAGTTTGCTGAAACAAAGAGTGGGGTAGTTCTGGTTTTTTCCTCTGGTACTGATTAAGAACCCAACTTTTCTCAACATTTGTAACAAACAAAAAAACTGAAATCGTTAAGATTTGGTCAGGTCCTTTCTTTAATAAACACTCCGAGAAATTTGAACTGACTTTTTTAATTACGCCTTTTAGATTAATATGACTGGACACTTTAAAATGTGACAATAAGTATGTAAAGCCCGGTTACCTGTTCAATAGAACTAAAAGCAAAATAAGCCTCGTCTGTTATTCAATTATTTACCATGAAAAGAGAATGAATTTATGTGAACCAGCCTTTTTATAACAATGAAAAAACACATCTCGACAAGACATTTCACCAAAAGCACCATCAGGACGCTCAATCGAACTCTGCATTATCGACATATACCAGCTTGATCAAAAAGTTTTAGGACTAGCCACCGTATGAAGCTGTCAGTCACCCGATTAGAATTATTTTTTTTTCGTTAGGTTACCACATCTGTCATTGACCCTTTCCTCCAAATTTCAGTGTCATAGTTTGGCGTTTGTAAAAGTTACAGTTTGTAAAAGTTACTGAGTACCTCTACCTTTGTGCGTGTTTTCGATTTTTTACATCATCAATTTTGCAACACAATAACACACCGTCCCACAATACGATCCTTGTCTGTGAGTTTTTGATAAAAAAACACGAATGCTATCCAGCAGCCTTCGAATTCATCTAATCTGGCTCCCTACAATTTTTTCCTGTTCAACCGACGTTAAAAAAAACGCTTCGCGGAATGCTTTACAGCACCCGAGAAAATGTCGTAAAAAAATCGAAAACAGCTGTGATGGACATACTGAAAATTGAGTACCAGCGGTGTTTCGAGGATCAAATCAAGCGGTGACGTAAGTGCGTTGAAGTTGACGGGGAGTACTTTGAAGGGAACCATATCAATTTTGATGAATAAGCTTGTATTTTCGATTTTATTAATAAAGTCCTAAAACTTTTTGAACAAGGTGTTAGCCGTCGGTAAATAAAATAAAATAAGACAAATAGAGGGCAGTAACCATACCATCTCAATCCAAAAAACATTTTAAAAAATCCAATTTTTTTCCAAAATAACTCAAAATTATCAAGTTTGGTAAATGAAGCATTATTCTTTACTAAAATAATCTGATTTAAATTTCCTATAATTTAGATGCTCACAAGTTTTTTCACCACACATACTGTTTAGTATGTTTTATACTTTGGGGTGCATGGACTCGCCGCTTGCGTACAGGGCATATACAGTGCGGCGCAAGGGTGCTTCTCCCGCAGTGGATTAATGCAGCGCAGTTAATAAAAAAGTGTCTAAAGAATGTAATAATATTCTCTACCATAAAGTAGTACTTTGTACAACTAAATATCTGATGGTTTGCTTGAGAACTTGTTATCTTTGGATGTCGAGGAAGACCAGAAGATATAATTTGATATTGGACCATCAACCTCAAGGCAGCCAAGATTAAGTGAATAGATCAGTCAATTTATGTAGATAATATGATTGTAGGTATTGATGATTGCAAGTTATTATTATTATGATTTGTTCATTTTTTAATGATTATTATCGTTTATTTCACATTTTTCATGCTTGGTTGCTAATGATACTACTTACCTAATAATTATTTAAATTAGTTAATGGAATTTTTTAATAAAGAAATAAGATTACATATTATTACGAGTATTATTGTTTTTACATATTATTAGTTTTAACCACTCTGATCTATCGCAAATATGCACTTTTTAGGTCTTAAACAACATGTCAGATTTATGAAAACTTTGTGTTATTTCCGCTTCACAATTAAAGCTCTATAAATGAAACATTTCTGAACATAGCCAATACCAAAAACTGTTTTTGAAAGGTTACGAAATAAGCTTTCAAATTGTTATTTTACAAATAAATATTAAAATTGTAAATATTCAAATTTAGAAAGCAAACATAAAAAAAAAAAATTAAAACAGTTTTTAGTATTCGGTCACGTTCAGAAATGTTTCATTTATAGAGCTTTAATTGTGAAGCGGAAATAACATGTTTTTGTACATCTGACATTTCATTTAAGACGAAAAACTCGCATATACGCAAAAATATCTGAATGCTTAGAATGGCTCACCTTACGTTTTTTAAACTATAATTACTGACAATAAAAAAAATTAAAACACATATTTTATTATGTCTTATAAAGATTAAAGTCAACTCACTTTTTTTATCGTTTCATGAAAAATGATTAATAAAAAATTCACAAGTTTCATAAATCTTTTTCAAATTGCTGTCGGAAACTTTGATTTCATAAAGGAGTGCAAATATTTTATTATTATTTTGTGGTTAATTTTTAGATTTGAATATGAAGTGTGGTGTTTTCTCTTTCTCACAATATTACTTACTTTAATAATAAGGGAGACACAATGCTATGAGATCTATTTGAAAAGCTAACAAATCAGCCTGATGGGTTTAGACTAAAAATTTTAGTACAATATAGTCAGGACGTATTATTATTGTTGGTCAAGCCACGCTAACAGGTAAACCAAACATATGTCAAACTTAAACCAGCAACTGTGTCTAAACGGTACGCATGGCGAAAAAACTTGCAAGCATCTAAATTATAAAAAAATTCATGAAGATTATTTTAGTAATGAATAATTTTTTTCTAAAGTTGACAGTTTTTGAGTTGTAGTACAAAAACCGGAAAAACTATTTTTCATATTTTTTGGTTATAACTCAAATTCCAATCGTTTCTTTATTGGTAAAACTCATTTTAAACAGCACCCCAAAATACATACTAAATGAGGAAAGAGTCAGATCTACCCAACTCTTTTTTAAAACACCCCCTTTCCACTCCTAATGACTGAACTACAAGAACACTTTCGTTGAACTCACCTGAGGGTACACTTGAGGAGCTCGAGCTAATTCCTCTTCAAAGTTTTCCTCAATCGTCCCATCACTCACCGGGCTCTCAATGTAATCACCAAGTGGTTCCAGCAATGCATCTGAAAAAAATATGTATCACATATAAATAGAGCCTATGGTAAGTGGCGGCTCTCCCCTTAGGACAATGGGTGTTTGACCCCCCAAAATTATAAGACATAATAATAATAATACATTTTTACGGATAAAACTGCACAAAGCATCGAATTCTTTATTTGAAATGAATCGTGAAATAACGGCAGCTAGCGGCGACGTAGACGAGCAGTGACATCTATTGCATAAAATGGAAGCTCCCATTCACACTGTATTCTCTGGGTCAATTTTAAAATGCCCTCAGCTTTGATATCTTCTCTCTCCATGCGGGCCATACAACAAATGAGATGGCACTATGTACTTCGCCTGGAGTTGATATTCTCCCGCATAGGTAGTAAAGAAAACCTAACGACGCTTGGGTTATGTCCGTGAGGGAGACAGCATTATGAATGTTGTGTTGTTGAAAGAGATGATGATATAAACATAGGTCGGTTTTGCTTTTTGCACATATGTCTCGCTTGAAACAATGGTTGTTTTTGTATTGAACAGTTCGGGAGAGATTTGAAATAATTATTCACATTGTTATTGATGTAATTTGCAACATTTCAAATTTAGTTTGGTGGTACATTGAGAAGCAGATCTTTTCAAAGATTATTTATTATTTTATGATCAATTTTCAACAGACATAGAAAACAGCTTGATTTAAAACAATTTTTGTTTTAAAAAACTTTTTTATGTTAGGTACCGGTGTCTATTTTTTCTAATCTAATTTTGTTTTTAAATTTTGGATACTTAGGTACTATTGGTGTGCACAACTATGTATATTGAAAAGTGCCCTCTTTAAAATGATGTGCCTGCAAGTACATGTATTATGTAGCGACTTTGCAATTTACAAATAAAAAGCTAGTTGCTGGACCAAGTCCGATCATGGACATACAAATAGATGGACCTGCCCTAAGTGATAAAAGGCGTATTATTTCCCCCTCCCATTGGAACCATTTTATCGGAACCAGCTAGGCTTGCGAGAGCCTTGCGTGAATCTAAAAAATGTGACGTCATCATTCTTGTCCGGACCAGTGTCGAACTCTCATCGGTATATTTTACGAAATAAGACGGCAAAAATGGTGACTTGTGTTATTAAAACATGTAAAAATAGAAGTGAATAAGATAATAAACCCAATTTTCGTATTGCATTCCATAGGTAAGCATTATTTTAGGCTTATTCAGATCATATAATGTGATAACACATCAAGATACACGGCGACGCGAAACACAAAGCCGCTGTTTCATCAAGATACATGGCGACCAAGGGCGGCTGGTTGCACAGTGCGTTCGTGTGCAGCACTGGTAAATTATATCGCCTAAAATTACTTTATAATATCTTACTGAAAAATATAATAAATCTAATAAATCTATGAATCTCATTAAAAACATCACCTACCAATATAATGCCTAATATAGTATGAATCAGGGAGAGCGGATTCTCTAAGTTCCGCGCGAAGCTGCCTTGTTCCCCGCGTGCAGGCCGATTGCAAGCGGAACGAATTATGTTTTTGTACCGAATATCCCAAACATCGCCAGCGCGCAACGCCAGCAATATGTATGAAAAATTAAGCTATATTCGTGTGCCACCGGGCGGCCTTTATCATACAAACTTAAATTTGGATTTGCGGCAAAGATACTTAACCAAACTGAATAATTCTTTTTTAAATCAAAAGGTACAGTCAATACCTAAATTTTACATATATTTGCTTTTTTATTGATTTGTGTTTTAAATTATAAAACAAGGATCATTAAGGGATTCAATTTTTTATAGGTAACTTTGAAAATTTTGCCCACGTAATGTTTATACATTGTATATAAATACTATTTGTATACTGTTTATAATGAAATATAAAACTAACTAATTAACCATCACGCCGTTTCCCCGCAGAGGTAGGCAGAGAGGACGGACCGCCAAACAACTCGGTCTTGGCACACACTCTTTGTCTCACTCACATTCATACATCGTCTCATACATTCTCTCCTATTATTCTGACTTTTGACATGACCCGACTCAAGTATCTGACACTTGATCGTACCATGTCTTCCTCGGGCGTCCCCGACTTCTTATACCATTCACATTTGCGTCGTATATTCTTCTTACACTACTTTCAAAATTATTTTATTTTATGAAATATAAAATAAAATAAATTAAACATAGTAAAAAAAAGAGTTTATTGGGTTGAAATTCAAGATTTATTTACGAAAAATTTGTGTTTTTTTCTATTTTCTTAGTACAGAAAAAAGATCTCTAAAAAAAAAAAATTTTTTTATAAAAGCGATGTGTTGAAGTTTTCGCTATTCGAAAACAGCTTAGAATAGACCTTCTCTCCAAATAAGATAAGTGGAATCATTTTTACCTATTGTTACTTAGTACGCGTTATCTGATAGGTACGGATTATCAGTGAACCACCACATTTTCAGGGCAGCGGCCGCCACTGATGGCGACGCGAAACATAAAGCCGCTTTTTACTGAGGTAAGTAAATTATGAAGCATTTGTAAGTGTCTCTACTAAATACAGAAACAAAATATTTCACCCCGAAAATAAGTGAAACTTTACTTTGCCAAATTTGGACTTCAGATATTTGTTCATATCGTGGCTGGCAATTCGCGCTCCCATGTAAAAAGGTTGATTCATTCAAAAGCAGATTTTACTTTTAAGAATTAAATAGTCATATTATAATGCAAGATGCCTGTAGTATACTGTTAGATTGATTTATTAGCAAATCACAGTCATCGTCCATCTCTTCGCCCCGCCATAGTTAGTTTTTACCCCTCATCAGTATGTTCTGATCTATCTATTTGTATGTCTATGAGTCCGATGCAAGTATTTGGGAAAAATAATTATAAGTAATAGATGATCACCCTATTCCTTTTTGTAATTTTTCAGAAGAATACCAGGTAAATTTTGGAGATCGCTGTCAACGGTTAATATGCACTTTTAACAAAAAAAATCTTTTGATTCACCTTAATTACATTAAAAGGCAACTATTTGCATTGGGGGAAGTGGAAAATATTTCATTCTAAATTTCGATTACGTAAAATTAAAATTAGCTTTCGTTCTGTGAAATGAGACCGTCCATTTTCAAACATTATTTTCAAATGTCATTTTGTTATGTTGGTATTCTTGTTTATACCGCCTGCTCGCGTCAAGGCAAGAAAAACATCCCAGTTTTCAAGTAGTTTAGCGGCTGCGCTAGGTTTGTGTAACATGGTTTGTGATACAAAAGAAAGTGCCCCTTTATAACGCCTACTCGCGTCAAGGCAAGAGAAACATCCCAGTTTTCAAGTAGTTTAGCGGCTACGCTAGGTTTGTGTAACATGGTTTGTTATTCAAAAGTGAATGTATTATTTATAAAAAATAATTACCGAAATTAAAAACATGTTTTTTTCCGTCATTTTATTCCCAAAACTCTGATAATTTAGTAGTTACCTTTCCAGATTTCGTGGTACCTTCAAAATCTTCTAGCCTTTCGTTATACATTCAAGTGTAAAAGGAATACCAACATACCAAAGTGACAGCGAAATAGCTAATGGCGTACAATCTCACAAGACGAAAGCTAATTTTAATTTTACGTAATCGAAATTTAGAATGAAATATTTTCCACTTCCCCCAATGCAAATAGTTGCCTTTTAACGTAATTAAGGTGAATCAAAAGATTTTTTTTTTTAAAAGTGCATATTAACAGTTGACAGCGATCTCCAAAAATTACCGAATACCATATTATAAGAGTTTTATTGGAAATTTGGTAAACATACTATTATTTTTCTAATAAAAATTAGTAATCCAATTAGACTTTCAGATTTGCTAACGTAAATTTTTTCCTCTATAATTTTTGCACAAAAAGTCGAAATCAATAAATTGTAAATTCTAGAAATCTGAAAATAACCGAAAAATTTCCATCAACTCACCTAGCAACTCTCACATCTTCAATTTGGCTGATTCGGACCTAAATTTGTCATGGAATTACCTGGCAGTTAACGACAATAATTATGAAATCAGATTTCGAAATAAAACAACACAGATTTGTGACAGATGTCAGATGGCGAATCTGCTTTTATGTATCGTATCGCACCCGGAAAGAAATAAAAATACAAACATCATTGTATTTTGCATACTTTGACTACCTACTATGCTACAAACTTACAAACAGTAGCAAGTAGTATGCAAACTGTATCAATCTAAAAATGACAGATCTTGTCATTCTGAATGCGCCATTGAATTGTTCGTAATATTTGATTTGTAGTGAAAGATATAGTAAACGCATTTTATTAGTGCAAATTAACGACTTTCGATATAAATACTCTGGATAAAATAAATATACCTATATAACCTAAATTTGAATGGCACAAAAGATGAATAAATGAGAACTTACCCATGTTCCCAGATGGGTTCATCAACTCGGAATCATCAAACTCCAGAAATGGTTCATGATCGTGATTATCCGAAAGACTTGGAAAGGGATCTTCTCCTTCAGGATTCCACCCTCGAACTTTAATTTTAAAACATAGTATCAATACAACATAAAGATTTACATATTATAATATGAGATAATATTTTAAAAAGTAAGCTATAATAAGTCTAGCTACAACTAACCTTCTTTGGGACCAGTGTCCATGGTAGACTAGTTATTTGTTGTTCAATCAGTTAAAATCACGATTTGCCAAATGTCAGAGCGCAAACTACATACTTACGTCGAACACCTGAAAATATTGCAAATCTGACTACAAAGCGAAATAATTATTTAATGGTTCATGTATAATCTAATAACCGAGGAATCTTGTTGAAAGTTGATTTCGACGTATTTTTCAAGGCGTATTTGCAATCGGAAAAAGGACACAACTACACAACACCCAAATGACACACTGCAGAAGTCATAGACAACATTTGAGCTTGCTTGAACCACATAGAGTATACATGGCCAAGGCATAGACAGTGTGTACAAATGTAGAAAAACAGTGCGGTGCAGCTTTATTATTCGACATTATTTTCAAGAATTCTGTATTGTAAGTTATGCCACACAATAGGGGCAATTACACGTCCACTATGGAGTGACGGTACCGCGCGGCACTCCAAGCAGCCGCGCAGAAAGGTAAAGTCTGAAATTAACGGTTTACAGCGCAGTTCCTGGTGAGACTTTTCTGCGCGGCGGCCTGGAGCGGCACGTGATACCCTCGCTCCAAAGTGTGAGTGTAATTGCCGCTATTATGTAGGTATACATTTTAAAAATCGATCTTATAAATTGATGGAATCAAATCGATCATATTTTGAACGACTACGGGCCGTATATCAATAAATTATTATTTCTCGACATAGTCCTGTAATTTTATTTGAAAATTAATTTGATACGACAGATCTGTTCACAACAGAATTTTTGACAAGGGAGTTATTTTTATTTACTTACTGAAAAATTCTGATTTGAAATCAGTTTGAAGATACAAGACTATGTAATTAAATTGGACACCGTTTTCGATAAAGTTACAAATAATAAAATACTTGTTTACGTCGAGAAATCCTGTTGAAATCGCTTTTCCGCCCGAGTAAATAAAATAAATATTATAGACTTTCACATTTTTTTTATAATCTAAAACAATCACGTATTTCTTTAAATAGTAGAACAAGTTTATTTATATAATAAGTACTTTGAAACGCTCGGCTAATGCAATGAGTGCAACGTCGCGACCGACGCGTCGGTCAGTTAAAATCTTTGGGAAAACCCTTTCTTGACCCGTACAAAAGTTGAACGGCATAACCGGCAGTAAGTTCAGTATAACATTCATCTTGGTCAAGTAAGGTTCTTCAACAAGCCGTCTACCTTCTACAGTGAAAATAAATTACTTGGTGTAAAATAAAAACAAAGTGTTTCTTTTATTTAGTTTCATTGTGACGCCACGTAAATTTATTTGTGTTAAATAAAAACAAAGTATTTGTTTTATTTAGTTCCGTTGTGACACGTCACACAAATCAAGTAGTGTTAAATCAAAACTAAGTGTTTGGTTTAATTATGACACGCCACCGCGTAACAAACGAACGAATCTGTAAGTTTACATGCTTCAAACTAAGTTTTAAGATAAATTAAACCATTTTTATTTTAGATCCAGGCATTTTTACAAAATTAATCCAGCATTATTTCAAACTTTGATAGATTCCTAAACTGTTTGTTGGGTAACCTACAGCATTAAATTAATTCCACCTTCTTCAAAATAACAATGCTTGTTTACACATTTATCATGTCATCATTTTGAATTAATGGAGTTGAGAAAGGAAAATAAAACATGTTAGCTAATGCTATTTAAAACACTCTTGTCAACTGTTTCCATATCGTTAAAATGTTATATTTTTATGACGCGATTGTATTAATGGATCGCTGTATTTTTTTTAAAGTAGTTTTTCGTGTTCCGACATGAATGGGCGGTTTTATAATGGGGATGAGTAACAATATCGATTGACGACTATCGAACTTGTTCTGAATTTCAAAAAGTTTAGTTTTTATGCAAATTTAATTCTCTTATATAGTTTATGTATATATGCCATTGATATTGTTTTGTCTTAAATTGCTTACAAAACCTTCAATGTTTTATTTAGCTTCGCTTGCATCTTAAAAAATAACTTTATGTTATCAGTTTTTTTTAATAGTCTGATTGAAAAAAACTAATGAATCAATGGATTGAAAAAAAAATAAAGTAGTGGTGTAGCGTTTTCTGTAAAAATTAATAGTCTTTTTTTTAACATGCGTACGTATTCAGTCCATTGGCGTAGAGTTTGTATTTCATTGAAAACATAGCCATCTTAGAACTTACATTTTAATCAAATTTAAAAACGAAATATATAATACTTTTTCTTTATCAGAGCAATTAAATATCTTGACATTGATATATTATTCTATTTTCTGAGCGTAAATGACGAAATTAAAAAAGGCTGACCACCTAAAAGTACAGTAAAAAATCAAGTGATTCTCAAAATGAATATATTATGATAAATAAGTGATTCTCAAAACGATTAAATAATAATTATAAAGAAGTGTTTCTCATTTATTATATTTTATTGTAATAATATTATTATGTTACATTGTAATAATATAATAATTTTATAAATTATATTATGATGGCCGTTGCTCTAACTATGAAAACGACGAACCCTAGCGGAAAAAACTCTAAGGTCCGTATTGATATCTTATGTTCTACAGTCCCGGAGGATTGCATTCCTAAAAATAGTGTCAATAAGTACTCCACAGTAGTTATTGTTGTTATGATATTTCTAACTAACATTCGAGCATTTTAGAAATATAAAGAGCAGTTTGGATAACTGTAGAATATCGATGTTTTGTTATTTAACCTCAGATCGGAATAACGAAGTAAAATAAGATTAAAGCATTTCTGTTCAGTTTTCTGCCATCCCCAAGCTCGCCTGCGCAAGTGAGTCGTAGCGGGTCACGTGATACTAAATGTATTTACAACAATGGCGCCAAAGGGCTCTTTAGTGAAAGTGTCTCTATTTTACGGACAAGGGACTATTTGGTTGGAGCGTGTATTAACTTAATAATTCCAATGTGCTTGTAATAAGACTAAAAAATAATTAGTTCCGGGGCTTCTCAAAAGATAATTATCCGATCGGCTAGAACCACGTCAGTCTCTTTGCAACGGCGCTGCTCTCTTGTGTTGTCAATTTAGCTTAGCTTACCAAATGGAGTCTGTGGACACTGCGACTCGCATAAATATTTACTTGAAAGAATTGTTTCTGGAAATGAGCTGTGTTAACAATTGTATTACAATTGTGTGAATGAAGCTACTGTAAGTATTACCCGTATTTATTTGTGGAAATATAGATTTAAGTGTTCTATACGGGGCGGGCGGTGTTTACAGGGCATGTATACAGTGATCATCGAGTGGAGGCCCGCCATACATATTCCGTTACTCTCGCGTAAACGTCAAATTCACGTTTGCAATTTGATCTTTCGCCGTTTTAATTGATTTGTCGATTAATAACTGCGGCCAATTGTTTAAATAAGACAGTCTACAATCGTGCTAGTGATTTATAGGTACAATGGCTGACAAAGGTAATTTTCGGCTGTGTTCGATTCCATAACATCGGCTGGGTTTGGGTTATGATATTTGCTTGACACAGTGTTGTTGTGTATTGTTCCAGGGGGACATGTAGGCAGTGGCAGTGGAAGTGGCAGTGAGAGAGGGCAGGAGAGCAGCAGCATGTCTGTGCGAGGCTGCAAACGCGCGCTTAGCCGCGGCGAGGAGGGCGGTCGCGACGGCTGTAAACGCCGGCGCCAGGACCCCGAAGAGTGGCAGCCGCGGCCGCTGTCCGACCTCAAGATCTCCACCATCTACAACCGCAGCGCCCCCGAGGCTCCGGCTGAGCTCTTCAGGTTTGTTTCCCAACACATATTCATGCTGTTTATTATCTGTCAAAGCGATTTATTTACATGTCTATGTACCTATTCACAGCGTCTTTTGCTCATTGCGATGTTGTAGCTAATATTTTGCTTGACGCTGCATATGTTGCGTTTATTAATATTTTTGTTTATGATTTTCAGATAGGTAAGATATAGTATAGTGATTGTCATTTGAACCTGCTATTTGATAAACATTGTGTTTATGAATTAGAATAATAGCGACATATGTCTTTCGGAATGTTGATGTATTATTATTATATTTGCGATTGTTTCCAACTAATGATTTAATTTTTTGACCTTTCGTATAAATTGTATTAATGACACAGAAAGGTGAATTCTTAAAATTTTTATTTAACAATTCACCTTCCTTCAAAGGAAAACCTCACTTATGGTTCATATTTTGCCCTGTTCAGATGTTTGTTTTTATTCTGATTGCAATGTTGTACGTCGAAACTTTGCATATTGTGTTGTGCTTTTTGTATATACTCGATTCCGCTTAATTGGGACATATTAGGCCACAAACATTTTGTACCAAATAGGAGAAAGTAAGGTAGAATCTTAAATATTCAGCCTTCTTTTGTGGATACGTTTTACATTTATTATTTGAGTTCTCTCCAACGTGTTTTTATATTTTTGATCAAAGATAGGTATAAAAAAATAATTACATATTATAATAGCCGTAGTTCAAAATAATTTGCAGGTCTCGAGTCTGTTTTGTTGGCTGGTCGAAATATTTCAGCTTTGTAATATGCTGTTCAAAAACATAATGTAATCGTAAATTCAATTGACGTTGTTACTCGCAGCGGTGTACGAGGAAATGAATAACTTTTCACTCCTTATTAACTAAAATTCGCTTCGGTTGAGAGTTTTTCCCAATTTAACAGATTGGTGTCCCATACAACCAAAGTAAATTAGTAATAGTTTATTATTTGCGCTCTCTTCCTTGGGTTTGGCCAAAATAACCGGCCGTCCCGATAAACCGATGTACCAATAAGCGGAATCGACTGTATTGTTAATTAAAATGTTAATTTATATTATTTATTAATTAAAATGATTGTTATACAATAGTATGCAAGCACTTGGACCTGTACTGTGGGGTTTTTCTTGATATGTTTATTTTCTAGAAATATTAAATGCAATTAATAACATTGTCAGGTTTTTTTTTAATCAAATGTAAGTAAATGCGATATAATTTATTAAAAATTCATAACTTTAGTAGCTGAATATTTATATTTGTTTGTATTTATGTATATTTATATTATATAAATAATATGCTTGTTGTAATAGAATTTAATTGAACTAACCAACTTCTTAACAATAAGTTAAGGTTAGCCTATTGTCTTCTGATTTTACAGTCAGATTCGTCGGATACAATCTTCTTATTTGACTTGGTTATACAAGGTTGGTCAGGATAGATGGAATATCATTTACATTTAGGTTTCATATTCGATTCCTCCCAATTCATAATAAAGCTGACTTCTGCGATCCCTTCCATATTCCAAGGAGTTTTCCCTTGCGTATAAGCATAGCATTTCACCATTTCATATATCTTACACCTTTTCCTCATACTTCTAATATTACGTCTGTCTTTCAACTTTTTGTTGTTAAAATAATATCTACAAATATAATCATTCACACATTTCACACTGTTGATATGTTTATGGTTTATGAATTTACGGAGTATTCTTACATTTTTTCCACTGTTAATTGAGGTCTGCTTTTAGCAACTATTTTATCTCAAACTTTTTGTATCTGCCAAGGTAAAATCATAAAGATTCTTTTTTTTTCTCTCTTTAATTTGGTTACATTTCTTAAGAATATCTATGCATATTTATTAATATTCAATCATACATTTAGTTTCTTTTCTCACTTTCGATCAGTTTTAATAGTAGAATAATGTTTAGATAATATGATAGCAGAATCTATTGCATTGTAATAGCAGAGTGCAATGTGCAATAATTGGCGTTACTTTGATTCCTGCCCTGATAACCCCGTTCAACTTTTCATATTAAACAAATATTCAATAGAGTTTAATATATTGAGGAATACTAACATCACGCACTTCAGGCTGTATTCAATTGACCTTGGCTTTATTTTGAACCAGGTTAAATTGTATTCCATGAAAATCGAAGGTTTATTAGTTTTTTATTGTTAATAAAAAAATTAGGATGATAATGGCTTTTTCGTCATATTTTTATATTTAAAAATAAATTTTCTATATCATTTTTGTTTTGCCGTCAAAAGAATGTTAGTTTATGTTCAGGCAATTTGCGACGTCACACCGGTCAACTTTTGTAAGGACAGTCCATGTGATAACTGTCTAACAGCTAGTGGAGATACCTACATTGTAGCCAAATTTGTACCAATTAGAATTTAGTAATATTAGTTTGTTTTTATAATCAATAATGATAATGAAAATTTAACAATTTTAGTTTTGCCATTGGAACCCAAAGGATTAACTTTCAATATTAAACAGATTTTTAACAGCATCCCTTCTTATCACCCCATTCTTAGAAACAGACAATTGACAGCTTAATTAAAAATCAAAGAAACCTCCGGGGACCGTTAACAGTGAAACCCTCTTAAAAAGTCTTCCAACGGACTGGAAAAAACAAACTTCTTAAGCAGGAAAACCTTATATGTTGGGAAAAATTGGACCAATTTTGGGCTGAGGGGCCGAAAAAACAAACTTCTTAACCACTCCGACCCGTAAACGTGTTTACACGACAATATAACAATAGCAGTTAAGTAGAATAAGTTTGTTTTCACGCTAACGCATGTGTTCCCACACAAATTTTAATCAAGCTTCACGTCTCTATTCAAAGTTTTCATAGAAGTACATAAAAAAGACTTATTTTCTAGAAACAGTTTTCACCTGCCAAATCGCCTATGTGCCGTTAGACATTGTTATTTTTTTATTAAATATTCTTGTATGAAATGGTAAATAAGTGAGGTGACAAAATTGTTTATTATACATTTATACAATAAAATAAGTGTTTTAAAAAAAAAATATATACATAATCTGTGATTTTAGTACTGTTAAACAAAAACATCACATGAGTCATTTTAACAATTTTTTTATGTTTGCATTCTAAATTTTAATATTTACAAATGTTAATATATTTTTTTGTAATATAACAATTTGAAAACTTATTTCATAACCTCGGCGTAACCCGTATATATAACCAATAACCTACTTTCAGAAATGTTTAATTTATAGAGCTTTAATTGTGAAGCGGAAATAACACAAAGCTTTATAAATCTGACAAAGACAAAAAACTTGCACAATCGAAAAATACCTGAGTGGTTAAGAGGGTTTCACTGTATTTAGTAATACTTCACGTAAGGCACTGACCGCTGAATTATTCAACTACCTGTGAAATAACATGAGATGATGCAGAAAGCAAAAACCGACCTTGGCATAATATCATTTGATATTTATATTTACAAAGGAGTACAATTACAAATTGGGTCAAGTTCAAGCATTGCAGTTCATTTGCCTCGCCATGTGTTGTAGTATTTTTTCATTACTCATAGCAAATGTGCTATGTCTAGTAACATTTGTAAAGCCGTTTCTTCAATGGAGTAGAGGAAAGAAATTAGTGCATTGTTTTTATTTATCTGCCTCGTCAGCTGTTGCCTTATCGCTGAGCGTGTTTAATGTTTTAGTAGTAAGTTTGTCCTTGAGCATGGAAATACATACTATTCAATGGAAGGTGAATTGTAAGAGAAATGCTGATTGATAATTGAGAATAGTGCGTATTAATTATCTCTAATCAGGGGCGACCCAGTCTAGGTAAAATAGTTTTTGACCCCCCAACATTATAAGACAGCAATACGGATTTTTGAAGTGAAATTTCTATAGCCCCGTTGTGATTCAGAATTCGGATGAAACGGAAATGACGCTGGTCTGCCATCATTTGTGGCTTTCGATTATGAACTCACTTTTCAAGGCTCCTCGGTTCTTCATTGGTTGAGATTATTTCGGTAAAGTTTCGCTTCTACCGCGTGTTAACAATTTTTTTTTTATTTCTCCAATTCTTTTTGCATTTTTGGACATACTGCGTATCTACATACATTTTAAAAATAAATTGGGGCCTCCTTTCAGTTGTAAACCAACATCTGTGAGCAAACGGTGTATTTAATTGATGGACAGTTTTTACCAAGTAAAAACTTAAGCTTCACACTTAAGCTTAGTTATTGAATGGCAATCACAATCACGTTTTGTTGTTTCCTGAACACTTTACCAAATAGCATGTTAGATGTTTTTTTTGGAACAGCCGATAGTTCATATAAAATTTTGTATAAACCAAAATTATCAAAATCTTAATTAATTAGCATACCGTCACAAAAGTAGAATCTCAACCCATTCTAGATGATGTTTAAATAATAATAATAAATAAATAAAAATATTCAATGAAATGGACAACATTATAACTAAAAAAAGTACAGTTCAGTTTCAGTGCCGGCAACCCGGGCGTTTATTTAGTTTCATGGTTATTTACATTGTTTTCTTTTCTTTTACCCGCCTCACTAGACAAAGTCTGTTCCGAGGTGGGTAAATCACATCTATGTTTGTTCCAAAAGAAATGTGTGTGTTTAAACAAATATATGTATGTATGTGGAAAGATAAAAAAGATAAATTATATGTTGGTATATTAAATATTTACATACATACTTTGTTTTTTTTTTTTATTTTATTTTATTTTTTTTTTTATTAGTTACATTTCCATGAGAAGATTGAATATTTTATATAGATAAAAGTAAATGTTCAATTTAGTTTACAAATAGATTACATCAGTACAAAAAAATTAACAAACATAAAAGTAATGTAAGAACGGTTATATGGAAGTAGCATTTTTAGTTGTGGGTAGAATGAGGCAGAATTTTTTGTGAAATGTTTCTCGGACTAGTTCAGTATCCGATCATCTGTCTCTATCGCACCATACAATAAACAAAATGGCGTTACATTTTATATTATAGACGAAATCGAGGCGCGGGAGAGTGACAGCACAATGAATATTATGTGTTTGAAAGAGATAGTGATTAAGGCAGGTCGGTTTTGCAAATTGCACGCTTGTTGCTTAGACATTTTGGATTTGGACAGAATATTCTTTTGCTGTTTTGAGTGTCATTTGCGACGAACGATTACAGTTGATGTAAAATTTAAAGAAATGCATGTTTCAACGATTATTATGATCTCTTCTTACGGAACATAGAAAAACTGCTCAATCAAATGCTTTTTTGTTCTAAATAATTGCAGATTCAATAAGTATTATGTTAGTACCTACACAACTACTATCACAAGCCAACTCAGAATTCCTAGTAGGTAATATATGTATATCATACCAGTTAAAAACAATTCTGTACAATGACGTGCTCATTAATGAAAGTGATGAATAATATTTTTCAAATTTGTAATTTGACTCCAAGATTCGTGACATACCTAAAAATTAATATAATATTCCTACTCAATATCACACACTTGTCTTTTCAAATGACCTTCTACTTCCGGACCGCAAGAGCAGCCACTGTCTCTAAAGCCCCGTTCTGATTGGGCAAGTAATTTAGTTGAGTAGCGAGTAACTCGCCACTTGACTGACCAAAATGCTCCTACTTACTACTAAATGTATGGTGTTCGGACACTTTTGGTTACTAAAATACTATAAGTTAAAACTACTAATAGTTATCCCAAGACATTCTATAGTTTATGTCAGAACTAGCCCTCTTTTGGTTTGCTCAAACTAACCATAAAAAATCCCCTGTAAAATTATATTGCATTTTATATAAACCATTCATCCTCATAGGGTTTGATTTCATATGACTGGTATATTGTAGTGTTCATATTTTGGCAACATTAGTGATGTATGCTTATTGTCATAAAAAGTTTGTTCAATCTAACTCCAATTCCATCATTGCTGAATGTTTTGTGACTATCATCTTACAATTCATCCATTGCTGGACCAACTGACATTGCTTCTTGCCAGTCATCACCTCATCTTCCATCATCATTTGGTTCATATTTGTACTTCGTACAAATACTAATTTTGCGTATATTCATTTCGTCCCATAATTAATGCATTTAATAATATAATATTGACAAAGCTACATAAGTTATGAATTTATAATATTTTGTTTTAATGTAAATCAACAGGATTTTTCGTTTTTCATTAAAAAATATGTGTTGTATCAATGTCCAGACAATATAGTGTCAGGTATGTCGTATTTACTTACATTCAATGAATCCAAGTTTTTGATTTATCTTAATATTTTCAAACCTAAAAAGATTTAAAGTAAAGTAAAAATCAATAACAGATAGTAAAATACATAATGTTTTGATTCAGGTGTATGAATAACTTTTATCATATTATTTTTTTTTTTAAATTGACAATTGAGAACTGTAAATAAATAATTATTGTATTTTATACAGGAAAGACTTGATAAGTGCTATGAAATTACCTGACTCGGAGCCACTAGCACCCGATAATTATTGGGTAATTACGGATCCGTGGAAACAAGAGTGGGAAAGGGGAGTGCAAGTTCCAGTTAATCCAGATTCCTTACCGGAGCCAACCGTCACCGAAATCAAACAAAACGCATCCATCAACAGGAATTCAGAATTCAAATTGTAAGTATAATTAATAACTGACACCCAAGCTTTGTAGAAAATGCTTTTAACTAGGTTATTAAGTGTGACGTAGCTTGAAGTAAAAGACTGCCACTTTCATTGCAGTTAATTCGGATCTTGAATTTGGATCTAGTGCTTAAAATAAATTCCGGATCAGCACATAAGGATCTCTGCGCAGTGTCCCATTGGTGGATTATTTTTTTTACCGTGGAGCGGTGGCGCGCTGTTCAAATTCTAAATTTTACCTACCTATACTTAATAAAGTTTACCTACCTACACGAGTAATGCTCATAAAATCTTCCACTCGAAAATTAATTGTAAGGTACGAATTTTTACCCAATCACCACTTTACACCCTCGATGAGCTAACCTTGTTAAGAGCATTTTCTCTGAACCTTAACCCTACACCCACATAATATAAACTATTATTATTTTATTGATAGTTATGGTAAAATGATTAGTATAATTCCTATCTACGATAAGTCCATTTGGGTGAAATGTTGGAAAACTATTATTTTTCTATTATAACTGTTAACTTCTTATTGGCCGGAAGCGCGCAAATTTTCGATATTTTTTTAAAAATGCAATTTTAACCCTTATTCATAAAGAAACTGTATTAAGGACAAGGTCAGAATCGCTTGTGCCAATATCATTCTTGATTTAGCCAAAAGTTTCATTCACCTAGCAGCACCAGAATATTTTTAAATGAATTATCTATGGAATCTGGGTATCAGATTTTGCCGCGATTTGAACTGTTGAAAAGTCGAGCGTGATAGTTCACAAAAACATCGAAAAACCTATCAATTTATCAAACAAACGCAAGTAATATTGTTTTTTTAGATAGTTTATTGTTCAAGGAATGTGTTAAATAAAATATACTATAGCTAAAAATAAATCCACAAAATATTACTTCAAAGTGATGCATTCCGTAATTTCCAGTATGCAATAAAAGAAAAAGAAGAAGTTTCAGGAATGGCTCTCAACCGGTTAAGAATGAAAACCTAGAAAATGATTTATTTTGTGCACTTTGTTGTTGTTGGACTACATATTTTTAGCATATTTAATAAATAATTTTCTTGATTTTTATTTTTAAAAGTTATAATAGAAAAACAAATGGTTTGCCAATATTTCACCCGAGTGGACTTATCGTAAATAGGAACTATGCGACTCAAATATCTGTCCCCTCCCCACCCCTGTTAGTCCCAAACCTACCCTTTCTCTCCTCTGTGCTACATTTATTTTTATTTTAACTAACTTTTCGAGGTGAACTGAAATGTTTAACTTGTCGACGATTTAATTATCTATATATTATGATTTGAAAAAAATTGGAAAGGCTGTAAAAGTATAATCAGGTATTAAACAGAGTTTAACACAATTGACAATTATCATAGCACTGAAAGTAGTTTGTGATAATATTAAAATAAAGCTACTTTTTAAAATAAATTAGACGTTGCATTCAAGAACTGCCATATTGTGAAGTTTAGTTGATGCATTATCCTTTTTTGTATTACAAGCAGGATAATGACCCTTGGTTGGGACAGGATTACATTCTGTCATTCAACCTATTAATGCTGTGGTCATTTTGCATTGTATTGTCCATTTTTTATTGCCTGATTTGATAACAATCATAATAATAATATATCTACTAAGGCAAGCATTGATATAACATTTAGTTTTCCCATTTGCTGTTAACTTTGCACCTTCAAGCAAGGCATTGCAAAGCACGCACTTACTTTATAAACTAGAAAATGTTTGCTGTGCCAAATTAAATGAGTTATCAAATTAGTTTGCCAAATGACTCAAAGTGCCGGGTTCATCTCCATCATTGCACAAGCAACATTTTCTACTTTTATAATGAATTCAAGTCTTGTGAGGTTATTCTTAACATGAGAATGTTTGACTTTCTTTTAAAATACCTATAATTATAATGAAGAAGATATGACATGAATCAATAAATAAATGAAATAGGTGAAAGGGATTGGATCATAACAAGAGTATGGCGAAAAGAGTTTGCTTGAACAAAAGTTAAACGTGTTTCTTTACTTGTTAAACATCCTTGTTAATTTAACACTGAAATGGTTTTCTTGTGATTAAGGATGTAATTTGAAATTGTCAGGCCCAAACAGAAGTATGTGCGCCTGTCCCGTGATGCTCACTTCTCTTCCACGGAGCATTACCTCAGCAGCGCCAGTGCGCGAGCGGAAGCCGCATGTGCGTACGACCTGGATGGGTGCGACGCCACGTGGCTGCGTGCACTCAACGGTGAGAGGGCCCGGGCGGGCTCGCAGACCATCAAGGAGGACCAGTTCGAGAGGGTCATTGAAGAACTGGAGGTAAAAGTCCACTTTTATTTATTGGTAATGACAAATTTTGTGAGCCTTATTAATGGGTTTATGTAAGCTAAACCGAAAACTCAACTTTACAATAACACGTGGAATCCTATCCATAAAATATTTAACATAAGATTTTCTGTCATCTGTATTATCTTCAAATCAGACTTACATTCGTTTATAACGTTCATAAAAATCGTCAGTGTTTAATTAAATAATGAAAACTAATTTCTACACCTAACTGTTCAATTTTCCTATTAACTTAATTTTGTTTTTACTCAGGGGATGTCCTCAAAACATAATTTAAAAAAAAAACTGCATTATTGTTTATTGTTATCCTCTTTTCCTACTCATTTCCCTCTGCGCATTGAGTAGTGTATGCAAGGGGGGAATTCTAAAAATTGATGTAACTATTATGATTTCTTGACCGTGTACATTAAAATCATGTAAAAAAGACTAAAAACAGAATTGATTGTATTGATTTTGAAGCAACACAATTTATTTATTTATTTGTTTCTTTACTTGGTACCTAGGTCTAATTTATTGCATACATGAAATGATTTGAACAAGTTTATCCATAGGCCAATCCGTTTTGACAGAAGTTATAGATTTAACACTTGTTACCAACACACTGGAAGTTCAATGTTGTTTTTTTTTTTTTTTAAATTGTGGGTTTTCTTGAAAAGATCAAATTAATCGGAATGCAAATTACCTACATGGCTTTTTATATTTAAATTTCTACTTTTACTACAATGTAACAAGTTGGTGTTTTCTTTTAAGTTCCTGAGCAGACCACCTTCCTTACAAACAATATTTAATTTTTATTTTTAACTTTAAGAGTAAAACCTCACAATGCAATATTTAATTAAAGAGTTTCGCTAATATCGTCTTCATTTAATTAGATGTTTAATTTGTTACGCCACCATAAGAAATAATATTGTTTATTAATTAGTGTTTTATTTGTCTGCAGGTTCGATGTTGGGACAAGATCCAAGCCATAATGAAATCGGAAGAAGGTCTGGGCATCGAGTATGATGAGAATGTAATCTGCGATGTATGCAGATCACCAGATTCAGAGGAGGGAAATGAAATGGTTTTCTGTGATTCCTGCAACATATGTGTCCATCAAGCTTGCTATGGAATAACAGCAATACCTTCAGGTAAGCGCCATCTGTAGTTAATGCTGGTCTCTAGTTAATGGCAGAATATAAACATTCAGTGCTAATGTGTGTTTGCGCACTTGCAGGACAATGGCTGTGCCGACCATGCGGCGACGGAGAGAAGCCTGTCTGCGTGCTGTGCCCCAACCTCGGTGGCGCCATGAAGTGCACGCCCTCTGGACACAAGTGGGCGCATGTAAGTTGCGTTCTCTGGATCCCCGAGGTCTCCATCGGTTGCGCTGAGAAGATGGAGCCCATCACCAAGATATCGGCTATTCCCAGCTCACGTTGGTCTTTGATTTGTGTGTTGTGCCGCGAACGCACCGGCGCTTGCATTCAATGCTCAGTTAGGACATGTAAGACTGCATATCATGTTACATGTGCTTTCAAACATGGCCTTGAAATGCGTGCCATAATTGAAGATGAAAATGCAGACGATGGAGTGAAACTACGTTCTTATTGCCAGAAACATAGTGTTAATTGTAAGAAAGAGAAAGCAGGTTCTGGTTCTGAAGAAGATGATTCTAAACGTAAGCGGCGTAAAGATATGACTTCGGAAGAAAAGTCACAAGCGAGAGCACAACGCCTAAGTGAAATTGAAGAGGAATTTGATAAACATGTGAGTGTCAAAGACATAAGCACTCATCTTCTTGATGTTGACCAAGATGGGATTCAATACATTTACAACTATTGGAAACTAAAGCGTAGGTCCGGTCACAATAGACCCCTTCTACCTCCCAAAGCTGATGAAACAGATATGTTGACGCACCGCCAAGAACAGGCAGATTTAGATAAGATGAAAATGTTTGTCCAATTGAGACAGGATTTAGAAAGGGTACGTAATCTATGTTACATGGTCAGTAGGAGGGAAAAACTATCAAGATCCTTCTTTCGCATGAGGGAGCAGACATTCCACAAGCAGGTAGGAGTTTTGTCTGAAGATAATGCCATGACTCCAGCCGCCATGACTGCCGTGATAGAAGCTAACCACGGGCCTTCTATTTATGACCGACTTTATTCCCATCCTGACGCCGTTGACCACTCGGGAGACTTTGACAACTTGCTGGCGCAAATAGCCGGAGTAGACTCTGGAGATGAAAAGAAGAAAGATCTAAACGGGTTGACCAAGAGTACAAAGTCAGCAGAGAACCCTTACAAGCGTCTATATTTGAATGGATCTGCACGCAGAAGTGCCAGTCTCTACAGTGGCTTATCTAGTGGAGCCGAGAGTATTCCTGATAGAGATGGCAAATATCATAGTAGACCCATTTATTCAACTACCGATGATGAAGATACTAATGCTCTACAAGCTCCAAAGAAAAAGATGTTCTCTAAAGATAAAGAAAATAATGAAAACACAAAATTGTTGGAAAAGAAAAAGACAAAACCTGCAGCATCAAATAGTAAAATTGAAAGTTCAAGTGAAGATGAAATTAAGACCAAAAAGAGGGAATGGCCTAAGAGTCGCACCTTACGTCAAATGGAAAGAGAAATGGGTGATCGACCTTTATCTGGGACGGAGAGTGATGAATTAATGCCAATGCGGTCAACAAAAAAGTTGAAATTGACTCCTGCAGATATTTATTCTGACAGTGAAAATAGTGACAATAAGCATGAAGATGACAAAGAAGATAAATCTTCAAATGCTACAAGCGATTCACAACAGCATCCATTCAGAACAAAGGCAGCAGTTAAAGAGTTCATCCCTTCGCAGAAAGGTGATGGCAAGGGTTCCAAAAGTGGAAAGAAGTCTGGTGCCAAAGACAAAGTTCCCGAATCCGATGAAGACTTGAAGGATAAAGAGAATATGAAGTCTTCCAAGAATAAAGATTACCCCTCGGATTTGATAGTTCCACAACGTCAAGCTGCCAAGAAAGCTTCCGAGAACATGCGCTCTAACACTGTCAATGTTAAAACAAGGGATGTAAATGAAACTAGTTCAGAAGCTAAACCTGTACAACCGCCAGTGGAAGAGGTCAAACAACCCAAACCCAAAGCCAAATTGAAGGACAAAAAAGACAAATCAGAATCAATTAAAGTCAAAAAAGACCGGAAATCGTCAATGTCCGGTAATGACATATTTGAATTTGAAAAAGAAGAAAGAGATACACTTGATATTATAGCATATGTACCGCAAAGGCAAGCTGCCAAGAAAGCAGCTGAACATATCAAGAGTGGAATGGCTAAGCCACCAGGAACTGAAAATCCCCCGGAGGAAGTTGGAAAGAAGAAAGAAACAGAAATAGTAGCAAAGAAACCATCCCCTAAGAAAGAAGAAGAAAAGCGCCATAGATCTCCAAACAAGTCTAGTTCAGGTTCCACTAATAATACAAGTAGTAGTAGTAGCTCCTCAAGCAGTAGTTCAGAAGACGAAGACGAAGTAGTTAAATTAGAAACCAAAACAGGAACTGCAGATAAGAGTAGTGTTGTGAAATCGTTTTCTCCCCATAGAAGAATGAATGAATTGCCCTTTCTTGACAAGGGACAATCAGTCATCTCTTCTTCTAGTCCATCCAGTGATTCAGAAACACATAAAGATTCATCCCAAATCCCCAATAGTGCAAGTGATAAATCCCCTGACAAAAAATCACCAAAGCAGGTCGAGAGTGTCTCCAAGGCCAGCAGTGGTGTACCCCGTAAGGCCCCAGACAAGAAGCTCAAAACTTCCGACGGGCAGCCTGAACACGGGCTACATTCACCGACTGCTGAAAGAGAGAAATCTGCTCGACCCAGTCTTCCACTGCCGAGGCCTTCAGTACGTGCTCGGACAAGAAGTGTTACTGCAGGGTCGCGAAATCTGCCTGCCGTGGGGAAATCCCGCAAGGATAGTAAACCACAGGAGCCCAAGGAGGACAGCGAGTCCCGTGAACTTTCATTTACGCAGTGGGAAAAGGACAAGAAGTTAAAGTCCACTGAAGATTCCCCAACTAAAGATTCACAATCCAAAAGAGACAAAGATACTAGGAAAAAATCCAAATCACCCAAATATTCTGAAGAAACAATCTCAACAACTCCTAAAGTTAAGGATAAGGACAGTAGGAAATCGCGCAAATCGCAGAGCCCTTACCAAGCTTCTCCATCTGTGCATAAAACACCAGAAACTGTTGAACAGCCTTTGCGCAGTCGCAGTCCTGAGAGTTCTCACCAGAAATCCAATTCAGTTATTGAACACACTAAGGTAAAGGATGAAATCCTAGAAAGTGTCAAACATTTGACCCCAGAAGAATTAATTAGTGAACCGATAGATGAAAAGGAGCCCCCAATTGTGATTGAGGCTCAACCTTACACCAAAGCACCGAGAAGTGTCAGTAGTACTCACATAATAAAGTCACCAAAAACGCCTCCGCGTGTTGAGTCTAACATAGTTGAACCCTATGAAAGAAAAACACCTACGGAAACGAGAAATAATAATTTGAAAATCTCACCATTCGAGTCATCTGAGAAACCCACAACATTTGAAATGGTTCCACCAGAGTTTAATGAATTGCAGGAAGCAGAACAAAACAAATTATACGTTAAAACACCCATTCTTCCTCCACCATACCCAAATAGATCAATATTTTCACCTCAACCAACAGGTAAAGACACCGGGTGTTCAGAATTTTTCGATTTCAGTCATGATATCCTAGCAGTTGATGAAACATTGAATGATGATGGGTTCAACATTTCTCAAGGAAATGAAATATTGAAAGCTACTCCTTTGACATTCTTTGGATCAGATTTCTTGTTCAAAGAAGATTCAAAAGAAGATAGGGGTGTACGCGAAACCTTCAATCTAGTAGAGAAACTACGATTGCAAATGAGTTCTAAAAAATCTAATTCTTGTGTTCAAAATGAAAATTCTGATCAAGATATGAGTGATATAAAAGAATCTGATATTCCACTACCTTTGTCCTTTATAGAAAATGAAGCTTACCCAAAGAGTCATCCGTTGGATGAATCAAAATCCTCAATTGATACCACTATAACAAATTCTATTTCCAAACACGACCCAGACCTAGACAGTGTAATGCAGCCCATTGCAGCTATTGATAGTACTGAAACCAACTACGATGAAAGCAGCACACAAGCTGATCTCACTTCTGTTGAAAATCTGGATAAAAGCAAAGATCTACCTGAAAGTGAAAAGGCATGGTCTTCTAATGACAATCACTTCACTGATTCCAGCAACACTAATATTGACATTGATAAGCAAATGCAGTATCACGTTGATGTTGTTCAACATCGTGATTCCTTGCACAACGCACCCGCAATACACGAAAACTCTGTCACTCAAGGTGAATCACTTGATAGCTCCCAAGAAGTGAAGCCATTTTTACAAATTCAAGAAGAGAAAGGTTACGAAAGTAACATGGAAACTGATTCAAACGTTGCATTAGATCCTCTTCACATTTCCACATCACAATCGAGTGAAACTAACATTAGTAGTTTACAGCAAGAATCTCAGCGACCTCATTATGAGCGAGACATAGGCAGTATGATGATGCAACCAGAATGCACACCAATCCCATCACCCTACAACAGCATGCGACGGCAGTCCAAGTGGGCGGAGAGTGAACTAATTCCGGTTAGGAGATCCTCTACTTCAAGCTCCAACTCTGATTCCTCAGTTAGCCTGAACAAACATGGCAATGAACATTCCAATATTAATGACAATATGGAGGAGCGAGATATTCACAAGCATTCAGAAATACTTCAAAACATGGGATATTCATTCCACTCTTGCGCTATGGAATCTCACCCCTACAATCCGTTTTCTTCAGAAGCTTCCCAGTTTGTGGGACCTGTATCATTATTTCCTCCCACTACCATTGGGTCTCAATTACCACTCTCATCCCCTGGTGCAGCACTGTTTCCACCAAGCTTACCGTATTCCAATTCCTCGTCGCTATTGTCTCTTCCTAAATCAAGCGAAGAATCGATACCATTCAGTACTCCGTGTACCGCAGCATTCACCTCTTCGTCTCACAATATGGCTTTAACAACGGCCATGATAGCCCCACCAACACCCAAACCTGTCAGTGAACATTCCTCTACCCACGATGGTGAATCCGAATTAACTCCACCTAATTCATTTTCTATGCAAGAATCTCCATTGCGGTCTAATGAAGATCTTTCCAATAGTACCCTTCTTCATGGACAATTGCTCAATGATAAACATTTGACAGATAATGACTCTCCTGTGCAAGGAAAGAAATCTCCTATCAAACCCACAAGAATGTCATCACGTTTTATAAGTCAAATTAAGTCACCTGGGAAGAGTCCTACTAAATCTCCACGCCAACTTGACGTGGTAATCAAAGTAAGCGGGAACAGAAGAGGAGCTTCTAAAGGTTCTCGTGGCTCTAGAACTCGAGGAAGGCCAAGAGGCAAGGGTAGTCAACACATGCATAATTATGATATTGATTATCACACAATTCATAACAAATTAGCAGGTACGGTTTATGATTTAAATAATTTTGATGAAGACATCACCAATGATAGCATAAATGACTTGAAATCGATGAGGGAAAGAAGAAGATCGACAGATATTCATGAAAGAAAACCTGACAATGCCTATAGAGATTCATCACAATCACCTAAATTTGCCAGTCCATCCCAACAGCAATCGTTGAAGAGACCTTCGTATTCAGCAGATATCAGAGATCTGAGGCCACCTGCACCGATTTCAGAATTACCCGCCCCTGTGGAATCTTCCAAGTCGCCTATCACAAACAGCAACAATGCTCCAGCGGGTGCACCACAGCAAGGCTTTGGTAAAATAGTGCAACCTGTACTACCAGGACCTGTGGACATGCGCACCTACAGCGGTTTTGATGCTACCATTACGGATGCATTTAACAACCTTTTGGGTGCTTTTGCTAGTGGAACTGCTGACCAGCAACTTCCAGATATTGATGAAGAAATGGAAAAAGAACTCCATTCTGCTCTGATAGCTAGCAGTAATAAGTCTCAAGAGCCACTGATTTTAACTCCAAAATTATACAATGATCCTAGAGGACTGTCTTCTGAAAGCAGTTCCCAACAAGGCCAAGACTTAACAACACCTAAAGTTTTACTGTCAGATTCAAGAAATCAACTGAAAGTAAAGATCAAAGGGCCTTTCTTAGACGCTAACTATCCAACCAGTTCAGTTGCCCCTGTGATTCAACAGCCTACTATTCCTATACTGGAACCACCTTCTGGCATTCCAATACTGGGAGCACCAAGCGCTGTTGGCTCAGTAACGTCAGCTATGATCTCCGGAACATCCAATTTGAGAAGAATGCGCAAGAAGGAATTATTGAGACAGTATTGCACACAAGACATGAATATGGATGATCCAATGATTGGAACAGTCATTAATCAAATAACGCCTCCTACTCCCATATCAATGTTTAACCGAACTGTTATAACAATACCCAAAGCCGTTGCATCCATGACCAGCATCCCCACACGAGAAGATTACAAAGCAGTGGTGGATGCTAATATGGAAAAGAAACGGCGGAAAGTGTCTGGAAGTCTCATTCGTGATATTCGCTCTTCGGATAATGAAGTTGATGTCCAGGATATTCGTAACGCTGGTGGTTTATCAATACCAACGCAAATGGCTATTTCTTATAAACGTCGTGGTAGAATATCCAAACCATCCCCGACTATTATTACTAGTCCAAATAATATTTCACCGGCGCCTAAACTTAAAATTAAAATTGGTACTTTCCTTAGCAATGTTAACGTTGATCAATCTATTCATCTGAATGACCCACATTATGTCAGCCAAATTAAACCCCCTAAGAAAAGATTGGCAATCATTGCAAAACCCAGTGTCGAAGATCTCCGCAGAGAAAGCATGAAATATAGAAGAAAGATGTTTAACGAATTTGAAGAGGGTAAAAAAGATAAGAAGAAACGTTTGAAAAGTGAAAAGAGTGAAAAAAGAAAGAAAAAACGCGACAAAAGATCCGAAATGCACATTGTGAAAGTGAAAAAAGAGTCAGAGGAAAGTAATACAAAGCTAATTATACGAATTGCAAGGAAGAAGGAATCGGGGGGACTAACGGGCATTAGGGCTGAGATAAAGGAGGAAGACATCTCTTCCCAGTCGGGGGGCGACAGTTTGGCAGCACCGGCGGTGTCGGCCGATCCCTTTGACTATGACCCCACGGCCCCCGACCCCCTGGCGCTAGACTCGCCTGCCGGCTCCTCCAAGGTGTCCCCCATCCGCCTGAAGCTGGCACGAGGCGCGGGGGGCTCGGGTTATGTCATGAAGGACTCCCCTTCCCAGCAGACCGGGGTGGACAGTCCCAAGATCGAGCCCCTCAGTGCTTCCCTGTCCAATAACAACAAGCACTGCGAGGTGAGATGATTACGAAGACCCCCCCCCCTCAGAATAGGCGTCGCGTTATGGCTCTCTTACTTTACCTTCTTCAATCCCAATTAGGTAACAATCCTTCACTTCATCACTATCATAGTTCATTCATTTAGAAGACAGTGCATTTAAATGCCAAAACAATGTACATTTAGATACTTCATTATTGATGATTTTAGAATTTAAAAGCCAATTATTCATAATATTGTATATGATGGACCCTTGTAACATCACACTTAAATTAGGATTGTGGCTTTAGTGAGTCAGTGTAAAAAAAATCTCTCTGAATCACATTTGCCAATGTTAGGATTATGATATACATATATACATACTATAATTATCATTACACGTCATGTTTTCTACTGCAAGCAGTCGATAAGCATTGTCTTTTTATGTATTTAGAATTAAGTTAAACCATATATTTTTATTTCACTTTGTTTTATTTCACATTGTTAAATATATGTATAGTACTTGTACTTAGTACAACTTTACATGAAATGTAAATCATGGATTTTGGTCTTTTTATATATTTTTCAATTATCAATCATTTTATTAATTAATTATCTTCTATTCGCAAATAATGTGCAAATCCCTCACCGCAATTGAATTTCAATCTTAAATAATGCAATATGTATTTTTTTATAGTAATGACGTATATTAATTTAAGTTCACCCTGTATTGTAATAATATGCAATATTACAATATTTTTTATTCACAAAAACTCACTCAAGACAATAATAATTCAGAAAAAAATTATGGTACCTACATATTTAATTTCACTCTTTATTTGTACCTTTCATTTGAATGGATTCTTATTTATAAAAGATCAGTGTTGTTCAAAACACTCATCTCAATACTGAATTTAGTTGATTAAATAATATGTATTTTGTAACCTGAACTATTAATGAAATTTTACCCTTATTTCTATTTAATTTATTTACAATTATTATCATCATTTTGCAATGGACTCATCCCAATAATTGAATTCTATTTCATAATGTTAGCTTATACAAGGTGTTAATAGGTTTACTTGACTTACGTAACCAGTGAATACTGAGCATATTTGGAGTAAAAAAATGTAGATGACATCTGGTGATTTTTTTTTCAACTAAAAACATACAAAATCAGTAGTATAAGTATTTGACAGTTGGGATTGGGATATGGGTTCGGACGGTTACATGGCTGAGTGATCAGTGACAACATGCATTTTAGGTTGTTTTTGATTTTTTTTTTAAAACATCCAAAAATGTCACTGTAGACCAAAATTTTATTTACGTTTTTTTACTCCAAAAATGTCAGGAATCAGTGGTTAAAGTAAGTTAAGCACCTTAACACACTGTATATAATTTTTTTTATAGATGCAATAATGTTATGCATTTTCATACACTTTATAAAAATGTGGGCCTCACTGGGTACTTTGTCCCTGTTTGTTTTCAATAAAAGACTAGAATTGAATAAGCGGATTAACCTTTTGGAGAAAATATTTGCAAGCTTAAGCTATTAAGAGGGTGTGAGTTTTTTTCCATAGATTTTATTTTTATTTTTAAATACAATATAGATCAGATAATAATCTTATATAGTGAATAAAAATGTGATCGACATCTATCCCTGCTTATTATTATTATTACTTTTTAAAAATTATTTATTAACCCCTAGAAGACGGATAGTATTTTGTAAATATCTGAAAAACAAATCTTGTATTGAAAATTATTTTTGAAATAATTGACAGGCTTTTACTATATCAACTTTTTTGCTTTCGAATTTCCATGAACAATAACAAAATGCGTTAAAAACTTCTAAAACCTAGCTCTACACCCACACATTGCAGTGGGTTTGTAGGTGTAGTCATGATTTCTTTGCACTGCTATTGTAGTTGGTCGTATCCTAGGGGTTAATCAAAAATACATAGTTATGTAGGTACATGTAATTTGTTGTTGTAAACCACCTCAGTGAGTTGAGCCTGTTCTAAGGTAAAAAAACTGATGGTGGGTTTCAGTGATCTTTGACGCAAATGGGTACATTTTCTAAGAAAAATAATTTACTTTCCAAGACAGCTGTCCATATTCCAATACATATTATCTAACTTTAACCCCTAATATTCTACATTTTTTTCCTATTGGTTGGTACTAATTTTTTTCACTACTATGGCAACACCATACTACTCATTATTTAATGTTTGAAATTTGTTCTTCACTTGCGAGTCTGACAGTTTGTTTTAAACATTAGTTTTTTTAATATTTTATTTGAACTATGAATTAGATTTTGATTTCACATATTTTGATTTTGATATTTTGATAAGTACAAAAATTTCAGAGATACCAAAACTCGCCATTTCTCGTAATTATCTTCCTTGCGAAGTGTTAAATAGCAAAAAAGTTTAAAAGTAAAATTGGTTTAGAATATGTAGAGAATATATATATTGGAAAATCATCTGACTTTGAATGATAATCTTATCTATGAACTATCTTGGTGTTGCCATTTAAAATCCTTTAAACTATCGCAAAACCACCAATTTTTGTCTGCTATTAACCCCCAAAGCATTCTTGTTTTGCGATATATTTCTCTTAATCTACTGCCAGGTGCGCGCATTTGTAAGTTACTTGACAGGGCACATGTCAAAAATTCAATATTTAACGTTGAAAGATTATAAAAATCTAAAAGTTGAAAGTGATTATTCCAAAAGAATAAAGTTATTCTTTGTAAATTGACATTTATTTTGGGAATTTTAAAATTGAATTATACTTTTAAATGGAGATATTTGAGCACTCTGTGCAGTTAGTGAATATGACGAGGGTAACGGGGCCGGGCGCGTTTCACTCTGTTTGGGATTTACCCACCTCTCACTTTCCTAATTACATTACATTTGATTCCAGATAAATTCGCTGTCCTTAATATATTTTGAAAGCAGATAAAAAACTCTTTCATATTTTAATTTTACAACTCCACATATGCAATAAAAAATATAAAAAATGTTGAATGTAAAAAGTTTTTAACGTCACTTATAATGGTTTTTATCATGTAAACTCTAGTTACCACTTTACACGAAACTAAAAAACTTACTGTCACTTTTTAAAAATTATACAAAAATATTTAAGTCTATGATAAACTTTTCGACGTACAAAGCCTGGTTTCAAATTGGTTTATTCATGGTTACAAACTTTCTTTCTAACACTTTTTAAATCATATAATTATCTCACTGCAATACAAAATGTGATAGCATGACTTTTATGAGTTTGTCAGGCTGGGAGAAATATTCCCACAAAGACTCTTATGGGTGTTTGACTTCCGGGAGAAATATCTCCTACAATTGCTCTAGGGGTTAAATTTCAGACTGTACCTACATATTATTTATTACTATTAACAATATTTTGTTAGTCATTCTTACACCAATGTGCAATCAATTCCTCATTACAACTATTGATTATGTAATATTGGTGTGGAGCTTTGTTAACGGAGGAGGAGAATATTATTATGGCATGTACGGTTGGTTGCCACCAGTGCTTTTATGAAAGTATATTTAAATCAAATATTTATATAATATTATAATGTGTACCTATATATATATTTTTAAATTTAATTTTCGTAACATTCATGTACAGTATTAAATGTTAAACATAAAATGAACACGGTTTATAATACTGTCATATTTTTTTTGGTTGTGAAATGGTTCACATTAAATATTACTGGACATCTGAGCATTACAATTCCTTTAGCAAAATATGTAAATTTCTAGGTTTCATTAACAAAAATATTTTATTAAATATAATATTATTCTCTACCCACAACAGCTAAGAGATTATTTTTATTAATTGTTTAATTTATTAATACTAACCTTTTACCAGATATATTATGCGTCAATATGTCTACTAAATTTATATGTATATATTTGTGATTAAATATTTCTGTTTAAACAATTCAAAATATATCTAGAAGGTGATGTTTTAATTTCATTCATTTTCATACAATTTAAAATAAAAAATGTTTCATGAAATATAAAAAAAATGAATGTAGTTTCCCCCTATTTATTAATTCTTTTTTTTTTGAATTGAGGTTTTAATGGAAAAGTATCCATAGGTCAATTAATTATTCTATAGAATTATAATATTTTTTGTAAATATTGAATATTATTATAATATAGTTAATGATGATCGTACATGTAACGAATTGTTACTTTCTATGTGTGATAATCAAAAAATGTTGCATTATTTTAAAAATCTAAATTATAATTAAGTTAATAAGTAGTTTTAGTGAAATAATGTAGGTCATTTATATTAGGTACCTTTAATTAAATTAACATTTAAGATTTGGTGAAACTGTGTGTATATAAAATATTAATTTTTATTTCACAAACTTTTATATAAAACTTTACATTATTAACTATTTGTTAATTCAAATTGTTTTGTTCTTCCAACAAAATATATTTAAATTAAATGAAAATATCCAATTGTATTTACATTACTATTTTTAATAGAAATTATCTAAATGTTTTAAAACCAAAGGTTTCTTGATCAGGATACAAAGTACATAAATATACTTTTTGTCCTTTTGAAACATGTTGATATTTTTTTATTAAAAATGGTGGTGAAAATAAAGTTAATTATTTTCATTTAATTTATAATGATGCCACAAAGTAATTTTGCAATTATTGACGAATTGAAAATATATTTATTTTAGAGGAAGAAATTAATTATGTGTGTAAGTTGCAGCCATAGTTCATGTCTTTGTTGGTTGTGAGCTATTATTTTTATTTTTGCTACGATAGTATCTAACTTATATTTTGTAAATATCGTATTATTGTTCCAAAAACGATTCTCTGCAGTTATACTTTCTTAAAAGTTTGTGCTTAAATTCATTAGACTCACCCACATGTACACTTCGGAGCTCACAATGGACTGCTGTAAACCGTTTCCTTACTTTCGGACTTAAGCTTTTTGCGCGGCAAACCGGAGTGGCATGCGAAACCGTCGATCCGAAGTGGACGTCTAATAGCCGCTAATGATTCCAAAACATAAAATGAATAGGATTAATAATGAACAAAAAAGTAATGTATGTAAATCCTCATTGCATATTTTAATTATGTTGTGATATTTAATTTAATACACCTGAAATAGTATTTTTAAACCGAAGCTGATTTTAAACACATTAGACTCAGAAATCATATTTAAATTTATTTTACAGAATCAGAAATTTAAATAATATTAGCAATTTTGAGTGCAATTATACAATTTTTTTGTTTGTTTTTCATCCCAATATACTGTTAAGGTAAGGGACGGTGGCAGTATCTGTGAAAAAGTCAAGTAATAGGTTAAGTATTTTTAATTATCAATAACAGAATGAATTCATCACACTTTATGTAAATTATTATGTTATACAATCTAGATATTAAAATAGTCATTTTTAAATTGCAACACAAAATCATTTAATTTGATAGAAACTCGAAATCACATTTTTCATTATGATATTACGAGTAGTGAATACCTAAAAATATTTTATAAATGTTATTTTACAATTCACTCTTTATTGTTACATCTGATTATTTATTATGCATTCAGATATTATGACACTTATTTATTTCATTAATAGCTGTATAACCTTAAGTTGTAACTATGTAACAATACCACACGGAAACTCGCAAAGTATGAGTTTCTACATAATATATGTGTAGCTGTATACCTAATCTAAAACCATCACTGTCGACTTATACACATATAAACATGATTGATACTCACTATCGGTAAGTATAGCATACATAAGAGTAATTATGATTAGGAAAGATGCATGTAAGATTATTATTGCACATAAAACACGCTAAAATATTTATATTTTAACTCTCCATATTTCTGGAGAGGTTGTACAAACTACTTAAAAATATGTACAGATATAGATAAATAAATTATAATGTTAAATAAATTGTTTTTATGAAGAAATTACATAGAATGTGTTTGGTGTACTTATGCTTAGTGTACTGACAGCAAAGGCGGTATTGTATTGTATAAACGTGTCTCCATCAATGTGCACATAGTCACCGTCATTCTAATAAACTTTTTTAGAACCATAACTCGTTGTGTTTTATTCTGTAAGGGAGCAAGATCGGTGTAAATACTTGATGGATTCGCTTTATGCTATTCTCATCATTCAATCAAGATTGCAGAAAATAGATTGTATTATCTATGATCGAGATACTGGCATTCAATTCCTCATTAGGGGATAGATGAAAGGACTAGTATGGGCATTAAAACAATGATTAATCTCAATCATTGAGATAACCGGCGCACGATTCATTGAGAACGGGTTGTTTCAAACAAAAATTGACGAATTCATTGAATAATTGAAGTTAATTTTCACATACTGTGTAAGTTCTATTCAAGTTCTGTGATTATTTCAGTTTTGTGAAGCAACTGGCCTATAACGATATAATAATTTTGAAACAATCCGTCCTAAGTGATTCCGTTGTAACTGACAGGTGATATATATATATATATATATAATGAACTAGACTCCCTATGCTTTTTGTCCATTTCTCCTTGCAAACTGCAAAAAAAAACTGGGCCGAACGCTCAACTGTAGCTTATAATTAGTTGGATTATTATTTGAATTTATTAACATTCATTGGGAGAAAAACATGGAAAACTCTGCCGTCCGGCGGAGCTAACTTATGGGTTGCGAACATTGATATATCGTATGAAGGTTTTTTTGTTTTATACATTAGCTCCACACAGGAGGCCCCGGGGAAAATAATTTCCCTCGGGGCCTATGTCATATTTGGGGATGCTGTGTGGAGAGTTTTTTAAGGAAAGGAAGGATGAGAGTTCTGGGAAGGAAAAAGGTTTGAGGGGTGGGTAGGAATCTGGGTTTCAGTGTGTCCATGTCATCCGACTCCAAGACCTAGACAAACAGAACCTAGGAAAATAATTACCCTCGGGGCCTCCTGTGTGGAATTAATGTAAAAAAAAAAAACCTCACCCCTTAAATCCAGGCACCCCTGCTAAATCCAAACCAAACGTAGTGAACTACTTGAGGTGACCTCTGGCAGAGGTTAGTCATCCAATAAATGGTTCCCGAGGCAGCGGTACTCATTCCCGCCTCCCAAATTGAAGTTATTAAGTCTTAAAAAAATTTAATAATATAATTTATATGTGTAATTTACATTTAAGCATATAAATTGAGGTATTTATTTATTTAATACTAGCTGGGTTACCCGGCTTCGCTCAGGAAAACATTTGAGAGTGTTATGGAATGTTTCACAATGATGATCCCGATTCCCTATTCCCGAACATTCCACGACATACTCCGCCACCCCTTCCAGAACTTTCTAGAGTTCTATAGAACCTTCTTGAACTTTCCGAAATTTCAAAAGGGCGAAACTTCCAGCCCTTATATCTTCAAAAACATGCCCTTTAGGTAAAAACGGGTACCTTTTTTCCCGAGAGGGGACAGAGATCTACCACACCTTATAACTCCCTTGATCGTACCGGGACTCGTTTCTGAGTTTTTGCGGTCCGCGCGTTTTTTTGGATTTTCTTTTATAATATATAGCTGTTTCCCGGCATGCGTTGCAATGACATATTCAAATAAATAAAATGTTACTCCTTGCATGTCCTTTCCCGTGCGTTCCCCTCCAGCGTTCCACTTCCACCTTCCCCGCCACCGCTCTCCCGCTCCCCCGTCCCGCCAACCCCCCTGGCACTTTTTTTGACTCCTCTCCAGCCCGGCCCGTAGCCGAAACTTTTTTCTAATACTAACATTATTAAACTCGTGATATCTTTCTAATTAAATATCCGAATTGAAAAATTCAAAAAGTTAAATAAAGTTATTGAAGCTGTCTTGAATATAAAGTAAATATTTTGAAAAGGATTAACACCAAGATACAAATAAAGAGCCTTTTCAAGCGGCGACATATTAATTAAATTTTTAAAATAAAAGAATACTTATTGTGGCATAACCATAATAATTAGACATATGCTGTCGCGACCTTTTTTGTAAATAATAATGTGTTCTACAAAGTCGCAGTATATTATTTTATTCTATCATCAATAGTTTTCGCAGCGCACGCGATGTAAAGAATATTTTAGGTAATTTGTTTACACCTTGGGTTGCATTATTGGAGTTTTAGTAAGGATCCCTAATTTTTTGGAAAATATAATATATCCTATGTCACCCGGGGATAGTGTAGCTTCCCAACAGCGAAAGAATTTTTCAAATAGGTTCAGTAGTTTCGGAGCCTATTCAATGCAAACAAACACACAAACAAACAAACAAACAAATCTTACCTCTTTATATAGTGTATAGTAGATCAATGGTATAAACTTACCAAAAATAATAATTGCTCAATTCAGTTAAATACAAGCAGATCAAAATACTGGAAATAATCTTTAAAAAAAAACATGTTTGCAGTTCACATGCGGTAGCAACACGCATGGGGACGTTTCTTCCCTAGGTATAAGTACTACGGATTTATAGAATTTATGTATCTTTCCGGATATGGAGAGACTACATATGGCGTCATTGCCTATCACGGTTACTTTAACTCATTACTAACTGTCACTGGATCACAGTGGATGCGAGGAGCTGTCAATTTTTGGAACCAGTTTTTATCGGATTTATAAAATGACTACCTACACTCAAACTAGGCGAAGCCAAACTAAAAGCCGCCCGCAGGGCCTAGCAGCAAAAACATGTAGAGCAGGTTTTTAACTGCTTGTTTAAACATGATTTTGGAACGATCTAGCTGTCGTCGGTCGGTACATGAAATTCAATGCGGTTAAATAAATCTGACTGTACTACTGTGGGCTTTATGCTGGTTGGTACTCAGCCCCCTACCAACTGGTTGGCTGCTGCTCCAGCCAATTCAAATATATATTTCAATATTTACAGGTTCTTTTGTTTTTATTAGAATATGTTTTACTTTTTTTTAAAATTATTTCTGGCTTTCACCCTTCAAGGGTGTTCTAGGCCATCATTTAAAATTACAGAGAAAGGGAAAGGTGAATTTATATATTAATTTTATTTAAATGTACAAATTTCAGAATTATATGGAAGATTGGAGTCGAGTTCAGACTTAGAAGAGATGAAATGTTGAATGGAGGGGAGGCAATTTTAGATAACGCTTGATAGAAGAGAGGATATTTATTTAGAGAGGGACAACCAAAAAATATGTGATCTAAAGAGCCCACATCTAGACCACAGAACGTACAATCTGGGGAGTCAAGGATGTGAATTTTAAAAAGGTGAGAAGGAACGGAACAATGACCGATTCTCATTCGAATAAGTGAGGAAATTTCTTTTTTGGAAAAATGGGGAAATTTTTGAAACCACGGTTTTGACGGGATAGTCCTTTGTATTGAGGCGTAGCGAGCGAATAGCTTAAAGTTTGGTGAAAAAAAGGTCAGATCACATCCTATATTATAATAAAAATTCGTAACGATTATTAATAATGTAGAATAAATAGTGTTATTTTTATTATATTTACAAACTTCCTTACTACCATTTATAACTTTTAACCAGGGGCGTACAGGGCTATGTAAGCAAAAATTAATAGTCACTTAATCTCGTGCTTTTCGGGAAAAAAACTGTCATACGTGCCTATAGTTTTCACTTCAGAAATGCCAAAAGTCCAAAAAAGCAATCTCTTTTTTTCCCGGGTTAAGCATGCGCCCAAAAGTTGGCAACATCCTATATCGGTTTTTGCGGGATTCCTCCGTTTACATCATTCCCTAAAACGGGGGAATCCCGTAACAACCGATGTACAAACCACGGAGAGCAATATTTACGCATTTTATTCCATTCCGGTTCAAACGTTATTTATTACATTGTAATGCAATATAATCTTGTTCTTATGATTATTTATTGGTTAATTAGTTTGATTTGTGAAAAGAATGAGAGAAAGGAAAAGAGATTATCCCAGTGGGGCTATGAAAAGAAAAAGTAAACAGAAAAGGGAGGAGGTTATGGAAAAAGTGTTCCAATTTCTTCATTTTTTCAGCAATCAGCTTCTGTGAGTGATTTAGATTGCAATGGTAAGTACTACCTATTTATCTACCAGTAGCGAAGGGTGAATTTTGTTTTTTGAAGGAACAATGGCAAACTTCAATACATGAAAAAACCTGATCACGTATTTTACCGAGCAATAATAAGGGCCCTAACTAATTTTGATACAGGGCCCCTCCAAGGCACGCTACGCCACTGCTTTTAACATAAATATTAAGTCAGATATAATTCTTTCATCAAGTATTTTTAGATCTGCATACACTCTAAAATGCAGAAACCAGATCGAGTTACCTGATAAAAACTAGAAATGGTGTTCGATGCGAAATCATTCAGATATTGTTTCAGACAGTAAATAAGGCTGTTGAAGGCGAAGGATTACCTTTATTAAAAGCAAACAAAACGAGTTGAGACAGCCAGTGAGTCGTAGTACAAAACCTATTTGCAGCAACTAGGCGTCCCATAGTTTGAACACCGATGCTTACTACCTCATTGAACTAGTATGAATTTGTATCTGTGAAATTATATAAGATAGTTTTGTGTAGACTTTAAAATAGGGAGCGGATAGGTAGTAATATTATGGAATTATATATTAGATCTTTGATCACATAGTAATCTGGAGTTGACGCTGAACAGATTGATAAAGAAAGAGAAGTGGGCAGGGTTCATAGTTATAATAAATTAGTCGTTTGTAAACTCAGATGTACAAATAACTAAAATAAAATTAATAAATAAATGTATATAGTAGTGTAGGTGTATACTTTACGATAAGTATTATTAAAAAAAATACAAGAAAGTGCATAATTCTCTCCAAATCAAGAAAATTACATAATATGAATTATTTGATAGTCATGTGTTGAAATTATTCTTGGTAAGTAGGTGTGGTGAATTATTATGACATAAGTAGGTAGGTAAGATGAAGGAGTTTGACTTAAGAAATAATTTGGTTAATTATCAGTCGAGACATTTGTCATTGTCGTATACTGCTTGTCTTGGAAATTTAAGTTGAATAATTATTATTTTCATTGTTTGACATTTTGTGTAGACGTCATCATCAAGGTCAAATTCCAGCCAATCAAACGATCCATTACAAAACATTGTTGCCAGTCAACAAAATATATTAAAACTTTTAAGTACAATTTTTACTAGAAAGACAAAGAACATGCTCATTTTGAATAACATTACCTACATAGGTAACTATTTCACGGGACACAATTTAGGACATGATTTTTTTTTAGCTAATGAGAGCCTCTAAAAAGTATATTTACGGCTAGTAATAATTGCTGCGGCCTCGGGAATGACTTTTTAGTGGTTGTCATTGTCTAAAACGACGCCGCTTGCTTTTTTACACGTAATCTGACGTTTCCACCACTGAGTAACGTGTGACAAGATTTTTTTTCATAAGTTTCTAAGTATTTCCAAATAATTTTTTTATTTGTGCGTTGTTATGCTACAACCACACCGAAGCCAATCTTCTAACTCCAAACTTATGAGCGTAATACACGAGCCCGATTTTCAGCCCGTTTCCAATTAGAGACAAAAGTCAACATTTTTCGATTTTTCGCGATCGCTATTTTCACCTCTATTTTCATATCTAGGATTTCCATTGTCATCACTGCAAACAACACATGAACCATACTGTTTGTTGTGATGCCTACTGAAATCGTGGGTATGAAAATAGAGTTGAAAACAGCGATCGCGTAAAGCGAAAAATGTTGACTTTTGTGTCTAATTGGAATCGGGCTGAAAATCGGGCTCGTGTATTACGCTCTTTAGTTCGGAGTTAGAACTTCTTGCAACTACTCAGTTGCATGATGGAAAAATATTTTTATTGTTTGTGTATTATGGAACAGCAAAAGTACATGTACGTTTTTTACTCCAAATATGCTCAGGAATCTCTGGTTAAAATCCTTCGGGTACGCGCTGTTACTCCCTGCATTCCTAGTAAAAAGTGAAATAGGTCGTTCCTGTTGGACTCCAACTGGACTTCAAGCTACGACACACACTTACGTGCGGCTCGATGCGTTTTTTTTTTTAAAGTGTCAAAATCTGAAAAATGTCAAAAAAGTCGTTCTCTTTCCTAAAAATAAAGTGAAATTAAACAATTTTTTTATGGCAAAAATATTTTTAGTCAAAAGGCATTCACTATGTGAATAAAAAAATACTGTATACTAGAAATATGTACATAGGTTCTAGGCACAGTGGCGGACTAAACCCGTGGCTGTAAAGCTGAATGAGACCCCCCTTAGTTTAAAAAGTTGATTTCAAAAAAAAAATTACATTTACTCCACACAGGAGGTCTTGAGGAAAATAATTTCCCTCAGGGCCAATGTCATCGAAGAAGCTGTGTGGAGGGTCTTTTTGAGGAGAGGAAGCAGTGGCGTGTACAATCCTACATTCATATACACTACATCCTACATATCCTACAACATCGGTCTTGAAGAGACCCATGTTGTAGGAAGGAGGAAACACAGGACTTTTTGGATCGGAGTTATACCCGCCTGGCCACGCGGCACTTCATTTCTTGACTCCTCTCCCGCCCGGCCCGTAGCCGACCGCGACCACGCAACTTTTTTCTAATACTAGCATTTTTAAACTCGTGATATACGAATTGAATAATTCAAAAAGTTAAATAAAGGTATTGAAGCTGTCTTTATTTTGATAAGGATTAAAACCAAGATACAAATAAAGAGCCTTTTCAAACGGCGACATTAAAATTATTTTTTTTAAATAAAAGACCACTTATTGTGGCACAACTGTAATAGTTAGACATATGCTGTCACGCTTATTTTGTAAATAATGATGTGTTCTACAAAGTCGTAGTACATTATTTTATTTTAACTTCAATAGTTTTCGCAGCGCACGCGATGTAAAGAATATTTTAGGTAATTTAGGTCACTTGGGTTACATTTTTGGAGTTTTAGTAAGGATCCCTAAATTTTTTGAAAATATAATATAGCTTATGTCACCCGGGAATAGTGTAGCTTCTTAACAATGAAAGAATTTTTCAAATCGGTTCAGTAGTTTCGGAGCCTATTCAATGTAAACAAACAAACAAACATATCTTTTCTCTTTATATAGTGTGTTAGATAAAAAATTTCCATAAAAAATGAAATTCGCTGGTCCGCCATTTTTTATTTAAGATTTTTTTACATTCAAATTTATAATTTTTATTTGCAATTTAACCAATTTAACCAATTTAACACAATTTGCCTTAATAGCCATGTTGTTAATTTATTATGGTGTGGTGAGACTGATGAGTAATGATAATGATGGATGAAAAGCTACAGCCTAATCTTGGTCAAGGAGTAATGCACGCCACTGCTAGATAAGTAGGTACTTGATAAAATTAATACAAAGTTACTGGAATTAAGAATCTTAAAACCACTGGAAAATAAAAATAAAAAACCGCATCGGATATTGTGTACCTACCTGCAGTGGCGAACTTACGGGGGGCGGAAGAGGCGGCCCGCCCTGGGCCTCTGAGGGCTTCCAAACGCCTCCATGTTCCCTTAATCAAATCCTAAATAGGGCTTTAAAGCACGGACCGTTCAAAGTTTGCTGAAGGATACCCGTAAATCAAACTGTTTGAAACAGTTTCATATAAAATGCTGTATCTGTCTGCTGTAAAAATAAATAAAAAATTGACAATTTTTTTTACAGTGTCCTGGTTCCTTAAATCCTTGTTTAGGATTTAGTCAAGAAGGCTTTTGGAGGCCCCCAGGATCAGAGGCCCGTGTGAACTGAATAAAAAGCTTGTAAAATTACATCAACTTCTTAAGCTAGGGGAGGGGCTCATTCAGTTTTTCCGCCCCGGGAATTTGACAGGCTTACCTATGTGGTTTTAGTTGCGGATTCATTATTAACCATGAAATAGGAGCACACTGGTGTATTACGTAGGTACCGGCATGCATTGTAGTGCCAATTAATAAAGAAATTGTTTCTCCCTGCATGTTCCTTCCCATTCTCCTTCCGTCTCCTTTCCTCCCCCGTCCCCTTTCTCCCACGCGTTCCCATTCCACCTTCTCCGCCTTCCCTCTCTCCACTCTCCTCTACCGCTTCCCCTCCCCCCCCGCGTTCCGCGTTCCATACGTTCAGTCCCGGTACATTCAGTTTTCAAACAGCTCGTTTGCCACCTATTACAATTTTTTTTAATACATATTTCATAACGCCAAAGCTCACCACTATATATAAAAACCATCGCAGGTGTGCTCACAACAACTTACCAAAGTTTTAAAGCTCTACAAAATTGGAAATAATTTCAAGACGCCAAAGTTCACTATTATATATAGAAAACATCGCAGGCATGCACACATGGTTTAGCAACGCATAATTTCATGACGCCAAAGCTCGCTATTATGTAAAGAAACCATCGCGGGCATGCTCACAACATCAAATCCCCAAAGTTTCATCGCAATCGGATGAATAGAAACGCACAAGGAACAAACATACACACATACATACAGGTAAGGAAGCAAATATACGTTCATTTATATATATAGTAATATAACGTATAACTTGCGTGTAACCTTTAAAATATTTATGTTTGAATCAACAACATAATAACTTAATCACTGCAACATTAAAAACTAAAATAATGAGCTGAATATAAAACACAGAGACATCTGAAATAAAAAAAACATACACCAAATGCAGAATGAAAAAAAAGATAATATCATTGTTGCGCTTGCAATAACGGCTATATGTCAAATTCAGCAAAACGTTTTTTACACCAAATATGTTTTTAAAAAATCGAGAAATCGGGTTCAATCTCGGCTTTGTGCTTATGTTAATTCCTCTGTCTAGGACCTATTTTATCGGAAGGACAAAATATTTCCGCTTTGCAATTATATCAAAAGAAATAGAATATTTCTGAACACATCCAAACAAAACTTAACTGTTTTTTGAAAGGTGGGTATATACGCCATAAAATTATATAATTCAAAATAAACAAATATTTTTAAAATATAAAAATGTTGATTGCAAACATTAAGAAATCAGAGAGACATTGAGAAATTAAAACCTTCAGAAAACTAAAGTTGCAAAGAGTGGGTAGACTACAAAGCACCACCCAAAGATGAGACCGATTATACTATCTCATTCACTTTGAGGCTAAATCCTATAGATCAGGGGTGCTCAAACTTGAACTGCTGGTGATCTACCTCAATATTATTAGACTCAGATCGATGGACAGCTCGATATCGAGGGTGCAAGTACTTGTGCCGCCCGGGGCGGAAGAAAATCTCGCTCGCCGCCCCTTTATTTAGGTAGGTACTTACAACCGCAGATTTTCGAGCGCCGGGGGGGGGGGGGGAATAAATCCCTTTTTTTATTGCGACTTCGTTTTATGCCAATTTTTATATCACATGTGACAAGTCTTATTTCAATAAAAATCATGTTTATAAATTCTACTACAAATTTATAACTGCTCTCGGAATTCGGGAATGGTATCCATGTAATAGGATTTCGCATCTTCATCACACGAGGAAGGTTTTAATTTGAAATCGCTTCTGCGTAAGAGCCCCGAAAACATAGTTTATTAATAGTTAATAACACGGAACAGTCAATTTCTCAGAATTTTGCAGTATATGCCATGCAACTCAAATGCAAAGCTTCATTCGGTACACGATGAAACGGCAACTTGTTATTTAATTTATCGTTATATTGTGAACACCAAACTGGTTTAAATTAAATCTGTGTGCGGTGAATTAAACTGCACTCAGAACATAAAATTGTTTTTCTTTGGTATATAAATGGTACATAAATAGTCTGCAACTAGAATTTTATAACGGCACTTCGAATAAGAGAATGTTTTTCTTTCGAAATGTGTCAGCAGATCCACAACTGGAATTTAACATTTTGAACACCAAACTGGTTTAAACTAAATCTGTAAGCGGTGAATTAAAACTACATTCAGAACATAAAAATGGCGTTTCTTTGTTTCTGGCAGTACATTAATAGTCGCAAGTAAAATTTTATAACTGCACTTCGAAAAAGTTTTCCTTCAAAATATTACAACAGATTTTTTTAATTATGAACTGGTTTAAATTAAATCTGAGCGCGGCGAATTAAAACTACACTCAGATGAAAAAAAAAGTTCTTTATTCTGGCAGCATATACATAGTCTGCTAGTAGAATTTTATAACTGCACGTCGAATAAGATAATGTTTTCCTTCGAAATGTGTCAGCAGATGAATCTGCAAACTAGAATTTTACATTCTGATCACGGAACTGGTTTTATATTCGGAGTGAATCTCTTCACCGCATTCATTTCGTATTATTTATTAATAAACATCGTATCGCCTTCAAGTTACAACTCGGACTGACTTGCGACTGATTCATAAATAATCCAAACCACACAATAGAAACTAGATCGATAACTTCGGGCTTTTGAAGGGGGCAATTTTCGACAATATTTCACCATGAATATGCAATAATTTGACGTTTTTTTTGGGGACTTGTAACGTCACACACCATAGATGAGGATAGACCAAACAACAACAAAAAAGGCGCGAGCATTGAAAATATATATTAGAAATAAATAATAAACAAAACGGCATGAAAAATTGGCGTTCTTGTTGAGGCCTAATTAAGGATCAACTAAAACAAAACTGTGAATAGATCTATTCACATCGACAAATTATTCTCGAGATCGACTCAAAAAGCACTCGTGATCGACCGTGGTTGACATAAATAATTTTATTTTTTATATTGTAATATTATCGTATTGCGTGTATTATTATTTATTATTATGAAGAATTGGCACTATATCACGAACAATTAAGAAGGAAGGAGGAAGCAACCCGGTGCAACAGTATTGGTTTTTTAACTTGCTAAACAAAAAGGTACAACAAATAATTGTATATATTTAATTAATTATTACTCATAAAGTTAAAAATAAAAATTTATTTGATATATTTTTAATCGAATTATTGATCTGAAAAAAAGAGTTCTCAAAGGAGGCGGTGGGCAAAATAAGGTTGAGAGCCTGTTTTTTTACATCCCAACTGCTCCCCTCTGGATCCAGTGGGACTATGGTATCCCCAATTGGGGTATATTGTGAAGCTGTGGTGGGGAAGTCCCTGGCTATTCAGATCTGGTCACCAAACACGGCTAAAGCAATTTCAAGCAACGTTTCAATTCTGAATGGTGGTCTTACACCAGGGCGATTCTGAGAGTATCTTCCACTCTGGAACGTGCCGCAAATACACTACATATTATTTTAAATTAATAAATTGTGAGTTAACTCAAATTAATCAAATAAAATTTATTTGCCATATTGCGTATTTCCTTTTCCGTGTTCAATACGAGGCAACCATGCCTCGAAATCAACGCGGGTTTGTAATGCCATTTTTTTTCTCTCCAAACCCGTGTCTAGTAGAAGGCAAGCGGCATCCTACTGTGCACGGGTTTGTTACGCCAATTCCTTCCCAAACCCGTGTTCAGTACAATGCACGCGTCCTTCAAACGTAATTATAACATAAAAAGGAAGTGTGTGCATATACGCATAATATAATGGATGGGCAATAAAACTAAAAACAGCCTCACTAATAAAATAAATAAAAACACTTTATAATATAGTACCAATAACACTTTAGAGTACCAATCTTATAAAATAAATTCTCTAAAATAAACTCGCATGTCATCATAATTTAAAAAAAACATCCCAGGTTTTGAATGGTTTGTTTGGCAAAGCAGGGTTTGTCTAGAAGGAATGTGTAATTATTCTAATACATTTCTTTCCATGTTACGCTGTTATAAATACAGGTATAAACTTGTCTATAATCAGGGCTGGGCAGTATTTGAATTACTTGTAATTGAAATACGTATTTGAAATACAAATACGTATTTTGTATTTTTATTTCAATTACTTAATAGAAATGTATTTTGTAATTGGTATTTCAATTACCCGATGCTGATGTATTTTGTAATTTGTATTTCAAATACTTTTTAAAATTATGGTTTCAAAATATATTTCAAATACAATTAGCGATCTTAGTAATGATAATGAAAAATAAACTGACGTAGATAATACATAGACTAAAAACGTTAGAATCCAGCATTCTATCCCGCGACCTTCGGAGTGCGAGTCAAGAGCCTTACCGCTGGACTACGTCGGCCGTCAAAATAGCTATGCCATAGATGTATGTGTTTGACTCTTTTTAGTGTCACTATTTTTCGTTTCATCGAGTTTCAAATCACAACAGTGCTAAAGAAGTTTTCACTTATAAAAAAGCTCAACTATTTTATTATTACCGTCAACTCACCTTTTTGTCGTTTCATGTAAAAATTATTAATAAAAAAATCCCAAACTTTGGATTCATAAAGATGTAGGTATATTTTAATTATTTTGCGGTTAACTTTTAAAATAGAATATAAAGCGTGTTATATTTTCTTTCTTACACCGCGGTGTACCGGGGCACGGTGTACCTAAACGGTGCACCGTTTAGAAAATATATCTTTTTCTATTTCTAACCATGATAGTAAGGGAGACACAACGATTTCTATGAGACCTTCATGAGTTGTTCCGAAATCCTAACAAATAGCTTGAGGGGTTAAACCGTTTTTGCCCGATACTCATTCAAACGTTGTTTGTTGACGCAATTGCCTTGACGATCTGTAAAATTTTGTAAAACTCACGTAGCTGGTAAGGCAATATTTTTTAAAAGATTGGAAAACATATTTCAAAACACCTACCTTGTCATCTTCCTAAACACGGAGTCAATGTATGCCTTTTGCACTTGCTGAGCTTCCAGAAACATTTTGATAATTTATCAAGACGTTCGCAAATTTATTCACAGGAAGTTCATAATATATACCTTATTAAAACATAAATATTAGCTCTATTTCAACTGTGTGGGATGGTACGAGTACATTAAACACTTTTTGCTTCACAGAAGATTCACTATGATTGCTTCACAGAAAATTCACTACGATTGCTTCACAGAAGATTCTCCACGATTGCTTCACAGAAGAATCACTATGATTGCTTCACAGAAGATTCACGGAAGATATCGCAATCAACATATTCACCTATCAAAAAAGTCAACCATTCAATGGATCATCTGAAAGTTGTATCTCACCTATCAAGGAATAAAACCTAAAACACTGTCAAAATGATTTCGCGATAAAAAATATACTTTGAAAACAAAAGTTCTTGTTGCTGTAAAACTTATTTATGTCACTGAAAATAATTAATATATTAAAGTTTTAATATTAATTTGTTGGTTTTTATAACCAACCGACCGCGGCGAGGACCGATGGAGAATTAGTAATTAATAACCTACCTAATATTCGATAGGAGCGCTGCGCTGGTGCATAAACTAGTCGCAGCGAGAGCTCGTACCTACATTCGTCCTTTTCCTTCTCACTCGTCTTGTTTGAAAAAGAAAAAGACCGAAGATACTAGAACGATGACGTCGCAAAGATCTCTCGCTGGGACATGTGTACATTTGCTGCAGGGGTTAACTACCTTCGTAAAGTTTTCTTACTGAGAAATATGAGTACCTATGTAACTAGTTCATAAGTTTATGTAATACTTTATAAAAAAAATATAATTACCTACATTATTCGAAGGCCAGTGCCACCAGTGAGAATAAGAAGCACTTTATAATTTTCTCATACCTAATAGAATAAGGCGCGCAAGACAAATGTTTGGTCAATGGATCCATACCGCTTTGGCATTTCGGCTTCTAAGTAGCAGACATGCAAGTGAAATTGATAATATTTTCAATAAAGAATAGACATTTTTTGCAAATATTTGATCAATTTCACTCAAAGCAAGGGATGGCTGACCTTACTTCGTGCAAAATGTACTTCGATTTCTCTTTAGTGATTGTTCTATACCGTTTTACCATGTTATGTTTCGAGCTTCCTGGTTCATCAAAAACTATGATAATCTACTAGATTTTAAACATATCTAAGTAGGTACTAATAAAAAATCAGCAAGAACCTCAATTTTTAGAAATAACTTTTCCTCCATCTTTCCCGTGAGATGGTAAAGAATACATTAGCTATACTAAGTACCTAGGTACGTTTAATCAGAAAAAATACAGAAACTAATTAAACAGAAAAAAATTGCGACTTCTAAAATAAAGAGTTGTGTTGTTATTGTGTATAACAAAAAGGGACATACTTTGTACATCTTTGTTTTGTTTCTAGTTGTACCTATACTGTTGTTGATCAGTAGGTACCTATACAACCTTTGCAAGACTCTAAAACATGGCTCAAGTTTCGTTCGCAGAATCTACGTGCTTAAAGTGTATTTTATTAGTCGTGACTAATAGTGATTAATCATATTTAGTACATTTGTCTTATTTAATAAATTCCTGCTCCAAATACGCAATTAAAATATTCAACCACTGATGAGAATGTTTTGTTAACCCCTCAAGCTAATTTATTCGCTTTTCGGAACAACTCACACAGGTCTCTTAGAAATCGTTGTCTCCCTTAGTGAGAAATATGACATAAACGGTGTTAGAAAGAGAATTAAATAACCAAATTTTCGGATCCCAATTTGAAAACATTTCATGAAACTTTGGGAATTTTTTATTAATTATGTATGCATACAATTTTTATCATTTTTACATATTACAAACTTTATAATTATGTGTGATAATATGTATATGTACGTGTATCAATAATTTCAGTTAGAAAAAAAACAAGTAGCCATTTTTAATTTTTTTTATATTTGTACGTAAAATTTAAATACTTCAAAAAATATGTCTGTTACGATTTATAAAATTTGAAAGCATATTTCATCACCTTTCGGAAATAGTTTTTAATTTTCATTTTCGGAGACGTTTAGAAATATTATATTTATTTGGATCTATTGGAAATATGTTGACCACCCGACCATATGACTAACTGTAACTCCAAAGAGTTTATACATTTTGATATATTTATGCGCATAACATAAAAATAAAAAAAGGCACTGTTAGGTCTGGTGGTTGGGAAGATGATGGTTTAGATCAGTGGTTTTCAACCTGTGGTACGCGAATGTAGATAGATGGTACGGGGAAGAACAAATTTGTAGTAAGAGACATGGGGTACGCCGGCTCAAAAAGGTTGAAGACCACTGGTTTAGATAAATACCTACGTATATAATACGTGTGTGATATGGATTAATTAAAGCTCGAATGGAAAATATAAATTTTCAATATAATAAGACAATATCTAAGCATTCCCAACGTGGTATTCTTCGGCTCTTATCAACATTACAAACGCCACAAGAATCCACTAGATTACCAAACCTTTTCACTGCTCCGAAAACGACAAAAGAAAATCGCTACTCTCACATACCACAAATATATTTCACATTTAGAATATGCCGTACAAAATAATGTTAAAAAAATATGGAGCTTTGTCAAAACGCAAAGAAAATCTCCTTCCATACCTGAACACCTAACATACGGCTCGAGAATCGCACACAATAGTAAGGAGATTACAGATCTGTTTGCTGACTATTTCTCTACCGTCTTCACCGATCATACCCAAAATTTTGCATCCGATGTTCACCAACCTGATCCACTAAATAATATATCTATAACCTCAATTACAATCAATGACGACATCACCTACAAGTATCTTTCATCCATTGACATTAACAAAGGACCCGGTTTAGATAGTTTGCCTGGTATCTTCATACGTAACTGTAGTAAATATATCACTCCTCCGGTCAGTGCAATTTTCAAAAAATCATTAAGTGAAGGAACTTTTCCTCATAAGTGGAAGTCTGCCGTAATAACTCCGATTTTTAAAAAGGGCGACAAACATGACGTTACAAACTATAGACCTATCTCTCAACTTCCCATCTTAAGTAAAATTCTCGAAAAAATCGTTTACGACCAACTTTACCCGACTATCACAACAATAATTACACAGAACCAACACGGATTCATGAAAAATCGGTCTACAACATCTAACCTGGCCCTTTTCGTCAACTATTTGCACAGCAATATGGACGAAAGGGTGCAGGTCGATGCTATGTATACCGACTTTTCAAAGGCCTTCGACCGCGTTATCCACTCAATTCTGTTAAAATAAACTCACTCGTCTTGGAATACACGGTGACTTGTTTAGATGGATTAAATCATACATCAGCAATCGTAGTCAAGTTATCTCAATAAATGGAGTTTTATCCAAAATTATCAAAGCAACCTCGGGTGTCCCTCAGGGTTCCCATCTTGGTCCGCTCCTCTTTAATATATACATAAATGACATAGGCTTATGCCTCCAACACTCTACATTTTTAATGTATGCAGATGATATGAAAATTTATAAAACGGTTCGCTCTCTATCGGACTGTAAAGAGCTACAAAGTGACTTAGATAGGCTCTGCAACTACTGCACAGCTAACTACTTGGATCTCAATGTTTCTAAATGCCACACTATGTCCTTTACTAGAAACAAGCATATAATTAACTTCCGCTATTCACTCTGCGATGATCCCGTGATCTCAAAAAATGAATGTAAGGACCTAGGAGTATATTTAGACAGTAAACTTATATTTAATACGCACATTGATTCAATCACTGATAGATCCTACAAAATGTTGGGTTTCATACTACGTCTGAGTAAATTATTTAAAAATCCAAATACGCTAGTAATGCTTTACTCCTCACTAGTCAGAAGTACACTGGAATTTGCATCGCCTGTCTGGAATCCCAAATAAACCCAATACGTCAATAATATAGAGCGCATACAAAATAAATTTATTAAGTATCTCGGTTATAAATACAACAATAATTATATCTGCACTCTCCAATCCCTGAAATCCAGGCGAACGGTAGCCGACATGACATTTCTCCATAAAATAATACATAACGAAATAGACTGCCCAGAACTCCTATCCCAAATAAATTTTAACATCCCATCTAAAAGAACTCGCCACACCAACCTTTTCTACACAACCAGTAATAATACGAACGCTGCAGCCAACTCCCCCATATCCCGCATCCTTCAAAGATTCAACTCAATTCAAACAAGTACAAATATCGATATATTTTTTGATTCCCTTCCTTTATTTAAGAAAAACATTTCTAGCACACTGAACTTGCACACATAACACACACATCCACACACACCCTCACACACACACACACACACACACACACACACACACACCCTTACCCCTCTCCTTCAATAATTTATTAATTAAATATAGGTAAAATGCATCATTTGTCACATAAAAACATATATTATATAACAGCGACATGTCATTGGTACCAATTATTGTATTAACTCTATAACTTGTAACTACTTTCTAATATGTAATTATGTACTGTTTGTTTCTGCAAAATAAAATGATTACAACAATGTGACTATTTTCTCAGGGCCGGTTCAGAACATTAAATTGTATAAGAAAACTATTTTTGGCGTCCCCCATCACCTCATTGATAAAGAAGTGTAGGAAATTGACTGACGCAATTTGTGAGTTTGACAAAGGGGTATGTTTATTTATTAGCATATTTTCGAAGTATTTTCTATTGATAGAATTAATTATTATCATGTTGTAAAGATAGGTAATTTTCTGGCTTTGAATTTGGTAACAATCCCTTATTAATGCATCCGTATCCATTTAAATGGTAATTTCATTTTAAATATGATAATAATAATTGTTTTATTAACTTGAAACAAATAGAGTTAATGATATCCTCACTGAGATCTCCCGTACTGCGGATTTTATTTACACATTAAAATTAAATAGTATGAATAATTATGAAGAAATAATAAATATACTATAATACTAACAAAAAAACTGTTTCTGAAAAAAAAGAAAATATACAGATTTAGGAAATGAGATTAAAAGAATTTGGCATTCTCAGACTATAAAAATATTACCATTTGTTGTTTCGGCTACTGGCATCATACCTAGCTCTCTCATTCAAAATTTAGGATTTTTAGATTTGTCAAAGAATTTATATATAAAAATGCAAAAATTAGTCATTTAAATACATGTAGGATTACGAAAGATTATTAAAATATTTATATTGAGGGATCAGTAGGATTTATCGATCCAGTTAGGAGTTCTACCGAGCCGAACCCTCTGATATGAAAATATAAGTCGGTGAATTATTTTCCTATTTGGTCTCTTGTTGATTGACATGTTGTTCTTGTATTGTTTTGTATTTATTATTCTTATATAGTGCACTTACATAGCGTGGATTGACTTGATGATCATTTGTAGAAAAGTGTGTGGAAGGGTTTAGTTTTTCCTGAGGGGAAGATTTAACCCGGACATAAAGTCAGAAGCAAAAATGTAAAAAAAATAATCGCAACTGGGACTGTTCTTGTCCCAGTCTTCTTATTTTTCTGTGTTGCTGTCTTTCATTTTTTCGTTTAGATTATTTGTGTTATCTTCTACTTGAATGATGAATTACGTTGATGGGAATACATTTAAAATTTATGAAAAGAGAGTTAGTTGTTCTAAGAAAAATTGAATATTCATTCTGACTCTTACAAAAAGGTTAATGGGTATTCCATTCAAATAAAATCGGAAATTTTTATCCGAGACACTGTCTAGGTTAAAAACCAGTTCTTAAAACACTTGTTTCCAATGAAAAAGGTAGTTGCCAATAATATGAAAAAATAGCCGAATATAATACTGTTAATTTGAAATATGAGATTGACAATATAACATTCAAATAAGAGATGGCAGTGGCCAAATTGGTTAGGCATCTGTCCCGGTAAGACTTGAGGTTTTGGGTTCATTTCCCAGTTGCGACCTTTATCTTTTTATTTTCCTATGTCTTGTTATCTTTCATATTTTCGTTTAGATTATTAGTGTTATCTTCTTCTTCAATGATCTATTACATTGATGGGAATAACCTTCAAAAGTTATAAAAAGAGAGTTGTTCTAATAATAGTCGAATAATAATAAATTTTATAGTGAATGATTCGGGAATAAAACGATCCGATTTGGAGAGACCCTCTACGCCAACCATACTCAACCTGCGACCCGCGGGCCGCATGCGGCCCGGCAAGCTTTTGTGTGCGGCCCTAAACACTTTATTATCAGGAACTTGATTTTTAAAAAAATCTATCATTCTAAATTTGGTATATCTTGAGATTCGTTTCGACTTTAACGCACAGATAGTGATACCTACCCGAAAAGGATTGTCATTATGGTCCACATAATCTGGAATAAGAGTGAGATACGTTTCTTAGATTTTCACGGCCATCGGCCTTCTTTAGCCAGCGTTTCAGTTTTCGACAGCGTTGCAGTGTCCATCATCAGGGCAGATGTGTAAGAGTGTTGCTATTGAAATCGCTAGATTTATTCCCAAATAACAAATATTTGACACAAAAGTACGCGCGCAAATAATTTCTAAATAAAAAAGTGCCACTTCTAGAAACCACCGCACCATTTATATTACATAAAAACTGTTTAATGTCACAGGTACCTAGGTAATTGCAAAGTTTCACAGCATTTCTTACTGCCGTATAAAGAATTGTTCTGTTATAATTTAAATACGCATAATAGCGGAAGTGTCTTCAAAATGCAATCGAAAAATGTCCGACGAAAAACGAGTGCCTCAAGACAAATGGGAAGAATATTTTAGGGGGAGGGGGGGGGGGGGGGGGGGTTGATACCAGTGTAGTGTTGCGGCCCGCGTAACTTTACAAATACATGTATGTGGCCCGAAGAGAAAAAAGGTTGAGTATCGTTGCTCTACGCAGTCCTCCCAGCAGTGCTTTATATCGGATGGTGAGTGGCGCATTTTATTGTATTGGTATAGTAACATTTTCTATCATTTTCTCTCAGGTCTGGCGCTCCCTTTAGTATTGCTAGTTAAATCCAGCCCTGTCTTTACTGTCCTGATAAAACAGTCAATCACGTTTGTTAATTTATCGACTGATTAATAATAATGACTATAATCTCTGTCGGTGAAATCAAATAAATAATATCATTCAAAAACTTTTAATATTATTTTTCCAAATATACAAAATTCTACGGATAAATTACATATTGTATTATGGATCAGAAATATCATGCAAACAAAATAATTAATATTTAGGATTAGGATTTAGTTTTACCATGTAATTCTAAAAACTTTCAAAGGGTGCGGAGAGAGGAAATAATGCATTTGAGGTTGAGAAGTTTTACAGAGAAGTTCATATAAAAAAACGAGTGCATCTCAACCAATAGGTGATTTGAAAAGTGAGCTCATAATCAAAGCGGCTAATGCGGTAAGGTTTCATTCTCTCGCACGCTAAATCCTGTAGTTGCAAGTGTTTGTCGCTATTTTTCGTTTCATCAAATCACTACGGTACTAAAGAAGTTTTCCCTTCAAAATGCTAAAGAATGAGATATATAATCGGTACCCTATTTGTGCGGTGCTTCGTAGCTTCCCCACTATTTAGTTTTCCGAAGGTTTCACTTCTACCGCGTGTGAATTGAACACTGATTTATTTTAAGTATTTAAAAATCTATTAGAAAGTGAAATTGATATATTTATATATATATTTACAGCAAACAAGTGTGAACATAAATTATTAAAAAAATAGTTAGTTTTATTTCTGCTAATCGTATTTATGATTTTTGATGTTTTGGTGTTATTTTCTGTTTTACGAAAGTCTTGTTGAAAAATTTATAAAAAATCAAAACTCTGGCTGTATGTAACTTTTAAATTATTAACCCGTACGTGATCGGGACTCCATACACGTCATAGTAGATAAATAGCCTTATCGTAAATCGATGATTGATATGCGTCTGCTATCTTTTTACAGAACTCGTAGGGCATTGATTAAATTAAATGTGTATACACAAAACACATTTAGTTGCTGACGACCACTCCAATGGAGTCATCCGAATTCAAACGCACTGTGAAAAGAGTTAGAAAAAAACGACTCTCGAAACGCATACAAAAAGTGTTGGGGGTAAGTAAACAGTGATAGTGTAATAAGTTCACATTTATACCTCCCGAAATTAATGCAATCTTGTGCTTTCCTCCAGCGTATGCGTGATATATCTATTTACAATATATATGAACAGAGGTAAAAATAAACAATTTTTAAACTCCCGCTTTCAAAATAGTATTGATTTCGTACGTTAGAGTTTCAATAAGGTTTTCTGCCAATATTTGAATTTAAGTAATATTATTTACACTCAATGGTATTTTGTACCCGCTAAGTTACTGTAAGTAGGTTGTCAGCATTAATAATAATTCTGACAAAAAAATATTCATGCATAATATTATTTTCTCAAAACACAATTTCACACAGCTTCCGATAATATCTCAATTAACCAATTTATAGATTTTTTAGCACGTCTTCTGGGAATAATCAATGTGGAGATGTGAAAAATTTGCGAAAAAGAGAATTTTTACGAAAAATTCAATTTTGCAATTTCCAAGAGAATAACGCAAACCAACCAATTTCAGGTCAAATATGAACGTACGATTTTTATTGTTAGTTTTTGGGACGTTATGCCGTGTTGCGCTATCTCCTTCTTTAGCCGACGTTTCGGACAGCGTTGCAGTGTCCATCATTAGGGCAGATCCGGTAGATCCGACGATGTGTGATCGACACTGCAACGCTGTCCGAAACGTCGGCTACAGAAGGATATAGTGCAACACGGCATAACATCCCAAAAACTAACAATGAAAATGCCTTTGGCCGTGGAAATCTAAAAACTTATATGAACATATGATTTTGTTACATCTAAATGGTAAAGTGCTAAAAACTTAACATATAAAATAAATTTTTAAGATATGTAAATTTTAAAATGGGCATTCCTAGTGAATGCCTAAATTACGATAACGTACTTTGTTCATTAAATTTAATAAAATTATCTGATCGTAGAATCATTTCCGATTTAACCTGTTTGTATAAAATCATTAATTCAATGTTTGATACCCCTGATTTATTATATGCAATCTCTTTTCATACTCCAGGCAGATCAGTAACAAGACAGTACCTACCATATTATTGTAGCAATTCCACATCAATATCACAATATTACACTCCTATGCGACGGATTCAACAGCTAGGAAACAAATACTCCGATGTTGTTGATATATTTAGTACATCAATTTCAACATATAAGCATACCCTATTGAAGTTTTTTTCATCAAGTAGGGGAAAATTTCTATAAATCTATTTAAATTGTCTAAAACATTAACAGTATTTTTGGATTTCTATATTTTGTAATAAACTATTTTGCATTTCTTATATTTTGTACCTACATACTGTGTGGATCAATTCAATAATATTTTTATTTTATATTTATTTTTGTGCAAGTGTTTTAAACAGTTGTTTCCTGCACTGTATTTATGAGTAGAATTTTTGTAAATGTTGTTATATACACTTATGTAAAAGCCTAAATAGGCGTAAATAAATAAATAAATAAATAAATAACATCAATCGAAAAACAAGGCAAAACATATTATTCTGCAACAATAATTCAGGAACGAACTACCACATACATGCACCTATTTCTCGACTTCACACGCTAGTAAACAAATTCACCTCTAGGTAATATCGATCGATGTATTTAACACAAGTTTACCATTATTTAAGAAATACCTGAACGATATTTGTATGTAGAATATTTTGATATTTAAGATTCTAAGATTCTACCACGCAACAAACATCCTATAAAATTAATAACATTAAGCTGCCAAAGCTATCTTTACCTCCATTTGATGGAAATTTATTAGAATGGAGAATTTTTTATCAAACATTTAAAACACTCATTCATGAGAATATTGATCTCTCTGACACGGAAAAAATTCAATATTTAATTAGTGCTTTGTCGGGAAAGGCTTTAAATATCTGCGCAGGAATTCCAGCTACAGCAGATAATTGTAATATTATATGGAATACATTAATAGGAAAATATGAGGATAGCCGGGTAATCGCGACACATTTCTTCAATAAAATTTAAAATTTAAAGTCAATCACAGTATCAAATGCATCGAATTTAGAAACTTTTATAGACCAATTTCATTCATCAATTCAATTCAATCAGCATTGCAACAGTTAAAAATTCCGAATTTATTACAATGTTTCTTCGTTCATATAGGAACACAAAAATTAGATAGGGAAACATTCATGGCATTCGAATCTTCAATTAGAAAATCAGAGGCACCATCGTACGATGAGTTCGTAACATTTTTTTTTTTTTTTTTTTAATTGTATTTATTACTTGCTGGAGCAATCCCTATGAGTTACAGAACTCATTTTAGGACAGGAGGAAAATTCATGGGTGTGAGGAAATAGTTACAGTTTTACTTGGAAAATGGATATTAAAAATATAAGTTTCACATACAACATAGACAAAAAATAAATTTAAAATAAAAACAGGTTGAGTGAGCAAACAACAATAGAAAATAATTAAAGAAACAAAGAACAAGGTTATACAAATGTGGATGATTATGATTACAAATAAATGGAAAAGAAAAGAAGAGAAAAGGAAACAAGACAAATGAGACATGATAAGAAAATTTACATAGTTTCATCCTTAAACGTATTTAAAAAATATTCTTTTAAAGCATTATTCTGAACTTTTTTATTTTGCTGGTTTCCCTTGTACATATCTGGAAGCGAATTATATAGTGTATAGGCAACATAGTTCAGAGATTTTATCCCATATTTTGTAGTGTGTGTTTGAGGTATGCGGATTTTATTGCTATTTCGAGTATTGTGAGTGTGAATGTCTTGATTGTAAAGTGGCTTGATGTTGGTGTGAGTTGATTGTTGAGTAATTTGTAGGATGGTGCTTGTGATTTCATGTTTAGGAAGGACTGTAATTGGAAGAATACCGGAAACTGAATAGATGTCTTTGACATGGGTGTCCCATGGAAGTCCAAACACATTTCTGAGAGCTCGGTTTTGAACCACCTGCAGATCAGCTATCAATTTCTTTGAGGCAAATCCCCAGATACAGCAGAGATAAGAAAGGTGTGAATGTACCATGGCGTAGTACACTGATGTTAGTAAAGGAATGGGTAATAATCCTTGGAGTCTATATAGTACACCAGTTATGGGGGTAATTTTCTCCTTTACATGATTTATGTGGAGATCCCACGAGAGGCCCTACGATCAGGCCCAAATATTTTGTGCTCATTTTCTTTTCGAGGCAGTTATCACCAACTTTGATATTGAGGCTGAAATTTTTCTTGTTACCAAAAAGTATATAATGAGTTTTTTTTACGTTAAGAGTTAGTTTGTTTATTCTTAACCAGCTTGTGAGTTTAGAAACATCAGCATTCATTTCCGTTTCAAGCTCCGCTAGGTTCAGTTTATTGTAAAAAATTACTGTATCGTCCGCATAAAGTTGTAGAGTTCCTTTAATACCCCACTTTGTCATGTCATTCACATAGATTAGAAATAGCAACGGTCCAAGAATTGATCCTTGTGGCACTCCACATGTTATTTTACCCAACTCACTCGTTTCTCCTCCCAGTTCTACTGCCGAAACGCGATTTGATAGGTAAGATCGGAAAAGTTCCAGAGGAGGACCAACAATACCCAAATGTTTCAGTTTTTCGATCAATACGTTGTGATCCACCGTGTCAAACGCCTTCTTTAGATCAATAAATATTGCCGCCGTAAAATCCCCATGATCGATATGTTTCTGTAGATTTGATATAAAATCGAAAGCTGCACATTTAGTGTTAGATCGTCGTCTGAAACCGTATTGTTTTGACGTGAGAATTTTGTTGTGTTCGAGATATTTCAATAGTCTTTCTTTAATGATACATTCAAAAATTTTAGAGATAGCTGGAAGTATAGAGATTGGACGATAATTTTGGACATTTTTTTTTGCATTCGTCTTTATGAATAGGAATTATTTTCGCAATCTTTAGTCTGTCTGGAAAGATACCTTTTGATAGAGAGAGATTTATTAAGAATACAAGATCATCCGCCAGTTCCTCCTTGCAATTTTTGAGAAGGAGAGAGGTTATCCCATCGGAACCAGCTGCCGCTTTGGACTTAAGGTTAGATATGACACGTAGGATTTCATTTTTATTTGTCCTGATCATGTTAAGAGATTGTTTTGCTTGAGGTTCCGTGTAGATCGTGTTTACATCAGTATTTTTACGTGAACAAGTCAAAATACTACATAGAACTTCAATATTACCAGAATGGAAATCACAACAGCACGTGAAGAAAAATTTACGTAAAGAACAATATAGCCACGCATTTCTTAGTTTAACGCTTAACAAAGCAAAACACTACAAGTGCACGTTATGTAATTTGTCAGATCATACATTCATTTTCAAATGCCCAACATTTTTAAAAGCATCTCCTAAGAGTAGGTTTAAAATAACTCAAAAACAAAACTTATGTCGAAATTGTCTAAGTACAATGCACTCTGCCAATACATGTAAATCGGAAAATTGATGCAGATATTGTAATCAAAACCATAACTCTTTATTGCATTTTGATGACACTTCATCCAATTTTTCTCGTAATATCCGGATTTAAATTTCAAAAGCAAACCTGAAAATAAGTCATATAGAGTAACATTATGTACTCTCAATAATGGAGATGCAAACGTATTTTCCCCAAATCAAAACGATTTATTAGGTAGTGTTGTTGATTCCAGGAATAATCATCAGAAAATACGTGTTTTAATTGATAGCGCATCGCAAAACGATTTTATTACAACATGTTGCAAACGCATTGGATTACCCTAATTCACAGGTTGCAATCAAACAACCATTAGAGGCATTGGGGATATTTCTCAACGCATTAAAGGAATGACTAATTTAAAGTTAGTCTCGCTATAATAATAAAACATCTTTCTCCATTCGACCTTTGGTAGTGGGTCGCATTACAACCCAATTGCCGGCATCTGAATAGATATGAATGCGTTTTCTTAACTACATGAATTGCCACTCGCCGACGACAACTTCCACATCCCAGGGGTCATCGATGCAATCATTGGTGCCAATGTTTTTAGCCAAATCCTCTTACCTGGCAAGGTAAAGGGCACTCAGTCATTACCGAGTGCAATCGAGACCAGTTTAGGGTAGGAAACGCACCTACTCTCAAGCAAAGAGATGTGACTCGCAATAGTTACTCTCAAACAAAGCAACGTAACTCCCAACCAAAACAAGGTTTATCGTAAACCAAGTTTACACGCTCATTATTAAACTCATGTTTCGTGTAATTTTTATAATACCTAATAATTAATTAGTTTAGTTTAAATAGACAAATACATAATACAATTGTTATCTCTTAATAGTTTCTTTATAATGTTATTTTAGTCAAACTCGCAATAGTGATACGCATTAACGTCTTCAGCATTGAAACACGATGCGGTAAATGTTTAAATAGTATTTATTTTTATTTTCTTTTCGTTTCGCATGTTGGTTTATTTTGACCATTCATTCTGTCAAGGCCGAGGAGCATGTTTGCGCCGATTGTAGGAGACAAAACGGTGAATAGGCCACTTGCATAACATTTTTTATTTTTTTTTCCGGCTTAGCCAAATATTCTATGACATTCTGTATTTTTTTTTTAAATCGTATTTTTGAAACCATAGCGATTTTTTGAAAATTTCAATCCGAAAAATCAGACCATTTTTTATAAACCGGAAAGACGGGACATAATTTTATGGGTGCGAAAAAACGACAATTACATAGCCGAAATTCTTTTTTAAAAAATAACGTTTTCCATAGGAATAGCAATAAATTGTACGGGGTTCTCTTCGTATTATCTGTAAAAACACCGCCATCTTTATCAAAAAATCAAACCAAAGGATAAGTTCGCATAGAACAAACAATAAATCTAGTGAACGTTAAACGCAAATTCAAAATTCGACGGAAATCAAAGTGTTGCCATATAAAAAAAATTAATCAGTGTGGAATTTTACAAAATTAAGGGAACATAATCGGAGACGGCACATTTTCATGTAGTGACGTCACGAGTTCAAATAATGGATTTATTAATTTAAAAAAAAAAAAAAACCATACATTTTTAAAAATTTTTACTAACATTTTCGTAATCTTAGTAACAAAATCTATCCACACGATTTTTTCCAAGTCGTTATGAAATCCATGCAAGTGGCCTATTGTTTTTGTTGTGATTTTGGATTATGCTAAGGTAATTAATTGTTCCCTGTCTCCCCGCCCGCTCTCCTCACCCTGCCCCGACGCAGTTAGCAAGAGCCGATATAAAGGTGTCAGTGCAATGTCAGTGCCTCAATGGCCGCGCATTTTTAAAACAACACGCATTTTTTTGGGGTTTTGTTTCGCAATTGATCGGAATGAATTACTATCACGCGATTAATACATAAAACGCATATTAAACAACAAAGTGATCTCCATCTCACCACTTCCTATTGTAAGTACCTACCTCTTTCCTAATATAATTTGTTGCCTAGTATAGACCTGGAGGAACACAGAAAAATTTGCCGTAAAAACTCTTACGCGCGAACAAGGAGCATCACATAGGGGCTAATTTATTTTATTTTATTTTATTTTGCAGAAACAAACCGTGCATAAATTACATAGTAGAAAATAAGTTATAGAATTTAATACAATAATTGGTACCAATGACATGTTGCTGTTATATACATATTTTCTAATGCATATATTTGTGTATTTCTATATTAATCCACAAGTTACATGTAAAAATTTGTTACAGTTTTATTTTTATGTATCTTGCATTTTGTCATGTATTTATTTACACAGCACAATTAAACAGTCACCTGTAAATTTTGTAATTACCAACATACGAGTACCAACTAGTTTATTTTCTACGCTATTTACATCTTAGAAACTTTTTCTTTTATTGTAATGTATTATCTTTCCTTAAATTTATTTGTATACTCATATGACGTGTACTAGTTATCTTTTTATAGTTTATCTTTTGTTTTAAAAAACTGTCTCTGAATTATAAACTTGTAATGTAAAAGCCCATCAAGGCATTGAAAATTGACAAATAAAAAAATATAAAATTATGTTGACAAAAATCATAAATAACTCTGGTTTTTCCAAAATCACCACAAAAAAATAATGCGAATTTCACTGAAAATAAGGCGAAATTTTCAGGACACTAGTTATAAGACGTAATAGATTTTAAATTGAGCGCTATATACTACTTGAGGAACGTACGAAATTGGTTCTGGATACTACACTATCCTTTGTTTAGTTTAGATAAAACCTCGGTTGGTGGCCGAGTTGGCATCGGTGTGTTCAATTCATCAGCTAGCAAAGTCCTCCATCACTACACAAGCAACATTTTCCTCTGTTGTGGTGGTAGTAGGAGATTTTACAATATGGTCTGGTTATTCGTAATCCGGGAATGTTTTTCTTTCTTTATTAAAAAAAAATATATACAATAATTCTAGAAAGAAACGAAATAATGTAATCTTATTAGTTAGATTTTAGATAAGTTTTACACGATTAAGTGAAGGCTTTTAATAATTCTTCGAATTATCAGATAATTAAGTGTAACACATTATATATATTTATTTACCTACTTAAATGTAATAAAGCCATTTTTTTTGTAAAGATAAACCGTGTAAAACACATTAATAATATATAAGGTTATTATAAGTGTACCCGAGAAGCATACAGACTTTTGATGCAGACTTGAAGTAAATTATCATGTTTATCAGTGGCAGAAAGATACAGGTCCTATCATGAAGAACAATGGGAATTTCAAAAATGTATACGGATGCAACTACCGTTGATGCAACAACTATCTTAGAAGCAGAAAGATGTACGTAAATTGACTTGTGTCTTTATGATTTAGTTGCATTTTGGTAATTACGACTCAAATCCATTTGCATCCTTAACCTCTATGGAAGTAAACAATTTTCAAACATTGATCCTTTCATAATACATCACATGTCATAACAAAATATTCCACTTCATTTTGAAGCAGAAGGTATCAAGTCAGCGTTTTTTTAAAGAATATTTTTAAAGGCTTTACATATAAAATATTTCGTTTTATTTGCTCGTTTATAAAACGAAGATAATTTTTTATTTTTTTAATTCCATTTAAAAGAAAACTACATCTTCACGCATTTAACTAGAATTAATTTAACACCATTTCTATTTCATTTTTTTTTATCAAGGATAAATATATATATATTTTTTTTAAAATTTAAACATCTTATTTTCGTTTTTATTGTCGTTTGGGAGGCAATTATATAAGTTGCCCCCCTCGTAACCAATGGATTACTGTAGTTAGAAGTGTTTCGTAAGTCGACTATTATTTTCAAATGAAGCTAAATTATTTTCAAATGAAGTATTGCCGTAGTGAGTGAAGTTTCATAAGTCGAATATTATTTTCAAATTAAGTATAGCCATAGTGAGGGAAGTTTCATAGGACGACTATTATTTTAATATGAAGATAAATTATTTTCAAATAAAGACAACGTACTTTCAAATTAAGTATTGCCATAGTCATCGCAATAATGACTGATCATTCACCCAAATCTAGATTTCTATTTGCACAGAAATCTAGCGAAATTCAAATTTGGCTAATTTTCGAGGAAAAGGCGATTTAAAGAAATCAATTTTATTGTGTTTTCAAGTCATCCGTCGCGTAAAATGAGTGCAAGATGCAAGATTAAGAGTAATATGTAAACTTATATGTACTTTGAAATTGACGGAACATTATTTCAACAAGTTAATTTGGTTCATGCTTTGATTTTGCTCATCAAGGCAAATTATTTAGAATAACACAACACAACATTATTAACACAATATTATTATCACAATGATTACAAGTCCAAGAAAGAATGACATATTGTTTTTCCAATAAGGTGACATTGTTACTATTTTTATTATTTTAATAAAAAAGAAAAATAAAAATTCCCTGGTTACGAATAACCTGATAATATTGGAAATTTTCCTACTCCAAAAACAGTAAGCTGAAAATGTTGCTTGTGTCGTGATGGGAGACTTAGGCAACCAAGGAATTGAACACGCAACGCTTCGGTGGAACTCAAACTGACACTGACCAGACAATAGGTCACTTGCATGGATTTCATAACGACTTGAAAAAATCGTGTGGATAGAGTTTTTTACGAAAATGTTAGTAAGATTACGAAAATGTTAATAAAAATTTTTAGAAATGTATAGTTTTTTTTTTTTAATAAATAAACCCATTATTTGAGCTCGTGACGTCACTACATGAAAATGTCTCGTCACCGATTATGTTCCCTTAATTTTGTAAAATTCCGTACTGATTAATTTTTTCTTTATATGGCAACACTTTAATTTCTTGTTTGTTCTATGCGAAATTATCCTTTGGTTTGATTTTTTGATAAAGATGGCGGTGTTTTTACAGATGTTACGAAGAGAACCCCGTACAATTTATTGCTATTCGTGTAGAAAACGTTATTTTTATAAAATGATTTTCGGCTATGTATTTATCGTTTTTCGCACCATAAAATTATGTCCCGTCTTTCCAGTTTATAAAAAATGGTTTGATTTTTCGGATTGAAATTTTCAAAAAATCGCCAGGGTTTCAAAATACGATTAAAAAAAATACAGAATGTCGTAGAATATTTGCCTAAACCAGATTTTTTTTTAAATGTGATGCAAGAGGCTATTGATGTTCGATATTGTTGTTATTGGTTTCGGTTCTTTAATAAAATTAAAAATTGTTTTTCGCACTTTAAAAAAAAAATCATGGGTGAGGTTCACACGCGGTAGAAGTGAGACCTTCAGAAAACTGAACTTCGAGAGAATGAGACGAATGCAGAGTACCAGGAGTTGGATAATTGTAATAGTAATTATTATAATATTTTTACCAAGTTTAAAAATTATTTAACGTTTTATTCTACTACCACACAAATTAGAGGCCGTTAAGCTACCGCACAAAGCGGACAACGATTAGTCTATTTCATTTTCTCGCATGCTAAATCCTATAGATGTATCTAGGTGTTTGTCTCTTTTTACTATCGCTCGTTTCCATTACATCGAGTTTCAAATCATAACGGTGATACAGAAGTTTTTATTTAAAAATAATCTTTTTCCAATTTTATTAACCCTTTATTATATTATGGTAACATTAGGGAACCCATGTAAAGTTTAAAGCATCAGTGCCTGGTGTTGCGCGTCTATTTGAATGTAAGAACTGGTTGTAAAATTCACCCCTCGCCACACCGGTCCAAGTTTCCCTCTCGGAGAGCGGGAAATTGCAGTGGACGAATGCATGTAGGGGGGTGAGGCGCATGCGCGAGACGACGCAATCAATAGCCGTAGTGGGGAATAAGCCCGTCATCTAGTTGTCTAGTTGGCAGGCCTCTGCCTGTATGGGGTGACATAGCCAGCATGCAGCCTCCCCCGAGAAAGGTGAGCTACTTCATTACTTCCATATATCTCACACGAGAACCACTGCTAAATACGAACCATGTCGGTGCCGGCGACTTCACGCGTAAGTGGCTTTCTGCAACTCATCCCGCTCGCAGTTTCACTCAGAACTTCCTCTCGCCTTTCATTCCGAATATTTCACTCTCGATGCTTTATTTTTGTATTAATCCGCACGTGATCGAAACAAACGTAATTTAATTACGCTGCGAATAATAGTTCAAATCGGTTTTAACGTAATCCGTGAATCGATATCTTTCTGTGAAGTTGTTTAGGTTTCAACGCCGCACCACCCAAAATGTTGGCTCCCAAATGAAAAGATGCGTGCGTGCGATAATAAACGACGTTTTAAAACAAATATATTTCAATAAAATATTCTGTTCTAAATGCCGGTACAGTTTAATATTATAATATGAGTGATTAAAATGTAATATTCATGAATGGTTTGTAACTTTACAAACTTGTAAAGAAAATTACAACATGGCGCTCTCCTTCAATTCGGATCACCTAACGCCCAATAGAAGAGTAGGTGTGGGCCAGGATATCTAAGTTATCAATAGGCCCGAGCGATTCGTAGTTCAGTGTACCTAATGTTTTGACCTTATCGTTGTTTTAAAATATCTTATATGTACACACCGAAATTATCACAAATCTGAAAAAATTTTCATTGCCCCTCTAGCTATTTAAAATATAATATATTGACATTAAAAGACATTAAAATTGACATAGGTATCCACTCAAAACATTTTTCATTTGAATAAATACATATTAAAAAAACATTTGACTTGAGCATTTGTTGAAAATAAATAATAAGTTTCTTTTATGTCACACATGATTATGAAAAGTTCTAACGAGCAATTTTTAAAGTGAAGTTAATTCGTAAATAATGTAATTTGAGTGTTAATTATCTCAAATAAAGCATTCCTACCAATGAGCATAAATTCATTTCCTAAACAAAACTTTCCAATTGTAGGGCGTATCTCTTCACAATATTATCACATTCTATAACCTTATTTTTAAAATTTTATATTTCAAAACATTAAGACTTGTGAAAAATTCTAAGAGGTTAATAGTGTTGTTTTGTAAATTGTTCAAACTAAGAAAAAATAACAAATGCGTTTTGGTCAATGATGAAAATATATCAGTGAATGCCATTTGATGTCATGTTCACAACCTTCAGGTAATAGTAAACAAAACTATAAGAAAAGCCGTAAAACTGAGACTTTGAAACGGTGGAATTCAGTAAGTTCTTGAATTTACAAAGTTCTTTATTGAAACACGAAACAGAAAAAACACATTCACGGTAATTTAATCGACAAGTCTACCTCACACTCAATACTTTTAGATTATAAATACCATTAAAATTAATGTAATTTTTTTCCAAATACCATCATGTATTGGCTACTAATACTTACAATGCTCACGACAATCAATCCCTTACGTAGAATACTATATTCAGTAGTCATTTTGACACAATTTATGATAATACCCCATAATTTTTTTATAAAACTACTAGAACAAATCATTGAAAATCCACGGGATGTAATAATAGGATCATTGCTTTTTAAATTTCGACATATGTCAAACATTTAAAAAAAAATACACATTTGAAATGAAGAATTATTAATGGATAAAATGATTTCGGTACCTACTTTGTGGCATTTGATTTATATTTATCAGTTCCCATTTTTCAAATAAAAAGTTCATTGAACTAGATTGAATAATTTTATGCATTAGGTACGCAGCAATACGCATCCCTTCATGCACCCATACACCGTCAGACGAAATTAATATGTTAAGACGGGTCTCCAGCTACAATTGTACCAAATAATTGTGCAAACAAAAAACCCCGATCCAGCATATTAGTTTTTGTCCTATGTTTTGAAAACATTTGGTAGATGGAAACCCGACTTTAGTCAAACATTAGGTAATTAGAGTACAAGCACAAAGTAAGAAACATAACAAGTAACAAAATACAAGAAAAAATAACCCTGCATAAAACCGTAATTAAGTACTATTAACGTAACAAAGTAAGTACTAATGAGACCTTTCTTTGACAGGGAAATTACGCGAAATTCCTGAAAAATTTGCACAGCGAGCAGGTGGCAAAGCTACAAGCCAAGAATCAACATGAGTGCGAGCTACTGGAGGACATTCGCCAATTCACCATCAAGAGATCGGCGATCGAGAAATCATACTCCGAGGTATTCCAATACTTATTACTTATTATTTTAATGAATAATATTTACAATTTAAGGTACTTTGTGTACTTTTAACAACAGAATCGGAATCGTTCCGGTAAACACTTGTGTTGCAAAGTTTAACAAAGAAACGACATTTATGTTTATTTATAATAAAATAATAGAAAATAAAACAAGTGACAATTGATAATTACATTCCAACTGACACTTCAGGATTCAAATTTAAATGGAATATATTGCCTTTACCATGTTTTATATATAAATCAATAGAAAAGAATTAAATCTTATTATATATATATATATGAAAAACTATAAACCTAGCTACACATTTTATGAATACCTGACAATTTTTATTTTTAATTTAATTAGTAAAACCTCAAATTGTAATGTTTAATTAAATGAAGACAATATTAGCGAAACTAAGACGAAATTCTGAAAACAGAAAAATATACGGTCATATCTGGGTCTCGAACCCAGAACCTTCACCCTACCGAGGCTCAACTCTACTGATCTATTGTGTCCCTATCCGATTCAGTCATATTTAACTGTATCATACTTCGACTAAGAACTACCAACAATTCCTTTAATTAAATATTACAATTTTAGGTTTTACTCATTAAGTTAAATAAAAATAAATGTTGATACTAGATTGTTTCATATTCAAAATAAAAATGGATAAAAATTAATCCTAGCCACCTTCTAGATAGCATTTAGTTCGGGTTTGAAACTTGCAATCATACATAAAGATAGCCGCCAATTGGCCACTTGCATCACATTTTTTTGAAAAAATTTCCGGTTCAGGCAAATATTTTCGAAGACATTCTGTATTTTTTTAATCGTATTTTTGAAACCCTGGCGATTTTTTGAAAATTTCAATCCGAAAAATCAAACCATTTTTTATAAACCGGAAAGACAGGACAAAATTTTATGGGTGCGAAAAAATGATAATTACATAAACGAAAATTATTTTTAAAAAAGAACATTTTCCACACGAATAACAATAAATTGTACGGGGTTCTCTTAGTAACAGCTGTAAAAACACCACCATCTTTATCAAAAAATCAAACCAAAGGATAAGTTCGCATAGAACAAACAATAAATCTAGTGAACGTTAAACGCAAATTCAAATATTCGACGGAAATCAAAGTGTTGCCATATAAAAAAAAAATAATCACTGTGGAATTTTACAAAATTAAGGGAACAAAGTCGGAGACGGGACATTTTCATGAAGTGACGTCACGAGCTCAAATAATGGATTTATTCATTTAAAAATAAAAAAATATATACAATTCTAAAAAATTTTAATAACATTTTCGTAATCTTAGTAAAAAAATCTATCCATACGATTTTTTCCAAGACGTTATGAAATCCATGCAAGTGGCCTATTGAGTTTCACTAACATTGTCTTCATTTAAATAATTTAATAATTTTTATTTTAAAACTCTCCTAAAACGTTATAATTTCGAAAAAAATTGTTTTAAGTATTAATTCAGTTATTTATCTTTCATTTGGAACACCTCCTGAAGTTCCAATTTACCCCCAGAACTTGTACACAAAAAAAACTTGAAAATCGACACTTCTACTATTAACCTCACGTAGTAAAACATTGTATACGTAAATTTACAGTATTGCACGTAATAATATTTCTTCAGAAAGGAACTAATTTAAAAAAATGTCTTTTAAAGGAAAAAACTATAACTCGCCCATTATTTAGCCATGCTTTAATATTTCGCATTTCCCCACACTCAACACAAAGTGTTCTGCAGGGTTGCAGTTTTCCTTCACTGACACTTAGTGAATAGCGGCCCATCGAAAGAAAACACTTGCAACACAACACAAAACACTTGCACTTGCACACTGCAAATGATAATGTTAGGGTCATTGTAGCAGCCTTTTAGTCATCTAACTCGATACCACCGATAACGAAACTGTGTAATATCCATGTTGGTTCGGAAACGTAAATGAAACCATTCGATCTGAATCGATGTTTTCGTTCATTGCATTTGTCAGAGTATTTGAACTATGTGACATGTTTTTAATGTCAGAGAACAAAATGTGACGTTTTGACTAAGTATTAATTTGGCCAAACCACGGCTTTCGGGTGATCCAACCCGACCATAATTCCTGACACACACATGCACAAACACAAATCCATACACTTTCCTAATTCTTTTACGTTTTATTACAGGCTCTGTTAAAGATATCATCGGCATACTTGAACAAAAAGATTCCGAATATTCCAGACTTGAAAGTTGATGGAGGTGAAGAAAAATGGTAAGTATTTTTTTTTTACGTATTTTTATTTTTCGGAAAAAATTAGTTATTGATACTATATTAAGTAAACAATCATCAGAATCAAGGAATTGTAGCTATATTATCGTAACAGTAAATTTTGATTTTGGGAAAAGAATATGAAGAAATTTAGGAAGTAGAAATCGTTTTGGTTCTTTATATTGCTTTTCCTTGAGGTAGTTTAGTAGGGAGAGAATTTTAACTCATAAAAAAATTGTTTCTGTGACTCATTCATTCGATTTTCATACTTGCGTTTGCTGTGTACCATGAATTAATTCAAAATTCAAAGGGAAATCTACAGCTAACGGTCACTTCCCTCAATCAAAAATGGGTGAATGCTTGGGTTGTTTAAAAAAATTTGATGGATTCTTCAAATAATTTAAGTTAATTTTCACGTTCTGTATAAGTTCTATACAAGATCTATTACCATATCATTATAGGCCAGTTGCTTCATGAAAATAAAATAATAACAGAACTTGAATCGAACTTACGCAGAACATGTAAATTAACTTCAAATATTTGATAAATCCGTAAGTTTTTTTTAAACAACCAGTCCTTATGAGCGTAATACACAAGCCCGATTTTCAGCCCGATTCCAATTAGAGACAAAAGTCAACATTTTTCGCTTTACGCGATCGCTGTTTTCAACTCTATGTTTATACCTACGATTTCAGTAGGCATCACAACAAACAGTATGGTTCATGTGTTGTTTGCAGTGATGACAATTGAAATCCTAGATATGAAAATAGAGGTGAAAATAGCGATCGCGCAAATCGAAAAATGTTGACTTTTGTCTCTAATTGGAATCGGGCTGAAAATCGGGCTCGTGTATTTTAGTAAACTACACAGGTTATGAGTATGATCTCGTAAATTGAAAATACGCTAAATTGTACCATAAAATATTTGATATTTTAATAAATTATTAGTTTTTTGTTATTGTGACAAGTAGGTACATGTTTTATTTAATATATAAAAAGTTTATTGTTTTTAATTTATTGCAAATATTTTGTAATTTTGAGTTTTACTTCAGGTATGCAACACTAACAGTTAATTTCCACAAAAATTGTTCATAAATCTAACCAACCCTTGTTGAGATTACCGAGATTGGGCTGCATTATAAATTAGCGATGGTAAAAATGGAAGACAGTGACTTTTTACTTTATGAATATTGGCACACAGAGCTCCGATCCAAAAAGGACCATTTATCTTTCGTATGTGTTTATATTAATTGATTGCTGGAAAAATGATATAATTTAGAGTTTTTTTAATTAATATTTGGAAGGAACATGGCTGCGATATTCATAACTCTGCCGCGACCCGTCCGAAGTGTTAACGATGAGTAAAGTGGGCTTAAAAGACGTAATAAAATGCTCGCGTTTTTCAGAAAACAAAGGATCGGGTAAGCAAAAAATAAAAATTGTTATCATCGAAATTTTTTAATGCAGTAATCCTAATTCCAGTTGTATACATATTATGGTTTCGTCCCGATTACACAAGGAACGTGTTCTTGCAACTTAAATATTTTGTTGTTGTTATTTAATTTTGAACACAATAAATCTCTCTATGTCGTTTTTGAACGGAACGGTTGAAAAAATTAGAAAAAAAAAGAAATTCTACGCTTATGCTTAACGTTTACATGAAACTGAATGTGTTTACTAAAAAGAAATATTATCCAAATATTACGTCAAGCGAAATTATTTTTTTTTTAATTTTTAAAGCTTAATCTGAAATTTCAAATAAATAAAGTTTGTAACTTTATTTTCGCACATATTTCATTTACTATATTAAGTTAAATAGGTGAAAATAAAATTATAAAATGCAGAGAAACAAAAAAATATTACTTCCTGTTATTATTATATGGTTGTAATATGAATGTTCCTATTTAAAAAAGATCGATCGAGTAAAATTTAAGTATAAAAAAGGAGTGTGCTTTAGACCACACGACTGAAGTAAAACTTCACTAACTTATAAAAGAAGAGAGAAAGAAAATGTACTCGCGCACTGCTCTCTCTTGCTCCTAGGCCTGCAATGTGTCTTAGATATACGAAACGTAACTGGCTATGAGAGAAAGAGAGATAGAAAATGTGTGCTCGCACCTCTCTCTCTCTTGCCCCTACAGTAATATACGAAACGTAACTCTCTCTCTTTCTATCTTCACTAATTTATATCTCCCTCTCAACTTCCGTTTGCCTCGCCCGATCACACTTTTCGTAACGTTCTCGTCACGCATTCACCAGCTTACTCCCCAAGTCAAGCGTGCGTAAAGAAGTTTTACTTCGAAAAACTGCGTGATTTAAACGATGCGATCATTTGGGACGGTAAGAAATAAACGATAAATGAAGGAAAACGATCATACGACGAACATTCGTTCGAGATTTCAAAATAAAGATCAGGGCGAAAGGAAATGAGGGAGGGATAGGTGAGGGTATGAAGAGGACGAATGGGCAACAACTGCATTGACTCTTGCATACATAATGGTCACCCACCAGGGCAGAAGCGTAGGAAGTAGGATATAATGTAGAGATCAACGAAGGACCGAGGAAGTGGGCATCAGGGTTGACGTTTTCCAAACAAACAATTATTTACGATATGTCAATGCTTGTTTGTAAGTTGTGTAAAATTGAAAATACGTTGTTTTTTAAAGCCTTTTGTCTCTACTTTGTCCTCGGATAGTGAAATATTCAAAAACATGGTAGATTTATCATAATTGGATTTTTTTACATACAGAATTCTTCGTATTCCGTTGTTTCTTTCCGTGTTCAAAGTGTATCTACAATGAATGCGTCTATTCTCTTGGTTGTTGATCTCGGTCCTCAGCTATTTCCTTTAAACCCTATAACCCCTTAGATACTTGTAATTGCGGTGTAAATGTATCGTTCGGAAGAATGAAAAACTTGGCTCGTTACCACGGCATGTGTGTGGGTAAAACGGCCTTAAACCGGGCGCAAGGCCGGCTTTACCATAACCGTTGAACCGAGAAATAAAATCTTAAAATTAAGATAGCTCTTGTTTGGTCAAAGCGTTTATTTTCATATAGTATTTCAAGGAATGTTTTACAATAAACACATTTTTTTATATTATCCGTCTACCCACTCCAAGCTGTTAATATGAGCTCCAGCCTCTTAGAAGCTGGGAAGCTGAAACCCTCGTTAAAAACCCACGCATAGTCTATTACGATGAATTCATTCTACGATGAATTCATTCTACGATGAATTCATTCTACGATGTATTCATTCTACATTCATTATAAGTGCACACTATTTTTGATTCGAATGGTGTGTCATTCTATGTCCAGTCCATACCAGTTCCACATTATTAAATAAGTATAAGGTGGCTTAAAACTTTTAGTACCAGCGGAAAACTGGTGAATTTGCATCACATAGTTTTTTCGATCCAAACATTAAATTTTTCCTTTTTAACTAAACAGATAATTTTTTTTTGAAGCCTGGTCAACGTTTTGACTAGTTTTAAGAGATAATATGTACCGCCTAATGATCGATTTAGAGAAAAATACTTACAAATTTCAACTTCGGTCTCTATTTAGGTACTTGAAAACGTTCAAATATGATGTAGATTCAGCAGTTTCCCACTTGTAATAAGAATTTCCGGACACCGTGTAAAATATGGTAGGAATTGATAGGACAATCCGAATGATCGTCGTGTGTTTAGAAAAAAACCCGTTAAACCTTATCACTATGTAGAATATCTATAATATATCCGGGTCATCATTAATTTAGCGGCGACTGTGGGTACCGCCGCCCCGGGAACCATTTATTGGATAACCAACACCTCTGCCATAGGTCACCCCAAGTGGTTCGCTACGTCTGGTGACGGGTTCATGAGGTGAGGGTCTTGGTTGCAGGGGTGAGGGTTAGCAGGGGTTAGGGTTCAGGTCTTGGCGGCGGATGCGTCTGCCCACCAGCTGCGTGGCAGGCCGGATCTGAAGAGAGTGGTTAAGGGAGTCCCTTTGACTTATCCAGTCGTACTCCCACAAAACATCGCTTTGCACCGCAGTGGGAGGGATGGATTCATACGTCCGTCATTCCTGGACACTGACTCCCAAATTCCTACATACCCCTAATACCTTTTTCCTTCCCAGAACTTCCTCACCTTCCTTTCCGTAAAAAGATCTTCAACAAAGCATTCCCACCCAATTTTCCTCTCCTTCCTTTCCTAAAAATACCCTTCGCACAACATTGGCCCTGAGTGGATTTTTTTTCTCAGGGCCTCCTGTATGTAGCCAATGTAAAAAAAAATCGAGTGCAGTTTACACTCGGTAGAAGCGAAACTTTACCAAAACAATCTCAACCAAAGAAGCATTGAAAAGTGAGGTCATAATCAAATCGGTCAATGAGTCCAGACCTAGCGTCATTTCCGTTTCATATCTCAACCGATAGGAGCCTTGAAAAGTGATATCGTTATCAAAGCGGCTAATGAGCGCAGTTTGTTGCTTCAGAGGTGCTGTAATGCGTCATTTCCGTTTCATTCGAATGTAGCAAGAATTTTCACTTTAAAAAAATCCATTATGATGTATAGGTCTTTATGCGCAGTATCTGCCTGCTCACTTTGTGCATTGAACGAAGTGCATTCAAGGGATACTTCGATAAAAGTAAACTGAATTCCGGGTTATACAAGGAAACTTATCCCGGAACTTCAAGTCCGCTTCCCGTATAGCGTCACGTCAACGCAATTGTTGCTTTAATTAAAAAATACCATTAAAGAGAACTCTGAATAAGAGTTTCTAAACATTATATTCATTTTTATTAGAAGCTACAAATAGTTTGAAATGTTTTAGGAAGGGAAAGGGATATTTTTTAAATAAAGTTGGTTGTTTTCAGTTGGAAAAATGTAATAATGAGTAATTGTCGAATGAAACGCTAGTATATATTGAATTATTTGGCGGGTATTAGATAAGCCGCCATAGCTCAGGGACACGGGTTCAATTCCCGTTGGCGGCCAGTATCTTTTCTCGGAAGATTTTTTCAATGTAGATGAATGTTTCAGGCTGATAATTATTGATTACAATATTTGTTATCTACCCTTTGTGCTATGCATATAAAATCTTGTTTAAACGTTAAGTTTATCAATTAAAAATAATAATTTATATTATCCATTGGTGAGAAAAAAATTACAATTCATAAATATAATTCATGGTGGGTACCTATTATGTGTTTCATTGTAGTGTCTTATTTATGGTGTGCATATTAAGTATTTACTGGGTAATGTGTGTAGTGGGATGGTGTGAGGGTGTGTGTGTGTGTGTGTGTGTGTGTGTGTGAATATGTGTGTATGTAAGTACGCGCATTAAACAATTTATATGATTGACATGATGCTCTTTTTAAATTTGGGCAATGAATCGGAGAAAATGTCGATGTTAGAATTTAGATTAATATTATTGAATATATGAAGAGCACAAACAAATCAAGTTGATAACATGATTCCCTAAAGGCCTGACCAAACCGGCGCGTTCATTTTGCGTCCGCGGTGGCGGTCAGTTGTTGTGTATGATGTATGAACTTGTAGCGACGTTTTCAAACCGCGGCGGCCGCGGCCAGATCGCGGCGTTCTGTGCAGCGTCTGCACGCGGCGGGGGCGATCAGATCGCGCACGCCGCTATTATTTATGTGTAAAAACTGTGTTTATTAATGTACTGTGGTAACTGGATGAAGTTTGGAAAGAAATAGGAGAAATATTGGTAAGTGGTATGCTATAGAAAAATATTTTTATTTTTATTAGACTTACATTTTTATGAACTAGCATTTAATTTACACTTTCATTAAATACAGAAAAAATATATACCTAACCTTTTGATGAATTAAAGTAATTAACAAAGTGTTAACGTACACTGAACGCGTAGTTTGTACTTCTACGATCCTTGATTTCCATATTGAGAAAACCTTATGCGCTCTCATCCAATGGAGGTAGTAAATTATTATCGTAATGCACATTTCTGCTATTCGATCTCAAATATAAATAAATCATTTTACCCTTTTCATTAAACAGCAGACGTAAACATATTTTACCTAAAATAAAATATTCTGAAACAATCATACCGTGCATTACTCTCTTCGTCTTCTGCAATAGCGCTAGAAGTAATATTTCTTCTTCAGATTCACTGAATTCGTCTCCAAACATAATAATTTAAATAGTTCCCGCTCCGAGCTATACGTCCATAATATATACCATTTAATAATAATAATAATTATTGTATGATTTTTATAGCGCCATTTTCGTGAGAAAATCACCTCAAGGGCGCTTTATAAATTCATTTATACATTTAATCTATACCTATATACTACAAGTGGCTTATATTATAACTTATATTATGGTCCATAATTGGTCCGGCGACAGTTGGTCCGGCGACAGTTGGTCCGGCCGACAGTTCGTCCGACAATTGGTCCGACCTGATCCTTTAGAATAGTTTTTCTTCAAGTTAGATTGCAAAGAGGATATACGGCCGTACAACCAAAGTCGATATACTTATATCTGAAGGCATCTTGAGTGAAAATCCGCTGTAAAAATATTTTTACAACAATAATTTCGGCTCTCCGAAGAAGCATTTGAGGAAAAAGAAGAAGAGGCCCTGTGGAAACTAATTTCCCTCAGGGCCAATGTCATCTTAGGGGATGCTATGTGGAAGGTCTTTTTAAGGAAAGGAAGGTTAGGAAGTTCTGGGAAGGAAAAAGGTATGAGAGGTGGGTAGGAATCTGGGGGTCAGTATATCCAGAAGTGACGGACGTATCAATCCATCCCTCCAACTGCAGTACTCGGCGATGGGTCAAGAAACCGGCTGGAAAGGTCAAAAGGCCTCCCTCAACCAGTCTCACTTGATCCAGTCCGCCATGCAGCAGGTGAACAGATGCATCCGCTGCTAAGACCTGGACAAACCTAACCCATGAACCTCGGCACCCCTGCTAAGTCACCAAACGTAGCGAACCACTTATGGTGACCTATGGCAGAGGTTTTGGTTATCCAATAAATGGTGTCCGGGGCGGCGGTACCCATACCCGCCTCCCAAATTGGAATTGAAGCATGCGGCAATAACAAAATACGAGATACTTATTCTTGCAGTTGGCTTAGCAAAAAACCGTTAAAGATTCCTACTTGCATATAATATTACTTTTTTATCTGAAAATAACACAAGAGTCCCAACTGCTCCCAGCGGTCACGAGCAAGTGATTGCCAATGGCATCCCGAATTTTGGTATGGTGTGATACTGAGGGTAGTGGGGAGGGAAAGGAGATGTGGAAAACGTACCTGGCTAATCAGATCTAGTCACTAAACATGGCTTAAGCCATTTCAAGTAATCAGACTAAAGCTACATACACTGTACAACAGCGAAATCATATAATATAACTTTTTTAATATTTTTATTTTTATAACGTTTTACTACAACACAAGAGTCCCAACTGCTCCCAACCGTCTGGAGCTAGTGAGACTATGGCATTCCTAATGTTGATATGTTGTGAGGCTGAAGATAACGGGGAGGGGATAGTTTTCACTCAAGATGCCTTCAGATATAAGTATATCGACTTTTGTTGTACGGCCGTATATCCTCTTTGCATACTTACTTGAAGAAAAAATCTTCTAAAGGATCAGGCTAGACCAATTGTCGCCGGACCAATTGTCGGGTCACCATTAAAAATATACCAGCGGACAGCAAAATGGCATCACTATTTTTTAATCCAAGAAGTTCAGGAATTGTTGGTTAAAGTCTGTCCGGAACGCCCTGACACATAGTTAGTGCAGCAAAATGGTTCATCGAATTTATCTTCAGTGGAGGAAAGATATTTTTCAAAAGATTAAAAAAGGATTTGACAGTTCTTGAAGGAATTTTCCGAGATAAGAGGAAGAAATTATATTCGTAGAGCGATTTCGTAGAGAGGAAATTTATCGCTAGCTACCCTGTTCTCCGCCCGGGGCTACCTACCCAGGTAAGCGAAATGACGAGTATGTGGAAAATGCATTTCGTATATCTTTGCACTTTTATCAGGTTACGTACGGTTACGCGAACATTTTGATTGAAAATTCGGATGATGTAAATTTTTGTGAAAATTATTATGGATTTTTCATGAAATTTACGTTCACATTAGAATGTGCCAGGTGAATTTCTATACATTGCGATTTTTGAAGTAAAACTTCTTTACGCACGCTTGACTTGGAGAGTAAGCTGGTGAATGCGGACGAGAGCGTTACGAAAAGTGGGATCGGGCGAGGCGAACGGAAGTTGAGAGGGAGATATAAGTTAGTGAAGATAGAAAGAGAGAGAGTTACGTTTCGTATATTGATGTAGGGGCAAGAGAGAGAGAGGTGCGAGCACACATTTTCTTTCTCTCTTTCTCTCGTAGCCAGTTACGTTTCGTATATCTAAGACACAGTGCAGGCCTATTGTCTGTATCGCATTGTAGGAGCAAGAGAGAGAGAGCAGTGCGCACGCACATTTTCTTTCTCTCTTCTTTTATAATTTAGTGAAGTTTTACTTCAGTCGTGTGGTCTAAACAACTCTAAAGCACACTCGTTTTTTTTGTTTGTTTTTTTTGTTATCTCTCTAATGATTTAGAAATCAATAATACTCTTAGCTGTATACAGTATTATCTTCAAGCGGGTTTCAGGGTGTTTCCGAAAACCTTTGATTTATTATGATTATTTTTAGTTCTTATATTGTTCCCTTTATAAATTTACTTTTTCCGGCGAACTCCCTTAATGACATAATATACGCCTACATTAAACACTCCATAGAGGATATGAAATTATTAAAATTTGTGAAAAACCTCTTACGTACTTACTTATAAAATAAGATTAATATGTCGTACTTGTATAACTGCACTATTGGAAGTTTTGTTGTTCCGAAGACCTAATACTACACCACCAAAAGAGATACCGTTGGTCATACTTCTTTTGACTTCTCAATTACTTTTCATCATGAAATGATCTGTGCTAAATCCCGTCATAGGATTTGACCTCCTACACATACACAGTCCTCCTTTCGCTTTGGTCGATAGCCATTTGCCTGCAATTCTCAGGTATTTTGTGATATTTTTACACGTAGTCAGCTCGAGTAATTTCACGCTCAATTAGATTATCGATTTTACGGTTAATTTTTGTAGTCTTTACATCGTCTTTGAGTGCAGGAAGAAAGCATTGTTTTTAGGTCTTCAAAAGTCCTGTTTAATGCATTTAAGTTACAGATACCAGTATACCTTTCTGTGCGATCTTTGTTTTGTTTGATTGGAGCAAAGGCAAAGAAGCAGGTTGACTGGGTGATTTGGATGTTTGTTACAGGAACATGTGGAGCGTGTGGCGGACGGTGCTGGAGGAGAACGAGAAACTGGCGCGCGCGCGGCTGGCGGCTGTGGAAGTGTTCCAGCAGCAGATAGCGGACGAGGCCAAGGCTCTGCGCACACACAAGATGGCCACCTCTAAAAAGGTTAGTCCTTTTCCTATATCCCACAATAATATTACACACTGCAACCCTTGATTGTCCCCGTTCTCCAAATGCTGGTCGTGATTAGTACGAAATCGCCTCGTCGCACGTCACGTCATCAAATTATGATGCGAAAGTCCGAATTTAATATGGATAACACTATTTCTATTGAATGAATATGTCTTTAATTGTATCGGACGGACAGACGTAGTAGCAGGATATCTGTAAAACTTATAATCAACAGGCAGCTTTTTTGTACACTTGTTTACACTTGTAGTAGAATTTAGTAGCCATATCAGAATTTAGGCAAGTGACTCTCCAATAATAATTTGAAGGCATTACAACAGTCACTTACATCCAAATAGTTTGAAAGTTCATTTAACAGAACTACTTGCCAGCTATACTTTGCCAGGATGTCGATTTGGTACTCTTGACAAGTCATGGTCTCGACTCCGGCTGAGGTGGTCTGGTACATATAAATCATAGCATCTCAAGAGGAATAGGCCACTTGCATAACAGTTTTTAAAAAAAATTTCCGGTTTAGGCAAATATTCTAAGACATCATGTATTTTTTTTAATCGTATTTTTGAAACTCTGGCGATTTTTTGAAAATTTCAATCCGAAAAATCAGACCATTTTGTATAAACCGGAAAGACGGGACATAATTTTATGGGTGCGAAAAAACGATAATTACGTAGCCGAAAATCATTTAAAAAAATAACGTTTTCCACACGAATAGCAATAAATTGTACGGGGTTCTCTTCGTAAAATCTGTAAAAACACCGCCATCTTTATAAAAAAATCAAACCAAACGATAAGTTCGCATAGAACAAACAATAAATCTAGTGAACGTTAAACGAAAATTCAAATATTCGACGGAAATCAAAGTGTTGCCATATAAAAAAAATTAATCAATGTAGAATTTTACAAAATTAAGGGAACATAATCGGAGACGGGACATTTTCATGTAGTGACGTCACGAGCTCAAATAATGGATTTATTAATTTAAAAATAATAAAACTATAGGTACGTTTCTAAAAATTTTTACTAACATTTTCGTAATCTTAGTAAAAAAATCTATCCACACGATTTTTCCCAAATCGTTATGAAATCCATGCAAGTGGCCTATTGGCTATCGATTAAATTGTTCCAAATTTTGAAAGATATAATAGCTAGACTTGCTTTCCGCCTACTTTCCAGTCAGTTTTCCAAGTAATAATGAGGTATACAGACATGCATGAAGATTTTTTTCTGGAATTGGCTCCAATATATCAATGTTCTTCTGATGGTATGGTGCCCAAACATCGCTCGCATACTCCAGCTTGCTACTCAGTATGCCATTGAACAATGGTAGCGTAGCAAAACATGGCTAAACATATACAGTAAACCGACAGTTACTAACATAGTTACACTGGTAGGTACTTACGTTTTATACAAAGGATTCGCAAGAAAGTCTAAATTCCAGCCATAACTGAAGTGTAGGTATAATATTCTCTAACTCAAATTAATCAGGATGGCCATAAAAATGAGTTGCGGCAAACTGTTTTTTCTTCCAGTAGTCGTAAGAGGTACACTTTTACTACTTATTCTCCAAATAAAAAAACTCTTTATTGCTTGACGTCATCCATCTATTACGTTGTTTTCCAGATACGTCTTCCATGTTCTTACCCTGCCTAATAATGGTCACCGCTTTGTTGGTTCCCAAAGACGAACGTCTATTTTTTATAATAGATCATCAGCTATATCGGATATAAATATAGCATCGGATGTGGCGGAATTTCTTAAAATATATATTTCAGAATCATTTATCAACTTTTATTGAAAAAAACATCGACAGATTTTGGTCTTACACAAATGGATCATACGAAAATAAGGTCAACCGTGGACTGAAAAAACTAAAAAGGAGAATAAGACTTATGCAAAAATGCTGAACTAGTTTGATATATTTATTATATTGATGGTAGTAGAATATTTAAAAAATCAGGTTATTCATAACCCGGGAAAGTTTGTCTTTCTTTAAAAAAATAGAAAGAAGAAAAAGGTATCTAAAACTTCATAAAATTTTTCACACCTACCGCGTTATCATTTTCAGTTTTACGCGTCGAAAAAAAATATATACGCAGTATCAACTTATTTAGTTAATCTAAATTCTAAACCATAAATAAAGACAAACGAAGCCCCGACAAAGCGCCAGTTTATCGAAACCACCAATTCAACGCTAATCCCCTCCGTTTATAATACTGGCAGAGAATTGGGAAGATTTTATTAACTTTATAAAAGTTTCACGGAAAAATATAGTATATCACCGTGCCCTAAATGCTAGTAACGACCCAATGTCTAAATTACTCTATTACCCCATAAGAGTCGACGTCTATCTATTTACGTCCTTCTCTTTAACCCCGTTGACTAATTTGTTTGCTTTTCGGAACAACTCATGTAGGTCTTAACTCCCTTACTATCTTAGTGAAAAATTTGACATAAACGGTGTCAGCAAGAAAAAAACATCATATTCAAATCTAAAAGTAAACCATAAAAGAAGTCATTTTTACACCTTTTTGAAACCAACGTTTCGGATCGGAATTTGAAAAAAAAAGAATGTTACTTTGGGAATTGTTTATTAATTACTAGCTTTTACCCACGGCTTCGCTCGCATAGTATTAGTGGGAAATTACTGGCATAATTATAAGCACAATTGTTATTATTCTTGCTATTTTGTCTAATAGAAAATAATTATTGTTTAATGGAAAATTTCAAAATTTGAGAATGACATTTCGCAAATAAAAATTCTATTTTAGAAAATATTTAAATTATAGAAATAGAAATTTATTTTAAGTACCTACTCCCTTTATTAGTATCTTATTCATATTTGAATCTAGAGTAACCTAAAAAAATAAGAAAATAAGACACAACAACAACAACACAGATAATAAAAAACAACAAAGAACAACATAAATTATCAGTATTCTATTCACTCATTCACAGACTTTTACACGTGCCTTTGAATTATATAAATTATAATAATGAATTAAATATAATAAAAACCATAGCAAAGAACAATGGATACAAAAGCGAAACTATTGATAACTTATTAAAGAAAAAGGACAAAAAACTTACATTAACAATTATTTCACAAGGCCTTAAAAATGAAAAAGATATCACTAAACAATGGGTTAAAATCCCTTATATTGGCGAAATATCAACAAAAATATCCAGATTAACTAATAATGATAAATGCAAAACAGCTTTTTATAATGTGAATTCTCTAGGGAGAATTTGAATCAATAATAAAGATAAGAGAGAAAAACTTGAAAACTCAGGCGTTTACCAAGTAAACTGCGCTGACTGCCCATCGTATTACGTTGGTCAAACAGGGAGATCATTCAAAACCCGAATTAAAGAACACTTTACAAACTGGGTGAATGACAAAGGAGAATTGTCGAATGTAGCATCACATTTATTAGAAAATAAACACTCGTTTGATAAAGACAGAGATGTTAAAGTTCTTCATACTTGCAATAAAGGTCATAAACTAGATAGACTAGAATCTTTAGAAATTACTCGCTTAACTAAAAAAATAGACCCTAACTTTGTAATGAATAAACAATTAGAATCATTTGCTAAGTCTCCGCTTTTGTATCCATTGTAATTTTCATAATAATTTCGAAATTTAAAAATATGTATTTAGTTTAAACCATTCCTAATCTAATGTAAACATGCATCCCTTCAAAAAGTAACTTTGTAATTAATGAGCTATTAGAATCATTTACTGAAACACCACGTTTTTATCCGGTATAATTTTCATAATAATTTTGAAATTAAAATATGTATTTAGGTTTGACCATTCCCACTCCAATGTAAACATGCATCCCTTCAAAAAGCAATAAAAAAAATAAAAAAATCCCATTGATCATAGATATGTATAATAACGATTTGACAATAAAATTAGTCCATTAATAATTCAAATTACTTGTAAGGTTTTTCCCTAATCAATAGATATTGAAGTGAGCTACAAACCCAAAGTAATTAGCCCACTGGAATAACCAAAATACTTAGAAATTCGCCAGTCTAAAACGACTCAGTAACAAAAATAATTCATTAAAATCCTTGTAGACTACCCCTCTCCCCCTCCCCCCATATGTTATGTATATAAACCGTAGGCTAAGAATTATTTGTACCAGTCTGAAGATGGCTCTGACGAGCTGAAACCGGTTACGGTCAAATAAAATTAAGTGGAATAAAGTTTTTATTTTTTTTTTTTTATTTGTTTTATTATAATCTATAACAAAGAACTCTTTTTAAGCCTAAAATAAAAAAAAAAACATTGTTTCCAAGGTAACAATTTGTTTGACGTTTGAAATTATTCGATTTTGTTAGGGACAGAAAACGTGTGACATATAATTTCATAACGCCACAGCTTATTCATAACGCCAGAGCTTACCAATATATAAGCCGTTGTTACTCGCCGTTGTTACTCGCAAATAATGTAGCTTTCGATTAGTGAAAGAATTTTTAAATTCCAATCGATATTTATTGCGTGAAAGAGTAAGAACCATCCAACCAACCATCCATACAAACTTTCGCATTTATAATATTAGTAAGATTTTTTACAAGGAACGACAAAAAAGTGAGGTAAAAATAACGTTTGTCTTATAAAATATGCAAACTTTTAAATATTTTTTTTCGTTATTAATTTTAGTTAGGAAGAATGTTAGGTGAACCATTTTTAAAACATTTTTACTTTGTGTGTATTTTAACACCTTTCAAAAACAGTTTTTAGTTTTTGAAAATGTTCAGAAACATTTAATTTATTTTGATTTTATTGTAAACCCGAAATATTTTTACCCTATGACAAAATATGGTCGAGGCCTGAGGCGTTGATTAACAAAATATTTTCCTCTTCCATAATTTTTTTTAAAGTCACCGCGATCAAATTTTCAATAACATTTTTTACTACATATAATGTCAAGAATCATAATGGTTTAAGTAAGTCAAGCAACTTAACACCCTGTATGTGTTTCGTGGGTTGGTTACTAAACTTACAAAAAATATACACAACACACAAGACATACAACCGTATACAATAATATATATTGCCTAATTTTCATAACCTACCGTCTTTATTATTGAATTTTACACTACTGTAAAATGTAGGCCTCGGCACGGGTAAAGAATACACTGAGGCCAATATTATTAAATAATATAAATAATTAAGTGTGTGCTGTTTCAGACAAAAGGCAAACAAACAGTTACTCTGTTTTATACTCGAAACTAAGCTACTTCGTCTCGATTTTATATATTTTTAAAATGTCTATTGTAACAAATGTTGTTACAATATTGCGAACGGGGGATACCTGAATCAATAGGTACTCCAAGGGACGAGACCTGTCCGGCGCTCTGCATAATAAAGTATCAACCCTGCTGAAAAGGGTGTATCCGAACCAATTTTCTTCGAATAGCTCTTATCGGCTTTGGACTTAAAGGAATAAAGAGGTGGGTTGATGTGTGCTATATCTATTAGTTTATTTATTTATTAGGGCATACACAGTACATTATTATACAAGTCATAAGGTATGTTAAATTAAAGTTTTACATGGTTATGCAGTATGCGCCTCAGTATTACGTAAGTCCATAGAAAGTCATTTGGTAGTTTGGTAGATACGAACGGGTCTTAAAACTTAATTAGTGAATGAACGAGTAATAATAATAATAAAGAGATAGAAAAGAGGGGAGGGGGGGGGGGGGAGATAAAGAGACATTTTAAAATAAGAATTATATGCTTACTAATTGTAATTGACTGATTAAAGTTTAATGAAAAGTTAAGTAGTGTAGTGTTAAGAAATTTAGTGTGGTGTAGTAATTTTTCGTAGTGGGTATAAGTTGTGATTGCGCAAGTAATAAGTGAGTTATTTGCTGCATTAGTTTTGTTAGTTTCTATGTGAAAAAGAGGAGTGTGCCTGGTACTCCTCATTGGGACATTTAAACCAAATGAGGAATAGTTAAATCTAAAATACTTATTTCGGCTGTCTGTAACTCCGTTAATTACACACATAACCATAATGTTAATGTATATGTATGGCAACCAGAGTTGACCCGACTCACATATACATTGCTTCGAGAAGTCGAAGGGACTCCATCAACCATTCTCTGCCGATCCGGTCTGCCATGCAGCTGGTGGGCAGATGCATCCGCCGCCAAGACCCGGAAAAACCTAACACCATGAACCAGGGCACCCCTGCTAAGTCACCAAACGTAGCGAACCACTTGGGGTAACCTATGGCAGAGGTATTGGTTATCCAATAAATGGTTCCCGTGGCGGCGGTACCCATACCCGCCTCCCAAACTGTAATATTGCTGACATATAGCAGTTTCTCGGTGACGCTTGGTAAGAAAATAACTGACGGAATTGAAATACATAATACACGCCAATATAAAAAAACCTCCGGTTGATTTGTTTCGGTCAACTCTCCACAATATTTTATGATTTTTAAATCACGCAATGATTGATGAACGAATTTATGAAGAGAAACTTCTTTAGCCCCGTTGTGATTTGAAATTTGGATGAAACGGAAATGACGCATTACAGCACCTGCGAAGCATCAAATTACGCTCATTGGCCGCTTTGATTATGATGGCACTATTCAAGGTTCCTATTGGTTGAGATATGAAACGGAAATGACGCTAAGTCTGCGCTCGTTGGCCGCTTTGATTATAACCTCACTTTTGAAGGCTCCTATTGGTTGAGACTGCTTGGTAAAGTTCGCTTCTACCGCGTGTAAACTGAACTCGATTTTTATTTATTTTTTATTTCCGTGCCGAAGGTGCTACCTACAACGACCAACAATTATTAATATCAGGCTACCTACTGTGTTACAATAACATATTACGATTTTTTTTTGTTTTTGATTATGAACAAAGATCCCATTCTAAAACTTTCATTTTCCGAAATTTGGAATTATAACCTTTTTGAAGTGAAAACTTCTTTAGCACCGTTGTGATTTGAAACTCGATGAAACGAAAATTAGAAAAACGAAAACACTAAAAAAGAGACAAACACATACCACATATAGGATTGAGCATGCAAGATAATGAGATAGACTAATCGGTGTCCTCTTTGTTCGGTGCTTCGTAGAATAAAATGTAAAATAATTATTAAACTTCATAACAAAAGTATAATAAATAAACCCTAGAGTTATCCTACTTCTGTTACTTGCATTCGTCTCATTCTCTCGACGTTTAGTTTTCTGACGATTTCACTTCTACCGCGTGTGAACTGCACACTTGTAAATTTATTTTGTAAAAGATCATTTTTTCTATCATGCCATATTGTGGAAAGGAAGGAGTGAACTTTGAGGAAAACCATGTTGTAGGAGGGAGGAAACACAAAAGCAAGTCATAGAAGCGACACGTTCTAAATAAAGATAAGCGAATGTAAACTGTCTTGGATGCGTGTTTGTCGTATTTCCCGACTGTGTACTGGTGCCGAAGGAATCGATGACGGTCTTTCCTCGTAGCATCTTACATTAAAATACCTGTAGAACAAGATAATAATAGATTCAATAATAAATAATAAAAAAACGAGTGTGCTTTAGACCACATGACTGAAGTAAAACTACACTAACTTATAAAAGAAGAGAGAAAGAAAATGTGCGCGCGCACTTCTCTCTCTTGCTCCTGCAGTAATATACGAAGCGTTCGCCTCGCTTTTCGTAACGCTCTCGTCACGCATTCGCCAGCTTAACCCCAAGGCAAGCAAGCGTAAAGAAATTTTAGGTCAATAAGTTGAATTGGGCTGGAGAAGCCATCTAATTGCATTTCATAATGAATTCCCTGGTACATTGCTGTTAATCTCCACATCGAATATTGATATCGGTCCTGCCTTTAGCCGTGCAATGAGATGAACGTGGTTATTATGGAATTAAACGTAGATAATAAATAGACGGCGTTTTCGGAGCGCCTTGCATAGCCATACTTCAACTGATTAAATTTTTGAGTGAATTATAAATATTTTATCGAGTAATATCAAATAACGTTTAGGTGTAAATTTTAAATATGAGGCACATAAGAGTTAGGTTGGTTTGTTTCTATGTCCGTCCATCTTGGTTAGTGAGCACAGCGATTAACGCCATTGTGATCTTTTGTTATTTAACAGTTCCCATCAAACGCCGCTTCATGAAATTTTGATCATTCTTCATGCATAGCTTATATTTTGGTTAAAAGCTGAAAGGGGGTCCTCTCAAATGTAAGTGATCGACGCTATTGAGCACTTTTATAATTACCATGACGATTCACGGTTACGGTACCGTGACGGCAAAAAATGCATAAACATACGTTCCTTGTCGCTATAATGCTGCAGCTCTTTCTTACACATTAAATAATGGTGAGACACACAAAATACGTGTGTGTGTTTCCTCCAAAGTACTACTTTTTCCTTGTGTTTCATTTTCTTTACACGTGTGAGGGAGGTGTATGATAATGCTTGTATGTTTCCTTTGGGGGGTGCAGACATACGTTCACCGTTTGTCTCATTTTCGACTATTGTTATTTAGTGTCTAATAAAAAAAACTGCAGCATTATATGTTTAAGAGCAATAGCAAAATCATCAGTGCATTGGCATTTGGCTTTTTTTTAATTTTTGGAATTCACTCACCCTTCAATATTTTCCTTGCATACTTTCAAAATTATCGTCACGGCTAGACTTAGTGTTGTAGGGATCCAATGAGACGTCACGCTGCGGTGTGTGAGAGGGATGCAAGAAAATTATACTTTTTTCCTACGGAGGAAACAGATCTACGTACATTGTATATCGTATCTTTTGAAAGTGCTGCAGCATTATAGCGACAAGGGACGTGTGTTAATTGTTTTTTTGCCGTCACGGTACCGTAGCCGTGAATTCTCAGGGTAATAATAAAAGTGTTCATTCGCCGATTCCGATCAAATGTGACAGAGCTTGAAATACCGGAGGTTCTTGCTATTTTTTCGTAGTTGAAAGCGCACATGTATGTACATTTGTTTTCCTTGTTTCAGTGTTCCGACCACCTAGTGATAGTGCACAAGGAGCTGCAGACATGTGTACAGGATGTAGATAAGACCAAAAAGCTCTACTTTGACGAAGAACATTCAGCGCACGATGTGAGGGACAAGGCCAAGGATATCGAGGAAAAGTAAGTGTTTGTGGAAATTTTACTGATCGACCTTAATGATGGAATCTTGAAAATTCATTTGCAGAAATAGGTTTCTTTAAGCTAGTTTACCTTCGAAAAATAAAAACAACAAAGCCGTGTACCCATCGTGATTCAGTAACAAAATTAATATAAGGTGAATCAAAAGAACAAGTTACATTTTTGGAAAAATTGGTACCGCCGCCCCGGGAATACTTCATTGGATAACCATTCACAACTCTGATACAGATCATCCCAAGTGGTTCGCTACGTTTATTGACATAGCAGGGGTTCCCAGGTTTAAGGGGCGCGCTTTATTCAAGTCTTGGCCGAGGATACATCTGCCGACCTACTGCGTGGCAGGCAGGATCGGAGAGGCCGGTTGAGGGAGACCCTTTGATCTCCGCGCAGTAGGAGGTTGGATCATACGGCTACCACTCCTGGATACACTGACCCCCAGATTCCTACCCACCCACCATAGTTGATTCCTTCGCACATCCTCTTCTTATAAAAATCACTTAGACGAAAGGCACATTATTTTCCTCCTAGGGCCTCCTTTATGGAATTAATTTTTGAAAAAAAATACACTTTCCTACGTTTTCTGATTAATAAGCATTGTCTAAAAAAAATCGTGGAACCTACTTACTTAATCTTATTACACGAGAACGACGCCGCATATTGTTACATGTAGAATTGAAGACAATTATAATACAATACTTATACCTATTGTCTAAAAAAAAATCTTTGTAGGTACTTTCTCTAAATTGATGAAATGTGTTTCCATTATTGATTGCGAATATATTTGCGTATATATGGTATATATGTTTGTGTTGCCAACTTTGTGATTTGAATGTATTGCGATTCTAACAATTGTTTTAATGATGTTTATTCAGGTACAATATGCAAAGTTAGGGAAACAATCCGATTTGTACTAAAAACTTTTAACAAGCCATTTCCTTTTCATCCGGCATTCAAATTCATTCCTTTGAAAGTGCTATTTGTAATAAGCTCTTAACTCAAAGCAGTAGATTAGCAATCATTAAAGTAATGTGTAATGTAAATTAGTACAACTAGTTTAAAAGAAATGGTCGTACCGATGAATGGAGATCATTTATTGTCCACGGGCAATCAATGCATTCGCATGCCACTCTGTGAACTGGGCAGACAAGCACTACTTATAGAATAACTCAGTCACTTTGTGGCTTTCTATTTTCCCATTAGCCATCGCTGTTCACTTCAATAAGCATGTCGCTTTTCAAGAAATTTACCAGCATTTTCCCATGTTGTTTGATGAGAAATAGGTGTTTGAAGATGTGTCGTTAAAAAAGAAATAACGGAGTCAAAAGTATCTATTTAATATACACCGCATTACTTGTCATTAATACGTTAACTAACATTAACCACTAGTAAAAGTTTGATGTGTAACCGATCGGTGTTATTAAAAGTTCAAAATTTTCAAGAACTTTAAGATTTTATTCGAGTTGAATGTTAGATATTTTTCAAATCTATTTTCACTGGTGACGAGACTTTAGTTGTTTTAACATCAAATAAAAGTAAGTGTTCATTTATTACTTTGGAGATATATAATGTGTAGTAAAATCATTATTTGAACTGAGAGATTCCAGCCAACGACTGCTCACTGCTCAGTATTGATTTTCGAAGGGTGGACGTACCAATTTTAGCCGCAGGAAAATATACGTGATTTTCGTTTGATTGGTTCGTTAGTCACAATGACCATTGCATCTTATCAGAAGTACTTACCAGTTGAATGCTTATACGTGATGACTAAAATTGTTCAGACAGTAAGGTGTAAGGTTTATTATTGTAGATGAGTATTCTAGGAGTAGGTTTTCACGTTAAAAATGAGTGTATTACAAATAAGAATTTCATATATCAGTGTATCTTCATTCCTTAAAATGTATTAAGAAAATTGCGTATAAAATATGTATTGAAATGTGCACATTAAAGTGGCCAGTACCGGGCCCTTTACCCTTTTCATTGAATGAAAGCCAGTGGAAACTTGGCAAGCAAATATGTTCGCGATGGGGCGACTGTACCAATAGTAGGACGGGGTATTGGAAAATGTACTACTATCCTTATACTTTTGCTCAACTTGCGCTGTGTATCATTAATCTACCTTTATCGAACTTTTCATTCCCTTTAGAGCTTTCAGATAAATAAAGATTTAAAGATTTTATACCGAATTGAAGAACAATTTAAGAAATATGAAGGAAAAATCTTTAGCAGATGGGTAAGTTGTTTTTGTTAAAAAAAATATTAAGCGATTACTCATGAAAGCGAAAATATACTTTATATTGTATTTTATTTGTATGTTTGGTGAATGAAAATGACGCATGTGCGTTTTATGTATATTGTTTCCACAAATAGCTCTTAAGTAATAAGTGTATACATATTTAGCGATCATATTTGATGATGTGATATCTTAAATTATTAATGCGGGTGTCTTGCTAGCCTGCCTTCTGTGTTCCTAACCACTTTGTTGACAAACCAATCCTTGTTTACCTACCGATCTTGTTAAGCGTACTTTCAAATAACTCCGCCTAGACTTTGAAAAGAAAAGATAATTGTCTAGTAAGGTAAGTTATTTTTAATGCAATCATGGTTTGAAATGCGATTCATCTTATTATTTGCATTTGTGTGTTTAAGCGAATTAATTAATTATACAATTTTATCTAATTACCATATGAACGATATTGCGCGCGCACGCTCTGCGGACGAGCCTGTCAATATGATGGAGATGACATAATTATCGCCATCTTCGAAAATCTGTCAAAACAAATTTAGATTACATTGTTATCTTTTAGTTACATTCGCGGAAAGTGGCATTTCCGGCGGCGCATTATTAGGTTAGATGAAAAATATAATTTTAATAATGCGATTTCACTCTGCCTTGCTTTGATGTGTTTGCACTTAGTACTGATTGCGGGCGACAAATATTAATATTAAATAGAAAGAATATCTCAACATATGCCAAAAAATATTTATTATCGAATTAAACATTGACAAAATTACGCTTTTTAAATCCTATCAAAGCGTAAAGTCCTGTTCATTGTAGAAGCATAAAAGCGAACTCCGTATTTTAGATTCAATCTAATCAATACTAATCTGACATCTAATTGGCAAGAAAATAGTCAGGCATTTTTAAAGTCCTGTCTATAAAGCGTATTCAAAATGGTTCATTATTCATAATTCTTAACAGAGCTTCCAGTTGAAATTTAAAAATAAAGCAACGAAATTTGCATGATGTTTAAAGCACTTACGTGGTAATACATAATAATATACTACACGTATATTATTATGTATTACCACTTGCAAATAAATTTCAAGCATATTTTTATTATTTATTTAAATGAAGACAACATAAGCGGAACTCAATAAAAAACTGACAACAGAAAAAAAAAAAGGTTACGTAATGGGTTACATCTACGAGAGCACATGCAGGGTTCGTGTCCTAGATGTTACTGTATCTTTTTCTGACTTTTCTTTTTCAAATTTTCGATTGAGTTTCTTTAACATTGTCTTCATTTAATTAAATATTATAATTTGAGGTTTTACTCATTAATTTGAAAATAAAATAAAAAATTTTAATAGCGGAAAGAAACAATCTTAGTCGGTAGGTAGAGTGGTAATAATAACACATTATGGTCGAATGAATGTTATGAAGACTTTTTTCTGTAATATTTATCGTACATCAGAAAGCTAAACAAGTACTTCGATAATAATTATCACCATCTTCCCACTCGCGTCACCCCTTTCAAAAGATGCTATTTAAGATAATGTGAGGATTTCAAAAGCCCTTCACTCACAACACGGTGATTTTTTTTTTTAGTTTATATAATTTTTGGTTTCTTCGATACTTTGACATTAATGATTAGAATATACGTAACATTATATACTTGTGTTATATACATACTAGAATATAGGAATAGGATTGTAAATTTATGACAAATCACATCACTTTTAGGTTACGTGTTTCCCTTTGAAATTAAATATTCAGTCAAGACTCAGACCATAGTGATATATTATATTCTCGTCCCCAGACTGCCCAATTATTTATTAAGAACAAACTAAGCACAAAAGCTGCTGTCTTTTGCATACAATCATTAAAATCGATATAAGTGTGTAGGTAAGAAAAAAATTTGCACAAATTTTGAAAGGTTCAAAGGTGTTTTAAGATGGCCTCATATTTCGTGTAGGTAAGACTACGTAAACATCTATAAGAGTTTAACAAAATTCCTTTCTTTTTCTTCACATTAAGTAATTTAACTAAATTAATTAAATATTAAGGAAAATTAACAAAATAACATAACAACAAGATTAACAACCTATTAAAGCTTTGCTCTTCATTGTGATATTAATAATTAAAACAATATTAATAATATTTCCCTTTCAGATAGTCGAAAACAAAACTCCTTGACTTGAAACAGTCGAATCGCAGATGAGATTGTCTGACCCTCTTCGGGGCAGGTTAACCCTTCGCAAGTGGACTAATTCTTCATCTCATAAGTTTAGAGTAGTAATGAGTCCAAACTCCGACAGTAATGAATCGATGCCAAAAACCCACCCCATTCTCTTAAATCGCACCAACAAGGCCAGAAACTGTTTGCTCGAATGCGTTTTTGGTTCAAGGTGAGCAAGTGCGGCAAAAACAGCTATTATTGAAAGGGAAATAAAATCAAAAATCGAACAGATTACAGGCCTCTTCACTAGCCCAGCATGTTCTAAAATGGAGTAACCGCATCTCACCCGTGTGTTTCGAAATTGATCAGTCGACCATTTAGAGCAGATTTTCGATCACTTTCATGGATGGTCAATACATTTAGTTTTATTTGTGGATATTATTGTATTCACCAAACCAGGTGACCTAGATTTAGTTAATTTTATCTTTGATACATATTTTTTTGTTAATTTTAGATAGTGGTTAACAGCAGTAACAACTTAACTATCCGTGATAATAGATATTTTTTTTCTACACTCTGACCCTTTTCCCACTTCAGTATTCATCGAATCACATTTTTACAAATTTCACATAATTAACACAAATTGCAAAAAAATTAGAGTAGAACGTTTAATGGAAGAAATTAATTTGCTTACATAAATTGAAGACAAGTAGAAGGATTAAATAAAATATTAAAAAATACTAAGATTGTTGAACCAAAAATAACTTTTCCAGGGTCCCAAGATTTGTCGCTACGTCACTGACCTTACAACTCAATTGTTAGATACTAGTAAAAAGGAGTTATGAGGCTGTTTTAAAATATCAAGAGATTACTGAAAAAAACTTGTGCTTTTACTAAAACTGTGTACCTTTATAAAATAACATATATGAAGCAATAGTCGCACAAGATTGTAAAAAAACGTTGTATGGTGTAGTAAAATGGTGCGTGTTGATGCATGTTTTGGTGTTAACAGATGAAATCACTTTTTTTAGACTCAAAAAGAAAAAAGGATCATTCTTCCAGTCAATAACATCTCTACAAAAGAATAGCGCTAAAGTGTCGTCCCGGCGCGATGCGCTGGAAGAGAAATCCACCGGAGCGAGGAACGACTACATCCTCAGTCTTGCTGCAGCCAATGCCCACCAGGTAAACAAACACTTTATTATCTTACCGTATACAGTATAGTCTCTGTAATCTGAACAACCGAATAAGGGGGCGGGGCGGGGTGGGTGGAAAACACAAGATGGAAAAATGTTTGTTTTAAGCGGTTAGTTCGTCGTATTGTCGTATAAAAAGTTTGTTTTAAGCGGTTAATTCATCGTATTCTCGTATAAAAAGTTTATTTTAAGCGGTTAATTGGTCGTATTGTCGTTTAAAAAGTTTGTTTAAGCGGTTATTTCATCATATTGTCGTTTACAAAGTCTGTTTTAAGCGGTTAATTCGTCGCATTGTCGCATAACAACTTTGTTTAAGCGGTTAATTTGTGGTATCGTAGTATATATTTTTTTTGTTTTAAGCGGTTAATTCGTCGTAATTGTCGACTCTCTTAATTATTAAACTCTCGGACCTCTACGCTAAAGGGGCCCCGAGACGTGAATTGTCTAGGGCAGTAGTTCTTAACCTTGTTGGAGGTTGTCACGATAATATTTATTTCGGAATAATAATTATTATCCTGACTTAATAAACCTTCGCCTGGCCGTTTACTTTTATTGTTGAATCGCCGTATTTTAGATTTTTTTTCTCTGGCAACTCTATTAATCTATTTCCGCCGCACTTTTTGGATTATCGCCGACCGGGAGCCGCGGCGCTAATCCGACTTGTCACCAAAATCTTAGTTTGTGTGCGCATTATGTGTTAATAGCATTTTACGGGTTAATATCTTTCTAAAGAATTATGTGATATGTATTCTAATCGCGGACCGAAATTGGTTCCGTGTTTTGATTGCGAGTTATTCTGTAGCGACAGTGATCGCCATTTTTTGCACGGGAAGCAACATCGCCGTGTTTAAATTTAATGTTGGTTATCGACGCAATCGCGGTTGGCGCGATCGAGAGATTTGGTTTGGACGAAGCCTTTCACCTTCTACGTTGGTAGCGGTCTTTATTTGTTGCGGATGGACCCTGATGAAAAATTTACTCCGCATGTAAGGAGCGATACACGGGGCTTGCGGCATCACGGAGTGATGACCAGAACGCTCGAACGCTAAACCTCGCTTTGCTCCGCACGTGACGCCGGTTATAATGAATTCGCGTCTGTTAGGATTTAAATAATGATATGGTCCACAGGTACGCTCTTTTCTTTTTGATTATCCTTCATCCTGCTAAATACTTAATATAAGTTTGTTTTGTTTCTTTTGAGAATTTTGAAATCGGTCCCTTGAAGGGCACCCTTTGTGCCTTTGTACTAAGTTAGTATAAATACATTAGTATCCGTTACAATGAAATATCTTCTTTTATTATCCTAACATACTGAAAAGAAAACTGTATTTTCCCTTCCCACCAACCTGAGAGAGATCATCATGCTTTGTATAAAAAATGTACCAAAGTGGGTAACCTGCCACTTATTTTACGTTACATTGGCTTACAAGGTACTGATCCCCACCAGTTTCATATGCGCATAAACCGAACCCTTCTTAAATGGAAAAATATTATTTTGAAATTCAAATCATAAGTACATATATATTTATAACTAGGTGCACAAAATGAACAAAACCAGTAAAGAACAAAACCATTACCGCTAGACCAGGCTGGCCGTGATCTAGCGGTACGGCTTTTGACTCGCAATCCAAAGGTCGCGGGATCGAATCCCGGTGGGGTCAAATAAATTTTATTCGATTAATTTGTGTTATTTCACAATTTATACATTTAAAATAATGTATAGTACATTTGCGGCACGTTCCAGAGTGGAAGATACTCTTAGTATCGCCCTGGTGTAAGACCGCCATTCAGAATTGAAACTTTGCTTGAAATGGCATCAGCCGTGTTTGGTGACCAGATCTGAAAAGCCAGGTACTTACCCACCTTCCTCTTTCATATCTCCTTCCCCTCCCCACTACCTTCAGCCTCGCAACATACCCTAATTGGGGATTTCATAATCTCACTGGCTCCAGACGGGAGCAGCTGAGACTCTTGTGAGGTATTACTATAAAAAAATATCAAGAACAAAGAACAAAACCATTAAAACATGATTTCACACAAAAAAAAAACATAATAATGAATATCATATGAGTAAGGGGTGTGTCTTGACCTCCGCCGAACCCGCGAGACTGACTCACCGAACCCAGGTTAAGAACCACTGGTCTAGGGGCCCCGGTTACCAGCCCTGGTTGTGTCAGCGAAGGAGTATGACATTGGTAATACCACGATATCTGTTTTGAAATGAAAAAAAGAATAAAAAATTCGTCTACTATTTTGTAGCATCTATGTTAAAAGTTTAAGGAAAACATCAAACTCTCAATTTTTCTCAAATTTCATTAAACTGAAAATTACGTTAAACCGAAAAGGCTCCACTTTTTAAATGAACCTTATTTAGCGCCGTAAGTGATTTGAAATTAGGATGAAATGGAAATGCTTCACAACTTTAGTTCTAAACAAATACTCGGTTCTAATATAATGCGGTAATTTCGCGCTTCGGCGCGGGCCTTCGGTGGCGTAGTGGGCAAGGCGCCCGACAAGTCTCAGCGGCCAGAGAGAGACACATCAAGCGAACGGAGGTTCGAATCCTACGAAAAAAAAAGTGAAATCAATATCCAATCTTCAATCCACTTTAAAATAAAAAGGCAAAAGAAAAGAAAGCGACATCTAGCGACTTTCTAGTTTCACTTCTACGGCGTGTAAATTACCCACTCTGATTTTTAGTTATTCGGATTATAGAGACTTAACTGTATAATGTATATCGTACTGCATTCACAACCTTATTTACGCTCGTACGAACCGCACTGCAAACAAACAATCGTTTATTCAAATAATGATATATCGACACAATTTTTAACTTTAATCAACGTTTATTTTCTGACCGTTACTGGTTTCAGCCTATCACAGGCATCTTTAGACTGGTACAATTTTTATTTGTTTGTATGTTTTACATATTTACCTACACAACACTGGGGAGGGGGTGTCGTTTTTTTTTTACATTAACTCCACACAGGAGGCCCTGAGGAAAAAAAATCCCTCAGAGCCTATGTCATCTGAGATGCTGTGTGAAGGGTCTTTTTGAAGTGAGGAAGGGATGAACATTGGTCTTGAAGCGACCCATGTTGTAGGAAAGAGGAAACACAGAGGCCGGCAAATCGTTCCACAGCCGAGCTGTTGAACACAAGAACGAGTCGAAGAAACCACCCGTTCTCATGTGACAGATTTCAACCGTTTATATCTGTTGGGCGTGTTTCCGACTATGCATCGGTGCCGAAGGGATCAATGACGCTAGTTCCTCGGAGCATCTACGCCCAGTTTTTGGGAGGCTAACTTTACTCTGGCTTCGATGGAACCCCCATTTCTGAGCTGGTCAGTTAGGGTTACACCAAGCATATCAATGGAGGGCCTGTTTATTGGCCGGCAGATTGCTTCCTTTGAGGAAGACTAGATTTTCATTTCGATCCATTTTAACGTAATCAGACAAGATTGGGTCTTTAAAACATTAAATTCAACGAGATTATTTTTATCCCAAAAGAAAACACTCTGGAGGTAACCGTCCATTCTTTGCTTCAAAGCGTTCCGAGCCGTTGGAGTTTGTGAGCCCTTTGGCGGCTTGTCAAACAAAAAGTTATCATGGACTGGACTGTACTTTCATCTGCGTAACAATGAATTGGTTGGTGCACATGACAAATGGTCGTTGATGTGCAACAAAAACAAAGTCGGAGGCAGAACCGATCCCTGCGCGACGCCAGCATTTATGGTAAATTGCAGCAGGGTATGAAAAAATTGTTTCAATATATCATAGACATAATTGGAATTCCACTTCGAATTATCAGCATCAAAAAGTTTGTCCGTTTACTTGTGTTGCGCAGTTTTGTAATTTGAAACCTGCCAATACGTTGAAAATCGCGGTAATTAATTAAGTCAACGTTTGTCATTTTTAAAAATATTTTTTTTAACAGTAAATTAATTAAAATAATTTACTTAAATGAAAATAAAATTCTTACCGAAATTTATAATAACATTCTTAAAAATTTTTATATCACAAATTATTAATTTCAATATATGGTCTACTTGCGGCATGTTCCGGGGGTTGTAAATACTTTCAATATCGCCCTGTTGAAAGACCACCATTCAGAACCGAAATGTTGCTTGAAATGACTTTTGCCGTGTTTGGTGACTAGATCTGAATAGCCAGGTGATTCATTCACATTCCTCTTCCCATCTCCGTCCTCTCCCCACTACCGTCAGCCGCACAACATACCTACTTCAATAGGCCACTTGCATGGATCTCATAACGACTTGGAAAAAATCGTGCGGATAGATTTTTTTACTAAGATTACGAAATGTTAGTAAAAATTTTTAGAAATGTATAGTTTTTTTTATTTTTAAATAAATAAATCCATTATTTGAGCTCGTGACGTCACTACATGAAAATGTCCCGTCTCCGATTATGTTCCCTTAATTTTGTAAAATTCCACACAATTTTTTTATATGGCAACACTATGATTTCAGGTTTTTTTTTAATTTTTAAACGTTCATAGATTTATTGTTTGTTCTATGCGAACTTATCCTTTGGTTTGATTTTTTGATAAAGATGGCGGTGTTTTTACAGATGTTACGAAGAATGTTCGTGTGGAAAACGTTCTTTTAAAATGATTTTCGGATTTGTAATTATCGTTTTTTCGCATCCATAAAATTATGTCCCGTCTTTCCGGTTTATAAAAAAATGGTCTGTTTTTTCGGATTGAAATTTTCAAAAAATCACCAGGGTTTCAAAAATACGATTAAAAAAAATACAGAATGTCTTAGAATATTTACCTAAACCGGAAAAAATATAAAAAAATGTGATGCAAGTGGCCTATTGGCGATGCCATACTTTCACGATTAACGGTTGGGAGTTGTTTGGACTCTTGTGCGGTACTCATCTAATTTTAAAAATAGGTCGATTACACATATGAAAAAATATGCATATCGCTGGTTTTTTGTAGCCGCGATTTCTAGGTTTCCAGTTTTAGAGCCAAGGATCCTACATTTAACACTATGAGATGGGCAAATAGTTCAAATCTTTGATGTAATTACCAAGACAAGAAAAAGGTTGATCGTTGAAAGGTGATAAACTTTGATTACGAGGTACCGCGTTCATGGCGTAAGGTTTGTCCGGGTCTCAGCGGTGGATGCATCTGACCACCAGCTGTATGGCAGCTCGGATCGGGAGAGAATGGCTGAGGGACTCCCTTTGACTTCTTTAGCCGTACTCTCTCGGACCATCGTCTTGCAGCGCTGTGGGAGGGATGGATTCATACGACCGTCTCTCCCGGATTCACTGACCCCAGATTCCTACCCCCCCCCCATCATACCCTTCTTTCCCAGAACTTCCTCTCCTTCCTTTCCTAAAAATACCCTCCACACAGCATCCTAAAGATGAAATAAGCCCTAAGGGGAATTATTTTCCTCGGGGCCTCCTGTGTGGTGTTAATGTAAAAAAAAAGCTAGGATGCCTGAATCAATCTCACATTTGATTAACGATTAGAAGCGAACTTTTGACATTTTAACGGCCACTTTTATTAGCCTTCAAGCATTACAGCGTGACTGAAAGGGGCATAAATATGTAGATTGACCGGAAACGATATCGAACGTCATTAATACCGTAGCGTCTGCGTGGTCGAATTTAAGAATCCGGCTTCGAACGCATGTCTGCCGCCGCGCCTTAACCGTCGCACCATATAAACATCCGTTTACGTGGATTTTCAGACAAAGCCACCGTTGTAATTCGGTTTCTAATTCAAGAATTCGTTACAAGATGTCGCCACTTTCGTCGGCAAGACGCATAGGGACGTGCCCTTCCTAGGTATGAGTTCTACGAATTTGTGAACCTGGAGTATATCCCGATTTAATTTTTATTAAATTAAATCAAAAATTTATTAAATTCAATTTATCTAAAGATTTGCAGTAATGCTCAGTTGTATCAAGCGGCTGTATATTACATATGACGTCATTGCCCGTCCCGGTTACTTTTTTGCGGTGACTAGCCATCACTGGTTGACACGTTGACAGTGGATACGAGGAACGGGCTAATTTAAGAACCAGTTCACCAACACTAACTGGGCGAAGTCGTACCAAAAACCGCCCGCAGGGCCTAGCAGTAAAAACCTGCAAAGCGGGTTTTTAACTGCTAGTTTCAATAATTATTGTAAGATTCGAGCAATTCTTTTAAGATGATCAAATCTTTTCAATAGGCCCGTAAACATGTGGAATGAATTCTTTCAGAACCGTTATTTCCTGGTGGACCTCCAAGGCTGCATGAGCACCATGGAGGCGGCGGTGTATGAGCGCGTGGCGGAGTACCTGACCCTAATGGGCCGAACAGAACTGCTCACCTGCTCCGCCACGCAGCACTCCTTCGGCAAGATCCGCGACCAGGCGCAACAGCTGACCCGCGAGTACAACCTGCAGTGCTGCTACCTCTACTACCCGGTGCTCAAACAACACATACAGGTACGTTTTATCATATCGCTAATCGCAAAAGCTGTAACCGGACAAAACAGAACGGTGACAAAACACAATATATAAGAAAATTAAAGAAAATAAAATCGAGTGCAGTTCACACGCATTAGAAGTGAAAAACCTTCACCCACACAATCTCAACCAATAGGAGCCTTGAAAAGTGAGCTAGGTACTGTACGTAGGTAAGGTTTAATTCTATCTCAATCGCTCGCAATCTAAATCCTATAGATGTATATGTTTGTCTCTTTTTAGTATCACTCGTTTCCGTTTAATCGAGTTTTAAATCACAATAATGCTAAAAAAGTTTCCCTTTTAAAAAATTAATAAAATAAATTGTTTAAGATAATATTGTTAATTATGAATTTGAAATACGAGATTGACAAAAATTACTTAAAAATAAAAGGTTTTAGTGACTGAATTAGTAAAGCCGTTCGTCCTGGTAAAACGAGAGGTCTGGTTTCGTGTACAAGTTGCGACCGCGAGCTTTTTATTTTCTGTGTCTTCTTCTTTTTCATGTTTCGTTCAAATTTGTTGGTTTTATCTTCTTAAATACTCTTCAAAAGTTATTAAATAAAAACTTGAAAAGTAACGGCGATGGATTTTTTTTTGATAATGGAACGTGATTTCATGATTTAAATAATGCATTTTTTAAGACATTATTTATAAGGTGGTATCCACAGTTCACTATGCACTGAAGTGATCGATTTTTGAGGTTTATTTTAAAGTGAAAGCTTCTTTGGCACCGTTGTGATTTGAAACTCGATGAAACGACACAAAAAAAGAGACAAAAACATACATCTATAGAAATTAGCCTGCGAAATAATGAGAGAGAATAATCGGTCTCCTCTTTGCGGTGCTTCGTAGCCTCTTCATTCTTGCCTACTCTAGTGTTCTGAAGGTTTCACTTCTACCGCTTGTGTAATTTTTATCATGCAAATAAGTTGTATTTCTTATATGTATTTTTTATCCGATTTCACTCGCAATTAACTCAACCTCATTAACTCAGCTCACCTGCGCGTTCCAAAATGTCCATTGGAATTAAGGCTGCTTCATACCGAATAAGGTTCTTCGTTGAAGGAGGGTTGTAGTTTTAAGGCAGAGTTTGTAAATACCTGCCTTGGATATTACCCGTAAAAATCATCTCGATAAGCATATCTCTATTAGAGTTGCGGTAGGTGCAAGAACAGATATCAAATAAATGCTCACAAAGTGAAACGAGGTTGTTGAAGAATGAAGAATAGTCAACAGTACCTAAAGTAATAAATATTCAGAATTTTCCATCATACTAAAGACGGGTCGCTGGAAAACGCCAGACTTTTGCTTTAACAGTCCCGTACAACAATCAAGGTCATAAATGTTGACAATTTTTGCCAACACTCAAGGTCATAAATGTTTGTAGTGTTTGAGCTTCCCGTGTTCGGCGGAAAACATTCCAAAACAAACATCCCATCCCGGGTGAAGCGAGAAGGCAGGCGGGGGCTAGCGGGGGCTAGCGGGGGGGGGGGGGGGGGAGAATTCATTTTTTGACAGAAGTCGCACGGTGCGGTCGTTGTATGTAGAATAATCGGAACGGATTTTTGTGGTTATGTGCTATATATGAACGATCATAAGCACGAGTTTAAAATATTATTATACCTAAATATAATATAATAATAAAAATATTTGATAATCGAATTATAATATTTTATCAAATTTTTATATTTATTCTGTTTTTGACGTAAATATTTACGTACTCTAAATTCTATAGTGACTTTAGGTCGTGCAATAAAATGACGTTATTATATAATGTCATTGGTGCAATAATCGATATTAGTCGGAAATCTTTCCCGAGAAACCCTGATCTGTGTTTTCTTCCTAATGTAGGTAGCATCTTTTCTATAACATTTAACATTTATGTAAACGATAAACGTCAAGTTTTTTGGTGTGCGGACCTAATAATTATGATTTTAAATTGTAAATATGTCGTAATGGATGATTATTTCTTTCGTGAACTCACTTGTAAATAAAGTCTATTAATTTATTAATCGGTTTCAGAGACACGGAAGAAATTGACCATTGTAAATCGATATTCTATTTTTGACGCTACGTAATTATTTACGTAAGTATTCACTCTAAATTCTTAATAAATAGTAACTTTAGGTCGTGCGTATTAGTCGGAAATCTTTCCTGATAAATAAATATCTTATAAAATATCTGTGTTTTCTCCCTGATGCATCTCTTTTGTCATCATAACGCATTTTAATATCGATATAAACACAAAACGTCAAGTGTAAGCGTGTCGCGGATACTTCCGTACCTCAGACCACTTGTCAAATTGTGTGGACCGCGCGAACTTCACCACAAACGATAATGGTGTAAAGTTATGACCTTAAGTGTTGGCAAAAATTGTGAAATATTTATGACCTTGATTGTTGTATGGGACTGTCAAAAGTCTCGCGTTTGCCCGCGCAATGGACCCGTCTTATGGACGATTTACTTATAAAATGAGCTCCAAAAACGCAACAGCGCGAGTTGACGGTTTCCGGGAATCTCATTGTGATGACCGTGGCCGATTATCTCATGTATTTCGGGCAATAATCACAACCTTTTATACGTTACTCATGCTATCTCACACATACACGCATGTCTCTTTCATACCGCAAGACATACATTCACCACCAAGTTAAACATAGATAATCCCGGGACACCTATTAAATATCATTGGAGTAATATGTACAAAGTACCAATGTACAATTACCAATAAACATTGGTAATTCATATCACAATATATACAACCTACATTTAACCTTTTTCCATTTGTGTTGCAGTACGAGTTCGAAGCGTGCGACAACGACCCCGTGGACCATGTGACGGCGGACCACGACAGCGCTGCGGCGACTCTCAGCAGCGAGGCGCGCCGCTGGGCAACACGGATCGCCCGCGACAACAACTCCGTGCGCGAGGGCACGCGCCGTCTGCAGGTGCTCATCGCGCTCAGAGACTCGGGCCAAAAGGTATACTCCACCTACTTATTGATATCTGACTTCTGTGTCATCTTTTGGACACGACCTCATCTCCAATCTTATCAAATAATTCAATTAAAGTCCGAACACACTATCGTAATAATTTTATAATATGTAACATTAAATCGATCACTGTTGTGACTTGGACATATAAACTGGCTACTTTGACCATGTTTACAAATATATACAGTCCGCCTCGGAACAGGAATACCTAGTGAGGAGGACTGTGAACAAACTGCTTTACCTTTTATTTTTATATTGTCGTTAAATAAATAAAAAAATATAAGTGGAAAAAAATCATCGAGAGAGTAATTGAAAACTCAATTAACCTGATGACTGAACTAGGTAAGAACGACACAAGTAAGTGAAGTATCTCTTAATCCAGAGATTTCATGGCTACGCTTTGTAGAATTTTCTAACCAGGCCACATTTAGGAAATAAAAAAAATAGCAAATATTACCAAAGCGATCTCTAGTAGCCAAAGATATAATAGTAGCCGATATTGTCCAAGAAATAAGCACGCTTTTTTAGTTATTTGACTCAAAAGACACACCAAGCACGTAGATTGCCTAGAAGCTAGTTCACCGATAAAATATATTTTAAAATTGACCCATGTTATCTAATGTGGTTCTACCGCTTAGTGTTTCGTTGTAACATTTCCTTTATGTAAATATTGAGAAGTTAGAACGAAGAGTCAGCGGTGCGCCAATAATAAATCCAACATGCATGTAAATATAACAATTGGACATGAAAGCTCACTGTTTACTCAGGATACCAACTTGCAGGTGGACCCAAACGACCCCAACGGCCCCGACATCGAGACCAAAATCGACGAGATTCGCCAGAACATTCGGCGCGCCGAGACGTCCAAGGCTAAGGCGGAAGCGCGCATCGAGTGCCTGCGAGCCGGGGGTGTCAGCGTGGACGAGATCGTGCAGGAGGCCGAAGCGTTGTCGGTGCAAGACCTGCCAAGAAGCAGCAGCTCGCTAAGCGTGAGGACAGACGCGTCGGGAATGGCGGTAAGAACCCTCCCGGTCCCTCACCATTTTACTAATTATTGTTTATTTGAATCTTATTCACGGTTGATACATTTAACATGGTAACCTTTTCTTGAAAGACAGATTTTTTAAAGTGAAACTTCTATAGCCCCGTTGTGATTCGGTATATGGATGAAACGGAAATGACGCATAACAGCACCTGCGAAGCATCAAACTCCTGTCAAGGCTTATTTTGGTTGAGATATAAAATGGAAATGACGCTAGGTCTGCGCTCATTGGCCGCTTTGATTATGACCTCACTTTTCAAGGCTCCTTAGTTTTTCATTGGTTGAGATTGTTTTGGTGAAGTTTCACTTCTACCGCACTTGATTTTTTTTCCTCCCCGCCTAGAGAGCGAGAAAAATTGTCTTTTTCGATTTTCCTGTTGCTGATGACATTATTGGTATCACTCTATTTTTCAAATTGGATTCCAGTTACTCGGTCAGGCGGTAGCCAGTATATGTTTTAATATCTTTATTTAATGTATATTTAGAAGGCATGGTTTTATTGTATATTTTGATGTAATTTATTTGTGTACATTGTGTGATTAAGTGAAAGTCGCAACAGTACCTATCTAAAGAGTTGAAAAAAAAAACTACTACACACAAAATTAATACGGTTAGAATAATTTATGGTAATTTAGGTTGAACTACTTAAATAAATTTACCCTTTTCACATGTGCTATCATATTCGATTCTGCTAGGATTCCGAAGTGAATGAGGCGCAAGAGAGAAATTATTGTCAAAATTAAAGTAAAATCATCCGGTTAAGATGAATTGAGTCGAGTGAAAGCAGGGATTGAAGGAAGATATTTTGATTTAATCCGATTTACAAGCAGATAGATTCACACACGAAAGAAGCTTTTTGCCAGTAACTCGTTGCACATAAGAGCCGCTTGTTGAAACCAAGAAGTAATTCATGGTCAAGTAGTTCAATGTCACTACGAACAACACTTTACTCATGTCTGTTGCTGGTGAAGAATAGGTCGAATCCGATTGTATTGGACCATCTGGATTATAGTGATTCCACTAGTAAACTCATGACATCGATTGAAAAAATTCTGCCGATCGACCACCCAAGACTACTGGATAAACAAAGAAGAAAATGAATGGATCCGAGATCCAACCCCTATTCTAAATGAAAATTTAAGTCGCGCACGACCGCAAATTCGTTTCTTTGTTAAAAAAAATATTTTCGTACCTTGCTGGGGATTAATAAGGGGTGTAATGTTTTACCTTTTTGTCTTCTCTTTTGGGTCTTTAGGGCGACTCATGGTCACGCCTAGCAATTGTGATGATTTGCTTTTCGCTTCTTTTAATTCTTTCAAGTTTTCTTTAAATTTTCTCTTCGCTCTGATCGATATTTGAATTTTCCTAAGGTTTTACATGTGTATAGTACGGTTGGAAAATTTCTTCTCTACTTGACGTAATTTCAAATCTTCCTGGTAACTAACCTTGTACGATGCAGAATTGAAAGCAATTTTTCCATCACCAAATGTTGGAAGTCTCAATAATGAATTTTTCGCTTTAGAGTACATCAGAACAACTATATGGTTGTCCCCATCCAGAAACGTAATCTTTTAATTGGGTTCTATATTTACCTAAACATATAAATAATTGCGCAATATCTAACCTCTTTTATTTAAACTGATTGTTAATACGGGCATGTGCCTAACGTGGTATTCGAATCACCTGTAACACTGTATAAAAAATTATATGATGAAAAAAAAAGTGAGAGTTGTTAGTAGTTAAAGTTGAGTATCATTGTTATGGTTTTTTGTTTACGTTTCACATAGACGACCCTCAGCATCCTGGCTTACTTCAAAGTTTGTTTATTTCTACGGTCAATGCCCTTCTGAATATAGATCCATAGTTCCACTGATTTATTTTATATTTTATTTGACTCGGTTTTAGTTCAATTATTTAATCATTTAAGTAGATAATTAACTCACCTAATAGAGGAGGTACTTGGATGAACTAGTTCGAAATTATATATTCCTTGCTTGACCTAGTTTTTTTGAGGGATGTAGGTATTATGTTTCGATTCAAGCTGATATCTTATGTGGACTGTTACCAGCCTCTATATGCTCTTAATTAAATAATGCATTTACCTGACTAAAGAAAATACCGGCATGACCTAATTCTAAGTAGGTATTTCCTGTTTGACCTAATTTCGACGCTGGTGGAAATAGTTGTTGTGCCTAGGAAAAAATGACATAATCTTTTAAGTATTTGACAGTGTTTGTTAGTAGAATTGGTAAACTTCGGTGAATTGATCGACAGTGTAACAGCATCCTCTAGGTCTGAAAATATTTTTAATAATTTTGATATACTACATACGTCTCGATACGTTTTCAACAAATTCCAATGGGGCTTACACGATGTTGTTATCAAGGCTTCCGTCTTCAATTTATAATGAAATCTTACCATATTATGAAATCCACTCACTCAAACTTCTTCCCCTCAAAAATATTATCAATTGCATTTCTAATCACCCCTATTTTTCTTCTTATCTCTGAAAATAATTAATAACTACTACAACCTTACCAGCCTCGATCGATTACCATTCTTCCAGTCCTATAACTTCGATATTGTGTTCGAGGCTCCTTTGTTATCGTTTCCTAACTAAAATTATTAATTTATCGATGCCGTTTAATTTAAAGTAATACTGGGGTTTCTATTATTAGATCACTCCTATTTAAACCGAAATAATATCTGTTATATTATAATTTAATATTTTACACTGGTTTTAAGTAATTTCCACTAATTTACAAACAAACACGTTTATCACCGTTGCCCAAACCGATCTGTCCTCAACTCTCTGTTACTCTTCTATGACCTCTCCCGGACTCGTGATCTTCCTTTCAAATTGTTGATGATTTTCCATCTCATGTCTCATGATCCAAACCAATCTTCGGTTTCTCTCTCGCAGAATCTTACATAATTTTTTTCATGGATATCCATTTACATTAAAATTTTTACGTACTTGATCATAAGTCACTATTTATAGCCACACTATTATTTTTAATTGAACCTGTATAAAATAAATATTCGTATCTCGCCTGTAAACTTGTTTACATCTTTCATATTAATTGCTCTCGTAATCTTTCATTTCTGTGTTCGAAATTTTTATATTTAAAAACAAAATAAACGCGCGGGTTGGCTTAAATAAACACTGTCTAGGGTCAATAACCGTTCGATACTTTGTTTAAGATTTGTTTAAAACTTCGTCCGTTGAACTGTACTTTCTGTGAGAATAATCCCAAGGACGCTCCAACAGATCTCACTGTTGATGTAATGCGTTTCATCACAGGGGATGGAAGAGATATGTTTTGAGAAGTCAATTGTGAACCGAAGAGTGGACATTCCAGAAACACCACATAGAGGGCATGTGGGATTTTTTTTTATTATTTATTAACGTTTAAACTCGTTTAAACTACTTATGTAGTTTTCAGCAGATTCATAACGACAAAATTTTATGCAATAAATTGATACATTTTCAAACAGTGTATATGTATAATGTTGATTCAAAAATAACAATTAAATAAATTGATTACTTTACGGAATAGTATATATTTGTAAATAGCACTATAAGCCTTTTATATTAAATAAGTACAAATGGATTAAGTATGAACAAATTAATATAATCAACAAGTAAATGAATAGAAAGTGAATTTCAATAAAGAATACAAGGACTTCGGTAGGGCATCGATATAAATCATCAGTATCTAATAGCCATTTCCTTAGATCATATTTGAGTTTAGCAGTAAAAATGTGATTTATTTTTTATTGTCATTGGTAGTTTATTAAATATTTTGGGTACAATATAGTTTAGGGTTTTACCACCGTATTTATTGGTGCATTTCGGAACCACCAATCCTTCATTTTTAGTGAATCTTGTATTACGTTTATGGTAAACTCTTTCAATAAATTTAATAATAATCTCTTTAAATATAACACGTTGACTTACAATATTATAAAACAATAATCCTCTGACCAGTAAAATATTAAGAGACTTGTATATTAATATAGTGCCTCTTCTGTGTTCATTAGGGTAGGTACTTATTGATTAACAATTTTGTAAAAGAGTTTTGCAATGTTTGGATATAATTTATAATAATTTTATAAGAATGTCCCGAAGAAGTGATTTCATAAAGGATAGTGGATTCAGCCAGAGATACGTAGAATTTTAAAGTACTTATAGGCACTAAATATTTTATTTTATAAATCCTACCCGCTATTGTGGGTAGGATTTATAAAAAAAATTTCATGTAGCAGTCAACACATAATTTACCCACATATACATAATTTTTGACATAATAATAATCAATGGTTTCACATGAACAGGGCTGTGCAACATTTTTATGTAAACAGTCAAATGTGTGTGTGTATACAACGAAAGAATTAGACTATATCTGGCGTGCGGAGATCTTATGTGCATTATTTTAGTTTTTTAGCATTTATTTTGAGACCTGCGTCATGAGACTATTTCAAGAGGGCAATAAAATCAAGCTGCATAAGGTTCATTGCAGTAATCAGGTCTTCGTGCGATATTACGAGTGCCGTATCGTCTGCGTACACAAAATATTTAACGAATAAAAACAGTTTACTTATAATTGAGACATATATAATTTAAGGGTTAGCCTTAAAATTGACCCCTGTGCAACACATCATGTTGTGATATATATAATTTTTATAATAAAAATAGAAAAGCCGAAAATTGCCAGTTGCTATTTGCCACTAAAATCGACCTGCACACGTTCGGACTGTGTAACCATTTTCTAAAACCACCCTCAGTAAAACGTTATATATATATATGTTTATATTTTTTTGTAATTTGCCGGCAACCGGGCGTTTATTGATATAACATGATCATAAACAAACAAGAAAGTAACCCGCCTCACCAGACGATGTCTGTTCTGAGACGGGTATACATATATGCTTAATTTTTTCTTAAATGTTTTCTTTAACATAAGTCATTATTTTTTCCAGGATCAACCAAGTTCAGACTCCTTTTATGACAGTGACAATGCAGATGGAGACAACCCGCCCGCACAACCTATCCACAAAGAGGAAGAAGAACCTGCCGACGAAGAAATGGATGGTACGGATTTTGTATATAAATATATATATATATATATATATATATTTTTTTTTTTTTTTTATATATAGATTTTTTTTTTTTTTTACTTAACTCCTCACAGGAAGAGGAGAGGTAGGAATGAACATGGAACTTGAAGAGATTTATGTTCTACAAGATAGGAACACAGACACAAACGACAAATCATTCCACAGCCGAGCTGTTGAACTTAAGAACGAGCTGCGACCCGTTCTTCTGTGACATATATAAACCGTTTACATATTGGTTACCGTTTGGCGTGTTTCCCCACTGTACACCAATGCCGAAGGGATCAATGACATTAGTTCCGACGAGCATCTGCCATTATAATACCGGTAGAATGGTTGTTAAGATAGGAGAATCTATCAAACGGACCGACCGTTTCTGCACAGAGTCAAGGAAGTTTTTGGGGCTCCAGACCAGAGGTGGCTGCTAAATTCAACAGTGGAACGCACTTGCGATTCGTAAATGCGTAACGCTTTGCTTCTGAGGGGCAATATCGTAAATAGAGGAAAAATTGAAAATAGAAACATGACTCTGGCTTCGATGGAGCCCCGTGCCTGAACTGGTCACTTAGAGTTAAACAAAGTATATTGCGATTCGTACCAGATCTGCAGTTCAAGTTATTAAAGTATCTGCGGGCCCTACAGAGTTTGCCTAGCTTCTGAGGGGCAATATCGTAAATAGAGGAAAAATTGAAAATAGAAACATGATTCTGGCTTCGATGGAGCCCCGTGCCTGAACTGGTCACTTAGAGTTAAACCAAGTATATTTATTTATTTTGCAGAAACAAACAGTACATAATTACATGTTAGAAAGTAGTTACAAGTTGTAGAATTAATACAATAATTGGTACCAATGACATGTCGCTGTTATATAATATATGTTTTTATGTGACAAATTATAAATTTTACCTTTATTAAATTAGTAAATTTATTGAGGGAGAGGGGTGTGTGTGTGTGTGTGTGTGCGAATATGTGTGTATGTAAGTATGCGCATTAAACAATTTATATGATGACAAGTAAAAGCAAAATTCTATATTACAAACAAGGTAGGCTTAGACTAAATTAATATTGATTGAAAAGATTTTATAGCATTGCCCTCTTCTACCAACCTTCCGTGCAATTAAAGAGATCCGCTACATCTGCATATCTATTACTAACTTCATTTTATTTCAAATACTCAGTCCTGGCATTGTTGCATTTTGAAACATGTAGCTTTCGTGGGTATATGAAATTCAACGAGGTTAATTAAATCAGGACTATCTATCCTACCTTTTACAATTTTGAACATAAATATTATAAAGCAATCATCATATTTTAATTTGCAGCTATCTTGGAGACAGAACGGCGACATATCGAGCAGCTAACGGCGGGCTGGGAGGACCCGACGCGAGTAGACTGGGGAGCTCAAGGGGGTGGAGAGCCAGTTTCCCCCGAACCCGAGCAGGGACCAACTTATAAATGCACGGCCTTGTACTCTTACACGGTATGTTTATTTATTTATTTATTTACGGACAAATAGTCCATTAACAATATAACAATAACACGAATAAAAAAGAGAGATGACAATGAAAGGAGAGTAGATATATGTATGAAGAGCATTGACAAAATACATATAATATAAAAGTACGTATAGAAGATAGCATAATATAAATACATATAAAATAAAAGTACATAAGTAACTTGAAGATGGATTTAATATCACATTGCGTATCGACTGCCGAAAGTCATTTAGGCTTACACATAAAAAATCAGTGCTTTGATTTGCGTTGACAAGTCTCGACATTCTGAATAAAGGAGAATGATATCCATAATCAGTAGAATGTTGATTGAGGAACAGCTATTCATTATTTCTGAGTCTACGGGAAGGGATGTTTAACTGGACGAGTTGTAACAAAGCAGGTGTGTCAGTAATACTGTTGATAATTTTGAAAATACATATTAGATCAGAGTCCTTTCTATGTTTTTCTAAAGAAGAAATGTTTAAGGTTTGTTCAATTTCCTCGAGAGTACCCGCCTCTTTCAAGTCCTAACCTCCAAGCAATTCCTCGTAAGAAGCGATGTTGTACAGATTCGATGTGATAAATTTGGACAGCATAGAAAGGAGACCAAATGACACCAGCATATTCAAGGTGAGGGCGAACCAGCGAACAGTAAAGAGTTTTAAGTGTACTTATATGTTTAAAGTCAGAGGTAATTCTATGAATGAACGAGTATGTACTTGTTTTTTCTCTTAACTAGTTTATTGAAGGAAACCGCTGGCTCCATTGTTGAGAGATACCTGTGTTTTCTCCCAGGCACGTAACCCCGACGAGCTGAGCATCATCGAGAGCGAGCAGCTGGAGGTGATCGGCGAGGGCGACGGTGATGGCTGGCTGCGCGCGCGGAACTACCGCGGGGAGGAAGGCTTCGTGCCGCACAACTACCTGGACGTGGAGCGCGATGAGCAGGTATTATACGTGTACATTAAATACACATAAATATATTGATACTAACCCTGTTTCTACACTCTATACCCCGTATCTGTATTGATTCCACTGCTTCTCATTAATTATTGTAGTTTGGAATTCTATCTCTCTCTCTCTCTCTCTCTCAAGTACTAGCACGAATTCTTTCTTGTGTGATGTTAAAAAAATCGTGTTGACAGATACCAATAAGAGGATGAATGAGATATGAAATTCTTGTTATCATTAAATTCCTTTAGACAACAACGTCTCGTTGGATATTTTTAGGTTTATCTGAGGTGTTTTTCATGATTTTCTTGATATTAACCAAAACAAGTAAGATATCTAATATAAATATAATTTATTTTTGCATTCGGCATTTAAACAAAAACTGCTTATGTTGAATAACAACATTTCTTAAGGACGGGTTGCTTCAAAAAAGTTCTGTTCAAGTTCTGTTATTATATCACTATAGGCCAGTTGCTTCATAAAACTGAAATAATCACAAAACTTGAAATATTTTATGAATCCGTCATTTTTTTTAAACAATCCGTCCTTATAAATGGTGCTTATATTAGGTAGGTTAAACAATTCAATTTGAGATTTAGGTACATACATAAAAGCCACGTTGCTTTTCAAATTAAACGAACAATAAATTTTTTTTTATGGAGAATTTTTTTCTCAGACATACCAACCCATGAACTGATCAGTCGATTATTATCAATTTAAAAAAATAACATTCTTACTGAGATTATCGTCATTTATTTTTGGGGCATTATGTAGTGTTGCGCTACCTCCTTCTTTAGCCAACGGAAAGCGTTACAGTGTCTGTCATGTCAGGGCAGATGTGTAATGTAAGATTTGTAATAATGGACACTGTAACGCTGTTCGAAAGGTTGGCTAAAAATGAAGGTTGCGCAACATGGCGTAATATTCCAAAAATTAATCACGATATTTTGACTGTGAAAATCTTATTGAGAGTTTGATCTCCGGCAAGAAAAATATTGATCGTCAATTTTCTTACTAATGTGGATCCATTTTGTATTCGTTGTAAGGTAATTAAGATATGTTATGAAAAACACCAAAGACCCTAATATAAATCATGCACAGGGGTTATACGCATTATCGTACTTTAAGTATTTTTCATCCATTGTTTTCATTCCCTTGTGAAAATAAATGTAATTATCTTTGTTTTTGCCATTGAAGGCATTTTAGCATGAAACCTGTAAAAAGAGGAGTTTTAATGCAGCCTTGCCTTACGAAGCATGCTTACAATAACCTAACCTAACCTTTACCCAGTTCTTCTTAATAATAACATAACATCATCATTACCTTTAAATCTGATACCAACACTAAAATTGATGAAATTTTGTAAAGTTTTTAATGATAATTATGAAAAAGCATGATGTAGATTGCCAGTTAAAATTTAGGTAAAGCCTCCACTGAATCAAACTTTTTCACGGAGTGTTCAATTCTCAGGTGAAAATAATGTAAATTGCTTTGCCAACCCACCAAAGGTATAAAGTACTCGTGAATACCTGTTGAATGTTACTCGGTATTACTTTTCCAGGCTGAATCCACAACCGAAACGAACAACCAGGTCGGTGATTATAGATTTTTAAAATTTGCTTGCTTTGCCGTTGAAATAGTTCACAAGAGCATTTCTTAAATTGTTGATCCTAGAATGTATATTGTGTACTTATATTTGGTTTTAATAAATTCATTGGAATGCGAACACGTACATATTTATACTTAACAACACAACTTTAAACAGCAATAAACACGTAACATAACAATAATTATTATTCCGTGGCGGACACAAAACAGTAACTATTTACAAAACAATGAATTAGAGAAGTGACCCTGATATTATTAAAAGACGGGTACCTACATACATCGGAAATATACCTCATTTTCATCCAGCGCCTACCGGTGACAAATTTTCATTTTACTATAAACACAAGACAATCACACCCGATTTTCTCGTAGCTACCATTTTTTAGTTGATTGATTCATATTAATACCGATAATACATTTGAACAATGGTACTTACAATGATATTGACAGTACCTGGAGGAATAAAAAAAACTGCCCTTTTGACAAGGCTCGGAGGATTCCACATATTAAATTGTACCATTGCATGAATTAGCATCACATTTTTAAACTTATACGTTTCTTAAAAAAATGTTACACCATACCAATAAGCAAATAACACCAACATAATCCAAGATAATAAGATAATCATGTATATTTTTGAAAATAGAGCTGTTAATTATTATTTATCTACATTATTAAAACTTGGTTACTCAGGTTCTTCAAAAATTGTCAAAGCTGCTCTTCATATTTGTAATTTTTTTTAGTAGGTGCTAGCCACCACAAAAAATTGTATTATTATTATTAGATTGTTTTACTTTTAATATAAGTAGGTATTTTGAAAGTTAATTGGAAAGATTTTTTGGATGCTGTAACAAAAGTGACCTTTTTGTAAGAATAAAAAAATATTTGTGGCAATATTTTGTAGTAATTATATATTGCACTAATTGACTTCATCGGACTTTAAATATTCAAACGATAATCACTTTTAGGACACTTTTATTTCTACAAGAAAAAAGAACTATGCCGCGTAGCGCACATTGCAAAGAGTAGGTACATACAAGTAGTTTGTATTACAGAAACAAAGCCTAGATATTGGTTACCTATTTTCTTCTCAATTCATTTTCGCTTTACCTATAAATGTTAACCACGCAGAAATAATCTATAGATTCTGAATACTCACGAAAAATTACGATAATTTTAGTATTTACTGTATATTTCACCATATTTATTGTATATACATGTACTAATAACAACAGTAAGATCTTAATTAACGCACCTACATGTCAGTTTGGAGATTTGTTAATACTGATTAAATCTTTGATATCGGTAAATAATTTTACCGATGAAAAATATATTGAAAAGTATATTGAATTCCTAATTGTTCTTTGTCAAGAATCAATGCAAATTGTGAATAAAAGCAATCCTACGAAACAAAATGTACTTTATCTCCAACAATTGATCAAAATATATTTCATACAAAAATATGTGTACGTTGTGTTAAAGTCATTCATTATCACAATATAGAAGACTTTGAATAAATAATTTCCTGTTCAGAAGAAAACATTTATTAACTTTGTCTGAACATAAACAACAATTTAGACAAACTAAAATGAACAATCACTAAATGGTTTCTCCGAAAATCTTTTTTTAAACTATCTTTTGCATGATTCTATCTTTTCTGCTGTTGTTTCCATAGTCCTTAAACCAATCGAATTATTTTTTTATCCATGAACAATTATCCGTAAACGAAACAAAGTATACATAAGCAATGTGGAAATGTATTTTGCAAGTACATATATTATAATGCATGAAAATACTCCAAGTATGTGTGCATGTATGTTTGTTTGTTTGTCAAAGAAGCCTTAACGAAATTACAACTAAATGAAGGTATTTGAGCACAAATTTATTTGTCGTTTCTAGAGGTAATTTAAAATGTAAAATACTTTATTTTTGAACTACGTGTTAAAAATATATTTTTCTCTTCATATTAGGTTCTTAGTAAAGTGGGTTTGTTTAAATTTTCTAAAAAAATTTCAGGGTGATTTTTTTTAAATTTGTCATGTCTATCAAATTAACTTAAGATATATAATCATCCTGGTGACCGGACAACTCAACAATATGTAAATTCATCACCCGTTTTGAAATAGGTTACGTTAAGTTAGGTTGTCGTGGAAATAAGTATGCTGGTAAAGGAGAAATTCTGAGCATAATAAATATGTACAAGTAAATTATCAGCAAACCTACTAGCTTCCGTTGTGCCTATGTGCTGCGTAACTCTGGTTCAATGAATACTGGAACTCAGATTTGCTTTGAATTTAAGTGTCATTTTAAAAAATTGAAACTGATTGTATGAAGAATTCATACAAATTACACAGTCTTCTTCCTTGCACCGTCCCAACTCATTGCCTAGGTAGGATGTTGGGGTCGGCTCTTCTCGTTCTCAGGCCATATCGTTTTCGGTTCTGGAAATCGCTTTCATCCAGGCCGTTTCTCTGTAATATTTTGGAGCATTGAGTCATCCAGGAGTTCTTTGGTCTTCCTCTGGATGACTGTCGGTGAAGTTCCATAAACATTGCCTGCTTTACTAAAACCACACAGGAGGTACCTATTATTTTCAAAATCAGATCTGACTTGTTAAGAATTCAGTAAATCCAGTAGTTTTTCACGGGTCTGCGCTAGTTTGTATATCATTTATAAACCGTATTGGGCTATTGAAAAGCAAAGTATACTTCACAAAATCAACAGAGTTTGAAACTAAATAAGGTGTAGGCAACACGTTGAATATTTATCATGATCCTTAACACGATCCGTATTGATAGATCGGAACCCTTCAAATATTTGATTTTTTTAAATCCAAAATTTTCAGCAATCTTAAAATATTATTTCATTGCATTTGATTATTATAGAATCACGAATGATGCACAAGTATTATTTAATCATAGCACTTTGAATTTTTAAAATTTGTAAACAAACTTTTTAATAGAATCAAAAATATACTTGAATAGTAATTGAAACATTCTGTATGTAGCGTTTAAGGCTAGGGACTCACGGAGCGATTTTTACCCGCGCCCGCCGCGGTTGCGGGCCCGCAGCCTTTGTAGAATGCAGATATTTATGTAAAAAATTAAAGCACATTTCACGACGCGTTTTACGCCCGCGGCGTGTGCGATTGTTTGCGGGTCCCGCTGCACCGGCGGTCATCTTGTACCGGCGGGCGCGGGCGCGGTCCCGCAACCGCGGCGGGTTGCTCCCGCGCGCTCTGCGATCGGTTGGCGGGCGACCGCAGTGGGTTATTAATGAGAGTAACAAATAATCCATAACGATCTCTTTCCGCAATCAGTGGATGTATCCAGAACCTTTTAGGCCTTCTTTTTTAATTCTTCTGTGAAGTAAGTATAACGCTACAGCTCGTTTCTGGTGTGTGTCCATGGCGGTCTGGAACTCAACTGATCGTTTACTGCCCGTCTTGCAACCGCCCGTCTTGCGGTAATCAACCGCCAAGATTGCGATCGATAACCGCAACCGCGGCGGCTGCGGGCCCGCAAAAAACTCCGGTCTCGTGAGTTTTGAAAATAAAACTCCATCCCGCAACCGCGGCGGGCGCGGGTAAAAATCGCTCCGTGAGTCCCTAGCCTTAAAAAGCACTTTACCTAAATTCCTTTGAAAGAATGTACGTATGTAATGTGGTTTTTTATAAACAGATTTAAGAGGAACGGCTGTGCGGCGTTTTTCTTTGAAATCTTAAATTTGGATTTGAGGCCAAAATACAGTTATTGCAAATATCTACGGATTATACGTACGGATACATGATATCATCTTTATTTGTTTTATAAATTTAGAATAACCGGACATTAAAGAAATCGATTTTTCATTATTTTAGAGACAATTTTGGCTATTATTTATGAGTTAATCTTGATTATTAAAAAACATATTTTTGCCCCGCCCTCTATGTAACTATAATGAAATATAAAATTTTAAATATTAGTCGTACGTACATATTTAAAATTTCGACCCAAAAAAAATCTTTTTGTACGATTTATTTTTTTAAATTTTTTTAATTCAAAAATACAAATATTTACAGACGCAAGTTCAAGATTATTTTTCATTCATGAAAACTCATGAAAATTGTTATTCTCTAATGGCCTACAATGCATAATTTAAAAAAAATATTTATAAAGAAGCACATATCCGTACCAGATATTTGTTGTGTAATGCATAGACATATGAATATTACTAGACCAGAACAGATGGTGAGGGGTAGAAACCAACTACAGCGGGACGAAGAGCGGGAATGCGGGAATTTGGCGATATGTGATTCGTCAAAACTCAATCTGACAGTATATAGGCACCTCGCATTATAATATCACCATTTAGTTCTTAAAAGTAAACTCTGCTTTTAAATGAATAGACCTTTTTACATGGGAGCGTGAATTGCTCGCCGCGTAACGTACAAATTTGCGAAGTCCAAACACAGCAAAGTAAGGTCGCCTATTTTCGATTGAGACCAATATTTTGTTGCCGTATTAAGTTTTAACACTTTTACATGATGAAGAGTGCTCGATGCTGGCTCGCAGAAGAATGATGACGTCACATTTTTTAGATTAACGCTAAGCCATACTCGATCCGGGTTTTGTTCTGCGTACTGCAAGAAATTTTAGAGATACCCGGGTTCTCATAATCCTATTCAATTCCTTAGTAAGGAGTAGACTTGAAAGTGGGTCGGTGATTTGGAGTCCACACCAAGTAAAATATTCCCTCATGTTGGAGAGAGTTCAGAAAAAATTTCTGAGATTTTTGTACATGAGGGAGTATGGCTATTACCCGTGGCTCTATCCTACCGACTTTCTTTTGGGTATGCTCGGAATGAACCATCTACGGGTCAGAAGGGATGTACACATTGCTACGCATTTCTTCAGATTGATTCGTGGATGGTTTGAAAATACAGCTATCTTGGAGAGCATTCACTTCTATGTTCCCGATGGTTATCTTCGTCACCGACAGCATAGACTGTTCTATCTTCCGGCTTGCAGGACTAACTTGCCAATGGTCATGCCGATCGGGAGAGCAATCTTGCTGTTGAACAGAATTAATTCGAATATCGACATATTTAGCGTTAGTGAAGCTGCTTTTAAAAGGCAAGCTCTGTTAATGCTTGTATAGTTTTTGCCTGCCATTTGTTTTATATTTATATTTATGTTTAATGTAATACTCTTACAATTGTATTTTAAAAACTCATTAAAATGTTTAATTTTGTAATGTTTTTAAAAGAATAAATAAATTGAATTGAAAATTGAATTGAATTGATCCGGTTCCAATGGAATGGTTCCAATGGGAGGGGGAAATAATACGCTTTTATCACTTAGGGCAGGTCTAGTAATATTCACATGTCTATGGTTATATGACTTTTGAATAAAAAATACTAAGTTTCGTCAAGTATTTTATCCTCAAATTCAAATTTAAGATTTGTATGGAAACGGCCTAGAAACCGGTCCTCTTAAGATTCTCACATTTTGACTTTTTGGGCAATGATTACATTGCGCTTTTTCCATCTTCTTGAGCCAACGTTTAGTTCGTACAGCTTCTCAGTATCATGGTAGATAATGTGAGGTTGCCTGAAACGTAGACTGAAGCAGAGTGAAGCTCAATCAACAAGTCAAACCATTAGAATGAACAACATCCAATGCCTACTGCTTAACAATGTCTGTCTGATTGGTCGCCAAGAATGCTTCCACTCCCGGGCTGGTGACGCAGATATCCTTCTCCTCGGTGGACTACACGGTGGACGGGGAGGACCCCGACACGGCGCAATCGCCCGACCAGATCAGCGTGATCTCGGCGCCCATGTCGGGCAAGCCCGGCGCGGCGCAGGCGCCCGTCAAGGTCAACGGGGAGAGGGAGCACGCTCAATACTGCTGCGCGCTGTACGACTACGAGGCCACTGCGCCGGACGAGCTCTCCTTCGAGGAGGGTCAGGTTGGTCATGCTGTTTTTATTAAATTTTGGCGCCAAAAAACACTTTTTTTGTGGAAATGGTCACATTAACATTTGAAACCTTAAATTGATTTTTCTCCAAAATAATGGTTTTTCAATTTCAATCATTTTTAAACGACTTCGAAAAGGAGGAGGTACCTATGTATGTAGTTACCTTGGCTGACACCGACTCCAAAAATAACAATCGTAAGAAATTATTTTTTTACTTTTTAGTGCATTTTTTTAGGTCGTTTTTTTTGTTAAAATTTTTGTTTATTAAACGACTTCGAAAACGAGGTGGTTCTCAATTCGACGGTTTTTTTTTTAATGTTTTTTACCTCAGAACTTTTGATTGAGTGAACCGATATTGATGATTCTTTTTTTATTTGAAAGCTGGTGTTTCCCGTTTGGTCCCATTTTAATTTGGTTGACAATGGGATCCATGAGAAAACCACGTATGTCTTAAATTTGCAATAAGTATGTGCGCGACAAATTGACGAATAACTCAACACTACGCCAACCGATTTCTATGATTCTTTTTTTGAAGTAAGAAAAATTAGTTAGTGTACTTCAGATTCAATAAAAATCAAAAAATAAACAAAAATTTCAACAAAACAAAAAACGACTTCAAAAAATGCAATAAAAAGTAAAAAAATAATTTCGTATTCTTCTACAACTTAATAATCAACTACCCATCAATATGTAGGTACGATTGTTATTTTTGGAGTCGGTGTCAGCCAAGGTAGGTTTGTAACTGCATACATAGTTATAGGTGAGATGTGCTTGTGTCGCACGCGCGACAAACCTACCATGGCTGACACCGACTCCAAAAATAACGTATCGTATCTACATATTGATGAGTAGAAAAAGTAAGATGAATATTAAGTTGTAGAAGAATACGAAATTATTTTTTTACTTTTTAGTGCATTTTTTTAAGTCGTTTTTTGTTTTGTTAAAATTTTTGTTTACAATTTATCAAATTAAAAATTTATAATTACTTACGTTTTTTTTTCTTCTGGAAGAATCTTACTCATTTCTTTTCAGCTCTTTCATTTATTTAGTTTGTTTATTTTTATTTCTTTATTTCTATTTATTTAGTCAAATGCCGTAATAATTTTTTTCTTCTTTCCTTTAAGATATAAAGATTAGATTAAATTTCTGCCACCTCGGACCAAAGTCAGCCTAGTTAGATGGTTTATACAAAAAAATGTTTATTTTTATTTTTTATTAAGACATATTATTATACAGTACAATATAATACAAGTTATAAGGTAAATTTAATAAAATTGTAACATGGTTTAATTAAATGAAGATTAAACATTTAATTAAATGAGGATAATATTATTTTCTGCAAGTCTAGGATAAAAAATTATTTTTATTTTTAACTAAATGAGTAAAACCTCAAATTGTAATATTAAATTATTAATTAAAATGAAGACAATATAAACTTAATCGAAAAATCTGGAAACAGAAAAATCGATTGGCACCCGTGGGACTTAAAAGAAAATATCCATCCTAGACTTGCAGAAAAGTCAATAGACGTCGCGTATTAAAAATAAAAATGGATTAAAATATATCCAAGACACTATCTAGATATCTAGGGTGTGAATCTTGCAATCATTCATAAATATAGCAGCCAATAAAATATGCGTTAAGAAAATGAAGATAATGTTGGTAGTTCTTAGTCGTATGATACAGTCAAAAATGACCGAATCGGATAGGGACGCCTTAGCTCTGTTGGCGTGGTGTTGTGAGTCGCGGCCCGGAAAGCTGAAGGTCCTGGGTTCAAGTCCCAGAAGTGCCATTATATTTTTCTGTCTTTTGTGTATTTAGATTATCGATCGAGTTTATATCGTCTTCATTTTAATTATTAATTTAAAATTACAATTTGAGATTTTACTCATTGAGATAAAAATAAAAATAACACAGTATTTGTTGTTATCCATTGGTTTATAAATAATTTAAAAAAATGGATAAACACCAAATAAAAATGGAAGTTATCATCTAATCACTATAAATGTTTGGTGACTATTTGATTAGCCAAAAGATATTGTACAGAGTGTTTGTTATAAGTATTTGTATGTTCCCAGGTGATCCGAGTGATGGACAAGTGTGCCCATGATGTGGACGACGGCTGGTGGCGAGGGGAGGTGGACGGAATGGTGGGCAACTTCCCGTCCCTTGTTGTGGAGGAGTGTGACGAAGTAAGTTCCCTTCAACTACATCTTTAAAAATAGTTTATCGTTTTGTAACAACGCCTTCAATTAAATCAATTTAGAATGGCCATATTTTTGAAGTAAAACTTCTTTACGCACGCTTGACTTGGGTAGTAATCTGGTGAATGCGTGACGAGAGCGTTACGAAAAGTGTGATCGGGCGAGGCGAGCGGAAGTTGAGAGGGAGATATAAGTTAGTGAAGATAGAAAGAGAGAGAGTTACGTTTCGTATATTACTGTAGGGGCAAGAGAGAGAGGTGCGAGCACACATTTTCTTTCTCTCTTTCTCTCACAGCCAGTTACGTTTCGTGAATCTAAGACACAGTGCAGGCCTATTGTCTGTATCATACTGTAGGAGCAAGAGAGAGCAGTGCGCGTGCACATTTTTTTCTCTCTTATAAGTTAGTGAAGTTTTACTTCAGTTGTGTGGTCTAGCATACTCGTTTTTTTATATTAGCTCCACACAGGAGGCCCTCAGGGCAGATGTCACCTTTGGGGATGCTATGTGGAGAGTCTTTTTAGGAAAGAAAGGAAAAGTTCTGGAAAGTAAAAAGATATAAGGGATTGATAGGAATCTGGGAGTCAGTGACGGACACATGAATTCATCCCTCCCACTGCGGTAAGGCGATGTTCCGAGAGGGTCCTACTTAATGATTAAAATGTCTCCCTCAACCGGTCTCTACCGATCCGGCCTACCATGCACTTGGTGAACAGACGCATCTGCCGTTAAGATCCGGACAATCCTCACCGCAAGAATCCGGCACCTGCTAAGTCACCAAAGGTATCAAACCATTTGGGGTGACCTGTGGCAGAGGTGTTGGTTATCCAATAAATGGTTCCCTGGGCGGCGGTACCCATTCCCCCTTCCAGATTGAAACTTTTGCCCCTGGACACATAATTATTGTGAATGAGCGATAGAATATATGAATTTATTTAAAAAAAAATATAATAATAATGCCGCGGGCTTACTGCTGCTAGGCCCTGCAGAAGTAAATAGTAGAGTTTTGACCCTTTATATGTACAACAGCGATTATTACAACTGGTGCAAAAATTAATTTGTCTCGGAGGTTCATTTTTCTATATAAATGAAAGCCATTTGTGAAAGCCTACTAATGTATGTATGACGCATAACTTCGTTAATTTGAAAATCACTGGGCGAATGAAAACTAATTTCTACTAAGTAATAAATACCCATTAACAAGACAACAGAACTCAAGAACGCGCCGCCGAAAATGTGTATTTTGACGTACCTACTCGTAAAATTTAAGTTTCTCTAATCAAAGTAGTAATTTTAATTTCCCTGTATGAATTTTAACCAAATATGTTTGAGAGCTCTAAAATTTCAAGATTACCATTTATAAATAACTAGCTGGTCTCCGGCATGCATTGCAATGCCATTCAAAGAAATAAATTGATTCTCCCTGCTTGTCCTTTCCACCTTTCCCGTCTTCCCCTTCCCTCGTCTCTTCACGTCCTCCCCCCCCCCGTTCTCCTTCCCCTTGGCTTTCCTCCCTGCCGCTAAAATATATGAAACACACACATTTTCAATTATACAATTTTCATAACGCAAGAGATTACCAATATATGAAGCCAATATGTTATTCTGATGTGTGAGCTATATTATAGTAAAGTTTCATTATAACCCATTCAGTAGTTTTCGCGTGAAAGAGTAACAAACACACATACATCCATACGCTACGTTTGGTGACTTAGCAGGGGTGCCCGGGTTCATGGGGTAATGTTTGTCTGGGTCTTGATGGCGGGTGTGTCGGCCCATCTTCTGCGTGGCAGGCCGGATTGGGAGATGCTGGTTGAGGGAGACCCTTTACAAACGGTTTCCGTTGTCCGGACCGCTCGGTAGTACAGGGGCCCGACCCTCAGGCGCACGATTGAGGGTGGGCTGCCCCATCAACGAGTGCAAAAACCCCGCCGCTGCTGTTGTGCCGGTTCGTGACCAGAGGGGACCCAGCAGTAGCGTTTGGGGCGCATTGGGCGACCTCTCCAGCCGGACTCTCCCAGCCCATCGCCTTGCACCGCAGTGGGTGGGTTGGACTCATACGTCCGTCACTCCTGGACACTCTGATCCCCATTCCTACCCACCCCTCCTTTCCAGACCTTCCTTTCCCCTCATAACAAAAAAAAAACCAAAAAAAAATTAAAAATTAAATAACATAAAATAATGAATAACACAGTAACATCAAATAACGTTATTACAACGGCGAGAAGCAGGAGTCCCCGGTGCAGGCCAAAACTGTTGGTGAACTTCACCAACATTCGCGGCCTGCACAAAAATTACCTTATATATAAACCTTAGCGTTTCAGATACGTCCGAACTCTTCAAACATCTAAGCAATACTGCTGATGACCTCTTGCCCCGCTTCCCTACGGCAGAGTTTGTGGTCCTGGGGGACTTCAATGTTCATAACGAACCTTGGTTAAAGTTGTCAGGACCAACGGACTCGGCTGGACGAGAGGCGGCATCTTTTGCCCTCTGCTACGGACTGGAGCAAATGGTTCAGGAGCGTACAAGGGTTCCTGATGTCCAGACTCACCGCTTCAATCTGTGAGATCTGTTTTTAACCACTGCGCCACACGGTTACAAGATTGAGGTCACAGCGCCTCTAGGATCGTCCGACCACTGCCTGGCGACGACGTCAATCCCCGTAACCTCCAGACCGCCAAACGAGCGGCTGAAGACAAAAGTGTGGCACTGTAGATCAGCAGATTGGTTTGGTCTGCGGGCTCATTTCAATGCTTTTCCGTGGTCAGCTGTCTGTTTTCGGACTTCGGATCCCTCAAGATGTGCCTAGGAAATTGGTGAAGTCATCACATCCGCGATAGATGGCTTCATCCAATCCACTCTTAAAGAAACTGGTGTGGGCTCGAAGCCGTGGTTCAGTCGACAATGCTCCGAAGCAGTGCGACGAAAAAACGCGGCTTACCGAGCCTACAACACATCTCTAACGTCCGAAAACAGAATAGTATATAACAAAATGGCAAAGGAATGCAAGAGGATGATCAGCAGAAAGCTGGCTGCCTGCCCGCACGGCAGCAGAGCGTTCTGCCGAGCTATTCCCTAATTTTTGTGAGATCGATAACGTGTGAGATCTCCTGTCAAATGAGTGCCAGATTTGGGTGGTAGAGTTGGCAACGCTGGCTGTCATAGCTGTCACATATTTTATGAATGCGTGATTATTTATTTTACGTTTTTAATTGCATACTGTGGTAATTTGCACGACAAAGTTATTAAATAAAAAAAGCAACGGGTGGAAATGTCGAATATTCGAATTTCATACTGACGTTTGGCTGTCATCTAGTTTACTGACATACGTTCAAGTAATACAAGTTTGAAGTTCTAAAGTCACTATTGCGACGATTGTACTTCGCCTGTGGTTAGATTTCTTCTAAATAAAGTGTTTTTCCGGCATTATCTGCTACTAACAAGTATACATTCAGCAACTAAAGAGAATAAACAAACTTGATTCTCTCAAACAAATACGAGTGAAATATAATTTGATTAATTTTGATCAACTAAGTAATTCATGCGAATTTGGGTTGAAACGAAATTTCGCAAATGTCAAATCCACGGTATACAACTTTAAACATACTTTAAGTGGATAAATAATCATGTATATTTACAGTATTTCGTGTTTAAAACTATTTGAAAACGGCGAAGCTGGCTGATATCCATAGAAAAAGCAAATAACAGCCATAGAAAATCACCCATATCTGAGCAGATCTGAGTTTATGACAGGCAGCGTTGCCAACTCTACCACCCAAATCTGACACTCATTTGACAGGAGATCTCGCACGTTATCTTAAGATCTCACAAAAATTAGGGAATAGCTCGGCTGGTCGATTGCGGGCTTAATAGGCCGCAATTTCTGCAAACTCAGTCTGCCACCTCTTACCAGACCTGACGGCTCTCTAGCAAATACCGCCGCCGAAAACTTATTAGGCAAAATGTTCGCGGAAAACTCGACCCTCGATGATCAAGGTGCTACCCCGCCGTCGGTTCCTCATTGCGGTTTTCGTATGAAAAAGCTGAGGATCCGGCATCGGGATGTACTTCAAGTCTTACGAGGGCTTGATGTTAAAAAAGCTAGCGGGCCTGACGGAATTCCTGCCCTGGTATTGCAGAGGTGCGCTGTAGAAATAGCTCCAATTTTCACGAAGCTTTTCAAGATGTCCCTGAAGTCTGGATCTGTGCCTTCTGATTGGAAAAAAGCGATCATTCACCCCATTCCAAAGAAGGGTGACCGCTCCAACCAAGCCAACTACCGCCCCATAGAGATCACATCTGTTCTGTCAAAAGTGATGGAACGTGTGATCAACGACAAACTGCTCACATACCTCGAGAAGAACAAAATTATTAACGACCGTCAATACGGATTCCGGCGGAACCGCTCGTGCGGTGATCTTCTCGCGTATGTGACGCATGTTTGGGGACGGTGCCTAGAACGTTTTGGTGAAACCCAAACGGTTGGACTGGACATTTCCAAGGCCTTTGACCAGGTTTGGCATCGAGCGCTTGTCAACAAACTGCGTTCGTACGGACTTCCCGCATCCTTGTGTGCGTTGATTGCCGACTTTTTGAGGGGGAGGTCGATTCAGGCGGTTGCTGACGGTTTCACCTCTTCCTCGCATTCGATAAATGCTGGCGTCCCACAGGGATCGGTTCTGTCACCGACTTTGTTTCTGTTGCACATCAACGACCTCTTGTCATGTGCACCGATTCATTGTTACGCGGATGACAGTACAGTCCATGATAGCTTTTTGTTTGACAAGCCTCCAAAGAGCACACAAACCCCAATAGCTCGGAGGGCTTTGAAGCAGAGAATGGACGGTTACCTCGAGAGTGTTTTCTCTTGGGGTAAGAATAACCTCGTCGAATTGAATGTTTCAAAGACCCAATCATGTTTGATAACGTCTAAAAGGGATCGAAATAATAATTTAGTCTCCTTCAACGGAAGCATTCTTCCGAACAGGACCTCCATTGATATGCTTGGTATAACTCTAAGTGACCAGCTCAGGTATGGGGGCTCCATCGAAACCAGAGTTAAATTAGCCTCTCAGAAACTGGGCGTACTGTACAGGGCCCGCAGATACTTTAATAGTACACAACTGCTAACCCTGTACAAATCGCAAGTGCGCCCCACGGTTGACTTTGGCAGTCACCTCTGGTCTGGAGCTCCAAAATACCTTAAAAAAAACCCTTGACTCTGTGCAGAAACGGGCGGTCCATTTGATAGATTCTCCCATCTTAACAGACGGATTGCAATCTTTAGAGCACAGGCGTCAGGTGGGAATGCGGTCCTTGTTCTACCGGTATTACAATGGAAAATGCTCCGAAGAACTAGCATCATTGATCCCCTCGGCACCGGTGCATAGTCGGGAAACACGCCAAACACGCGCCCAACATTTGTACACGGTTGACATTAGTCACATGAGAACGGGTCGTTTTTACGACTCGTTCTTGAGTTCAACAGCTCGGATGTGGAACGATTTACCGGCCTCTGTGTTTCCTCCCTCCTACAACATGGGTCTCTTCAAGACTCTTGTTCACTCCTTCCTTTCCTCAAAAAGACCCCCCGCACAGCATCCTCAAAGATGACATAGGCCCTGAGGGAAATTATTTTCCTCAGTGCCTCCTGTGTGGAGTTAATGTAAAAAAAAAATACTAACTTTCGGGTTTATAATATTAATAAGATTGTATTTTTCCTTAGGAGGGGTGTAGACATACGTTCACAGTTATTCCCATTTAGTGTGTAAGAAAGAGGGGCAACATTATATGTTTAAGAACAAAAGCAAAACAATCAGCGCATTGACATTTGACGTTTTCCAATTTTTGGAATTCACTCAATATTATATTTATCACAATATTGCTGTAGCTCTTTCAAAAGATGAGAATTCATTCCATACAAAATGTATGAGGAATAGAATTTTCTTCATAAATATATTTTTCGTGAATTTTTCCGATGTTTTAATAGCTATTCTGCTATTCGGGGCGGAGACAAATCCAACAAATCAAAGATCATAAAAATCGGTAAAGCCGTTCTTGAATTAAAAAATTCTGTATATAACCCGACTTTTTTTATATATTAAGATCATAGATTCATTCATAATAGACGTTATTGATTGATTGTTGATTGTTATTCATAGGCACAGCTCAAATTTCAGAATTTTATAAAAGCCAAAAGGAACCGATTCCGAAAACAAGTCATGTTGGGAAATTTTTTTCCTGAAAAAGTTTAGTTTTATGATAATAATTTCTTCCGGGGAAAATCAGAAAATTGGTCGGGATTTTTTTTAAGGATCTCTTTTTAATATAATTTTTGATTCAAAATATTTGATTTTCCGTATTGGGAATTTTTTAATTTTCTGAAAATATTCTTTCAGGAATTTTGGAAAATTGATCTGAAAATGGGTCGAAATTTCTCTTTTTGATATTATCTGGTTTTAAGTTTGGAAACTTTTCATGCTGAATTTTTTTTTGGCTTTCTCGGAAAATCAGAAAATTAGTCGTTAAATAGTTTAAAAAAAATAAATCTTTTTGGTATTACATAAAGTTGGAATTTTTTATTTTTCTGCAAAAAATTTTCGGGAATATTAAAAAATCGGAATTTTTTGCTAGGATAACAACTGTTCGCGAAATGAGTCGTTTTATGAACAAATTTACCTGTTTGATTTTGTTATGGAATGTTTGGAAATATTTTTAATCAATATAAAATTTCTTCCGGGAATATTGGAAATTGTGAAAAAAATGTTCAGAAAAGAAATATTTTGTATTAAAGTTTTTGAAACACGCCACAAGTGACGTATTGCTGTCTATTTGAGAAATAACTTAAAAATAGACCTAGAAGTTTCGCTTAAAATATCAAATTGGTCGAGTTTATTTAGGAGAATAAGCGGATCTACCGTGTCAAAGGCTTTTGCGAAGTCGTTGTATAATACATCTACTTAACTAACTAACTAACTAACTAACCATCACGCCGTTTCCCCGCAGGGGTAGGCAGAGAGGACGGACCGCCACACAACTCGATCTTGGCACACACTCTTTGCCTCGTTCACATTCATACATCGTCTCATACATGCTCTTCTATTATTCCGACTCTTCACATGGTCCGACTCAAGTAACTGATTCACTTGGTCGTGCCATGTCTTCCTCGGGCGTCCCCGACTTCTTCTACCATTCACATTTGCATCATATATTCTCCTTACACTCCTTTCCTCGTTCATTCGCTCTACATGCCCAAACCATCGGAGAGTCCCTTTCTTAATCTTACACATCACGCTTACATCAGCCTTGCATTCTTTGCGGATATCCACGTTTCTCTCACGATCGTACATGGTTTTACCACACATTCGCCTCAGGGATCTCATTTCTACAGCATTCAGTCTGCTTTCATCCTTCCTCTGCCAGTTCCATGCCTCACTGCCATACATCAGGGTAGGTACCAGCACTCCATTATGGACGGCTAGTTTCGCGTCTTTGGACAGTTTTTTATTACCGCCAACGGCATTCAGTCCTCCATTAATGGAGTTACCGGCATTTACCCTTCTTTCAATATCTCTATCAGCCTTCCCATCTTTCGTAAACATACTACCCAGATACACAAACTCATCCACCTGCTCCAAGTATTCATCATTCACAACTATATTGCATACTGTTTTCGTACTCTCTCTTTCAAACACCATGACTTTAGACTTACTTACATTCATCATTAACTCATTCTTCATACATACTTCGTTCATCCTAGACACGAGAGACTGTAGATCTTCCATACTGCTAGAAATTAGCACCGCATCATCAGCATACAAAAGGCAAAATACTTCCAGATTACTCAATTTTGCGCCCAATTCCATCTCTTTCAATTCTTGCATACAATTATCCATGTATAGATTGAATAACCACGGTGACATTACGCAGCCTTGTTTAACACCTTTTGTGATGTCAAACCACTCCGTAAAATCGCAGTTCACCCTGACACATGCAACGCTTCCCTCATATAGCGACGCAATTGCCTGAATGAGCTTCTTATTCACTCCGTACTTGGATAACACCTTCCATAGCTTTTTCCTGTCAACTCGGTCGTACGCTTTTTGTAGATCTACAAAAGCACAGAAGAGTTTCTGGTTTTTTGCAAGAAACTTCTCAGTGAGCATACGCAAAGAGAAAATCTGGTCCATGCACCCCCTTCCACTCATAAAAGCACCTTGCACATCCCATATATTATCCTTTGTTTCCATTCTTACCCTTTCGATCAATATTCTACCATACAGCTTGCCCACTGAACTAAGAAGGCTAATAGCCCTATGATTCCTACATTCCATACGTGACCCTTTACCTTTGTATAATGGCATGATTACAGCCCTTCTCCAATCTAATGGCGTATAACCCTCCTTTAAACATTGGTTAAAAAGTCTGCACAGCCATGTGAGAATAATACGACTATCTCCTTTAAAGTATTCGGCAGCAATATTGTCAAAACCCACAGCCTTGCCACTCTTCATGCATAGATCTTTTTATTTCATCCATACTGATTTTGGTAACATTCACTTCATCATCGTGCATAACCGATTCACCGCTGGGATCACAACCACTCGGGTTACTTTCGAAGACTTCCTCGAAATATTTCATCCATCTCTCTTTAATTTCATTCTCATTCGTCAACATTTGTCCATCTTTCGATTTTATCACTTTCATGCTTCCATTCTCTGGTCCACTCCGGGATCTTTTGACCTCCTTCCAAAACAGTTTTATGTTTTCTTGGAAGTGGTTTGTCATTTTGATTCCCTCTTCTTCTTCCAGGCGTTTCTTTCGTTCTTTCACCCCAACACTTACTCTTTTCTTGCATATCTTATACACTTCTTTCGCTCGATCTCTCTCTTTGCTTGAAACACTGCCAATCGCTATCAGACGTAACCATGCTTTCTTCTTCTCTGAGACCAGTGCTTTGATCTCATCATCCCACCATGCATCACCTTTTTTCCTACCTTGCTTACTTATTCCACACACATCTCTAGCAGATTCGCATAGACTCACCTTAATGTGGTTCCATGTTTCCTCTGTGCTTAGACCGTCCATTTCCTTCTCATTCAATCTCATTTCTGCACAATTCTCATATTCACTTCTGACATAATCGTTTTGTAGTTTTTCTATTTTGACTCTTGTTGGAGCTGATACCGTTTTCACCTTAGAGCGCCAGCCGCGAAAGAGGTTTACTTTTGACACCACCAGAAAGTGGTCGGTTTCAACCTCAGCTCCTCTGAAAACTCTTGTGTCCTCGGTAACGGCTCTCAACCTAGAGTCAATTACTACAAAATCGATCTTTCAATTCCTCTTTCCCACGTATACTGATGGATACCCCTATGATCGAAGAAAGTATTCGAAACAAAAAGGTTCCACTCCAAACATACTTCAAGTATTCTATTCCCATTATCATTCGTTCTTTTATCCCCAAACATACCTAAGGCCGAATCAAATCCGTCACGTCTAGTACCGACCCACCCGTTCAAATCGCCCGCCATTATAATCCTTTCATTCAACTCTTTTAGTCTCATTACATCATTCACACCAGTCCAAAAATCATTTTTCACTTCATCACTTTCAGAATTAACAGGGGCGTAGCAAATAATAAGAAACACCCTTGTCAAACCAATTTTGAATCGGATCCACATTATTCTCGGACTTACACATTCATATTGCAACATACATTCAACCATTCTGGGAGACAGTAGCGCTGCAACACCCTGACAAGCCCTCTCTGTATCTGGTCTCCCAGACCAGATGAGGAAGTTATCATTATGCTGCAATGTACCGCTCTCTTTTTTCATACTCTCAGTTATACAAAGTACGTCCAAACATTTTCCTTTCATTGTGTCACATAATTCATTCATTTTTCTTTCCATTCCTCCTCTTATATTCCATGTACCAATTCGGCATTGCTCACGTTCCGTCCTCCTCTTTGCGCCACCGAAGGGATGGCGATGTGATGGATAGCGAGTCTCATCGACACCTATGTCGGCCATTCCCTTCCACGGACTACTTATGCACTAACATCCTTAGTCTAACTTAATCCAACTTAATCTAACTTAATCTAACTTAATCTAACTTAATCTAACTTAATCTAACTTAATCTAACTTAATCTAACTTAATCTAACTTAATCTAGCTTAATTTTACTTAATATAACTTAATCTAACTTAATCTAACTTAATATAACTTAATCTAACTTAATCTAAATTAATCTAACTTAATCTAACTTAACCTAACTTAATCTTACTCACACGTACACAAAATCTATATTCAATAAATCTGCAGTTCATAATAACAGTTTTAAAGAAACAATAACCATAACATGTAATCAATGCTAAGGCTAAATATATATAGTACACTGTAATAATTCTACTTGGTTGTTACTATCAAGAGCTTGAGATATGTACTCCGTAAAAACCATTAGATTAGACACAGTAGACCTGCCAGACCTAAAACCGTGTTGCTGGTCGATTGTAATGGGTTCAACTTGAATATGTGTTTTTTAAAAAGATCATAACGATGTGGAAGATTACCACAAAGGGCGCCAGTTCAAATTGAACAGAATAATGGTAAATCAATATTAATATATTGAACTCAAAACTAACGAGGTGTTAGCTCAGAGGTCGATGGAGTTCCACCGTGTATGCCCCCCTCGTCAAAACAAACGTCACTCTCTCACTTCCTATTCCGAACTCTTTGAAAAATTAGCTTGCCCATAGTTCAAACTGTTAAATAATAATAGTTCAAACTGTTACATAATAATATAATTTCAAACTGTTACAACTTAACATAATTTTATGCAACAGAATAATGCAGGAGTCCATTTGTTTTATTTTTTTCTTTCCAATTAGAAATTAAAATGATGTGTAGCAACCAAAGATATTGAAATATAAGGAGATGTGCTATCCGCCGTTTTGACTAGGTGAGTCTGCGCTTCCGAGGGTCGCCGGTGTTTTTTACCAACTAACGAATAAACTAAACGAACTCTAAACTAAATGAAAAAAATTATTTACGTATTCAAACTATATTGTTAACCAATAATAAAGCACACCTTCAAAAAATCAAGAAAATGAACAAATTATTTTTGTATGCAAACTTAGCGCATTAGGCCGTAGTTCGGCGACAGTCGCGCGGACATCATAGCATATCTCTTTGTAATTGAATATCTTTGGTAGCAACCGACTTAATGACTGGGTGATTACTTGCTTAGCATTATAATTTCAAACTGTTACAACTTAACATAATATTATGGGTACCTATTAAGTATAAAGATGATTTTTTACAATCCCAGTATAATATGCCTACATCGTCTATCAACCATAAATTTCAACCTCTCTCCACCAACCTCTTATTTCAAGATTGCATCCTTCAATCAATCCACGTTAATGCTATGAAGTTTTCTCGTTAGTGTGTTGAGAGGCGCACTCGGCATTTCACTTATATAGCTCACATATTTGCTTGAATCTGTTTCACAAAGACATTTCCAACATTAATTTCAATCTTCTTCGTGTGCCATTTTTCCGAAGAAAAGAACCGGAATCCTATCATAGTCTTAATCAGTCTTCTCCTTGTGAACTTGTCTTGTTCCATCTTCTGTGGATAGTTCGAGCGAAATTGTAACATTTTCTCAAGGTTATTGTAACAATCAACTCTTAACCAATACCCTTATTTATGTAACAGAACGGGGAGCCGCTTACAGGGGGCTCCGACTGGACACCGCCGAGTTCTGAACCGCCCGCGCTGTCCCCTCCCGGGCTCATGGTGCCGCCCGCCGCGCTCATCATCACCTCCGCCACGCCATGCATGGAAGACCCCAACGGGGACGAGAATGAATGTAAGCTTCTTTTATATGCCATTCATACCCAATTCAATCATTCTACAATTAAAAAATCAAGATAAGGAAAGAAGAATTAATATTGAAGGACCAGCTCGTATACCGATGAACCCAAGTCTTCCACGAATTGAATGAAGAGAAACACAACACAAAAATATAACCATAAACACATAATTTAGTAACATAAACAGTGCACAACAGTGTTCCGGGATAGCCATACAAAGCTATCCTGCAGATAGAGACATTAATAATATGTATTCGTAATTTTGTATACCTTTCAACAACCTTACTGAGCAGGTCCATACGAGTGGAGGGTGCGTTTGGAACAGGTAAAGTAAGAACAACAAACAATATCTACATTTGCTTTCTCAGATCACACATACTCTTATAATACTCATTCTAACCACGCATTTCTTCTTTTGCTTCCGAAAAATAATTCACAACATTTCATATTTGTAAAGCAGTGGTAGCTTTCGTTCTATAGGGCAAAAAAAGAGAAAAAGGCAATAGTGTGCAGAATATTATATTCGTACATTACTAATTTTTTTTAGGTTCTCAGTTTGAAACAACGTCATGTTTGACATTATCATCAAATTGGACTTTATAACATGTTTCACATTATTTGTCAGTTCAAATAACGGAATCTACTCGATTCCGATGAATCTCGAAAGCGTTTAGTAAAATTTTATTTCAAGGTATCTTAGAAGCCATCTTTCCTCGGTCAGAAAATTACGAGTTGTTTTTGGGAAAGGCGATTTTCTTTTGGCAAATTTTGCATTATTTTTGGAAAAAGTTATATTTATTACTTTGCAACAAAAATTATGCTATGTTGTATTTATCGAAATTTCGAATTTACCAAAAAAATAATGATAGTTAATAATAAGATAAGTCTGCGTCCCATTTTATTGGAATTCAAGCTTGCTAAAAACAAACAAATAAATATTTAGATAGTACCTACAATATTTCTTTTTGCATACTTTCCATAATATTTCGTAAAAAATACGAAAACCTAAAACTCGAAATTTTGCATTAATCACGTGAAAATGCCAAAATTCGTGTAAAAATAATTTTCGTGTACGTAAATGAATTTTTATTTTTTTATTTAATTTATTTTAGTTATTAAATCGTACACAGTTTACTAATTACTAATTATAACTTACAGACTATTTTCCTTTTGTTTTGGTAATGGGTGTAGTTTTTAAGGTTTCCGGCTGAAAATGATTAGCGAATAATTTAAATAATTGAAGAATTTCGCGTAAAAATAAGTCTTATCGCAAACGCAAAAGTTTCAGCTCTTTAGCCATCAAGCTTGATCAACCTTAGCCGCCACTGCTTTGTACAAACGTATCTTATTGGTATATCGAGACATTCTGCTTCTTCTAAAAGATTCTTCTTTTGACCTCTATCATTTAATTTTTGAAAGTAACGTAGTGAAATATCCTTATTGCGTCACCAGCTCACGTAATAAATATACATTCTCAAGTCGCAGAACAAGAGATGAACGGGGAGCCGGCCATGCCCGCGATGCCCCCGCCTCCACCGCCGCCGGGCGCCGAGGAGGCCGGGCGCGAGCTCGACGCGATGGAGGACGGGTTCAACCTCGAGCTGAGCCACACGCAGCAGCAGCATTATGGGTCGCAGTTCCAGCCAAAGATACCGCAGGTCGCCGTCACGGGTGAGATCAGCAAACCTACTCTACTCTACTCCTACTACTATATCTGATAAATACTGAGGGATAATATGCCTAAGATTTCATCATTTTAACATAACGTTCTTATTTTATTTTCACGCTTGCCATAGTGGATGATATTCCAACATTCTTTGTCGAAGAAGAGGTAACACTGTTTTAATTAAATTATTATTATAATTTGTAATCGTTAAAATTATTGTGACAACTTTATGAAATATTTTCCAGGACGTCGATCAAGAAACTGGAGAAGCTGAGGCCGCTGACGCAGCGGAGCCAGATTTCGGATTAGGGGTGGCGCAAATAGTGATCACCGCCGCCACGCCCATGATCGAAGACCCGGAGCAAGCTTTCCCAGACGAGAATGCGGAAGGCAAGGAACCTGACGGAGAAGAATCTGCTGAACCAAACGAGGAGGACGCGAACGAAAAACCCAAAGAAACGCCCAAACCCAAAAAGCAAAAACAACCGAGAGTTTCACAACCCCCACCCAAGGCTCCCACTCAACCACCACCTAAAGTACCCGACCAACCACCGCCCAAGGTACCCGACCAACCACCGCCCAAGGTACCCGACCAACCACCACCCGCCATACCTGAGCAACTTCCACCCAAAGCTTCTGAATACCAGCCCATGGACTGTGAGTCCCCCACCTCCCCTGAGCAAGACGGCAGCCAGTCTCCTCCCAAGCAGGTGCAGGGAGGGAGAGCGAGCATCCCGGATGAACTGGAACCTCATCAACTAGCCAGGCTTCAAGATCTCAAAGAGTCCAATGCTTGAGCTATTAACTTACTTTTCAAACAATTCATCACTAGGTATACTTGACATCCGCGCATTCTTTCACCTGCAAACTCGGACAGTATTATTTTCGATGTTGTACCTAAACATTTTCATATTTGGCCTTGATTCTGCTGCCAATTGACTTTATTTTATTACGTCAAATAGTTAATAATGTCTTTAAGTAAACCCACCAATACTATTAAACCCAAAATTAATTTATATAAATTCTCCATTTATTAATTTAATCTAAACACACACAATATGTTATTGTTTCATTTAAATTATATGACGTGCGCTACAAATACCTACCATCGAATAAAAGGAATGAAATGCAAGCATTTGAAAAGTTCAATGATATTATAATGTGAAATTCTGAAATCTTCTCACCTTGAAACTAAACAAAAATATTATTTTAGTCAAAGAGTATTGAAATTTGATAGGTATATAAGTAGTTTTTATTTTCTTACTGTAAGCTACTGAAGATGCAAAGCACCTAAACCCTGGTTAACAATACGTACAACTTTTGCAAAATTTTATTATATTATTTGCATGACTTTCAAAGAGAACATCGTGGTCAAAATAATGTACTTAAAAAAACGCTTCCAAGAATCAAATCACATTGAATCAATCAACAAATGCAAAAAGATGAAAATATTTAATCATCCGCAGAGTAAAATTTTTAGAGTTAGGTACCGACTTTTCGTCGATAGCTAATATTTGCATCTGCTCGAGTTTGGGTGAGTATACAATTAAAATAACTATCGTCTTCAATGCCCTTGATAAAATAATATTTTATTTTTAGTCGGGACCTATTTTTATATCAAAAATATTATGCTATTACTAAGTGTGTAGGAAATTCCTTGCAAAATCAATGTTTTCGTGATTTTAGGTAATTACTTGTTTCTTGTTTCCCAATAATTTATTAATGAAATGGATGGATGATTGACGTAGTAGGTACTATGCCGGTATGTATTATTAATAATTATTATATCGTAAACATTATAATTTCATTTTAGCTTATTCTGTATTTGATGTTGAACTAATGTTAAATGTAGGTTAAAAGAGGATTACTTCCTCTGACTGAACAAACCAAGGCCGCACTATTTCTGGCGAAGGGCCTTTAGAATTAATTGGGTGACCATGTTTTCTAAAATCTGTCTATTTTTACTTGGGCGGAGCAAGGTTTGTATTTTCATCTTGCGATGCACAGGAACCAGGATCGATATCAATAATCAGCAACTATGAGAGAACTATAGAGAATTCGCAAGTCATCGTGTATGCGCTTTGGAAACTTTGGCTGAAAGGTTAGAAAGATAAATAATACACCCAAGAAAATGCCAGTGCATTCAGCCAAGGGTAAGCCAACCAAACCATCTGAATTTATTAATTTCAGGCACTTGTTCGGTATATTGTAGATATACTTTCACCGCATTCTCTAAAGTTCTATGATCTAAACAATTAGATTCTTCTTGAAAATATAGAACCCTTTGATTAATTAGACGTGTCAGTATATAAAAAAATGCACAAACCTATAATATTAGGTACCTACTTTACACCGTCAGATGATAATGTAAGTCATTTCGATTTGTATCTCATAAACATTATTATCATTGAAACAACACTACTAGGTACTCCAAGGATTTGGAAATTAAAAAAAAATATTTTCATAAAAGAAAATACGAAACATTTCAATAGAATTTGCTTCTATTTAGAGTAGAAAAGAAGGAGTCGTGGAGATCAGTCTAGCGCAATGCTGTCTACTGCCATTATTTGTGCTTGAGTTCAAACGTTATTCACGTACACATACTTGGGCATTTCGTATTTTTATAAATGTGAGTAACTTCAGCACCTCTAAACTAAGGGCATTATAAATACACAAGACATGTTATCAAAAGTGCATCAAGATGGTAACAGGAAAGATTTGTCACCTTGTTTTAAACTGACTAAGTTATCGTCATCTTTTGGGAAGATGTGTCCCCTCCTCGTGTTGTCTAACCCCCTTCGACTACGACACTAGCCTTACTTGCATATGACTTCAACTGTGTAAATAAAATTTTATATTTGGATGAAACCTTTCGATGAAAGGGTATTGTCCATTGTATTATGTTTGTATAATTGTTAAGATAAGGCTTTTATTGGTATTTTGTCATAATTTAGCACTTAGATTAGTATTTCGAATTCGACCCCTATAGTATCCATGTGTGCATATTTATGAAAATAATCGCGTTAGGTACTTTGATTTTGGTGTCATCAAATATAAACACCCTTTACAACCCTTCAAGCACAAACTCTGTAGTAGAAACTGTTTCTATAATCATTATTGGATGTCCGATATTACGACGTAAAAAGTTTGAATGAAATGCTATTAATAAATTGTAAAGGAATTTTAAGGTTTATTGGCCATTTAGAACACGTTTCTCTTGATGGGTTTAGTAGCAGGATTAATATTTGATTCTTAGAAACCAAACAGTCATATAAAAACTTCATGATATTACATTATAGAGCTCAAAATTTAACAATAATGTCGCTAAATTGAGTAAATTAATGCCGACGACTTTTGATAGACAAAAATATGTGTACCTTTTGGTAGAAGAAGTATCTTAAAAGTATGACCGTTGAAAGAATTTTTTGTTTTCATACGGATATATTGTAACGTCATTGGTCATACGTATATCTAAGTGCTTTCTTATTCATTCCGATAGAGTATCTGGTTGATAGAGAATGAGTATGAGTTAATGCTTTGTACTGAAGTGTTAGGGAACTGTAATAATGTTTTGTCACGTACTGGCTTTGTACAATTTGTACATATAACATTAAATCTGAATGCGGCATGTGTATGTGTATGTTTGTTGATATGAGGATCAGGGGTGGCTTAAGTATACATTAAGCGTTTTGTTAAATTTTCTTCCACTTGTAACTTGGGAATATATTTTATTCATTATACGCATTCAAACATTTCAACCATTCAAATTCAACCGTTGCTAAATCAAAGTAGGATAATACTATTAAACATTAAGTTTTTAACAGTTTTTAATATGCGCACGAGTTATAGGTACATAGTTATATGTACGGATCTTTGCGGGAAAACAATGATAATTTATTTCAAACAAAGTAACAGAAAATCTCTAAAAAAATCACACTTAAGAACAAACTAAATTTTGTTAAAATTGTTTAAAAGGCAGTACATACTCATCGTCATAACATTTTATTGTTTTGAAAATGCAATATAAATGCACATTTTTATAATAATTAAAAATTTACGTAATTACTTAGGCATATTATGTTACTTTGTATCAAAATAATAAGCAATACCTAATTGGAAACTTTATTATGTCGAGCACAATAATGAATTTATTATAATATTTGTAAATGTGAGGAACTAAGGAAACAACTTATTGGCGAGAACAAGACCAGTTGTACGCCTCTAGACATAGGCACAAGTTTACCTAACGCAATAAAATAAACTGTTTTAAACGTTCTAAAGATAACTTAACAATTAACTTATCATCGTCATTACAACGGAATAATCAGTCTAATTTTAATGAATACTAGATTAATTATCTCGGATGAACCAAAATGTGAATATATTCAAGAGTGCACATTGGACATTTAACAAAGCAGAGAACTAATCCGTGCCTATATCAATATCTGTCTTCTCGCGAAGTGGTGCATTAGGTATGTTCTTCAAAACGGTACGCAGCACTGAGCACTACATGAGCGCATTTCTACTTAAGTTTTATTCTACATATATGGGATCATATGGGATGTGTGGGATTGCACTCACCTCCCCACATCCTGGAATAAAGTCCATTATTATTATTATGTTATTATTGTCAATTGAAAATAATTTGTTTTAAGTTTCCCGTTTAGTTACTACCAGAGTGCAAATCTTATTAACATCAAACAGAACAATTATATTAAAGTATGTCTTTTTGGGTGTCCTTTCATTTATTAAAATGGATTTTGAATATGCGATAATTTTTATTGAAATGTAATCATAGTAATATTAGGAAACACTCATAGTGTTCAATTATCGTAATTTTGCCATAAATGGTTAGTGATTTGCGTTCTCACAGATCACCCTCCTCCTCGACACTCGGTGCACCGGGCGCAGTACGCGGTCTACTCCCTACTCCCTCTAACTGATGCTGCTACCCTACTTCTGAAGGTACTCGTAATACATACCTTATAATCATGATGTTATTATTCTTAATATCGAATTTTTCCCAAAACAATGGTTTAACCGTATCAAATTTCACGTGATAGGTACAGAGGTCTCAAATCCAATACCAAGATGTTGTCTATTTTCTATAAGTCTAACGTGGAGACATGTTTTTCATTCACAATGCAGACAATGTGAGTGTGTTCATTGATCATGAAGGGAAGATTAATCTTAAGTAATTTGTGATTTTTTTTCCGATATAAAATTTTCAACTTTCTTTCTTTCGATGTATTCATATTACCTATGTTGATATATGTATAATGTATTTATTCAAAATACTAGACAAAAACTAATAAAATCTATTTCCATAATGTAGGAATGGTAAAAATACTGTATATTATTGTTTATTCAATGTAATGAATGGCACAGATATGAATGAAAAACCTCGTTGAACATAGTTATGTGTGACGTTAATTTTGTTTAGTACAAATTCTAGTTAATTTCTCAAAATCACACTAATATAGTATTTAATAAATTATCAAAATAGGTATGCATTAAACACTTAAACAGGAGGTATGTATAAAGCAGTATTTAAATATCCTATATCATTATAAAATCAATTACATTGCCTTACTGCCGTAAAAACTGCCAATTTCAATTACGTTACGATTTTACGAGACATGTAATATTTAATTGGTCGTGCATTGTCTACAGACAATACTAGTTTATTGGATGTAATTAAATAACACAACTCGTTAATTAACTGGTCTAATACATAATTTTCTAAAACAATTCAACAAATTTATGATGTCACTAACCAGTTGTGATTTAAAGAAGAATATCGTTTTAAGCTTTACAACAATACACTATTATATTGTGAATTAAATGCACTAAAATACATACTATTTGAGCGCTTTTGTTACTTAAATAAATTGATTTGTTAATAAACATTAATATTCTTGTTAAGTGCTAGTGAGTATAAACTAATGATTTGAAAACAAATAATATACTTACTCAAATGTAATAAATGTTTTATTAAAATGTTTTGTTTATATCAATAAAAACTGTTCACTATAGAGTTTAATTACTTTAATATATATTTGTTACTATCATATTATTTGACTTTGATTGAGGTGACAATATTTTGTGTAAAGTTATGTGATTGGTAGATTTTTCTTATTTTTCATTCTTATTGTTATTTACTGTTTCTTATGATTTGTTGAATTTCTTTTTGTTATTTTGAAATAATATGGAATGTATTGCCTTGCAATACCCCTGCATGCATTCTGGAATAAAGCATTATGTTATTAGACGGTTTGTGTAAAAGGGGTCAGTCGATGCACTTATTTTCTTCTTCGTTTAATGATTCCATTTATGTTCAATTAGTTGGTTATAGAGTTGGGCAAATTCTGTTTTTTGCAGGATGCCTCCGAGACATGCTTCATTTTAAAATTACTCGAGTTCTTGCAGCAGGTCCCGGGAGCCACTCCCGACCCGCGAGTGGCTCGAACCGAGACGGACGGCTACCAGGGAAGCCGGATCTCGGAGCAGGAACCCGCAAATAAGTAGAACCCGGGTTCTGCTCCAGACTCGCGAGTGGCTCGGTCCGGAATGCATGGGTTCGACTGGAGCCAGACCTCGGAACCTGCTCCCGACTCGTGAATGGCTCGGATCGAGACGCGCGGGTTCGACCGGAGCCGGCGAACTCGGGACCTGCACCCGACTTGCGAGTGGCAGCGGGTTCTCTGGGAGCAGTCGATTTGAAAAAGGAGTAGGATCCGCTTCCCGCGAAGAACCCGAGTTCAAGAGTCCACTCCAGCTGAACCTACACATCGCTAGTCGGTTGACATACGCTTTATGCTACGGGCACACTTGCTCATTTGAAGCCAAAGAGCATGCTACCTAGTAGCAATTGCTACCTAGTAGCGTGTGTGTCAGTGAAATTGCTAGTAATGAGCATGCTCATTTGAAGCCGAATGGGCTTGCTCACAAATCAACAGACGTTTGATTAATGAGCATGCTCATTGGATTATCGGGTGGAAGGGGAAGCCTTGTAGCATGTGTGAACAGACTAGCTTATGAGCATGCTCATGTCAATCCGATCTCAGTTCGCGCCTGCACATTCTTAGCAAAAATGTCAAAATAGCCCGCTGGGGAGACGAAAAAACCTCGTGTTTCGTGATTTATTATGGGAATCACGAATATACTTGGAACACAGGGTCACTAAAATACCCACAATAGATTTCCAAATTCCCCAAAAGCTCCTCTACCTCCAAAATGAAACCACATTCTATTGAAATTAGCATTTATTTCTTAATATTAATTCATTTTCGGATTTGTTCACATCTTGGACCCAAATCAAACGTCATAATCGTATTGCAGCACGAACTTCAGATATAAATTTAGCCATAGTAGACTTTCTAACCCTGTTAAATGCTGATAATATGTACAAAGAATCTCCGACAGCTAGGTATCTCAATGTAATTTCCAATTTTACTTTAGCCGGAATAGCATTCCGCATTTGAGTATCTCGTTTTTGTATGACACTTTCAATTTTAGAGAGTAGCTTGCCAAATTTCTGCGGAAGCATTCGTAAATGATTTTTATATCCGTTGACATATTCTTCTCGCATTTCTACTAACAAATGATTGCTTGCTCCAAGTTTGCTCTTCTCGTGATCCAATTACGAAAACAAATCGATCTTTTTATTTTCGCCATAAGTTTCTTCAGTAAATGCGTTACAAGCAATAAGATTACTTTATTATGACTGGTTTATTTATGCTATATTGACTTCTGTGCGGACGGAACTGACTCTGTTAATATGTCCTTGTAACGGTATAACCGTTGACAATTTGGACTCAAATCAACAGTTTGGTTTTCTTTCGTCAAAAGATTCTTAAAAAAATAATAATTGCGTTCCAAGCAATAAGATTACTTTCTTTAGTTCTGGGAGAACGGAACTGACACTTGACGATGACTTTTAATATTTGACATGAGCATGCTCATTAAGTAGCATGTGTGTTCAAATGTTGGCTTTGAGCACGCTCATTCACGAGAAAGCTCAAACCAAGCCTGCTCATTACTAAGCAAATGTGTACAGTTGACTATTTTTGACAGGAGCGTACTTATTAATGAGTATGCTCATAAGCCGGATTCTCTGAGCAAGTGTGTCAGTACCATTATCCTCTTTCCAAAGGCCGCGGCCGGCCGTTAAAAATAATTTCTTTCTTAATATTAGAGAATTTTGCAAACGCAAATGTTGTTTCAGATATTTTTATGATAGATGTGTGCGAACAGCGATCGCCAATCTTCACAAACTTTTTCTCAATTGTTATGATGGCCTCCGTGGTCGTGGGGTGACTCTCGACAAGCAATCCGAAGGTCTCGGATTTAAGTCCCGATGTGCGCAAATAAATTTTATGTGATTAATTTGTGTTATTTCTCAAGTAATCATTAAAAATTAATATTTAGTACATTCCAGAGTGGAAGACACTCTCAAAGAGAAGTATCGCCCTGGTAAAGACTACCATTCAGAATCGAAACGTTGCTTGAAATGGCTATAGCTATGTTTGGCGGCCAAATCTGAATAGCCAGTTTTCCCCACTACCTTCAGCCTCACAACATACCTCCAATTGGGGGTGCCATAATCACACTGGCTCCAGACGGGAGCAGTTGGAATTCTTGGGCGAATTTAAAAAAAATGTATTTCCTTACAGTCTGGAAACCTTTTATAGCCGACCCAGAGCTCGGCTGAAATGTGTTTGATTATTTTCCCCTTTCATCAGAAATATCATATTTTCGTATACCTATAACAAAATGGCAAAGGAATGCAAGAGGATCATTAACAGGTCAAAATTCGAGCACGACCTGCAGATCAGCATAAATCTGGCTGCCTGCCCGCACTGCAGCAGAGCGTTCTGGTCGCTTGCGGGCTCAATAGGTCGCAATTTCTGCAAACCCAGTTTGCCACCTCTTACCAGACCTGACGGTAAGCAAATACCGCCGCCGAAAAGGCTAACTTATTAGGCAACATGTTCGCGGAAAACTCGACCCTCGATGATCAAGGTGCTACCCCGCCGTCGGTTCCTCATTGCGGTTTTCATATGAAAAAGCTGAAGATCCGGCATCAGGATGTACTCCAAGTCTTGCGAGGGCTTGATGTTAATAAAACTAGCGGGCCTGACGGAATACATGCCCTGGAATTGCAGAGGTGCTCTGTAGAAATAGCTCCAATTTCGACGAAGCTTTTCAAAATGTCTCTGAAGTCTGGTTCTGTGCCCTCTGGTTGGAAAAAAGCGATCATTCACCCCATTCCAAAGAAGGGTGACCGCTCCAACCCAGCCAACTGCCGCCCCATGCGATCACATCTGTTCTGTCAAAAGTGATGGAACGTGTGATCAAGGACAAACAGCTCCCATACCTCGAGAAGAAGAAAAAATATTAACGACCGTCAATACGGATTCCGGCGGAACCGCTCGTGCGGTGATCTTCTCGCGTATGTGACGCATGTTTGGGGGCGGTGCCTGGAACGTTTCGGTGAGACCCAAACGGTTGGACTGGATATTTCCATGGCCTTTAACCGGGTTTGGCATCGAGCGCTTGTCAACAAACTCCGTTCTTATGGTCTTCCCGCATCCTTGTGTGCGTGGATTGCCGACTTTTTGAGGGGGAGGTCGATTCAGGCGGTTGCTGACGGTTTCACCTCTTCCTCGCATTCGATAAATGCTGGCATCCCACAGGGATCGGTTCTGTCTCCGACTTTGTTTCTGTTGCACATCAACGACCTCTTGTCATGTGCACCGATTCATTGTTACGCGGATGACAGTACAGTCCACGATAGCTTTTTGTTTGACAAGCCTCCAAAGAGCACACAAACCCCAATAGCTCGGAGGGCTTTGAAGCAAAGAATGGACGGTTACCTCGAGAGTGTTTTCTCTTGGGGTAAGAATAACCTCGTCGAATTTAATGTTTCAAAGACCCAATCCTGTTTGATAACGTTTAAAAGGGATCGAAATGATAATTTAGTCTCCTTCAACGGAAGCATTCTTCCGAACAGGAACTCCATTGATATGCTTGGTGTACCTCCATTGATATGCTTGGTGTAACTCTAAGTGACCAGCTCAGGTATGGGGGCTCCATCGAAAACAGAGTTAAGTTAGCCTCTTAGAAACTGGGCGTACTGTACCTACAGGGCCCGCAGATACTTTAATAGTACACAACTGCTAACCCTGTAAAAATCGCAAGTGCGCCCCACGGTTGAATTTGGCAGCCACCTCTGGTCTGGATCTCCAAAATACCTAAAAAAAACCTTGACTCTGTGCAGAAACGGGCGGTCCGTTTGATAGATTCTCCTATCTTAACAGACTGATTGCAATCTTTAGAGCACAGGCGTCAGGAGGGAATGCTGTCCTTGTTTTACCGGTATTACAATGGAAGATGCTCCGAGGAACTAGCGTCATTGATCCCCTCGGCACCGGTGCATTACGACTCGTTCTTGAGTTCAACAGCTCGGCTGTGGAACAATTTACCGGCCCCTGTGTTTCCCCCCTTCTACAACATGGGTCTCTTCAAGACCCATGTTCACTCCTTCCTTTCCTCAAAAATACCCTCCACAGCATCCACAAAAAGGACATAGGCCCTGAGGCAAATAATTTTCTTCAGGGCCTCCTGTGTAAAGTTAATGTAAAAAAAAAATCGAAGTGTAATTTTTGTGTGAAAAAATAATGTATATGCACATGCACCGTCTTACCTACTAATTAATGTTTTAGATACTAGCAGCATTCAGTGGCGGATTAGCGGGGGGCGGAAGGGGCGGAAGGGGCGGCCCGCCCCGCACCTCTACTCCTGGAGGCCTCCAAACGCCTCCATGTTCCTTTGATCAAATCTTGTAGGAAAAAGTTTTAAAAAAAATGAGAAATTTTTATTACATTTTCTGAAAGATGCATTTGTTAAGAATGCTCTCACCAAATATTTTAAAGAAATAAAAAAAAAAATACGGTTTGTATGTTGAAATTCAGCAAAACTCTGAATACTCTCTCTCTACTTACGTCCGATTTGCATGCACCAAGTCCTAAGCTGTTCGAAAATCTGGTGTCTATGGCACCACATAGGGGAACTTTGGTATCTAAAAAAAGAAAAAATGGCGGAACGGGGAATTTTATTTCCGATTTTTTATGGAAAATTTTCATCGTTCATAAAAAAAATTAAAGGGGACTTTAATAAAAAAAAACTCTTCCTGGTGCCATAGTGACTGGATTTTCGAACTCGGTGCACACAAATCAGATGTAGAATTTTTTTTTCATGTTGACAACCAAAAACGTAGTTTCGAGAAAAACACGTTCAAAGTTTTGCTAAAGGATAATTCAACGTACAAACTGTTTAAAACGGTTTCATATAAAATTCTGCATCTCCGTCAATTTTACAAATTTCCTTAAAACATTTGGTGAGGACTTTAGAAAATTAAATTTAAAAAAAAGGGATTTTTTTTATTGTGTCCTGGTGCCTTAAAAATATGCAAAGAACCTATATTCAGTGGCGTTACTGGGGGGGGGGGAGTCGATTTAATTAAATAAACATAAACACTTGTGCATACAAATGTGAACTGAATAAAAAGCTTCTAAAATTATAATAACTTCTTAAACTAGGGGCCTCATTCAGCTTTGCTGCCCCGGGCCTTTGAAGGGCCTAGTCCGCCACTGGCAGCCATTACTATGTACTTATTTTTATTTTTTTGGTACCTTCTGCACAAAATACGTAATACAAATATGTGGGGGGGAAAATGCTAACTACTCATAATCACCCTAATCGCACCCAGCAGGTGTTGCAGAAACAACAGCAACAGGTAGGTATATATATATAAGATACGGCCAAATGGCTCCAGCGTATGCGTCCAACATACTTATGACGGGTCCTTCATGAGCCGGCAAGGAATCGGAATAATCCTAGTTCTGCAAGACCCTCAGCCGAATAATCCCACAATGGACTGTGCTGCAATCCGTTACCATAATTTTACTTTTTTGCAGGATCTTATAGCACATGGATTGTCGATCCGAAAGTAGGTATCTAAAACACAAATTAAAGGAAAACTGTATTTTTAACTTTTCCATTCTACTAACTCTGCCTATCCGATATATTGGGTAATATTGTTGTAAAAAAAATGATTAAATTTTATTAGTTTAGATTTATTTTAAAGCATGTATTCGCTTCCTTAAATTTTAGGCAATTATTAAACTTAAATTTTAGGCTAAAATAATTAAAACAATGGTTTCTTAAATTTGTATTTACATACATAAGACTAAAATTGTATATACGAGGGCTGTCTGTAAAATAAGGTCTCCAAAGTGCTGCGGTCACAAGGAACAATTTTACGCAAGATCTGGGAAAACTGGCGTGTAGCCTGGTATCCCTACGCCAATATCCCCATAACGCTGCACTCTCTGCGACACTTAGTATCGGCGTGGAAGCCGTTCGTGATGAAGCTTCCGCTCACCGCACCCGCCGGGTGTGAATTAAGCTCTATAATTACTTGTTTTCGTGCGAAGAACAAAACCCCGGTAGAAATTCATTCTCAGCTACTTGAAGTATACTGAAAACTGTATGAGTGCGAAAATGTGCGCAAATTGTGCAGAGAATTTAAAAGCGTGCCAAACGGCTATCGGTTTCAGATGAAAAAATTGCCAAAGTGGAAAAAACAATGATTGCAATATTGACGGGTGATGGTTCGGGAGCTCTGTGATATGATTCCCTTATGTCAGTAAGACCACTATTGACAAGATTTTGACAAAAAAATTAGGAGACCACAAATTCTGCCCAAGATGGGTCCCAAAATGCTCACCGAAGATCACAAACAACAACGGGTTGAATAATTCTGTTACTGGGGACGAGATCCGGATACAAAACAAGACCCCAGAGACAAAGGAACAATCCCAGTGGCATCATTCAGATTCGCCGAAGCAAAGTTTAAAAACGAATTACAGAGCATAACTCACACCTGGTGGGGTGCGGCGAGTGGAAGCTCCATCACGGATGGCTGCCACGCCGAGACTAAGCGTCACAGATGGTGCAACGTGGTGGGTATTTGACAAGGGGAAACCAGGCTACCTGTCAGTATTGCAGGATTGTGCGTAAAACCATACCTTGCGAACGTAGCGCCTTGGAGACCTTATTTTACGGACAACCCTCGTACATACAAAAGGCATTTATGTTATTTAAAAAAATCTTCATTTTTATGAAAGTGTTATTAAATTCACACTGTAAAAGTCAATAAAAAATTATGAGTCAGAAATAACAAAGCTTTTTCTGATAACTTGAAACTAAATTCACAACATGACATTTTTAATGGATTAAAAGTAACGGAAGTAAAGTAAATAACAAATAATAGTAAATATATTGAATTATACTAATCTGATAGTGAATTGGACAATATAAAAAAATATATCTAAAACTTGATTTGAACCAAACGTCACATACATAAGTCAAAACTGTCAGTTTGCCAGGAAACCGCGCCATGCGAAACATGCGGAGTTGCAAATGCAAATTGCAATGTTGCCAATTTTTTTCGCAGTACAGAACGGATAAAGGATTTTTTTAAGGCATTGTTTTGTTCTGACATTTTTGTTGGAAATCTTGAATAAAGACACAATCTATTTTTTCTTCACAGGTAACAAACTGATATATTTTTATTAAATGAAGAAACACACTTTGTAAAACACCACTTTATTAGAATTAATAATTATTTGACAGCCAACCAGGTTTAGCTTAGCTCAAGCTTCATCAGGGCTATTATATTAACTAAAGCTAATTACATACAGACACATATATATATAAGAAATTTAAAAAAATGAATGAAAGAGATAGCAATACAATAGATGGCCCCCTATTGGTGCCAGTAAGATATACAAATAGATAAAAGGGAGACAAAATTATTGCAGGATGGGTGGTTGGAGGGGGGGGGGGAGGGAAAGGGGACTGTTTCAGAAGAGGTTAACGGAATAAATTAAAAATGAGACTGTCAGTTAAATTGATTTGATTATTAATAATATTTGATTTGTTATTGACGGCTTTTTTATTTCAAGGGCTTCTAGATTGTTTAATCTTATTCCACATCCATTTTTATGTAATATTTTAGTCCCGGAGGTTTTATCGAATGAGTGGTTAGTTTCTAGTAGATGGTTCGCGAATTCAGAAAAAGCATTACTATTTAAACATCTTAGATGTTCTTTAATTCTTATGTTTACAATCCGGGCCGTTTTCCCGATGTAAAAAGCAGAACATTCGTTACAATTAAGTTTATATATGCTAGAGTGACTAAGTTTATTGTCAATGTCTTTAGTGTTAATTAAATATTTACCTAAGTTATTGTTAGTGTAAAAATCGGGCTTTATTTCCAGAGGGAATTTTTTTACGCTTAATGTAGAAAAGTTATTTGTAAAAAGTACTCTACGCCATTGGAATTGGTGATTTATATTTAAATTATTATTAGATTTATTAAAAAGAAATTTATTTGATGCTATTTGGGAAACCGGCCCGGAATGTAAACATAAGAATTAAAGAACATCTAAGATGTTTAAATAGTAATGCTTTTTCTGAATTCGCGAACCATCTACTAGAAACTAACCACTCATTCGATAAAACCTCCGGGACTAAAATATTACATAAAAATGAATGTGGAATAAGATTAAACAATCTAGAAGCCCTTGAAATAAAAAAAGCCGTCAATAACAAATCAAATATTATTAATAATCAAATCAATTTAACTGACAGTCCCATTTTTAATTTATTCCGTTAACCTCTTCTAAAACAGTCCCCTTTCCCTCCCCCTCCCCCCCCCCTCCAACCACCCATCCTGCAATAATTTTGTCTCCCTCTTATCTATTTGTATATCTTACTGGCACCAATAGGGGGCCATCTATTGTATTGCTATCTCTTTCATTCATTTTTTAAAATTTCTTATATATATATGTGTCTGTATGTAATTACCTTTAGTTAATATAATAGCCTTGATGAAGCTTGAGCTAAGCGAAACCTGGTTGGCTGTCAAATAATTATTAATTCTAATAAAGTGGTATTTTACAAAGTGTGTTTCTTCATTTAATATATAATGTCACATCACAAAGTATTTGCTTCCTTCGATAAAATGATTTATTTTTCTTGTTGTAATCACATTTTACATTAAAACTGTTCCCGACCCGCAAGCACTTTAAAAGAGGTATTCAAACGATAACTAGTTCTTTTTTCAAGAGAAAGGAGAATTATTTTCAACTGTTCACAGCATTTATAACTGCAAAAAACTTACACAATCAAAACGACATTTTTTGTTATGACGGGGTTAGTATATTTATGGTTATGACTTTTCTGTGAACACATAGCCTGTCATGCCCCAACGACTACAAAAGCTTTGAGGTTATATCGTTAGGTGCAGGTAAAGATTTGCCCATAATAATAATTTGTTGGGGTTCTTGTCACAAGACTACTCTAGAGCATTTAAATATTGCACAAAAATTAATTTTAAAAATAATGTTCAAGAAAAGTTTTATGTATTCATCACAGTTATTATATAGCGAAAGCAAAATTATGACAATAAGGCAATTGTACATAATACATGCTCTCTGTAAATTTTTCAACAACAATAACACTGCTAAAAGATCTCAACAAGTACGCAACACTAGATTGGGCTCTTCTTTAATGTATCAGCCAGTATATACCAAAACATCCTTTGGACAAAGAAGTTTTTCATATAAAGCTCCGTTGTTTTATAATATGCTTAATGAAAAAATAAAAACTATTGGTACATTACATTTATTCAAGAAAATGGTCAAAATGTGTATACTAACTGAGAGTGATGGTTTTGGATTACCCATGTTGTCGCTTATATCATAAATCACTACGGAATTAAGCTATATTTGATACAATCCATATTTAATTACTCTGTATGTACTTAACTTATTTATTTTTATTTACTTTTTAATTTGCTTATTGTTATAAGTATTTACTTACTATTATCTACTTCTTTCGTATCATAATTTACTTACTCTACAATATTATAATTATTTATTAGTATTTACTCATAATTATTATGTACTTTATTTACTTATGTTTATTTACTTATTATTATTAAATTGTTTATTATTGTTTACTCATAATTATATTATATTATATTATATTATTTGTTTAATTTATTTATATCTACATATTTACTTAATATATTATATTTATTTCATAAACTATATAAATTTATTACATAATTTTTTATTATTATTTATTTTTTGTTAATAATTTAATGCTACTGTGGTATGATCACCCTATTATTGCATCTGGTAAGCCACAACAGGTACCTTGTATTTACGTATTTTAACATTTAGTTTACAGTATAATGTTATTTTTGTCAACAATGAGCATACTGCCCAGCTGTAATAATTATTAATTAGTAATGTTTAAATAACTGTACTCAGTGCTTCTTTTGTAGGTTTATTATTATATTTCTTTTAAGTTTAGGTATATGTATGTTTCTTTTTTTTTTAAATTACTTTATTGTAAAACTGCATATCTCGATACAGGAATGCCCTAGTGAGATGTGCAGCTTATGTTTTCATGTATTTCTTATTTTTTTTCAATAAATAAATAAATAAATAAGGAGCTTCAAAGCGTCACAATAGACGTCAGTAATGTTTACTTTTTGAACATACTGCCCCCGACAGGATGAGAAAAACCAGTAGTGTTTTCGAAATCAAGGCAACCTATGAACTATCAAAATTTTACAAACAATACAACTCCATAAATTCAGAATATACAAAATGTCTTAAATACCTAAGCTTGACGGGTCCGGGAGTCTAACCAATAACACAAATAAAACCTAAAATTTCAGAAAAACATTATGCAAAAAAAAACTCATAAAAAATAATAAAACTCATAACATTTTTAAAATAAATAAATTAATAATGTCTCATTGCCTCTATGGAGACTTTTAACTCAATAATATGCTGAATAATAATCAATAATATGCTAACCAACACCATTCACACATTGTAACAAGTAAGTATTTAACCATTAGTTCGCTGTTGACTGATTATAAGTTCATCATCGACTAGTTCACTTAATTATTGCACTGACAAGAAACGTAAACACTTCACTGGGTAGATTTGTCCCTCTGCTATCTGGTCCAGCGGCGTTCATCATAAATTAGTGGTTATACATCATCATTTGGGGGTAGATCATCATATTAAGGGGTGTTGGTGCCTAGCATTGCTCATTTACCTTTATTTTTTCCAACTTTTAATTTCTACCTACCAATCCTACCCACCTACCCACAAATCATACCTACCCATGCCGACCAGACAGTTTAGTTACAAATTATCCACTGTTCTGTCAACACATATGTTGAATACGGAGCTCTTGTACCGAACATTTTAAAGTGAAACTCATAAGTGAATGTTTTGTGTGGAAATATTACAGCCGTGCTGTGTGCAAAATATTACTATAATAAATGTTTTGTGAAAACTCAAAAAAAGAAGAACCAGCGGATCAAAATTAGATAAGCGAAGGGAGAAAATCTGCGGGTAAGTCGGCAATCCCCAAATTTTTCCTTCCCTTCCGCTTTGCGGGTACATGTTGAAACCCCAACAAGGGGTATATCATTATTTTAAGGGGGCAGCTATGCACTGGTAGGCAGATAATACCATTAATTCTGCCGATAGGATTCTCAACTGGTGTTTGTTGACTCGAAGCCCCAGTGGCTTCAGACTATATATTGGAGTGTCAACAACACCGATACCGATGCTCCATAGTTATTAGTACTGTTTTGTTGTATCGGTTCAGCCCTGATTGTAGCTAGGCTGTGACCTTGGGAAGGTCCGTGCTTGCGGGTCGGGCATTTGGATCCAAGTTTGATTCTATTGGCATCAAACATATTTTTGTGATTGGTCTCACAAAAGTGCCTTGGGAAGTCTTGAGGGTAACCACCCTCACTACTCCATCCGGTTCAGGATGAGTAGTTAATACTCGCGCCATCTTCCATAAAGCAGGAGGCAGATTGTCCTCAATCAAGATGACCAGAACGTCCTTCTTTATGGCTCTTTGGTTGCTGGCCTGCCATTTGGTCCGTTTTTGCAGCTCAGCAAGGTAATCACGTTTCCATCTGAACCAGAAATATTGAATTAGAGCGTTTAATTTTTGATATTGGCTAAGTCTGTTCTCCGGGAGCTCGCGGACGTCCACCTCGGGAATGACAGAAGCATCCCTGCCCATGAGGAAATGGTTAGGTGTGAGAGGGAAGAGGTCGTCGACGTCATCAGACAAGGAAGTTAAGGGACGGGAGTTCAAACAAACCTCTATCTGACAAAGCAAAGCATAAAATAATTCAAACTGTAATGGATTATTTTTAGTAATTCTATATAAATGAAACTTGGTGGACTTGACAGCTGCTTCCCACCATGATTTGGTGCTCCAGGCGGTATAAAATTCCAAGATATTCCTTTATCGGTTAAAAACCTATGAATTCTGTCATTGTTCAGCCTTAGACTATAAATAATAAACTACAGGTTATACAATAATAAACTACAATAATAAAGCCCAAAATAATAAACTACAGGTTATACAAAATAGAGGGATGAGGATGATTTTAAAATACAATATGTTTACTAGAGTCAAAATTATGTTACAAAATCTAAATATGATGACGACAAAACAACATATAACATATAATGCATTAACAATGATTTACAAACTGAAAAATAATATGCTACCAAATTATCTGAAGAGTAACATTATGTTTCACGAAAATGTTCACAACTATCCTACGAGAAGACGCGGAGACTTTAGGCTTCCCAAAACTAAACTTTCGTGCACACAAAATAGCGCGTTTTATAAAGGACAAAAACTTTTTAACAGCCTGCCAAATGCCGTAAAGGAAGCCTCAAGTCTTAGCACTTTTCGTAGGATGTGTGCATTATATGTGAAGAATGTTTTTTGATTCATAACAATCTTTCGAATATTATTGTCATACCTGTTTCCTCAAAATTTATTTTTATTTTTGTAATCTTTTTTTTTCCACTTAAAATGTATTTGTAAAAATGTAACTGTATCAATTGTATTTGTTTATATTTTTTTACTAGATGTATGAAAAAATTTTTGCATACATCTAAATAAACATTCAAAAACAAACAAACAGACTGGCATACAGTTCTTTGAGCTTATTGGAAGCTCCTCGGAAGGTAGTTGCATTGTCAGAAAATATTTTTTCCGGTTGACCCCTACGGGCAATAAATCTCTTTAAACAATTTAAAAAAGCATCGCTTGACAAATCTGTTACGAGTTTCAAATAAACCGCTTTGGTAGAAAAACAAACAAATATGCAAAGATACGATTTGATAAGCGGAGACTTCCTCAGCGCTCCACTTTTCATGTCGATAGGTCCGGCATAATCGATTCCTGTCACCGAGAACGGTCGACTAGGAGTGATTCTCTCAACTGGAAGGTTTCCCATGATCTGCTGGCAAACCTGAGGTCGGTACCTAAAACATACAACACACTTATGTAGGATACTTTTTACAGTGTTTCTCCCAAATATCGGCCAATATTTCAAGCGTATTTCCGATAACAGCTCTTGGGGACCTGCATGTAAATGTACATAATTATAATGACGTATGATTAATTCAGTTAATTTATGTGCCAGCGATAATATTATAGGGTGTCTTTGATGATGCGATAAATAAGTAGCTAATGTTAATCTTCCGTTTGCACAAATTAGACCTTCTATTAAACAGGGATAGAGGGCTTTCAATTGACTGTTTTTACTTACTATCCCGTGTTTTTTTAAGTCCTTCAATTCTTCTTTAAAGGAATGTACTAGCGAGGCTTTCAGTAAACATTTTAAGGCTGCTTTCAGTTCGGAGTTCGGAGGCAGTTAAATTGCCATAAGTTTCTTTCGACAATTATTTATAAATCTCAACGCCTGAGCGATAACTCTTTTTAATTTGGTTAGCGATGAAAATTTTTCGAAAATCTCCCATTCTTGCCTTAGTTTCCAGTAGTACATTTTTGCTCTTGATTTCCGGGGGATTCAAACATTTGCCTGACGGCTTTGCACTTTCATATGACAGATGATCTAATTCATTATTCCAAATCAATCCTAGTATTATTTCATTCTTGGAATTGTTAGTGGATCACCTTTTCACTATTGCCCTGTTTGGCAATTTCACCTTGGCCGCACCCAGATGACAATTCCAAGACATTTGATCTCCACTTCCGCAGGGTCATTCCTGCGGCCAGCAAGATATCACATATTTGCTTCTTTAACTTGATAGAATCGTCCAAGTCATCCCCTCCAATCAATAGATCGTCCATATAAAAATCATTTTCTATGACTTGACTGGCTACTGGGAAATTAACATGATTATCCATACCAATTTGTCGTAGACATCTCGTTGCTAGGAAAGAGGAAGGTCCCAGACCGTAAGTAACGGACTTCAATTTATAATGCCGGAGTTCCTCTTCTGGTGATTCGCGCCATACTATCTTCTGCAGGCTGCGATCTGCTGCGCGAACGTAGATTTGACGGTACATTTTTTTGATGTCCGCAGTCATGACGTATCGATGTGTTCTGAAATGTAACAATATGGTATATAAATCCTTTTGAATGACAGCTCCTACCATTGGGGCATCGTTCAGAGATATTCCGGTCGACGTCTTAGCCGAACCGTCAAAAACCACTCGCACCTTTGTAGTGGTGCTGGCTTCTTTAATGACCGTGTGATGTGGTAAAAAATAGGATTGCTCATTCCTTTTCGATTTATCACATACTTCCATATGACCTAATTGCTCATATTCTCGTATAAATTGTACATACTGCAATTTTAATTAAGGATTCATTAAAAAATTCTTCTCTAAACCTTTGAATCTTTTTTCCGCTGTGCTTAATTAGTCACCAAGTTGACTCACACGGGCGGCGCGGCAAACTCACAACGTATCTACCATCGCTCTCTCTAGAGTGCGTGGCGACGAAATTTGCTTCACACGCCTTCTCCTCATGATTATGAAATCTTGCAGGATTCACCTCTTCCATTTTTCAAAATTTTTCAATTTGATTAGACAATGTGTTTATTTCTTAAAATTTTGCAAATTCACTTTGTGGCACCATTTTTTTAATTAAATAATTAAAACATTTTGTTTTTACCACAATAATCTTTATTTAAAAAGTCGACATGTTTCGAGAACGATGTTCGAATCGATTGATCAAAATAATGGAAAGCTAAGAGTTTTTGTGAAAATGGATGGTTAGATGAGGTATAATTATATCAGCGTATGTTTCTTTTCGAAAAATATTAAATTCAATCTTATTTTTAATTACAGTTAGGTTTAAATCTAAGAAATTTATGCTAGTAAGTGGTTTTCAATTAGATCTTTTAGAAATATTAGACATTAGGAAAAATGTCAATAGAAATTTAAATATTATTAATAACCAAATTAATTTTGTGAATAACCCTATCTTAAACATATTTCCATTGTAATTCTGTCTATGATCTTCTAAGCAACCCCCTTCCCCCCTGTCTATCTGCTAAGCTCCTCCTCTTTCCACCCCTCTTCCCCCCCCCCTCCAACTAATTCCATTTCCACCCACGCCTGTCTTTCTATGCATGATAATTTAGTTTTTAGTACATATAATGTCCTGATGAAGAGAACATCGTTCTCGAAACATGTCGACTTTTTAAATAAAGATTATTGTGGTAAAAACAAAGTGTTTTAATTATTTAATTAATGTGTTTATTGATTAACTACAAATTTCGGGTACTGGCCTTTTTTATGGTGAATGTTGATCGGGCCGGAGATGATCCATCCTAATTCTGTTCTCTGAAGAGTAGGTCCGGTATCTAATATCAGCCGATCATTTTTTAGTATTTCCCAAAAGCTCTCAGCGCCTAACGGGATATCAATAGGCGCCAAACTATGGGGCCAAAAGGTGAATATCATCTCATAATTCGCTTTCGGTAATTACGCCGTAGAATTAAAACAACCATTGATTCTTAATGACAGATCCCCACTCTTTTTTTATGTTGTTATAACAATTTTGTGTTCCCTTCCGTTAATTTATAATGACACGTCAAAGTTGAACTTTTGAGAAATACAGATTTATTGCGACAATTTATATGAAACTTTGAACACACATATCAAGCGTTCTAAGTTTAATCAAGCAAATATTTTTATTTTATTAAATAAGTATGCTATTCTTTTTATATAAACCAGCATTTTTTGTTTTTGGAAATGGGAATTACTTATTAAATTTAATTAAACGAATAAATTCCTCGGATTTAAGACAATTATAAACTTTCACTAAACCTTTCGTTTCTTCCGAAGCTTTCCGAAGGTTAGATATTATGATTTTTATATTCCTTAAAGTGTTTACTTTAAGAATCAGTAATAATATTTTGCCCCAACTTGCTTCCTTTTCTGAAATTGGCTTAATGCTGATAGTGAGCGCTGCGTAAAAAATCGAAAAAAGAGAAAATGTCTTATAATTATCACAATAGGGTCCTTATTAATTATATAATATTCCTTTAATTACTTTTTTATTATTTTCAAATATATCTATACTCACAATACATACCAATTATTAATGTTAAATTTGAAAAAATCATTAATATGCCCCCTGAATTGAAGAATAATCTGTTAAGTTGGCTTGATAATGACGGAATTAATAATTTAAATTTTACTAAAGATGAAACCTTAGCTATCTACGTGTACTTAAATTTATCCAGGAATAATTACTAACTCTAAAATAGGTTCTAGATGACAACAAAATATCGGAAGCGAAAACAGAATTTTTTTCTGAAGGTATTAACTGTAACCTATTTTAAAGCAACTGTAAAACTACAGGATCTTTTTAACTCGCCACTAAATTCGAAGTATTTCTGACAGTGATGGGAAGGTCACACAAGTGTTGACAGATATCCCGTCTTCTTCAGCATGCACAATATTTCTGACAAAACCACCCGAAATGAATAATCTAGAAGTCTAGAAGTTATTAGAAATAAACAAGACGGGCAAGAATTCTACAGATTTGGGCCCTCAACATTACATTGTTGGATCCGATTTATGGGATGTATTTTACATATTTTGTATAGCTTCCATTTAAAAAAAATTGTCAGCTCGTAATAAAGAAAAAAAAAGTCCACAAAATTTCAGAGACATGCTCGAGCTTATTACAGACAAACCCCGCCAAGGAAGTGGCAATTCTAATGACGGAAACACGTTAACTATTCATGTAGCGCAAATATAACTGGTGTGAAAGGGGAACTAATCAAGATATTTTTCATAATTTTACAAACGATGGCGTTGAATATTATGTACAGAAGAATGGATGGTACTATATGTATACCTGCTTCTGTACATAAGGTACAGAAGTATGGATGGTACTATATACCTGCTTCTGTACATAAGGTACAACTAACCCATGGAGGTAAAATCCTAAAATACTATTTTTGTTACCATTTGGACAACTTTCAGAGGATGCCCAAGAAGCAAGAAACAAGGATTATAAATTTGCTCGCCTTCAGCATGCTAGAAAATGCTCACGATCATCAACAAATGAAGACGTAATGCACAATCTCATGCACAGTGCTGATCCATACATTTCAGATCCATACAAGTTTTACCAAAGGACGCAAAATTCTGTAATTATTAGATGAAGCTTGTTAAATTTTGAGAACGAATCTGAATATTAATGATAGACTAATAATGAATTGCGTGCAGTTTCATTGTGAACTTATGTAAGATTTTTTTTTAATTTATCCGCTTTAAAATGTTTAGTATTATTCGTTAATATTTTTTTATGTTTAATAAATGTTTTGTTAATAAATAAGACATTATTATAAATTTGTAATTTAAAAATATATATTTTTTTTTTACTTGTTGATATTAATACATCTTTTGTAATGTTTTTAACAATCTTAATAAATTACAAATCTGTACACATTCATTAACTTATATTCTAAAAAATCACCTCAATATTCGTATTATTTTAAAAGTTATTGATTTTTGAGATGATATGCACCATTTGGCCCCATAGTGCGCCGCGACGTTGAATTTTGGGTCAGCCAATTCTACTCCGGGCGGCAGCTTAAAATCTTTTCTGGCCACTGTTACTTGGGGTAAGTTCGTTGTTATTCCCTGAAATACTAGACACGTTATATTTTTATTATAATTTGTCATCAAAGATTTCATTTCAATCGCAACACGTTTGGTTATATGTGGTACGTTGTTGTGTATGCCTGACACAGGCTTGTTTATGGTTTCACATTTTAAATTTAATTTCATGGCGAACCATAAATGAACTAATACCTGGCGAACCTTTCGCACATAAAGTTTGATTGAGCACCCGAGTCAATTAGCACTCGTGCCTCGTGCATTTTATTATTGCGATCTACCACCCCTATGACAGCAGTCGACAATAATACAGTTTTTTCTGCCTTTGCTAAGGCTGAATGGTTTGACACCGAAACTCGTTCAGCATCCATTTGGCAGTCACCTCCGGGATGATCTTCACCATTATTCATGGAGTCATCGCTCGGATGCATCTCCTTATGCAACAAAGTATTGTGGCTATCGCTGCTACAATGCTTGCATTTTAAATTGATCTTACAATAATGGGCCGTATGTCCTAACCTCAAACACTTGAAGCAGGCACGGTACCTCCTTATTGCCTCAGCTCTCTCCCTTGAATTTATTTTTTTAAAAATTGACAATAATAAACTTTATGCCCTTTTTCATTACAATAAACACAATTATTGTGGGTAGCAGCTAAAAATACCGATTCCTTTTTAGGATTATTGTTGCTACCACTTGCTTTCGGGTAGGTAGGAAATTTTTTCGTTTCCGTAGTTAACATTAATTCCAAAACTTGCGCACGCGATGTTAGACATTTAAGAAATTCCCTTAATGTAGGTAATTCATCTTGCAGTGGGGTCTGTTCCCAATGCTTTCGCGAAATTGAATCTAATTTATTCGAAACTATGTATATAATTAAGGCATCCCACTGGTCGATTTTCACGCCCATATTTATCAAAGCTTTTAAATTTACATTAGTTTCATCAATCAGGTAACGCATGGCTACGGGATCCTCATGTTTCATTTCTTTAAGTTGAAACAGAGCTTGGATATGTTTATGTACGGTAGTTCTCAAATTAGCAAATCTTTGTTGTAATAACTCCCAAGACGATATATAATTCAGGTCTGATACCTCGAAATTGGCGATAATCTTTGCTGCATTCCCTTTTAGACAGGATTTCAAATAGTAAAACTTTTCTACATTGCTTAATGCTGCATTGTTATGCACTAATGTTCTAAACGTTTCTAGAAAATTTACCCAATTTTTTTGATCGCCGTTGAATTCCCGTAATTGAAGGTTGGGTAACTATATTTCTATTTTTTACTTTCAACGCATTGGATAGCTCCCTTTGCCGTCGCTAAAATTGAATAATATTGATTTTCAAAAATTTCCCTTTGCAAATTATTATCGATTTCGTTGGAATCCGGAAGGCTTTCTATTTGTTCCTGAAGTATTTCGAAGTCGCCCAGTATTTTTTCAATTTTATCATAACGTATTTTTATTTCGTTCACTGATAATGTGTTTAACGAATCTCCGAATCTCGTAAGCTTTCCTTTCAACATCCCCCGTTTGTTAATCAATGATTTTAAACTATCAATTTTTATTTACGTATTTGACAATAATTTGACCAAAAATTCTGAAGAAATTGCGTGAAAAAATAATATCTGTGCAACCGTATTAAAAGCAGCGATAAAAAACCAAATATAAAGCTTCAACAATGACAGAATTCTCACAATGATTTATAACAATAACACAAAATAACATGTTCAACTTGCAAGTCATACTGCGGGTAGTTAATTTTTAAATTATTTTTAACCCGGCGTCGATGACGCTGGGTCACAATGACCCGAGGCGATTTAAAACGGCCATATTCTTTTTTTCCCGTCAACCGTTCGACTTGAGCGCTTGAGTAGCTGGAGATACAACTCCCTTCTATCCGCACCGCCGGCGTGCACCGGCGTGCAGCGTGCTCAGTGCCACGGCGCTTGCGTAAGGAGGGTATATTTATGCGTAAGGTTAAAATGTTATGCGTGCGTCAAGTTAAAACGGTTAAATATGACCCAGCGTCATCGACGGCGTAGTGTTTTTGTGACCAACCTTTTTTTCTTTTATTTGCTGTTTTTGTTAATATATTTTGTTATTTTTTAGTTTTTTCGTGAAAATGTCATTGACTAACCATCCGGAGAGAATTTTAGCGGTGTTAGATCAGTCGGAATCTGAACAGGAAGAAGAAAGTGACGCTTCGGATGTCGACATTGTAGATCACATATCTGAACGCAGTGAGAATAGCGACACTGAACAAAGTACAGGACTTTACAGGTTAACCTATCGATGAACCTCCTAAAAAGGTTCCAGGAACTCGCAGGAGATGTCAGATATGTCCGTTTAAAAAGGACAAGAAAACATCTCACACCTGTGAATCATGCCAGATTTACATATGTCGGGATCATGTAATTTCATATTGAAATAATTGCAGCACTTCCATGTACCAGAATGAGGAGTTCGAAGACTGCTAGTTATTATTATTATTAAAAGTTCTTGTGATCTCTCTTTTAGTGTGTAAGATTAATCTACAACACTATATAAAGAGGTAAGCTTTAATTTATTATTATTTTTTTCGAAGAAAACTTCTTCGGAAAGGTTTTCACTTTGTGATGGCATTATTTATTTTAATAAAAAGACAAATAACTTTGTTAACATCACTTTTATTGGTACACAATCAACATTTTTCGTAAACAATGTTTACTTCATCAGGATCAAACGTATACTAAACTTAAAAATTAAATATAGATGACACGTGGAAGGAAACGGTAGGAGGGAGGGGGAGGGGTAAGAGTGGGGAAAGTTTATCAATTAGGGATTTCAAAGCCATTAGCAGGGAAAGACCGGTTAAGTGGGAAGAGGTTCAAAAGAGGGTTTATAAAAATTTTCTGCTTATTAATTATGTCTGCTTTATTATTTACATTTTTTCTAATTTCTAAAATCTCTAAATTATTTATCTGTGATGCCTTATAGCCTGTATGTAATATTTTAAGTCCATGGTTTTTGTCAAAATTATGATTATTTTTTATTAAATGATCTGCGAACTCAGACTCGCTGTTGCCATTTAATGCCCTGAGATGTTCTTTAACCCTCACTTCAAAGTTTCTATTTGTTCTACCTATATAAAAGCTATTACAATCTTTACAATCGAGTTTATAAACGCCCGATTTTTTTGTTTTGATGTCGCTGTCTTTGTTATTGAGGATGAATTTTTTTAATTTGTTATTTGTGTAAAATGCAGGTTGTATATTACTGGGAATATTTTTGCTATGTGTCATCTATATTTAATTTTTAAGTTTAGTATACGTTTGATCCTGATGAAGTAAACATTGTTTACGAAACATGTTGATTGTGTACCAATAAAAGAAAGGTAAGATTTGTTTGTTTGTTGTTTGCATTGAATAGGCTCCGAAACTACTGAACCGATTTGAAAAATTCTTTCGCTGTTGGTAAGCTACACTATCCCTGGGTAACATGGGCTAAATTATATTTTCAAAAAAAATAGGCATCCTTACTAAAACTTCAATAATGTAACCCAAGGTGTAAAAAAATTACCTACAATATTCTTTACATCGCGTGCGCTGCGAAAACTATTGATGATAGAATAAAATAATGTACTACGACTTTGTAGAACACATCATTATTTACAAAAAAGGTCGCGACAGCATATGTCTAACTATTATGGCTATGCCACAATAAGTACCTATTCTTTTATTTAAAAAAATTAATTAAAATGTCGCCGCTTGAAAAGGCTCTTTACTTGTATCTTGGTTTTAATCCTTATCATAATAAATTACTTCATATTCAAGACAGCTTCTATACCTTTATTTAACTTTTTGAATTTTTCAATTCGGATATTTAATTAGAAAGATATCACGAGTTTAAAAATGTTAGTATTAGAAAAAAGTTTCGGCTACGGGCCGGGCGGGAGAGGAGTCAAGAAATGAAGTGCAAGGGGGGTTGGCGGGACGGGGGAGCGGTGGCGGGGAAGGTGGAACGCTGGAGGGGAACGCACGGGAAAGGAGTAACATTTTATTTATTTGAATATGGCTTTGCAACGCATGCCGGGATACAGCTAGTAGTTATATATATTGTTAAGGTTACATTACCAAAAATTAAAGAAATTCTATAGTTATGTTTTCATAGTTGATTTTGCATGTGTTTTTTACTAAGATAATAAAAAGTTGATTTATAGAATATACTGTTATTATTTATATTTGTTTTTTATGAGCAAAGAACCCATAAATAATAAATAATTTTCAAAATCAAGATAACCCTTTCAGTTTTGGTACAACCCATCGATAAAGTTCTGGTCACGGTTACCCGGCGTCATTGACCGCGTAATTATTTTCATGTCATTGAAGCCGGGTTAATTATTTCTATTAGATATCAGCAAAAAACAGCTTGTCTGAATTATGACGGGATGGATATTAATGAAATGAGCAAGGGCTACTTATCATTTGAGGTTAAACTGCATCTTCATCTGGATTTTTTCCTATATTCCGCCGGTTTGTCTCTGTTTTTTGGCCAATCTTTATTGTTGCCTTATCCGGCTCGTAAGGATCATGTTTTGTTCTGGCTTTTTTGTTGAATTTTAACGTAAAATATATATGTTTTAACGTAAAAATAAGGGAAACTAAAATCAGGGAATTAGGTTATGTATTTATTTGGATTACACTTAAAGAAGTCGATTACTAATGTTAATTTTTTTCATAAAACAGACTTTTAAATAAAACAAAGCAATTATGAATTTTCTTTTAATACCCAATATGAAAACAATAAAGATGGACATATATCATGGAGGATACAGACGAAACAAGAAAAGTATTGAACAGGTTTCAGAGAGTTTTTTTAGAGTAATATCTAGTCAAAATTAAGAAAACTAAAAAAAAAATCTTATAAAAATATGTAGTTATATTTTAAATAATTAGGTCTTTTTAATCACTTTTGTCTACATTTTAAAAATTACATATTTTTTTAAGTTATGAAAAAAAATGGTAAAAGAAAGTTATTAAATGGCTTCACATTATTATTCTTAAAAAAGATAAAACAGACCCTGCTCTTAATGTCGTATTGAATCTTGGATGGCAATCATTACCTCAGACATTGTGAGCCAAAGGTACATTTTCAATCTTTGTAATAATTAATACGTAATACAAATGAAAAAAAAGTATGTAGGGAGTATGAATGACGTTGCGTCTTTAAAACAACAGTTCTTATATAAAGTAGTTCTATATTAAATAAATGAATCTCAAACTGCGCTCATTGGCCGCTATGATTATGATTTCACTTTTCCCATTGGTTGAGAATGTGTGGGTGAATATTTCACTTCAAACGCATGTGAACTGCACTCGATTTTTTTTTAAATCACTGCCTTTATGATGCAAACTCTCACACACCAGGAGGTTAAGGAAAATAAGGAGCATTAATATTTAAATATCAAAGATTAAAAGAAGCACATATTATAGGTGAATATAAACTATAATTTAATATACCTACCTTTACAAAATAAAACATAAGAATTTCGGTTTTATATGATGCGAGTTACTCCTATGTAAAAGTATTAAATTTCAACTTTAAGTGTCAATGGAAATGTTTGTGTGAAGTATAATTTAGATCGATAAAGGTGGGTAGGTACCTAACCTTAATATAATATTCTAACAGAAAATTATTTAAATGCATTTTTCGAAATTAGAATTTTAATACCCCTTGATTATTAACGTCTTTAATTATAATACCTAATGTAAGGTAGCTAATGATCATTGCAATAATTATTTCGACAACCTGAATACATACTCCGCCTGAAAAACATTAATCAAAGGATGTTTTCAAATAAATGAATAATGGTTTTTAAACTACAGGGTGGCGCAAAACTACTGATATGATATGAATGTTTAATAACTTTTTTTATTGATTCATTTTTATTTTTTTTATTTCAGAATTTTGTGAAGAAAACTTGGGGAATTTGAAATGGAACACTACACAAAAAAACAGCGATCAACAATTGTTGAATTTAATTTTGAAAATCAACGTCAATTGTTTTGACGCAGCATGCTTATCGTCGTTTTTTAATGTGCGTACTGGACCTTCAGCATTAACAATAAACTGTCTGGTCAATTGTTTTGACGCAGCATGCTTATCGTCGTTTTTTAATGTGCGTACTGGACCTTCAGCATTAACAATAAACTGCCTGGTCAATTGTTTTGACGCAGCATGCTTATCGTCGTTTTTTAATGTGCGTACTGGACCTTCAGCATTAACAATAAACTGCCCGGTTACAAATTTTCGATAACATGATACAGTAAGATACCTTCCATGTACCGGAAAACCACATACGGTCCACACGGAAGAAAATATCCAACGTGTTGTGGATAGTGTGCAGGACAGTCCAGAAACATCAACAAGAAGACGTTCGGCACAACTGGGGGTATCGCGGAGGTCCGTTCAGGGGATTTTGGCTACATTGCACATGTTCCCGTATAAAGTTCAGCTTGTGCAAGAATTGAAGCCGATAGACTGCCAATAACGGCTTGATTATGCCATTTCATTCTGACAAAAAGCAGAAGAAAATCGAGATTTCATTACCAATTTGATAATGAGCGATGCAGCCCATTTCCAATTGAATGGTTTCGTAAACAAGCAAAATTGCAGGATATGGGATACGGAGAATCCAAGAATAGTTCATCAGCAACAATTACACCCACTTAAGTGTACTGTTTGGTGCAGTGTATTGTCTGAAAGGTTCATTGGTCCATATTTCTTTGAAAATGCACATGGCGCATCAGTTACGGTTAATGGTGCTGAATATCGAACAATGCTGGACATTTTTTTGAGGCCTGCTGTAGAAAACCATCCACAGCTGTGGTTTCAACAAGATGGAGCCACAGACCACACTGCAAGGGACACAGTGGCTATGTTACGCGACTTCTTTGGCGAACGCATTATTTCGCGGAGAAGCGATTTCAATTGGCTCCCACGTTCACTGGATTTAACAGAGCCAGACTGTTTTCTTTGGGGTTATTTGAAAGAAAAGGTATACGTAAATAAGCCAGCGATTATACCACAGCTAGAACAAAACATTCGCAATGAAATTCAAGCCATAACACCGGAAATTTTACAAAAAGCTATGCAAAATGTACTGGAAAGAGCACGAATATGCGAAGCCGAAAATGGCCACCACTTGCGGGATATAATTTTTCACACTTAAGCCAAAAATATTCCCCATTAATATACTGTATAACAAAAAAAATAATAATAATTAACCATTAAATAAACAAGTTATTACACATTCAAACAATATCGGTAGTTTTGCGCCACCCTGTACTTTGAAAAAATCAAATATTTTTATTTTTGAAATGCAGTTTTATGAAACCAATTTTGACATTCATAGACAATTTATTTGGTGAGCTGTCATAGAGGCTACATTCATGAAAAATAATCGACAGTGTTATTAGCGCAAGTGATTTTTCCTCTATATCGTTTTTAAAGCATAAAGGTTTAAATAGCATATTAGAATGTGTCTCCGGAGCACCATCGGCAAGATCAACTATTAAAAAAAAAGTCTCCGGAGTACGATCGGCACACCACTAGTTAATGACAATACGAAATAAAAATGGCTCACAATAATTTTATACATGATTTATACCCTGGAAACATGTTATATAATGGCAAAACAGACGATAATAATGTATTATTTCAGTAATTAAAATTATTATTTTTAAATCAGTAGGTAATATTATGTGGTAATCAGGTAATTTCAAAGCTTAAACATTATTGGAATTTTGTGACAATTTAATACTACAGTACTAATGGCCTAACCCTTAACGTGGTTAACAATAACAATTGTTCTTCTTTTAATTTGAGGAGGCTGTGCCTGCCCAAATTGAAAAATCTCCTGCCCAAATATCAAAATATTGAAAATTAAATTTTTTTTTTTTTTAAAGTTATATTTTTAACCTTATGTTATATTTACATATTTCATACACATAACATCAAAAATGTTGTATTTTTCAATCTTACAACTCTAGCTCACGAAACATTTAGAACCGCCCCTGGTTAACAATTTTGTTCTTCTCGAGGTATGTGGGCAGTATGTCGTTGATCAAACATCCATCAACTTGGTGGACAGATGTGATCGCTATGGGGCTGTAGTTGGCTGGGTTGGAGCAGACACCCTTCTTTGGAATAGGATAAATGACCGCTTTTTTCCAGCAAGACCGCACAGAACCATACTTCAGGTACATTATAAAAGGCTTTGCCAAAATGAGTATTTCTGCAATGGACCTCTGCTATCCAGGGCAGATATTCCGTCTGGCCCACTAGCTTTGTTAACATCAAGCCCCCGTAAGACGTGGACTACACCCTGATACTGAATCCTCAGCTTTTTCAAATAGAAAATGCAGTGATGCACTAACTACGGGATTGATCATCAACTACCAAATAGGTTGGACTTTTCGGTGGTGGTGTTTGCTAGTCAGCCGTCAGGTCTGGTAAGAGGTGGCAGACTGGATTTGCAGAAATTGCGACCCACTGAGTCCGCAAGCGACCAGAATGCTCTGCTGCCATGCGGGGGTAGGCAGCCAGCTTTTTGCTGATCTGCAGGTCATGCTAGAATTTTGACAGATTTATGATTTTCTTTGCCAATTGTTTATCTTTGCTGATCTGTTTTCGGACATTCACAATGTGTTGTAGGCTCGGTAAGCCACATTTTTTAGTTGAACTACTTCAGAGTATTGTCGTTGAACCACGGCTCTGAGTCCACACCAGTTTCTTTAACAATGATCATGGCACATCTGGAAAGATCTGAAACTTGCGAAGTTTGAAAACAGATAGCTGACCACGGGAAAGGATTTAAATATGCCCACAGACCGAACTTTAGGGAAAATGGAAAATATGTAATCCATTTTTTTAAGGGATTGTAGATTCACCAGGGAGTGAGATAAATAAGAGTGGAGATTTCTGATATACATTATTGTATTTCTGGTCTAGTTAGGACGGCCAACAGAAAGTATGTCTCTGTTTATCAAGTCGCTGTGAACACGTTAAGGGTAGACATTAAAAAAAAAACTATATCTAACTTACCAAGTAGACTTATTTGTAATGAGCAAGTGGGTTATAAGAACCACCATAATTGGGTCTTTTGTTAATAAATTAGGGACATAAAGTATTGTTTTTAAACGTTGTGTAGGAAATAATAATGTAGTATAAAATGGAAAATGCTTATTAAACTAAGGACATTTTCATTATATGTATGTACTTAGATTACGGCTCGGCCAATAATTAGGGTTTATCAGTAATTTGCACAAGAAATTTTTTTGAAAATATGTATAGCAGGTTTCGAGGATTTAAATACTTATAATTATTTAATGTACATAAACTAAAGGCTTTTTAATGTTTCAGCAGTTGTCCTTTAATTTTCATTTCTATAAAGACCATCATTTAAAATGTACAACTTACTATAATCGGTTTTCCTCCAATCAATAGATAGTTTCATGACTAATTAATTGATTTGAATCACAACACAAAACTACGAGGCTTAGTCACTTCTAGAAAAATAGTATTTTTTCAAAATAATAACAATGCTTCACAAATGAAACACCACACCTCGGAGTCGTACATAATAGAGAACATTATACTACATAATTTCCAGACAGTGGGGAATAAAAAAGGCCTTTAGCTTGCAAAAGGTCATGTAGTAGCGATTATGATATATGTTGTTTAGATTGGGACTCTAAAGAAGAAAAAAAAGTTTTCGACCTTGGAGGGGTCGAGCTCGAGCCGCCATCTTGGATTGAAGGTGCCAAAATTTGGTTTTTTCAAAATAATTCCTCAACGGTTGACTTTACAACAAAAATGCTCAAGGCAAATTTGAAGAAGACTAAATTATGTAAATTTTTTCTTTGAAGTTTTTTTTTATAAATCTAACATATAATGACTTACAGCAGTAGAAAGAAGAAAATTTTGACAAAAAATCGTAAAACTCTAGTTTTCTTGATAAATTTTGTAAGAATATTACACAATATCATTTTAACATATTTCCACAAGACAATATAATTATATAGCAAAATATATTTCAAATTACAGAAAATTTTCGTGTTACATAGAGGAGAGAAAGAGATGGCAACATACCTCGTGCCCGCAGTCCTGACTGCAGAATTGCCAGCTCAGCGCCTACATTGCTACAGGCTAGAATCCCAATATGACAAACCCTACGTCATCGAGTGCATAGATGAAATTACTTTGTAGTGATAATGAACGTTTAGTAAGCCAAAAAGCTGGTCTGCCAGTGCGTCTTCATGGAATACACAAATGAAAACAACATGATGCAAAACCAGAAGACAGGAACACGCTTTCTTGTTGCTTTGTATGGGGGTGACATGGATGAGCAAATCTTGGAAGAAGTCCGCTAACAAAGTCGACAACAAAAAGCAAATTCAATCTTGCCCCTTTGCCACCAACGAATGGCGCTGCACGGTACCATGCAATTAGGACATACCATCAAGTCCAAAAATGATATGGAATCCAAAAAAATCCAGAAAACTGGGGCTGGAAACGTGGCACCAGTGGGTTTGTTCAAGTAAGAATGACAAAGAAGCACCCGAGACTTTATTAAAATTTATTTCATGCAATTGAATATGAAGAGATTTTGTCAATGGAAGCCCAGAACCTCAGTACCACAGGCAATGAGTTAGATCATGACTACTAATACTAGTCGAACTCTGTGCGGCTCAAGCGTCATTTTGAAATCTGAAATCTACCATCGGTGGAATATCTGTGGAATAGATCTACTGACCTTAACATTATCGGAAGATCCCTACAGGCCGTAAGAGAGGTGTTTGCAAATCAATGAGAATAAAAAAAAAAATCATGGTGCAAACCAGAACCACAGAATAAAAGATAAAGTTTAAAATTTAAAGACACTATTATAATTTCGAAGTGGTCGAAGAGTTTACATACCTGGGCTCCATCATAACGCAGGACAATGAAGACCCAGTAGAAGTAAGAAGTGCATCACAGCCGCTAACAACACTTAGGTACTTCGCATTATTGCCAGTGTTCAAATCCCGCAACGTCCATAGGAAAACCCTATATAAAACAATTATTAGAACGGTCTTGGTCTATGGATGTGAGGCGGAAACACTGACAGCAAAGTCTACGGAATAACTGGACACCTTCGAAAGAAAGGTACTTCGAAGAATTTTAGGAGCGGTGCGAGAGGGAGAGGCATGAAAAATCTGCCACAATAAAACTCTATTATATTTACCAAGCTCCCAGACTCTCTATCCATCTAAGGCTCCAAAGACTAAGATGGGTCGGACCTGTGCATCAAATGCCAAGCACACGAGTACCAAAGAAGGTTCTATCAGGACACCCGGGAGGTAAAGGAAAGGCGGTCAGACCTAGGCTAAGATGGGAGGACGATGTCAGGAAGGATGAAAGAGGACTACTCCATGTCGCAGATTGGAAGACGACGTCCGAAGACAGAGGGCGGTGAAGGCTTATGTTGAAGGAGGTCAAGGCTTGAAATGGGTTGTAGTACCATTGAAGAGGAAGAAGACCTACCGGAGATCCCACAATTTTAACAAAATGAATGGTGGTGTGGAAAAGAGTTTACAAAATTATTATAATCATCATCAAACAGAATAATACCATAGTGTCTGCGTGGTTGAATTTCAGAACCCAGCTACGAGTGCATGTCGGACGCCAGGCCCTACGCGCAGCGCCACAAATAACAACTGTGTGCGTGGAATTTCACACATAGCAACTGTTATAATTCGGTTTCGAATTCAAGAATTCGACACAAGATTTCGCTACTTCTGTCGGCAGGTCAGACGGGGACGTCTCCCCCTAGGTATAACTGCTACAAATTTGTGAATATTGGTAACTCTCCGGATATGAAAAGATTGAAGGTAATACAAGTTGTATCAAGTAGCTACATATGACATCATTGCTCTGTCTTGGTTACTTTGGATCCGAGGAACGAGCTGTTTTTGGAATCAGTTCTTATTGAATCTATAAAATGGTCACCAACACTAGCTGTTTCAAGCCAAACGCCAAAAGCCGCCCGCAGGGCCTAGCAGTTAAAACACAGCTCGTTATGTAATGAATAGCCCGAAAAAATAACAAAAATTGGCAATTTTACCATTTTTTTTAAATATTCTCATTTCCGCCGCTGTAACTCATTACTTTATTAGACTTACAAAAAAATGTCAAACAACAAAATATTAGAAATTTTATCTTCTTTAAGTTTGTCTTTGGCATTTTCGTTTTAAAGTCAACTGTTGAGAAATTATTTTGGAAAAAAGAAATTTTGGCACCTTCAATCCAAGATGGCGGCTCGAGCTCGACCCCTCTAAGGTCAAAAACTTTTTTTTTTCTCTTTAGATTCCCAATCTTAACAACATATATCAAAATCGCTACTACATGACTTTTTGCAAGGTAAAACTCCCCACTGACAGGACTATAAATAGACATGATTCAGTTTAATATTACTAAATAACACATTTTGATTAAAGTACTAGAAATTGTATAAATTCTTCAATTATGTAAAATGTAAGTACGTAATAGTTCATTAATATATACGTTTATTATCATATTATATTAATATATATGAATAATTATTTTTAAAAAATAATATGTTTTGCACAATGCGAATAAATATGGAATTTTTAGAGTATTAAAATTTGTACAAATATCTCTTAATCACCAATCGTAAAAAATATACTACATATTACACTAGACAAGTTTTATCTAATCTCAACTTATCGAAAATACAAAAAATCAGTCAGTTCACTTAATTAACAAAATTGGAATGTATTATTATTATTGAAGTGTTTTTTAAATAAAATTTCTGGCTACAGAATTAAAATATTAGATTCTACATTCCCTAACCACTAGAAATAGAAGCTGAAATAGAGCCAGTCAAAACCTTCATCGACACATTGGAGTTGGTCACTTTTATGTTTAAATTTAATATTGTTATTTAATAAAATTTTGACAAAAAAAATAATTTGTGCGAAATGAAATAATATACCGTTGTACAGCATTGCATACTTCAGTGGGTATTGGAGGGAAGGCAAAGGGAATGTTACACAAGCATAGTACAAGTAAATTTTATGTACATAAGTCTTATTCACAGTGAAGTACGCTCAAAGCAAAAACTAAAAAATATTCTAATACTTGAGATAATATTATATTAATGATAATAATATATTCTTTTGTAGAGAGCACTTAAGAGAGCTTTATTCCTATAATTAAAGCTATATATTATTAAAAACATGTAAGAAGGTTTAAGATGTGTGTACATAATTCTTTAACCACCCGAGCGAAGGAGATTTTCAGATGTTCAGTTTTCATTTTGGCCATTCAATTTAATTAATATCATACCTCCAAATATTGATATCGAAACATATGAACAGTGAATCCATCTACATTTTACTGTTTATCCCATATTTTTAGGTTTTAAAAAAAACAAAAAATCTTCAAATTTATAAAAAAAAACACCTACCTGAATTTGGGTAGCTATTGCTCGAGTGGTTAACAGGTTCATAAAGGTTTGAAGACATAAATATGGTTTGCAGGGATGTAACGATTCGTGTCGGTACGTGCCAAGCCAATACCGATTATTCTAGACAATTATCAGCGTCACCGATACAAAGGGTATACCATCCTTAACCTTTTAAATGCCAGTAGGTAGAAGTGTAGCTGTGCACAGCAGGCCGTGAACTTTTAATCAAAATAAATCATTTTTAAATCTTATTTAAAAAAAAAATTAAAAAACCAAAATCAAAAAAAAAATTTAAAATTTAAAATCATCCCAATAAATCTCTCTGTGTGTTCCATATTTTAAATTAATAAAAAATGGGACATATGTATGATACAGAGGCTCAAAAAGAGCGAGAATACTCGCTATTTTTCTATGGCCGGCCTGCTGGGCACGGCCAAGAATGCGAGATATCTCGCTCTTGGCACAGAAGCGGTTAATAGATTACAAAATTGTTCTTTATTATGTACTCATAAAACAATGAAGTGTATATAAAAAAAAAGAAGATGGAGATAAATGACCTATGTAATGAATTAGGACAATATAAAAAAAGGAAAATAATAAACTCAACTAAAAGCTAAGTTAAGAAAAAAAGAGTACCTTTGTTGTATCGTTATTCATATAATTTTTAATTTTTTATCGGCGAAGATGTATCGTTACATCTCTAGTTTAGTTGTATTTTTTAGACATTCTTTAATGAATAATTGAATTGTGTGGATCACAGGGGTGTTGATGTAAATATCAGTGTGCTATAATTTGAACCTGTTAAAGTTTAAAGCTTTGTTACAATGTCTAAATAATTACTGGTTGGAGACGTTGGATGTGCCGTCATTAGATTCCGATTTTGATTCATCCCTTTTTTGCGCTTGTTTCTTATGATTGAAGAGATGCATCCGAAGGCAAGAGATATTTCGCATCTGTTTGTTGCAGATGTCGCAGATGGGCGAGACCTCTGGGCTGTCGTGCATGTCGCGTATGTGTACTTTGAGGTTGTACCTGTTCACAAACATGCTGCTGCAGTGAGGGCATTTCATTTTCACTAATTCTGAAATTAAAAATATAGGTTAATTAGAATAACTAATATGTACTAGGTAAATTTAACATCTATACGCCGTGTTGTTAACCCTCCTGCACCAAAAAGAAAATTTTTTATCAAAGTTCTGTATTTGCCCTGATGATGAACACTGTAACACTGTCCGAAACGTTGGTTAAAGAAGGAGGTAGCACAACACGGCATAATAACCCAAAAATAAATAATGATAATAAGATACCAAAGTTGTTTCTACATTACATACTCAGTAATTAAGATAATCCTTAAAAAAATTGTCCAAAACAGATTTTTTTTTTTTTAAATATCCTCTTACCATGTGGGACACAAAAATTGGATCATTCATACAAACTAGGGACCTTTGAGGAACCTAGGGGGAGTGGAGAGAAGAGCAGAGGCCACCTTCATGGACTCTTCTCTCGTGGGGCATTCTGGGAGGAACCATGAGGGAGTGTAGAAGAGAGCTGAGGCCACCTCCGTGGACTCTTTTCTCGTGGGGCCCCCGGGAATCAGGAGTGAAGGGGAGGGCTGAAGCAAAGGAATTAGGTAAAATGGGAGATAGCATGATGGGCCCATGGTCTGCCTGCTCACGAGAACTATCCGTAATCTCTCTGCTTTAATAAAAAACTAAAAAAAAGGGTAATAAAAAAAAACTGAAGTGAAAAAAAAACTTTAAACCAATTTCTAAAATTTATGCATTATTAACAAATTTATTGAAAAAAATAATCTATGATTAACTGTAAGATGCTCTTGAATACAAATAATAACTAAGTAATAATAATAACTAGGTTTTGTCCTTTGCAAAGGCAACTAACGGGTTAAAACTAACTTAACGTACTAACAGAAAAATATTATTTCATAGTGCGCGGGTAGGTACTTGGAAGGTAGGTTGTTGTAATTTTTCACAAAAATGACGCTATAAAAATGTTTTATTCAAAATTTCTTAGAAACTAAAACTTTGATTTATTGGAGTAAAAAAATTGTAGAAAAAAATATTATTTTATAGTAAGCGGGTAGGTACCTACTGCCCTTATTGTGATTTTCCACAAAATCGGCGCTATAAAAATGTATTATTAAGAATTTCTTACAAACTAAAACGTTGATTTATTGCAGTAAAAAAGTAAAGAAAATATATTATTTCCATGTAGGTATCTACTGCCTTTATTGTGATTTTCCACAAAAACCCCACATTATGAGTATATAAAGTATACTGTATATGACCAGAAATCGTCATTAACATTGTCAAAGCAAGAAATATATACATTTATTTAACCGATGTCACCACCCATCTATTGAGGCAAGAATTTTCGGATGGTTGTCCCTTTTCGAGAATAGCCAGATAAAATTTGTTAGTCTCCTCAACAATTTTCTCCATTATCTCATTATGTATTTAAAAAATACTCAAAATATACAACTTCTTCTGAATTTTCTGAAAGTAATGTAGACAGGTTAACTCCAGACGAGAAGTCATCAAATTCATAAACAATTGGTATAAAGGACCTGTACTCCAATTGTTAAATATTTCTTCAGGAATAAATAACATTTGAGGATTGTTCTGATGAAGCACGGGGTTGAGATGGCAAATTCAAAGGTTGAGCAGAAGAAGTTAATCAGCATCACTTTCATATTGCTCATCAAAAGCCATATCTGCATCATCATAACTTACTTCAAAATCACTATCCGAATTTAACATTGCTTCAATATCAATGTCAGATAGGCCACGTCCTGACATTTTGTAAAAAAAAGTTTTTTTTAAATCTTACGTAAACACACAAAACAAGATGTTTTTAAATGTTTTTAAAATCGAATTTGTCAGTTTTTCAATAAGTGGATTTCGACGCACAAGTATTATTACGAATATGGTACGGGGTTCGCTGCAAAGAGACAAGCAGATTCGCGCGCGTTTTCAAAACTGTGACTGGCGGCTGGGGCCGCGCTCTTGGTTTTATTCATTTACTAAGATAAACAATGAAGTAGTTGATAAAGATTCTCAGAGATGTCGCACCAAAATGAATATTCTTATTTTTAATATAAATTTCGATCAAATACGGCATACATGTGCTTAGAAAACGAAGTCGAAACTTGAAAATGACTTACGTCAGCCGCCGCGGGGAACCGGTTAAAATCACACATTACTTAGTTGATAGTCCTGATCTTCTTCAACACCTATCATTCCATATTCCAAATCACAACAGCAGACAGTCGCTTACTTTTCACCTCTCTCTTTAAAGACCAATTCCAAACAGAACTCCTTTATTTACAGATCCAAAAATTCATCGTACTTAAATTATTACAAAACTTACATTTTTAACTCGACTTTACAGGACATAAAATGAAAATTCATTATACAACACAACTCAAACTAGTTCATTCAATCTATCCACTCACTTCCTTTGACCATTTATCCTAATAATTTTTTATTTTATTTTTTAATATCCTAATCATTTGTTCTCCCTACCCAACCCCCCCCCCCCATATCTTGTAAATAAAAAATTAAAAACACTTTTATTGTCATACTTTTCTCATTGATAATCTTCAGTGGAAAGTTCATAATTGGCATAAAAAACTATTTTATTATTATATGCATGTAAAATTTAAGATTTGCTGTCAACTTTCCCAAAAATAAATAAATATAAATAAAATGCCCTCAAATTTGTACCATCTCTTTAACCACTCAGCAACATAACTCAGTAAGCAGATATACATGTTAATATGACAATAGCAGTCAAGTACAATAAACGTGTTTTCACTTCAATGCGTATGTTTCCAAAGAAATAATTATAACTCCGTTATTGTTTTAGTGACATCCCTAAAACAAAAAGTAAAAGGTCGATAATAAATCAAGCTTGCCATGCCTTTTCAAGTTGTCCATAGAAATATATAAACAGACCTATTCTGCAAGATACACGGTTGATACATTTTTAGGCGCCAAATCACCTATGGGCCGCTAGACATTGTTAATTTTTACTAAATATTCTTGTATGAAATGATAAAAATGTGAGGTGACTGTTTATTATACATTTATACAATAGAATAAGTATTGTTTTTTTTACATAATCCGTGATTTTAGTACCGCTTTCACATAAAAACATCATGTGAGTCATTTTTACATTTTTTCTTATGTTTGCATTCTAAATTTTAATATTTATAAATGTTAATATTTCTTTGTAATATAACAATTTGAAAGCTTATTTCGTAAACTTTCAAAAACAGTTTTTAGTATTCAGCTACGTTTATAAATGTTTCATTTATAGAGCTTTACATAATTGTGAAGCGGAAATAACACAAAGTCTTTGTAAATCTGTCATTTCTTTGACGTAAAAAGTGCATATTCATGATAGATCGGAATGGTTAACAGTTTTTCATCACTTAATAATTGACTGCTGGGCGAAGATGGGCTGTCCTACAATTCTGCTCTGTCACATTTGTCTTGGTGAAAGTCGAGTTAAATCGTCAATCACGAGTTGTGATTGACGATTTAAAAAATGTCAGCTTTGATAAGTAGGAATTTATTGAAAGATCTCTTTTACACCTTGATGAAAGAAACTCTTATTTTACTCCTTAGTTTTTACTCGCCCATTGGCTATATTCATGCAAATTTTTATTTTGTGCTTTAAGAAATAGAAATATAATAATGTTCACTCTAACCTTTATTCTGGCTGGTGGATTCGCCGGAGTGTCGTTTTCTTGTCTCATTCGTTGCATGTGCTTCTGGTTCTCTGAAAAATAAAAAAATAAATTAATTACCGAATAAAAAATTCTAATAATGTTTAGTTGATAAATGATTATTTTACACATAATATTAATTTTAATTTAGTCAATTACTAGGGCTGTCTGTAAAATAAGGTCTCCAAGGTGCTGTGGTCGCGAGGAATGATTTTACGCGCAATTCTGCAACACTGGCGTGTAGCCTGGTTTCCCCTTGTCAAATCCCCAGCATGTTGCACCCTCTGCGACGCTTAGTCTCGGCGTGGCAACCATTCCCGATGGAGCTTTCACTCGCCGCACCCGCCAGGTGTGAGTTAGCTCTCTGTAATTCGTTTTTAAACTTTGCATCGGCAAATATTATTCCTTTGCCTCTGGGGTAGTGTAGTGTATCCGGGTCTCATCCCCAGTCACAATTCAGTTCAAGAATTCTTCGCCATAGATGTCGTAGCACTCAAGGAATCTGCGGGCTGCTTCAACCCATTGTTCTTTGTGATCTTAGGTGAGCATTTTGGGACCCACCTTGGACAGATTTTGTGGTCTCCCAAATTTGTTGTCCAAATCTTGTCAATAGTGGTCTTACTAATGGTGGATCATATCACAGAGGTCCCGAACCGTCACCCGTTGATTTGCAATCATTGTTTTTTCCACTTTGGCAATTTTTTCATCTGAAACCGATGGCCGTCCGGCACGCTTTTAAATTCTCTGCACCATTTGCGCACGTTTTCGCACTCATACACTGTTTTCCATATACTTCAAATAGCTGAGAATGAATTTCTACCGAAGTTTTGTTCTTCGCACAAAAAATCTAATTATAGAGCGTAATTCACACCTGGCGGGTGCGGCGAGCGGGAGCTTCATCGCGAACGGCTGCCACGCCGAGACTAAGTGTCGCATAGAATGCAGCTTTGTGGGGATTTGGCGTAGGGAAACCAGGCTACATGCCTGTTTTTCTAGATCTCAAGTAAAATTGTTCCTCGTGACTGCAGCACCTTGGAGACCTTATTTTAAAAAACAGCCTGGTTTGGCTTTCTCGTGAATGAGCGTTAGGGTGTCCCTTATTTTTCAAAGTTTTTATTTTCTAATGCATAGGTCGTAGTTTTGTTCCTTTGCCTCTAAAACACTCGGAATTTTTTTTTACCTTATTCGGAGCACGATAACTTGTGCCGACTTGCACCGAATCATGTTCATACAAGTTGCGCGGAAGTAGCGGCACGGCATTTGTCATTTGTTTTCAGTTATTCTCATGATTAACGCATATTGTTTCATATTTAAAAGATGGCAATGGAATTAAGAAGCAATAAAAAACTATTTTCTTAGTTGGTGACGGAAATTATCAAGTAACAGGTGCAAAGTTACCGTCTAACCGGCAAGTTCTTGCAGTACATTTTTTAACATTCGCGAAGTTAAATTGACTGTTAGTGAAAGCGCGAATCTCGTCATTCGAGAGTGTATTATATTTTGGGAAAAAGCTAGAATCCCTACCAGAGCTATACCTAACTGTGTAAAAAAAATTGTGGATCTTCACCATGCTTGGAGGGAGTTACAAAAAAAAAAACACTTGATTACAAGCGCCGTGAGGAGGACTTTCAAGACAATTTATTCGATATAACACACGCTGATGCTTTGGAACGGATGAAAATCGAAGATAAAATATTTTTACAAAAACAAAGAGAACCAGGCCATCCAGGATGCTTAGCGGTTGTAGACAAAAAGTTAGCCGAAAAAGAAGAAAGGACAAGAGAGATAATTAAAAGAGAAGAAAAGACATGAGCAAATGTGTTTCGCGAGTTTATCATCATCTCTTACCACACAAGATTTTATACAAACGCAAGGACATACCGATCAACATACCAGCTCTGATGAAAGCTTTGAGGAACCCTTGCCAACCACCTCCAAAACGGTTTCTGAAACTACTACAAAAAGAGGAAGGAAAAACTTTATCACGCCTAAGTAAGTTGGAGCTTTAGATAGATGTCAATTAAGCTTAAGAGATTCTGTCACTTCATGCTGTAGTAGAAGCGCTAGACCTTAGCTGTGATGATTTCCCGATAAACAAATCGTCCATTCAACGCATTCGCACGCAGAGTAGAAAAGATAGAGCGGAATCTATAAAATCAGATTTTCAGAATAATATGCCTGAAATGATGACCGTTCACTGGGATGGGAAATTATTACTTGGACTGGACGTGAGAAGTTCTAAAGAAGAACGCCTGCCAATTCTAATTTCATTTGGAGAAAAGGAACAACTGCTGGCTGTACCCAAACTGGAGAGCTCTTCCAGCCAGGATCAAGCTAATGCTGTGTTAAACACACTTTATGACTGGAACCTCGATGACAAAGTACAAATAATGTGCTATGACACAACTGCGTCTAATACAGGGCGATTGAAAGGAGCTTGTGTACTTTTCAAACAAAGACTAGACAGGGAATTACTACTCTTTGCTTGCCGCCATCACGTTTACGAACTGGTTTTAAAATGTGTGTTTGAAACAAAAATCCAACAAGTTACTAGTAGCCCTGATATCCCAATGTTAAAAAAGTTTAGAGACAACTGGAAAACTATTAATCCTGCTGCTATTGAAACATAGACCGATATCGTCACACAACACTTTTGTATTACAACAATAGAAGAACTGTTGACATTTTTTTAATCAAGAACTGCAAAAAAAAATTGTACGTGACGAATATCGTGAACTGATTGAACTATCTATAATTTTCTTAGGAGGAGATAATGAGAAAAAAATTAAAATCAGACCTCCTGGAGCGATGCATCAAGCAAGGTATTGTTTGGCAAGAAAGTGTAGAAATTAATTATGTAATTTGGAACTAAATTTTTTCATTACTATGGTAACACCGAAATACTCGTTTTGTCAATGACATTTTGTATGGCTCTTGGCTTTACTGACTTTAATCATGTAGAACACACTGAAAATCTCTCGTTTAGTGTTTTTTTTAATTGTTTGCCTGTGCATTGTTTGAATTGAATTAAAATGAACAAACCAATACGTAGTGGTGCAAGAGAAGTTGTAAACTGCGTGTTTCAACGCTGCCTAGCTGAATATCGTGCGAAGAAGCTCCTATCCAATTTGAAAGAAGTTTACAAACGAACTGCAGAAATGAATGGTACGTGGTATAGTTTTTTTTAATAAATTTCATTAGTATTACAAGATTTATGCCAATTTTTGTGCGATTATAACCATTACAATCTGATTTGAGGTTATGTTTAAAAATCCGAATTTGACATTTCCATTTGACAGTTAATATTAGGCCACAAGAAAAATGGAATAACTCAATTAAAAAAATAAAAAATAATATGCAACTTCTTTAAACTCATAGAAATGTAACTTGTTCTTAATTTTCTCTTTCTTTCTTTCTAAATGAATATTATCAGGTGTGCTTTTTTAAAACTACCTTCTATAGAATAATCATTTTAATGATGTTTTCCACATACAGGTAAATCTGAAAAGTAAGATAAATCGTCAAGGAAGGGAAAAGGCAGATGGAAAATTTGAAACACCGGGAAAACGGAAAATAGCATAAGTGTTGATGATTCAAAAAAATTGTTGCAAAAACGTGATGAAAATCGGGGCAGATTATTATGCACGAGGAAGTACTCTATATGATGATATAGATGAACTGATAAAACGTTTAGATGAAGATGAAGATATGGAAGAAGAAGAATCATATGAGGACTAAGACAATAATTATTACATGTCGGGTGTTGAATAAATATACTCAGATTTTTAAATACCTATGTACCTACGTTTTTATAACAAAATAAACGCCCACTTAAAACCTGTTTTGTTTTATTTTACTTCTATTAAATTATGTGTTTTTGTGCAAAATTTATGAAAATACAAACACGTTCTGAAATATGCATTTTGGCTGAAGGGTTTTTTAAAACGTACATTCATTGTCTTATGAGCCATCACGGTGTTGCCATTTAAAACCAAGAAATCGATCGCAGCGCCATCATTTATTTTCTACACTTAATTGCCAAACTGTAGATGGCTAGAGCTATTTACTCTTTAAAAATATGTTTGCTGCAATCCCAGTTCAAAATTAGTGCCAAGGATAAACGAGCACTTCAAGACGTTTGTTTATTCATTGCGGTTATATATGTGAAACCATGGCTTGGATGTAGTCTGACGGTGAAGGCACCAAATCAAGATTTGTGGTTTTAAAGAGGCTTAAGGAATATGAAACTGTTGACAAATTGATCTCCATAGCAGCCCTGAGCAAGTTTAGTCAACATCTTTGGTACTTGTCATACAAAATTGGCGTTTTATCACTCTTTGATGATGAAGTTATCGCACAAACCAAGGGAAACATTGTAGTGAACTTACAAAGAGAGAGTTTGTATGCAACAAATGATCACTGCAAAGGAAGAACAAAAGCAATTATTGCTACGCTGTGTGCAAGAGCATAGAAATCTGTATCCTGCCTGATTTGTAATTTTACCTTCTTTTAATAATTATTTGTTTAAATATAAATATTTAAGTCGCTTATTTCGTACTGTTTTTGATTTATTCCTTCTGTGTACTCCCTGTGTGTAATAAAAGTTATTTATTATTATCATTATTTCAATTGATTTAGCTACATAGCGGAAAGGGTTAAAAAAAGCAATTTTCAAAATCTTCAGAGCTCTGTCGGCACGGGTTAATGTTGACGTAGGAAGATAAAATTTTGTATTTAAGTTAGTATGGGTAGTTGAAAAAGAAAAAGTGGGTATGCATTTTGATATTCAAAAAAAAAAAATTTCAACCATATAAGGGACGCCCTAATGAGCGTGCTCAAAGCCAACATTTGAACACACATGCTACTTAATGAGCATGCTCATGTCAGATAATAAACGTCATCGTCAAGTGTCAGTTCCATTCTCCCAGAACTAAACGAAGTAATTTTTATTGCTGGCAATGCAATTATTAATTATTTAAGAATCTTTTGATGAAAGAAAACAAAACGGTTGATTTGAGTCCAAAATGTCAACGGTTATACAGTTACAGGGACATAATAGAGTCAGTTCCGTCTGCACAGAAGTCAATAAAATGATCTTATTGTTTGCAACGCATCTACTGAAGAAACTTATGGCGAAAAAAAATGAAAATAAAAAGATCGATTTGGTTTCAGATTGGATCACGAGAAGAGCAAACCTTGGAGCAAGTAATCATTTGTTAGGTAGTATAAATGCGAGAAGATGTCAACGGATATAAAAATCATTTACGAATGCTTCCGCAGAAATTTGGCAAGCTACTCTCTAAAATTGAAAGTGTCATACTAAAACAAGATACTCAAATGCGGAACGCTATTCTGGCTAAAGTAAAATTGGAAATTACATTGAGATACCTAGCTGTCGGAGGTTCTTTGTACACATTATCAGCATTTAACAGGGTTAGAAAGTCTACTATGGCTAAATTTATATCTGAAGTTTGTGCTGCAATATGATTATGACGTTTGATTTGGGTCCAAGATTTCAACAAATCCGAAAATGACTAAATATTAAAAAATAAATGCTAATCAATAGAATGGGGTTTCATTTTGGAGGTAAAGGAGCTTTTGGGGAATTTGGAAATCTATTGTGGGTATTTTAGTGACCTTGTGTACCAAGTATATTCGTGATTCCCATAATAAATCACGAAACACAAGGTTTTTCCGTCTCCCCAGCGGGCCATTTTGACATTTTTGCTAAGAATGCGCAGGCGCGAACTGAGATCGGATTGACATGAGCATGCTCATAAGCTAGTCTGTTCACACATGCTACAAGGCTTCCCCTTCCACCCGACAATCCAATGAGCATGCTCATTAATCAAACGACTGTTGATTTGTGAGCAAGCCCATTTGGCTTCAAATGAGCATGCTCATTACTAGCAATGTCACTGACACACCTGCTACTAGGTAGCATGCTCTTTGGCTTCAAATGAGCAAGTGTGCCCGTAGCCTTATGGCGGGGCACCGATCCGAGACGCACGGGTTCAAAGAACTCGGAGCCAGGACTTACTCGTAGATCCCGCACAAGAACTCAGAGCCCCGGAGCCGGACAAGACCCGCACCCGTCGGACCCGTTCGCGAGTTGTGCAATGCACATTGTGGCGAAGTTCAATGAAATCCATTCGTGTTTTGTCGTGATCCCAGTGGGCGATTTTCATCTCTTATCTCCGCCGTGGACGCCTGTGTCGGTCTTTCTGTGTCGGTACACGCATTTGATGTGCTTGTTTATGCTTTCTCGCCGGTAACTGGAGATGGTTTACAACTTTTTCTTATCGTATAATGTTTATAAACATTCAGAATCAATGGATATTATTTTGTTTTCTTTTGTGAAATTTATTATTCATGTTACTGTTTATGATATCAACATTATGAGGTTTAAAGTAGAAAAATACGTTTTGGACATTGATTCGAATTTTTCTATGTCAATAAATCACCTTAAAGGCACTGTTATCTCAGGTAGTAATACATAACAGAATAAAATGATATTTTTTTACGAGATGAATGTAATTTTTTTTAAATTATGACTGTTTTTATTTGACCCAATCCCACCATCTGGGAAACGCTGAAAGAAAAAAATAATAAGCAAGGTGCCTTTTAGTGGCATATGTTTTTATGAGATAAATAACCTTCTATTGCAATAGACCAACGATACTCAACCTTTTTTCTCTTCGGGCCACATACATGTATTCGAAAAGTATCGCGGGCCGCAACATTATACTGGTATAACGAAAAAAAATCATCACCCCCCCCCCCCCCCCCCCCCCCCCGCCATTATGCGTATTTAAATTGCAACAAAACAATACTTTATGCAAGAAATGCTGACTAACCAGTGACATTAACCAGTTTTTATCTATTACTAGGTTTTTGGTTTCTCCCTGCGTGTCGTTTCCCTTCGTCCCATTCTTTTTCCGCCTCCTATTCGTCTTCCGCTTCCCCTCACGCGTTCCCACTGTCTTCTCCGCTTTCCCTCTCCCCACTCCCCTCTCCCCGCTTCCACCGTCCTTGGAACACCCCCTCACGATTTCCCCTCCCGCATTCCACACATTCAGTCCCTGTACATTTAATTTTCAAACACCTCGCGTGCCACTTTTTGCAATTTTTAATACAAATTTCATAATGCCAGAGCTCACCAGTATCTATATATATAGAAACCTTCGTTAATGTGTTCACAACAACTCACCAAAGTTTCATCGCAATCGGATGAACGGTTTAGCAATGCATAATTTCACGATGCCAGAGCTCACTATTGTATACATAAACCATTGCAAGCATGCACACATCAAGTCTACAAAGTTTCATAGCAATCGGATGAACGGTTTAGCAATGCATAATTTCATGATGCCAGAGCTCACTATTGTATACAGAAACCATCGCGGGCATGCACACATCAAATCCCCAAAGCTTCATCACAATCGGATGAATGGTTTAGCAACGCATATGCCCCATACAAACATACTCAAACAAACCCAGAAATAAACATATACAATACACGCTTAAAGCTCAAAGTTAAAAGCTCAAAACTCAAAGGGCAAAGCTCAAAGTGCAAAGCTTAAACCTCAAAGCTTAGATATTAAATACACATTAAACATACACGTTAAATACATTTTCATTTATACAAATTTCATAACGCCAGAGCTTAACATCATATATAGCCTGAAACCTTCGCGGGTGTGCGCATAAAAAATGACCCAAGTTTCATCGCAATCGGATGAACGGTATGGCAGCGCATAACATATGAACAAACAAACATACAAACAAAGAAAAAAATAAACAAACAAAAATTGATTTTTCTATATAAGAAGATAATTGATGCGGTGGTTTCTAGAAGTGGTTTTTTGGGAATAAATCTAGCTTGTGCAAATAGCAACACTCTTACACATCTGCCCTAATGATGGCCACTGTAACGCTGTCCGAAACGTTGGCTAAAGAAGGAGGTAGCGCAACACGGCTTAACACCCCAAAAACAAATAACGAAAATACTTTTGGCCGTGAAAATCTAAAAAACATATCTCATTCTTATACCACATCCATAATGACAATCCTTTCCATGTGCGTCAAAGTGGAAACGAATCTCAAGATATACGAAAATTAGAATTTTTACAAAATTAAAAAAAAATCAAGTTCCTGATAATAAAGTGCTAGGGCCGCACATAAAAGCTCGGCGGGCCGCAGGTTGAGTATGGTTGCAATAGACTCTTAAGAAATAAACCACTTATATTAATACTCATAATACGTAGTTTTTTTTTTAAATTTACCACTTTTAGTGAAATATCACTTGACGGATGCTACACAAATGTGTCTGTCCTTGCTTTACCATTCACATACACATTCATGCATCATCTCGTAGGTATAATTATATAATTTTCAATTATTATAAGCAATAATTATTAGCCTGAAACACTCATCAACATTGAAAAAATCTCCCGAGAAAAGATAAATGCTGCCGACGGGACTTGAACCTGCGTCCTTCTGATATCCGGTCAACTGCTCTACCAACTGAGCTACGTCGGCTAAGCAATAATTATTAGCCTGAAACACTCATCAACAGTATTTCACAAAAAAATGTAGACATAAATTGTCTCGGCGCCATCTAGTGGGAGAGTTAGCACTTATAATGCCTTTCTCAAAAAAAATAAAGTTGGTTGTTTTCGGGTGAAAAATGTAATAAGCAGTAATTGTTGAATGAAACATTGGTATATATTGAATTATTTGGCGGGTGGGAGATAAACCGACGTAGCTCAGTTGGTAGAGCAGTTGACCGGATATCAGAACGACGCGGGTTCAAGTCTCGTCGACGGCATTTATCTTTTCTCGGGAGATTTTTTCAATGTTGATGAGTGTTTCAGGCTAATAATTATTGCTTATAATAATTGTTACCCTTTGTGCTTTGCATAAAAATCTTGTCTTAAACATTAGTTTACCAATTAAAAATAATATATAATTTTCAATTTGGGAGGCAGGTATGGGTACCGCCGACCCGGGAACCATTTATCGGATATCCAACACCCCTACCATAGGTCAACCCAAGTGTTTCGTTACGTTTGGTGACTTCGTTACACAGGGTCGCCCGGGTTCATGGGGTGAGCTTTGTCTCGGCGGCGAATGCGTTTGCCCAACTACTGCGTGGCGGCCTGGATTGGGAGACTGGTTGAGGGAGATCTCTCCAGCCAGACTCTCTCCACCCATCGCATTGCACTGCAGTGGGAGGGATGGTTTCAGACGTCTGTCACTCCTGGACACATTGACCTCAGATTCCCTTTTCTCTGAACTTTCTTTCCTTCCTTTCTAAAAATACAGTCAATACAGCATCCCCAAGTATGTCATAGGCCCCGAGGAATTTTTGCCCCGGGTCTCCTGTGTGGAGCTGATTAAAAAAAATTATACACTACTCTATTATTCAGACTATTTTATTTATAATGACCAGACAAAGTATTTGATTAATTTAATCGTGCAGTCTTTCTCGGGCGTCTCCAACTTCTCCAACCATTCGGGTTTCCGTTGTATATTCTTCTGACTCTGATCAGGGTCATCCGATCCACAAATCCACATGCCCAAACCATCTAAGCGTCCCCTTCTTTATCTTTTTGAAAGCCTCAGTGTAACATAACTATTTTTTAATCAAATAGGTAACCTATAAATCGAATTTCTAGACCAGGGGTCACCAAATGGCGGACCGCGGTCCAGATCTGGACCGCCGACCTATTTAATATAGGTACCAAATATTTTAGACATGTAACCTCGGGAATAATAAAGCTGCTCTGCTCTCCAGATGGAAACGACCGATTTCCAAGAAAATACAGTTTTAGAACACCAAAAACAGGAAGTTTCTTGTCAAGAGTTTGGATACAACATGTGTTTGTGAAGCAGCATTTTACAAGATAAGCTTCAATAAAAATAAATTCCGGAGCAGACTTACCGATGAACATCTTCAAGATTTAATAACAATAGCCTGTCCAAACTTATTTTTTATGCCGGGGGGGGGGGGGGGGGGGGTACGAATTAATTTGATATTGAACTAAAAACAGAACTTCCACTCACCGTAAAGTTCGTTAACAAAAATACATATTTTTAATATCACTCAAATCATGTAGGTATTGCTAGATTGAATTATTAGTGTGTAACCGTGGATATTATCATTTAACTAGTTAACTCATAGCTAGGGAAAAGAAACCCAACGTAACCCAAAGACAAAGTAAAGTTCGTAAACAGAACCGCCAGAAAAGCAAAGGCTGCTGTGACGTGTCACCAGGACTTACTACTCACTAGTCACTAGTACCAGGAGAACTTGCGACTCACGAGTGGAGCGGTGGAGGCATTCGGGTTCCGAGAACTCGCGACTCGCGAGTGGCGCGAACACGGGACGCTGTCGGCCGGTGGAGGCATTCGGGTTCCCAGTCCGGTTCCGAGTTTGGGACCGAGCCCGAGTACCGGGACCGGGTTCTCTTGGAGTAGTCGATTTGACAAAGGAGTAGGAGTAGGAACCACTTCCCGCAAAGAACCCGATCACACGAGCCCATTCCAGCTGAACCGACACATCGCTAGTCCAAAGTAATTAATTTTTTAAGAAAGTTTCTATTTTTCTTTTCTCTCCTGTCTTGAAGACATTATATATAAAAGGTTACTCACGGAGGATTGTTGATAGAAGAACAACCAACTTTGCTGAGATGGTCCTCCATAGGGAGGTCCACAAGATCACTTTTTCTCTTTTTTGAAAGTCTCTTAGTGGGAAGGATTTCCTGTGCAGGGGACCGCTTCATGGTACTCGTTGTAGGATTTTCTTCAGGCCCAGGGTTGTCTCTGACATCGACCTTTTCTTCTTTAATTCTTACCTCCTCTTGTTCGTTTCGTAATAAAGTTCTCTGAAAAAAATATTGGAATATCCTGTTAGCTTCAGATTTCGCAAGATTCTACATACGTACACACATCATAAAAATTACTATAGAATGCAGTGTATAAGTTTTTTACTGCTTCTAAGAATTTCGAAATGGTTATGATTAAAAGAAATCTGGCTCTTTCGTATGGTATAATAGGACAACACCCAGGTCTATGGTGAGCCCAGTCTATGGTCATAGTTGTCTCAATGTCACCAAGGAATTAAATTAAAAGCCATGTAAATTGTTTCAAAATGTCAGATCATTTACTTCTAAGAACATCAAAATGGTTATTAATATGAATGGTTTAATTGGTTATTTATAGGTAAGTCACATAATTCTTACTTGTACTAATTGAAAATTTTATTTTAAAATTAAATAAAAAGCAATAAATGTAAATTTACAATTTCATGGCGAGCTGATGAAATAAAATCTTAAAATATATAAAGATGTTGGAACATGAGTTTAAATAAAAAATGTATATAAGCATGGCAATTGGCTTTGTGGTCTACTTTTCTGAAATGTATCTTGGATGCAAAGTGAGGTGCGTAATTACATAGGTAATAAAAAATGCATCCATGTTAGTACTGTATCAAAATATAACTAGCCGTTGGAAACAATAGTTATATTGTTTCAACGTCCAACGCTGTTGATAATAATTAGCGCCAACAGTTGAAATATAATACATGCGAATATTATTCAACGCATTTAACGATTCAACTGCCTAATAAATAAAAAGGGTTAAGAGTTTGCACTTTGTGAACAACATTACTCGATATTTCAAATGGTCTTTTGGTAAAGTACGTACCTACTGCACGTTTTTTTTTCTTTTCCTATTCAATACGGCCGATACGCAGCGCCAGGGGACAATAAAATTTATCAACGACAAGCAAAAAATAACCTATTGATAATTATCAACGTCCAACGCTATATGATAATATTTAACGCCAATAGTTGAAATATAATACCTACATGCGAATATTATTCAACGCAGTCGACGATTCAAATACCTAATAAAAAAAAAGAGTTAAGAGTTTGCCCTTCGTGAACAACATTACTCGATATTTCAAATGGTCTTTTGGTAAAGTACGTACCTACTGCACGTTTTTTTTGATTTTCCCATCCAATACAGCCGATACGCAGCGCCAGGGGAAAATAAAATTTATCAACGACAAGCAAAAAATAACCTATTGATAATTAATATCGGACGTAGGTTATTTTTTGCTTGTCGTTGATAAATTTTATTGTCCCCTGGCGCTGTGTATCGGCCGTATTTGATTGTAAAATCAAAAAAACGTGCAGTAGGTACATACTTTACCAAAAGACAATTTGAAATATCGAGTAATATTGTTCACGAAGTGCAAACTCTTAACCCTTTTTATTTATTAGGCAGTTGAATCGTTAAATGCGTTGATTTCAACAGGTTAATGTTTTCAACACTGAAACCAACGTCTTCCAACAGTTTCAACTTTCAACGTTGCTCCAGATTTTATGTCCAGGTTAAATCTTTCCCAAATGAAAGATTAAACCCTTCCACACACTTTTCCACAAATGATTGTCTAGTAAATTCACGCAATGTAAGTGCATTTTATAAGTATAATAAATACAAAACAATACAAGAACAATACGTCAATCCACCAGAAACATAATGGGAAAATATTTCACCGACTCCAGATATTTTCATATCAGAGGGTTCGGCTCTGATTTTTTTTTTACGGTGCTCCAGATTTCATGTCCGGGTTGAATCTTTCCCAAATGAAAGACTAAACCCTTCCACACACTTTTCCACAAATGAATATCTAGTAAATTAACGCAATGTAATTGCACTATATAAGAATAAAACAATACAAGAACAATACGTCAATCCACCAGAAACATAATGGGAAAATATTTCACCGACTCCAGATATTTTCATATCAGAGGGTTCGGCTCTGATGAAATCCTAACTGGTCCGATAAATCCTACTGATCCCTCAATATAATTATTTAAAAAATCTTTCGTAATCCTACATGTATTTAAAATGACCGACTTTTGCATTTTTATGTACAAATTTTTTGACAAATCTAATACGCCTAAATTTTGAATGAGAGAGCTAGGTATAATGCCAGTAGCCGAAATAACAAATGGTAATATTTTTATAGTCTGAGAATGCCAAATACTTTTAATTTCATTTCCTAAATCTGTATATTTTCTTATTTTTTCAGAAACAGTTTTCTGAATATTACAAGAATTTGGTATAGCGACATCAATGATATAAGTTATTTTCTTAATTTTGTCATGTAAAACTATATCGGGTCTATTATGACTAATTGTTCTGTCTGTCAGAATAGTTTTATCATAATAAATTTTATAAAATTCATTTTCTAAAAATGAATTTGGTTCATATTCATAATATGGTACATTACGGCAGTCAATCAAGTTATGTTTAATTACCAAACTTTGGTGAATTATTTTTAAAACTTGATAGTGCCTAAATGTATACTCGGACGGCGCTAATACAGAACATCCCGATATAATATGTTCTATAGTTTCCGGAAAAGCCAAACATTTTCTACATAAATCATCAATTTGATTTGCATCTTTGATGATATGCTTCCTATAATTTTTAGTATTAATGACTCTATCTTGTATGGCAAGCATAAAGCCTTCTATTTCTGCGCTCAACTCTCCAATACTCAACCATTTGTTTGACGAAAATTTGTCAACATATGTTTGGTTGAGATAATTGAAGTGTTTTGCGTGAAGAATTTTATTTGACCAGGAATCTAATAATTCCTGGTTGGTATTTATAAGAATGCTGGCATTCTCGTCGTATAAATTTAATGGTGAAATATTTCTATCTGCCTTGCATATTATTTTGTGCATTTCTGAACTATCAGCTTTCCTATGGAAAAAATTTCTTAGCATTTCTACCTGATTATGTTTTAAAGATGTTATTTTGACTATACCTCTACCTCCTAAATTTCTAGGTAAATTAATACGTTTGAATTAATTTACCTAGAAATTAATTTTTGTAATAATAATCCTATATATATTTATATATAATATTTATTATTATATATAAATATATATAGGATTATTATTACGTGTGTGGGGCATAGAGATAATAATTATACATCAATGATCCGGGCAACCCGTTAAAAGGGATTTCCTAATACAATTTTGATCTATTTTTTGTTTGTTTTTTTTGACTTATTATCGTGTCGATCTCCTATACGTTTAGTTTGATGTTTGATTGTACCTACTGGCTTATCGCGTGTCTATTTTATATAGTTGCGTCAACATCGACGTTATTTTAAACAGTTATTTTCAACAGTTGAAAATCGCAAACGATAATGACGTTGGCGTTGGATGGAATTATCGTCAACGCCCAGTACTAATCCATGTACACATATATTTTTTTTGTTTTTATTAATTAAAAAATAAATATACATATACATCTCCACATATTATAAATTAAAGCCTCCGCCGCGTCAATCTCTTCGCGTTAAACTCAAAAACTACTGAACGAATTTTCATGCAATTTTCACAAATAGATAGTGATTCATGAGGAAGGTTTAGGTACACATATAATTTGTCAAGGTTTTGTGTAAATTGGTTGAAATATAAAGGAAAATGTCTGTATGTGGTGGACGAGCGGGTTGGCAAACGTGCAGTGTGGATTTGATTTGTATGTAAATTTACAATTTTATGGCGAGCTTGATGAAATTTTGCACTTGTGACCTTCAAAACAAGAAGAAGGCGCTGTCTACATCTGATTTTGAAAACTCTGTGTAATCGCCGGGGACTTAAGCTAGTTAAAATTAAATATAAATCAAATTAAAGGCTAAATCTTATGCTACGTTGTGACAATTTGCCTGCAAGATAGTTTATCTTTGTTTGTTTGGCAACAAGATTCAGGCAAGAAAATACAGGGTTGTTTATAGCTGTAATGCAACAATATTAATAATATATAATTAATAGCTATCACACACTTGCCCTCGGCAGCCACATGAAAAATGACCACTCTGCCCCAAACGTTTAGCCGGCTATAAGGATCTGTGTGAAAAATTGTTGCTGATTGAAATATTAAGACATTTCTAACACGATTTCGCAGTGAAAAACTGAGACAAAATTTACGAATCACTCTGGCGGCGAAAATTCGAACTGCTCATTATACACCGAAGAAATTCGGCCGCAGTTATATTTCCAGCCGACAGGTTTACCCGTCACAAAAGTTACCGTAGGAATATATATTTTTTTAAATTTGCTGTCCCTCTTGAACATTTTACATTTTGGGGGGTGTATTACGTAATGCAAGATTGCTTAGAGAAACAAAGCGCCGTTTTAGTGAAAAAAATCACCTAAAGGATGATGTACTCCTAATATGTACTTGGAGCACAACAGTTGGCAGAGGTAATATGTAATTAAAAAAATGTTTATTTATGTAAATTGTTGGCAAACACAAACATTTTTTTTCCAAAAATATGTACATAGCTACTCACAGAATGAGTTGTTGTACTACTGGGTAGGTGGTACTATAGGTGTTTACTTTCGGGAGGTAGGAACTTTTTTTAATAAATTGTGTCCAAATACAATGCAAAAGATTTTTATTTGCAAATCGAAAAATAGGTAGATATTATTGATAGGAATATTGTCAAGGAATTATTTTAATCCAAATTTTTTTTTTTATACATACACGTATATGTATACATATATTACGTAAAAGTACCAACATAAATTTACTGTGCCTGTCATGAAAGAATTGCCTACTTCATAAATGTTAAACACATTAATTTAAGATATTCACATCAGATTGTTCGCTACATTTCCTGGATGATACTTTTTTTGAAAATATTTTGTTTGCATAAAAAAAAAACAAATTAAAAATATTATGCGCACACATAAAATATCTTATTTTATAGTAAATTTCAAGAATTGCATTTACCCCTGTCTCCACAGTTAGGCCATCCACTCCCAGCAACACAGCCGTGCCAATGAGGCTGTTGATGTTAGCGGTGCTGACACATACTTCTCCCTTGTACATAAATTGCAGTATAGAATTCAGATCGCCAAATTCCACATCCTTGAGAATGACCACATGGTGCTGGAGCTGCGTGTCCTGTATCCAAAGAAAAAACATTCAAAAACGAGCCTGGCGATTTACCAACAACTAATTTTGGAGAGTTTTCAACTCCTTCAGATTTTTTAAATTCAGCGCATTTTTGAAATGTTATAATGAAATTAAACAATGAGAACTATAATAATAAATGCTGAACATATTAAAAATAATCATAATTAATAAATCTTTGAAAATATAAGAAAAATTAATTTAATAACATAAAATACTTTATTGTTTAAAACCACGAGATTTATTAATTTATGAACCGACCGGTTTCGCTTTACTCAAGCATCTTCAGGGTACAAATTAATACTGTATTAATTGACTATTAACTGTATAGTATTAATTGACTATTAACTGACGGTTCATAAATTAATAAATCTCGTGGTTTTAAACAAAAAGTATTTTAGTTTATTAAATATGTCAGACCACAAAGTGATTGCTTTCTACAATAATGAAAAATTAATTCTTGGATCGTAACATTTTCTAAGGCAACAGAATGTATTACACTTGTTTCAACTTGGCTAAAATGTAACAAACTCATTTTGAACTTGAGCAAAACATTTTATTTAACTTTTTATAAAAACATTAAAAACAAACCTCATGATAGCCTTAAAATTAGAATCGAAAATATAAGTTGCAATCAAGAAACATGTTCAATGTGCAATAAACTTGTCAAAGTAGAAAAATCTTACTTCTTACTAATAATAATAATAATAATAATATAGTCTTTCATTTGGGAAAGATTCAACCCGGACATGAAATCTGGAGCACCGTAAATATTATAAATGCGAATGTTTGTATGGATGCATGGATGGATGGATGTTTGTTACTTTTTCACGCAATAAATACCGAATGGAATTTAAAAATTCTTTCACTAATCGAAAGCTGCATTATTTGCGAGTAATATAGGCTATATATATTGGTAAGCTCTGGCGTTATGAATAAGCTGTGGCGTTATGAAATTATTTATTATTTGTTTATTGGCAAAACGTGTTGCTAAGTAAATGTTTGACGTGGGCTGTCATTTTGTTATTTGTTTAGGTTACTATGGAGATTTCTTTGATAGCAAAAATTCAAATGAGTATTCTAATATGAATATTTAGTGTTAAACCAAAACCCATTCATCGCAATTATAGATCTGGAGAAGGCTTTCGACAAAGTAGAATGGAAAAGACTCTTCGAGATTCTGAAGAAAATTGATATCAAATATAGAGATAGACGAATAATCCAGGCGCTATACAAGAATGAGGCCGCTATAATTAGATGTGACAATGATACAAAAGAAGCCAGTATAAGACAAGGGGTGAGACAGGGATGCTCTCTGCCACCTGTTCTTTTTAACGCTTATATACAGAGTGCGATTGATGACTTGAGAGAGAGAATGAGTCACAGAAAAGGTGTAAAGATACACGGGCAAAAGGTGGATATGATAAGGTTTGCTGACGATATTGCTATGGTTGCTGAAAGCGAAGAAGAACTGCAAGAGGCCTTAACAACCATGCAAAGCATTCTTCAAAACAACTACAACATGAAGATAAATAAAAACAAAACAACGCTGCTGACTGTAGGCCAAACGCAGCATCAGATGAGAGTAGAGATGTCAGGAGTTCCACTAAAGAACACCAAGGAGTTTGTCTACCTCGGGAGCAAAATTACATGGGACGGTCGGTCTAAGAGCGAGGTCGATAGCCGTATACACCAGGCTAGGCTTGCATTTAACCACTCAGCAACGTAAGCAGATATACATGTTAATATGACAACATCAGTCAAGTACAAGAAAATTTCCACAGAAATCGTTATAACTCCGTTATTGTTCTAGTGACATCCCTAAAATAAAAAGTAGAAGCTCCATAATAAATTAAGCTACCCTATCATTATTTAAGTTGACCATAGAAATACATAAAAAAAAACCTTTTCTGTCAGATACATGATAGACCGCCAAATTGCCTACCCACTGTTAGATTGTTATTTTTTTATTAAATATTCTTGTGTGAAATGATAAAAAAGTGAGGTAACTAAATTGTTTATTATACATTTATACGATAGAATAAGTATTGTTTTTGATATAATCCGTGATTTTAGTACCGTTTCCACATAAAAACATCGCGTGAGTCATTTTTACATTTTTTTTATGTTTGCATTCTAATTTTTAATATTTACAAATGTTAATATTTCTTTGTAATATAACAATTTGAAAGCTTATTTTGTAACCTTTCAAAAACAGTTTTTAGTATTCGGCTACGTTCAGAAATGTTTCATTTATAGAGCTTTAATTGTGGAGCGGAAATAACATAAAGTTTTCGTAAATCTGACATGTCATTTATGTCCGATGTATTGCGAATGTGCACTTTTTGTTAATAAAAGGTCGAAAATAATAGAATCGAATAATATAGACCTAAAACTGAGAATACTCCTCATCAAGACCTATGTATGGAGTAGCTTGATGTACGGCTGCGAAACATGGTGCCTATCCGAAAGAGATAAACGGAGACTAGAGGCTTTTGAGATGTGGTCCTATAAAAGACTATTAGGAATTTCCTGGAGAGACCAAATTACAAATGAGGAGGTTCTCCAAAAAATCGAAGGAGGAAGGCACCTGCCCAGGACCTTGTCCGAAAGGCGTGCAAGATGGATCGACCATGTAATATGACAAGAAGGCCTCTTGCATGCCATAATGGAGGGTATGACTGAGGGGACAAACTCTAGGGGACGCCCAGAGTACCTGGAGGACAGAGGAAATTGCTGCAAACCAATCCCAGGATTGAAACCAGAGAGAGAGAGTGTACAAATATAAAATAGGTACTAATATACATTTTGACATAAGCCAACAGCCATACTAATATTACGAATGAGAAACGGCGCGTATTTGATTGTTGATTGATTGGGGGCAGGGGAAGGGGGAGTGGGGGGGTGGTGGAATGGGGGGGTTGGGAAGGTGGGGGGGGGGAATATGCGAGCGAAGCCGGGGGCAAAAGCCAGTATAATATATACAGATTTATTTATTTATTTAAATATATAGCACAACACGTGCCATTAACATAATTGACATATTTATAAATAGTACAACAACATGAAGAATGTAAGTGAAATTTAAGAAAAAGGGTAAAAAGTAAGGTAATAAGCAGTGAATAAAATGTAAAATGTATAAAAGTAAATTATAAAGTGTAAAGTATATAAAGTACAAACTATAAATTATTAGGTAAAAAGTTAAATACTACATATATAAATTTATCTTATCTTACTAATATTATAAATGCGAATGTATGGATGGATGGATGTTTGTTACTCTTCCACGCAATAAATACCGAATGGAATTTAAAAACTCTTTCACTAATCGAAAGCTACATTATTTGCCAGTAATATAGGCTATATATATTGGTAAGCTGTTATGAATAAACTGTGGCTTTATGAAATTATTTATTATACATTTATTGGCAAAGCGTGTTGCTAAGTAAATGTTTGGCGTGGGCTGTCATTTTGTTATTTGTTTAGGTTACTATGGAGATTTCTTTTATAGCAAAAATACAAATATGAGTATTCTAGTCTTCTTACTAATATTATAAATGCGAATGTTTGTATGGATGTATGGATGTTTGTTACTCTTTTACGCAATAAATACCGAATGGAATTTAAAAATTCTTTCACTAATCAAAAGCTACATTATTTGCGAGTAATATAGGCTATATATATTGGTAAGCTCTATAGTTATGAATAAGCTGTGGCGTTATGAAATTATTTATTATACGTTTATTGGCAAAGCGTGTTGCTAAGTAAATTTTTGATGTGGGCTGTCATTTTGTTATTTGTTTAGGTTACTATGGAGATTTCTTTGATGGCAAAAATTCAAATATGAGTATTCTAATATGAATATTTAGTGTACAAATATAAAATAGGTACTAATCCACATTTTGACCTAAGCCAACGGCCATACTAATATTATGAATGCGAAACGGCGCGTATTTGATTGTTGATTGATTGGGGGAAGGGGAGGGGTGAGGAGGAGGGGGGAGGGTAGTGCGAGAGGGAGTGGGAGGTGGTGGAGTAGGGGGGGGGAGTGGGGGGATGGGGAAAAATAACATTTTTTAATAAAATTTTGAATGCCGAACGCTCTGCATGATAATTAATCATTCATTTCATTGAATTGGCAATAATATGTTTCTTATGTTTTTTCCTTGATATTTGTGTTCCAAGTTTTATATGCAGCCAGCCGCGATTTAATTTTTTCATAATTTCGAGCAGTTTTAGGCTTTTGGTAGTGACCCTGAACGTCTCTGATTGCTTTGTGGACTATCATATCAAATTATTTTATTATGTATTAGTTACAAATACATAAAAAACAAAAATTATTAACGTTTGATTTTAGAATATTATGTTTTTTTGTAACTATTCGAATAAAAATGTGGAAAAAAAACTTTCGAAAAAAAGAAGGTTATATTTGGATCCATATTTACACATATTTTAATATTTTTTTAATTTTATTATTTTAATTAAAGAAATTAATTCATTTGAATAGGTTCAAAAGTTACAATAGATTTAGTGCACCAATGCAGGTTTCAATTTTTGGTACAAAATTAATTCAGTGGTGAAGGTTAATTTTTTAGCTCACTAATTCTGTGGCCAATAGGTTAAGGAAGTTCTCTAACTAAAAACTAACTAACTAACCATCACGCCGTTTCCCCACAGGGGTAGGCAGAGAGGACGGACCGCCAAACAACTCGGTCTTGGCACAAACTTCTTGCCTCGTTAACATTCATACATTGTCTCACAAGGAAGTTCTCAATATTGACAAATTGAAAATAAACTGTTTTCCCTTTTTTTTCACATGAATACCGCACAAGAGTCCCAACTGCTCCGGTCTGGAGCCAGTGAGACTATGGCATCCCCAATAAGGAACTCCAGTGAAAAATATTATGGCTTTAAAAAAATATGCTCACATAGACCAATAAACGCTGATTCTGAATATATAACTTTTATTCAATAATATTAAAAGTACAGTTTTTAAAAAAATATTAAAAAGTGCATTTTTAATATTCTCGTTAAAACACAGCGTCAGGTTGGTATGCTGTGTGGTGACGTCACAATGGTAATCACTGTAATGACAGGTTTATTTATACTGTACGTCATTTGTATAGGAATTTAGGTATGACACAAACGAATGTTCTATATATTTCTTATTTTTGAAGATGTCGTAAAAGCATATACCTTTACAGAAACTAAATAGAATTGCCTTTTAGATGTTTGTATCTGACATATACGATCGCGTTTGAAAATTGCAGTATTTTAAGTTTCAAAATGAAAAAATTAAAAAAACAGCTGACTGTAAACATAATCTATTAAATGGTTGAAAAATTTAGGAAAATTAAAAATTTTAAAGATACAGTCCTCTTACTTTATGAATTTGGAATAAAACTGTCACTTCACTTTTTATCTCGTTCATACAATTAAAAATGATAAAAAAATATTTTAATGATTCCGAAAAAATAACTTTAAAAATATGACATCTTGGATTCGGTGTTACGCAATTTAATGTGTTGATTTCTGTATTTATTTACACATGCATTAGTCTTTAACATTATTAAATAATATTACTTTTATGGAAGTTTTATTAAATTCACGCGGAGAAGTCATTAAAAAAAAATTTCAGACGTAACCTTAAACCTATCGTACAACGGAAATACACCAACAAAACACTATTTAAAGGACTAAAACTGAAAAAAAAGTAACGCAGCATTGGTACTTATGATGAATTACACTAATATCACAGTGAATTGATCATTTAAACGTAAATTAACTTCAAAAACATAAAACTGTAAAAGTAAAATTCATCATGTCATTTTTGCGAAGCTTCTGATCTTGCCGTCGCCATATTGCCATTAGGCTCCCCCACACGCACACTTCGGAGCGACCGAGTCCCGCGCCACTTTAGGCCGCCGCGCAGAAAAGTCTCACGGTGAACTGTTCTGTAAACCTATCGGTCTTTACTTTTCTGCGCGGCGGCTTGAAGTGGCGCGGGACTCGGTCGCTACGAAGTGTGCGTGTGGGAGGCACTATTGCCCATACACCATAAATAGACCAATCAACGCGTTAAGATGGCCGGCGGCGCCTGCGCAAATCTATGTGAGATTCAAGGAGACCAACATAAAAAACATGAAATGGAACTGTTGATGACGTCACAAAATACATCTTAAATTTGGCGGGTTTTTGAGGGACCTTGAAAAATTGAAACTTTGACAATTATTTTAACTATTAAAACTAACTCTAAAAAAAAAAAAAAAAAAATGCAGTTATTTAAGTTAGAAGGTCATTATTCATAAAAAAAATAAAAAAATTGGACTGGACTTCTCTATTGGGGTATGTTGTGAGGCTGAAGGTAGTGGGGAGGGGAAGGAGGTAGGGAAGAGGAAGGTGGGAAAGTACCTGGCTATTCAGATCTGGTTACCAAACACAGCTAAAGCCATTTCAAGCAACGTTTCAATTCTGAATGGTGGTCTTACACCAGGGCGATACTGAGAGTATCTTCCACTCTGGAACGTTCCGTAAATATACTATATGTTATTTTTAAATGAATGAATTGTGAATTAACGCAAAATAATCAAATAAAATTTAATTTTTCGAAGAAAACTTCTTCTAAAAGGTTGTCACTTTGTGATGTCATTATTTATTTATTAAAAGAAAATAACTTAGTTTACATCACTTTATTTTTTGTACACTATCAACATGTTTCGTGAACCATGTTCACTTCTTCAGGAATAAAAGTATACTAAAGTTAAAAAATTAATTATAGATTACATATGGAGAGAAGGAATTGAAAGAGGGGGAAGGGTTGACAATGGTGGGAGTTTCGATATTTTAAATATAGTTTAAATATCTTCCCACTTAACCGGCCTTTCACTTCTAATAGCATGGTAATCCCCAATTCTTCGAAACTCCCACCATTGTCAACCCTTCCCCCTCTTTCAATTCCTTCTCTCCATATGTAATCTATAATTAATTTTTTAACTTTAGTATACTTTTATTCCTGAAGAAGTGAACATGGTTCACGAAACATGTTGATAGTGTACAAAAAATAAAGTGATGTAAACTAAGTTATTTTCTTTTAATAAATAAATAAAATTTATTTTCCACGCCGGGATTCGACCCCGCGACCTTCGGAGTGCAAGTCAAGAGCCTTACCACTGGACTACGCCGGCCGTCAATGGCACGATCTTCAGTCATCTATGACATTATAGAATGGGGTGGTGTGCTTGATGCATTTATTAATAAGTCAGGTATGCCCGAAGATATTGAAATACAAAAGAGATAAGCTATGATGTCCGCCCGACTGTCGGCGGACTACTACCTAATGGGAATATTTTGCATCCGGAAAGAATTTGTTCATATAGTTGACTTTTTGAAGGCGTGTAGTAGTATTCGTTAACAATATAGTTTGAATACAGAAAGAATTCATTCATTTAGTTTAACGTTTGTTTAATTTATTTGTTCATTTAGTTTATTCGTTACATAATTGGTTAACAATATCGGCCACACCAGAAAGCACAGTCCCACCCAGTAAAAACTGCGGATAGCACATCTCTTATATTTCAATATCTTTAGGTATGTGTCATACTTCATTCTATAAGTCTGGCAATGTTGTAGGTAGCTTGAAAAGAAGCTTAGGGGTCCGAGTGGTCAAGTCTTTACAAATCACCCAAAAGCACATGTTAATATATAGTATAGTTATGTATAATAGAAATAGTTATATAGTGTAGTTATGTATAATAGAAATAAAACATTCTCAAATGAGTTATTACACAAAGAGACTAAAATTAATTCAAATACATTGCAGTTTTATTGGTCCTTTTTATTTAATCTTTCACCAAAACAAATTCAAAAGACAAATAAAATATCACTTTACATAAAAGAATTAAAATTATGGCTTAATGACGCAGATGTTGAAAAGGTTTTCCTATAAACTCCATGTAATTGAAATTCGACTTACTTGAAACAATATTAATAACTAGCAAGTACCCGGCATGCGTTGAATTGCCACTCAAAGTAAGACAGAGTTTGAGTTTTAATTCTGTTTATTGAAGTGCTTTTGGATTAAAAAAAAAAAAAATTGTTTTCTGACGCGTGAGCAGGCCACATACAGCTGTCCACACGAGAAGCATAGATTTTTCATAATGCCAGAACTCACCAATATATATAGAAAACTTCGCGGGCGTGCTCACAACAACTCACCAAAGATTCATCGCAATCGGATGAATAGTTTAGGAAATAATTTTATAACGCCAGAGCTCACCACTATATATAAAAACCATCGCAGGCATGCGCACAACAACTCACTAAAGTTTCATCGCAATCAGAAGAATGGTGTAGGAGTTAGATTTATTTATTTATTAAGATAGTTTTTTTTCCAGAGTTAACTATTATATATATAGAAACCATCGCGAGAATGCGCACATAAAATCCCCATATTTTCATTGCAATCGGATGATCGGTTTAGCAACGCATAGGGAGCAAACATACATACATATAAGCAAGCAAGCAAACATACATTGATTTGTATATATACAGAAGATAATAATAATAATGTTTTATTCCATAATGTGGGGAGGATAGTGCAATCTCACATGACCCATATAGTTATGCATATATATAATAAGGTTTAATTCCTTTCTATTGATTTATAAATAAAACACTTGTGTTGCAAAGTTTAACAAAGAAACGACATTTATGTTTATTTATATGATTTTTATTTTTATGGTTTCTTCCAACTAAAATTGATATTTTAAAATAAAATAATAGAACAATAAAAAAGTGACAATTGATAATTACATTCCAACTGACCACTACAGGATTCAAATTTAAATGGAATATATTTCCTTTACATATATACAAAATAGATTTAAAGTAATATAAATATAGTACATGAAATAGAAAAAAAATTAGTAATAAAAATAAAATTAAAATAAATAATCAATTATTAATTCAACAAACTTTTATATTTAATTTTTTTACTATAATATTTTCATAGATGCCTATTAATTGTTTTTGTGTTTAACTTCTACTACCACATCAATTTTAAAATATATTTTTTTAATTAAATTTAATAATGTTATTTTTAAGTTGGGCGAGTATTTTAGTTTTTTTATTATCGCGACAACTGTTTCGGCTTACAAGGCCATTTTCAAACTGTACATATTTTTATACTGTTACTTAAAAATTCACAATTTATAGTACTTGTTGATGTAATTTCGCATTTTTTGTTTATATTACTCACATCCATGCAGTAGGCATAGGCCCCACTCAATATTGTAAATGTAATAGTAACTTGCACAAAATAAGTGTTACGCAGGGAATTCATTTTTCTCAGCTACATAAAATAAAATCGCTTGGTTTCGCACATATAAATATATTACCTTGAAAATTCGTCGGAAATAAGGGCTGAAGATGGATAGGATCAATTTGTGAGCGCGGACGCTCTGTCCATCCGCCGTGAGGGTGACATCCGCCAAGTCTTCCGTTTCCAAGAAACTCTTACAGCCGTTAGCCAACACCGAATTGAAGTTGTTCCATTTCAATATGTACTCTTGCGCCATATTCAATGAGTGTCTTGACGAGTTTTATTTCTAAAATGTACATAAGTTAAAAGTAACGTTAGGGTGGCATTTCATGGCAGTACTTGGACACACAGCGCCCTTGAGGTGATTTTTCACAAAAACGGCGCTATACAAGTCATCTAAATATTTTTATTATTATGAATTTAATCCTTCTTAGGGAGTCATAATTTAGAAAGACTTATGGCAACCATTAAAAAAAATTCTCTTCGGCACAAGAAGTTGAATGTTAGAAAGGTCTCGAGCCCAATACCTTTTCATTAATTAAACTATTGCACAATTTGTATACTTTTCATCAAGGGAAGTGACCCTGATAGCCAGTTTAGTGGTTGGTGAACCATTCTTAAGGTACAAGTTTAATGTGCATTCACTAAATAGGATAGTCATCGTTGAAGGCAAGAGGGTATAGGGTATCTCTGCTCTCGACTCATTGCACATTATCAAGCAATCTGTAGCTTTTTTGAGAACGCAGCTTTTTTTTAACCCTTTCCTACATTTTTGGGGGGAAGTTACAACACTCGACAATGTAAACAAACCTTAAAGTTTGGTACAATATCACGCAATTGTGGAAAGTTCTAAAATACTGCGAATAAATAAAGATTACAACAAAGAAAAACATCATCGCTTACTGCAGATATCCAAATTGCACAGTGCATGGGATAGTTGAATTCGAAAAAAATTGAGAACACATAAGTTTTCACTTTCAAACATATGCGTTAATTGTGTAGGACCGCAACAGAAACGTAAACAAATAGTTTATTGCAAACTTTGCGTTAAAGTAAACGTATAATTGCGCGTTTAAAAATCTCCGAGTAGTAATGTTTACAAATAATGGACTACAACAACTTACAACGACTTTTCGAACTTTTCTAGAGAAGTGTTGCCCGAGCGTCCAAAGTGTTGCCCGTGGCTGTGGAATGTTATCATAAAATAAATATAACAATCCCAATGTTATTATGGAATGTTGAAGGTGGTTGAAGGCGTTGAAGCACTGGTTTATTTATGCGTTGAAGCAATTATTACCCTAGGGATGGCCATAGGAAACAATATCGGTATTTCAATGTTCATTATGGATTATGGATGTAGTTTAAGCAGAACATTATTGGTTCAGGTAGGGAGGTAGGTACTTTTTCTTACTAAACTACGATTTGGGTAGATATAATTTAGTTTACTAGAAGAGGTATGGCTACCCATAAATATACTAACCTAAATATACTAACTCCCTAAGAAGGGTTAAAACTCATATTCATACCCCGTGTAGTGTTGCTATGAAATTGTGATTGCAATGTTGCTAAAACGCTATTTTTGATTTATGAACATTTTAGAAATAAAACTCTTCAAGACGATTTGAATATGGCGCAAGAAATGGAACAACTTAAAGTGTAACAACTGCTGTAAAGAGCCGTTCGCACTGCGCAAGTAGTTTAGTCGAATAGCGAGTATATTCGTAATTAAACGCGTCCGAATACCACAATGTTAGTAGTGATCTAATCAGCTCTTTAGTAGAGTCAAGTCGTTTAGTAGTCGTTTTAGTAAAGTTCAGTTGTAGACGCAAATATGTCACGCTGTTGGAGCGAAGATACTACTAAAAAAATCTTTATTTTTGCTATTATTAATCTCTTTTCGTGTCCACAGTTTATTTATTTTCATCTCACTAATTTATTCTTCCACCTCTTCTAAAATAAGCATTCCAATCAGCTTAATTAGCATATTTACTTTGTTGCGTAGCAGCCCACCATCACACTAATGCACTCTATTTGATCAAAATGTGCCGCATTGCGAACGCTTTTCGGCCAGTCAATTTGTATAAAATATTTACACTACAATAAAGTTTTACAATTTAAATGCGTGTATTTCATATAATTTAATGGCAAGGAGGGAAGTCGGGAGGGAGAGAGAGTTCTGAGAGATGGGAGGGAAACGTGGGAGACAGAGGAAGGGGGTGGGCAGGAGAGGAAGGGACGGCAGGGAAGGTTGAAGGGGAACGCGAAAAGGAAACGGGGTGGGAACGGGGACGCAAGGGAAAGGACCCGCATAGGAGGGGTGACGGAGGGATGGGGTGCAGAGGAGGAGTAGAGGGAGGGATTTAAAAGGAATTTCGTTATTTTCTAAATTTTATTTAGCAATTTATATAAGATATTAGACAATTACCATTAAACCATTAAAAAACACATTTGATTAGAGAATTACCCATAATCGACATAAAAATATTTTTTATAGAAAAATGGACAAACCTTGACCGGATGAATTGTTTGGCGGTTTTCTTGTTATAAATAATTATTTAAAATTATTCGGGATCGTCTACGGTAAAACGTTAAATGTATGGAGAAAGCTTGGTGTTTTCTTTTTCTAAATCAGTTTTATTTCTGATCATAAGAGAAAAGGAAATATAAGAGTTTTATGTGGATGTGACATTTTTGGTGACAGATAGAGCACTACGTGGCTTTACTGATTTTTGATGTTTCGTGCCCGTGACAAATAAAGCCCCACGGACGTGGCCCGAGTAATAAATAATAAATTTAATATCGATTGATGGAAGGCACACCCCTAGTAACCGGCATGCGACCATCCCGCCGAAACGGAGTGTCCGCCTGCCGGCCGATCCCTTACGCTAAAAAGTCACCCCGCTTCCGCGGGCAGGCCAAAACTTCAGTTTTGACCATAGATTATAGAAGCTCCATACAACTGTGCCCTCACGAAGGTGGATGTCTATTACTAGCTCCGAACTCTACGTGTAAAGGGGTAAAAAAAGTCGCCACTCTTCCGTGGGCAGGCGAAATCGTTGAATGGGTGACCTTGGGCGACCCTCGCGCGGAAGTGTACGGGTAAGTGTAAAGTGATTTTCAAGCGTTCGGAGCGAACTGTGGTGTGTCGCGGGACATGTCGTGCAGTTTTGGCATTACCCATGCTTGTCAGGGGTATTAGGTATTAGTTCATTCATGCAGTGGCGGACTAAGCCCGTCAGAGGCCCGGGGCGGCAAAGCTGAGTGAGCCCCCCCCCCCCCCCCTTAGCATAAAAAGTTGATTAATTTGACAAGATTTTTATTCAGTTCACACGGGCCTCTGGTCCTGGGGGGCCTCACTGTAAAAAAATTGACATTTTTTTATTTCATTTTCAAAAAAATGCATTTGTTAATAATTCTATCACATGTTTTAAGGAAATTCTAAAAAAATTCAAGAAAGTTTTAAACAGTTTATATGTTGAATTAACCTTCAGAAAAACTTTGAACGCATTTTCCTCGAAACTACTTTTTTCAACCTGATGACAACATATTAGAAAAATTATACATCCGATTTGCATGCATAAAGTCTTAAGGCGCCGCATCCGCGCTCAAAAAGAAGAAGATTAAGTGATATGTAATTACGAATGTTAGAGGAGCGCGCTAATATTTAAGCGATAAAATCGATGCGAAAATTGTGAAAATGTTTAAAAAAAAACTCGACTCGTTTAAAGTAGAGCAAAATCCCGTGGAGGGCGCCTTAAGTATCATTTAAAGAAACATAGAGAATATTTTTACAACCATAACTTGTAAAATAACTGAAGCAAACGTGTTTATAATAATTTTCGGAGCAAACATTTTTTTCTATCGAGTGAATTTCATATAATTTGCGTTTCGGCGTGAAAAGCGTCTAGATATTATCCACAAAAATAATATATATTTTTTAAGAGCTTAAAAACTTCAAATGTTTACGGGAGATATGTAAGAAATCGGTAGAAAATCGGCTAGCGGCGGCTTAAACTGTTAGAAAATCCAGTCACTATGGCACCACATAGGGATTTTTTTATAAAGGGTATATTTCTATTTTTTTTTTAAGAACGCTGAAAATTTTCCATTCAAAAATCGAATATAAAATTCACATTCATTCAGTCCGCCATTTTTTCTTTTTTTTAGATATGAAAATTCCCCTACGTGGTGCCATAGACACTGGATTTTCGAACAGTTTAAGAGTTTGTACATGCAAATGAAAATGCAATAAAAATACATGCAGGCGGATGTATAGTTTTTTTTAATATGTTGTCAACCAGGTTGAAAAACGAGTTAAAAAAGTTTCGAGAAAAACGAATTCAAAGTTTTGCTGAAGGATAATTCAACATACACAGTTTCAAACGGTTTCACATGAAATGCTGTAAAAACATTTGGTGAAAGCATTGTTAACTTCGGAAAATTAAATTTAAAAAAAAATTATAAACATTTTTTTACAGTTTCCTGTTGCCCTAAGGCGCCGTATCCCCGCTTATAAAGAAGAATATGGAGAGATATGAAATAACGAGAGTTCGCTATTTTTTTTCTATCGAGGGAATGTAAAGATATTATCTTCCAGAATAACATACATTTTTTTAAGAGCTTAAAAACTTCAAATATTTAAGGGGGATATGTAAGATATCGGTAGAAATTCGGGTAGCGACGCGCGGCTTAAAGCCTTGTTTAGGATTTGATCAAGGAAACATGGAGGTTGGAGGCGTTTGGAGGCCCCCGGGAACCAGAGGCCGCCCCTTCTGCCCCCCCCCGTTAGTCCGCTACTGAATCTTTTTAATTACTTACCTATTTTATACTATCTATATTAACTGTAATGATAAGATAACCTTAAGCAAAGGGCCTAAGTTATTAAAAATAATACGAAGTGCAACAGTAAGTGCAACTAGAACTAAAACTGGATAGATCTTATAAAGATTAGAATTTGTAATTTTATTTTATTTTTTAATTGTAAATTACCGGTTCAGGCTGTATTAATACTGTAAATGGCCCCCTTCCATTTATTTTTTATTTTTATGAACGAAGAAAATTTACCATAAAACTTCGAAAATAAAATTAATTATATTCCGTATTATCCATAAGACGTATATGCAACTGCCTAGGGGCCCCGCATTGGATAGGGGCCCCTAAGGTAAAGGGGCTCCAAGACGTGAATTGCCTAGGGGGCCCGACATGTTTAAGCCGGCCTTGGCAGGGCCCTATTGTCCATAAGGAAGTGTAGGCCTCTGCCTAGGGGCCCCGCATCGGGTAGGGTCCCCTGAGGTACAGGGGCCCTGAGTCGTGCAATGTCTAGGGGCCCCGACATGTTAAAGCTGGCCCTAGCTGGACCCTATTGTCCATTAGGCAGTGCAGGCACCTAGAGGCCCCGCGTCGGGTAGAGGCCCCGAGACGTGCACTGCCTAGGGGCCCCGACATGTTCAATCTGGCCCTGACTATGATCCTACGTAAGGATTGTTTTATAAATGGCCCCCTTCTATTATTTTTATTTTTATGAACTATGAAAATTTACCATAAAAAATCGAAAATAAAATTCATCCAAAAATAAAAAGCATTCAAAGTTTTGCTGAAAGATAATTCAACATACAAACTGTTTCAAACGATTTCACATAAAATGTTGTATCTCCGTCAATTTTTCGATTTTTTTTTTAAATAGGTGAGAGCATTCTTAACAAGTGCATCAGTCACAAATTCAAAAAAATATATATTTTTTGTACAGTGGTGCCTTAAAGCTTTGTTAAGAATTTGATCAAGGGAACATGGAGGCGTTTGGGGGCCCCCCAGGACTGGGGGTCCGGGGCGGGCCGCCCCCCCCTTAGTCTGCCACTGCATTCATGAGTTCATTTATGTTGTCAGCTGTCACTTATCATGTTTTGACAGTTTTAGCAGCGGCGACAAATTATTTATATGAATGAAATTGTAAACCAGTATTTTAATAAAAAATGACCATATTATCAATGACGCTACAAGCATATTATAATTATTTTGATAATGTTTAAAAGGGTGAAGTTAATTATTTTCACATTTAATTATTTTCATTAGAATGATGCCACAGAGTGAATTTACAATAAATTGTAGAAGAACTTGAGTTAACTTATTTTACAGTGTTGTATAAATTCAATAACAATGTAATTCTCATCCAAATAAATTTCCTTCGACTTAATGAAATATTTAACAGTTTATTATGTGTACTGACATTATTTAGCAGTTATTCAACTGTGGTAGAGAGAGGTGTATAATTTGTAAGTATGAAGATAAATGAAAAATTTTTGTTACCTTATCAAATTAAACACTTATTTTGCCCAACACCATTATACTCACCAAGGAAAATTCTTTTTCAATAACCTACCAGTAGAAATCAGAAGCATTAGGAATAAAGTTCAATTGTTGAACTCCATCAAAAAGTATTTTAGAGAATGTCACACTAAAAATCACACTTATTTTTCTTCTTACTGAATACATCTATGTTTGTATCTTTTAGTTTACGGGTCTGATTGCCATGTGTCTGTATTAACTGCACCTATATATTGAAATACATGACTATAGTAAATAGTAATTGTACATATATGAAATGTATTAACTGCATTGTAACCGTACACGTGACCGTATTTGTACATATACGAAATGTAAACTCTTCTTCCATCCACAAGCTAATGCTTTGAATGGAAGACCAGTAATATTATAATATGTAGCAATTTTAAGATAAACAAATAAAAAAATAAATTATTAAACATATTTTTATTTATATACTACATTAAAAAACAGAAGAAATAAACTATAGCTGTGATTACTTATAAAATTAAAGGTTGTCTCGGTTATGTTAGGATTTGAAAAAACAGATCATACGTTGATATTTTTTTTACAACTCCACACAGGAGGCCCTGAAGAAAATAATTTCTAAAAGATGCTGTGTGTGTACGAATGTACCGGACCGCTATGCCTCCCGGGGTTATTTTGTATCATTTTTAGTATGTAAAACACAGATAAGTGTAAATAATATTTGATTTATAGTGAACATTCAAATGTTCCTTTCCTCATTATCTCAAAACGTAGTATTTGGAGATATCTGATTAATCAACTGGACGATCAGTATCTGTTCTAGATATTTTATACACATTTGGATAAAAAAAAAACAGTTTTTTTGGGTATTTTGACCTCTAATACAAAATTAAAATTTGTTTGAAAAAGGCTGCGCAGCCGTTCCTCTTAAGTGGGGAAATCACTTTCAGGCTACCCAAAAAATAAATAACGAAAATACTTTTTCAATCTTTGCAAATACACTTTGTGGCGTAATTTTTAATTAAATGGAAACAATAAACCACTCAATCATTATTAAAAATATGTTTTGTAAACAAAGTTTTCTTCTTCAGGATAAGATTTTTAATAAAAATGACAAAAGACAAACAAGAACTATAAACTAAATATTAAAGGGAGAGGTGATTAATTACTTATAAATTTCATAAAAAAACAATTATATAAAATGAAATAAAAAATTAGTTTTAGAATGTGCAAAAATATATTTTTTAAATAGCCATCCATCTGTTAAATTTATTTTCATACTAGTTCTAACATCGGTCAGTGGTTGAGTGGGCATAGCGCTTGGGTCCCACCCGAGCGTCGCGTGTTCGATTCTTCATCTGGCTAAGTCCTCCATCACAACACAAGCAACATTTTCGGCTTTCTGTGGTGGTAGTAGGAGATTTTCAAACATTGTTGGGTTATTCGTAACCCGGGAATGTTTGTCTTTCTTTTAAAAAAAAAAAAAAAGAAAAAAGAACATTTATAATAATTTATTTTTGTTATTTAGACCTCCTGATTATTATTTTTTGTTTTAAGTTTTTTATTATATGAATGCAATTTTTACACATTCTAAAACAATTTTCATATTTCGTTTTATATAATTGTTTTTTTTTTTAAATGATATTTTAAGTAACTAATCAGTCTAATCACCTGCCCCTTTAATATTTTTTCTATAGTTCGTATTCGCCTTTACTTTTTTGTCCTTTTTATTAATAATTTTATCCCGACGAAAAAAACTTTGTTTTCGAAATCTGTTGATAATTTGATTAAAGAGTGGTGTACAAACTTATTTGTTTTCATTCAATTAAAAATACTTTTGGCCGTGAAAATCTAAAATCATTTCTGAACTAACGTGGTTTAGGTATCCTTTAAGGTGATAAGATTTGTGGTAGATGGATCTAGTTTAATTATTTTAGGAAAAAACACTTTTTGCAACTTATGCTTTAATATCAACATATAGCACCTCAACACAGGCTTGACCTAGTGAGGTTATAAACTGATTTGTAAACATTAGACCTAGGTACCATGTAAAGAGACAAAATAAATAAATAAAATATGATACGAATAAATAGTTTTGTCTATAAACAAAATCGATTCTTTCAAGAAAGGCATACCAATATAATATTGGATTGAATCGCCGATAATGAAACTGATGGGGATAGGGGGTACCACGTGCCACATCATATTCCTCCTTTGATCGTACCGGGACTCGATTCTGAGTTTTAGCAGCACGTACATTGTACACTCTCCTGTTTAATATATAGGTATTGATTAGGTATATGTATGCCTTTTTATTGTTTATTGGTAGTATGGAGTTATGTTTTACTTGTAGGTTTGTGTAAGGTGCGTGGTAAAGCAAATAAGCAAGATGTCGGTACAATACTTACGAGTTTATTTTCAAATTAAAACAGACACATAAATCAATTCCATATTGAAATATTTGCAATAATAATGAATGTGAAGGGCGAATAAACACGATAGCAAGTGAATCTTGGCCGAGAGTTTAAAGCAGAATGATCGGCGGTTTTCGATGCATCGCGAGGAGAGTTCTGGGCTTGAAATTGAATTCGATTGGTTGCAGCCGAATGCAGATCGGTGTCCTTTGTTCGACCTCCACAGTAGGTTTATGTAATGTGACGCCATTTCCCTAAAATAAAAAAAAACGAGTGTGATTTAGTTAGACCACACGACTGAAGTAAAACTTCCCTAACTTATAAAAGAACACAGACATTGACATTGACATTCCAAACAATATGGTTTGTTGCATTTCGCAAAGTAGTACACACTCATGCGTCTTTTTTTCGCTAGGCAAAAGTTGATCATACTCAGTTTCCTTTTTTAATGACATTGATAACCGTTCGCATGTAATTTTTCGTAACAATCACCACTTTTCGTAACGCATTCACCAGTTTACCCCCAAGTGTCGAGCGTGCGTAAAGAAGTTTAACTTCAAAAAACATATTTCGGGAATAAGCAAACCACGTTTTACCATGTTTTTTAGGATTTTTTTTTTTTTTTAAAAGATTTTATTGAAAATTTAAATAGGAAAATACTTATTAAATATACACCATACACATAAAACTTTTATTTCTTCTTTTATCATGCTTAATTTACAGAATTCTATTTTTAATTAAATATTATTATTAAAATATAAATAACAATAATAATAACAATTTTACGGTACCTAGAGTAGGTACCTAATTAAAGTTACTTACATGGTTATATTCAAATATATATATTTTTTAATTTATGCATTTTATTATTAAATAAAAAGACGTTGTGAACCCATAGTCCCGAACTAAAGTTCAAGAACTACATTCCTGAATTCGGGATTTCACTCAAGCGACCCTTGCAAAAAAATCATATCCACTCAAGTATCATCATTTGGCGACCGCTAAAAGACAATGTCTTGTTCGATATGGTTTTTTGAGAAAACCATAGATATATTAAAATGGTCCCCACACATAAATATTCTGAACAACAGAATAAGGAAACTAACATATATATTTAGATGTTTAAGAGATATTTTAAACGAAAAATTACTTAGAACCACATACTTCGCTTTCTGTCAATCAATTATACAATTCGGCATTATAGGATGGGGCGGTACATATACAAATCAAACACAAACAATTTACATATCACAAAAACTAATAATAAAAACAATTTAAAAAAAACCCTACTCATATTCGTCAGAACTTTTATTCCAACAATTTAAAGTCAGAAAATTAAGTGCAATATATTTTTATCATGCAACATTACAAAATTATAAAGATAATATTCAAAATAAAGTTGCACCATTTAAAAACAACAGAAATCTTAGACAAACATCAATACTTCCTACTCCAAAATGTAAAAAAAACACTAGGACAGTTAAGTCATAAATATCTCGGAGTAAAATTTTTTTATTCACTTCCTGAAAAAATCAGAAACATGAACAGTAATATCAAAAAATTTAAAACTCACCTTAAAAATTATACCGAAAATTTGAACTGAATATAAAAAGTAAAACAATTAAACCAATATAATAACACCCCCATACACAAAAGCCCTGCTTTTTTATGGGGATTATTCAAATATGTACACAAATTATGTAATTAATAATTATATTGAATTTATTGTAATTTATGTATCTTTCTCTGAATAAAAAAATATATATATATATAAATATATATATAACTGGATGGATGACTCGCGTAAATTGGCCGGTCTTCCGGTTTCGACGGCCGCCATATGCAAAATGGGCAAAAGATACGAGAATTCAGGGAACTTCTTAGAGGGAACTCGCAAATTCCAAGTTTTTTGTTGCTATTAAACATTTTATTAAACATTTTTCCTTTCTGTTTTTTGTGTTGCATAACGAATTGCAATAAAATGAAACTGCTACTTTGTATATTTTGCAAAAATTAATCACAAAATTGTTAAAAAAGGGATCCTTGTAACAACTTTACTTATGGAATTAATCTTCCATTCGAAGTAAACTTCAATAATGAAACTTCATTCAGGGCTACAGTTGTACTTTGTTTTATAACTATTGTGATAATCTTACCATTGTTTTAGATCAGTAACACTGGTGTAGGTAGGGTAGGTGTAACACAATATGTTGAAAAAAAGAAACAAAACTACAAGATTTGATAGGTGTATCATTTTTATGTCTTAAAAAATTACTATATTTAGTATGGGAACATCATATGTCATTAACTTATAAGCAGTAAATGTATCGACAAACAAAAGGAAAAAAATAACAGTCGTACAAAATATATGGCAGAAATAATAATAAAAAAAGGTTTAACATTTATACAACAAAATAGCACAACTTAATTTATACAACAACAAATTCAACAATACAACAAACATTTACACAGCAAAAATTTACAAACAAAAAATGTATACAACTTATATACAGGCAAAAATTTTATACAACTTATATACAAACAAAAAATGTATACAAGTTATATAAAGACAAAAAAATATACAACTTATAAATAGAGAAAGAATTTATACAACTTACATAAAGACAAAAATTTTATACTTTATTAAATAAAATAAGTATATGTAATTTCTGCCTAAAGCTTGCTTTATTATTATTTACATTTTCTAGTGTGGTGTGTCATTAATAATGTTGATAATTTTGAATATTATGTATGTTGTTATATGAAGTTATTTACTCACCAGTGAAAAGATATCCCACATCCTTTGCTGAACCGATTCGTACGATTATAAGACGAGCACTATAAAACCATTTTGTCAATATTAATATAACGCCGAACAAAGTTAAACTTCAAACATTAACTATAGGTACTTCAAACTAGACGGCTGCTGGTATAGAAATGGCTGAAAATGGCCTACTGGACACTTGCAAGATGTCGGACGTTGATTTTCGGTGGACCCATAGATATATATAATAACTGGATGGATGACGACTTTCTTTACCGTCATCCATCCAGTTCTTACTTAATTTTGAGCGGTCCACCGGAAAACGACGTCCGCCATTTTTGAAATGGCAAAAGAAGTGGCCAGCAGCCGTCTGTTTGAAATTTGACTCTGTTCGGATTTATAATATTAACAAAATGTTTTTTTCGTGCTCTTCATATAATTGTACGAATCGGTACAGCAAAGGAAGTGGGATATCTTTTCACCTGTGAGTAAATAACTTAATATTAAACATTTCATTAGAAAAACATACAAAATACTCTGATTTAATTTGCATATTCAAAATTATCAACAGTATTACTGACACACCTGCTTTTTTACAACTCATCCAGTTCAACATCCCTTCCCGTAGACTCCGAAATAATGAATTGCTGTTCCTCAATCAACATTCTACTAATTATGAATACCATTCTCTTTTACCAAGAATGTCGGGACTTGTCAACTTTAAATCAAAGCATTGAATTTTTTGGTGTACGCCTAAATGACTTTCGACGGTCAATACGCAATGTGTAATTTTTAAAGCCTTTTAAACCTTTTCATGCTTTGAATTGTAGGTATCTTCTATATGTACCGATTTTTAAAGTATATAGGTATGTATTGTCATTGCCATTCATTTATGTGTGCTCTCTTTTCACGTCATCTCTGTTTCTTGTTCGTGTTATTATTAAATTGTTAATGGACTATTTGTTCGTAAATAAATAACTTCAAATAACTTAACTAATGTTTTATGTACCTACTTATTATTACAGATTTCCCTTAGAAAATGAAGAGATGTGCAAGGAATGAGAAAACTGCGCTAAAGATTGAAGACTTACGCAAGAAGATTTTCACTAGAAAATATACACGATAATAATGCTGTATACACACAGCTATTATATATTCCAATTGGGAATATACGGCGAGCGTATGCCGAAATACGTCAAGCCACGTATACTCGTATTATAGCTGTATGTGTACACAGTTTGAAGTAAACTTTAGGCAGAAATTCCACAAACTTATATTATTTAATAATGTTTAAAAAAATTATCTGTACATAAGTTATATAAACATTTAACATTTTTTTAAATATATTTCTACCATACACTATGTATCAATGTTATTTTTTTTCTTGGCGGTACATTTACTGGTTGTATGTTAATGGCACATGATGTTCCGATAATAAATATTGTAATTTTGTAAGAGAGAAAAATGATACACCTATTAAATCCTGTAGTTTTTTTTCTGTTTCTCAACATATTGTTACCCATCCCACCTACACCTGTATTACTGATCTAATGCAATGTAAGATTATCACAATAGTTATAAAACAATGTAGAACTGTGGACTTGTGATGCCCTAAATCTAAATGAAGTTTGAGTATTGAAGTTTACTTCGAAGTCAATCTTTCATAAATAAAGGATTTAAAAAAAATATATATTACGATTTATTTATGCGAAATATACAAAGTCGCAGTTTTACTATATTACAATTCAATGCAACACAACTGAAAACAGAAAGGAAAGATGTTTAATAACATTTTTTAGTAACAAAAAACTTGGGATTTGCGAGTTCTCCCTAAGAAGTTCCCTGAGTTCTCGAAGCTTTTGCCTACTTTAAAGATGGCGGCCGTTAAAACCGGAAGACCGGCCAATTTACGCGAGTCATCCATCCAGTTATATATAAATCTATGGGTGGACCGCTCAAAATTCGCTTCGGCAAAGAGAGTCATCTATCCAGTTATATACATATATTATATATATATATATCTATGGAGAAAATCGTGGAGGTATAAACCTTCGTAACCTTCACTGGCTCAAGTGCCCTGAAAGAATCCAGTATAAATTGTGCTGGATGGTGTTTAAATCAATCAACGAAATGGCCCCACCTTACATCTCTGAATTATGCGTCCCGGAAAATACCGGTCCGAGGCAATTAACCCTTAGATCGGCAACTTCATCTGCTATTGGCAGACTAATAGAACTCAAACGAAAGCCAAATACTAAGTTCGGAGATCGTGCTTTCGGAATATCTGGGCCTAAGGCTTGGAATAGACTCCCTCCGGAATTAAGATGCATAAAAAGCCCAACATAGTTTAGTTCCAAACTAAAAACCTACCTTTTCGGGCTCTCATACCCTTACCTTAATTTAAATATACCTATCTGAGAGTATCATACTTGTATTGCCTATGATATGTCTTAATCACACTTTTCTTACTGAATTAAAATTACTCGAATCCTTACACATCAATCTGTCTTTCGGAAGATCAAAAAATCCTTGTACTACTGCACCGCCCACCATTAAATGTTGCTTTTACTTTCCAAAATACACTCATTAAAGAATATACTACATATTAATATGAAAATATTTTCAGGATTAAACAACATGTGTTCACAATTATGTCCTCTGCGTGCGAACTCTATCTAAATTTCTTTAAAAGACAATAAACAGTGTTAATTTCAAGCGACCTCCCAGGTAAGTATGGTCCTGTATTAATTCATTTTTAGGCAGCATCGCGTTCATTGGTCAAAATATTGTACATATATTTTCGTATCAGTGATCAATGAACCGGTGTATGCAATTTTTAGCCATAAGTTGTTTTTAATTGTTTGTCTAGCTTGTAGTCTTTCTAGATTTTAGGCATGTACGGTAAGTTTGTACAGCGCCCTTGAGGTGATTTTTCACAAAAACGGCGCTATATAAATCGTCCAAATATTATTATTATTATTATTATAAACGGCCCAAAAAACCACGCGTCTGGTAACACTGAATGGTAGATGAATTAAATCTTGAATAAAATCAGTTGCCAAAAAGCCATAAATAAACAAAACAAGTTAAAGACATCTCGCGCGGCACCCGCTCCAACCCGTGTTTTGGCACAACGGGCCAAACGCTGATACGAACTGGTGGGGGAACTGGCGAGTTCAGTGGCGGATTTGCAGTCTTGGCCGCCCTAGGCCCCAGGCCATGTAGCCGCCCCTTTCTCAGTACCCATCATATTGACCAGGAGTATCCAAACTTTTCAGTAAGTTCCAGTAAGTTCCTAAGGTCAAAACCGTTTTAATTTTCCTGCTATTATCATTCATAGTTGCTGCGTGGCGGGCCGGATCGAGAGAGACTGGGTGAGGGAGGCCTTTTGACCTTTCCAGCCGAACTATTTTGACCCATCACCTTGCACCGCAGTTGGAGGGATGTATTCATACGTATGTCACTCCTGGACACACTAACCCCCAGATTCCTACCCACCCCTCATACCTTTTCCTTTCCAGAACTTCCTATCCTTCCCTTCCTTAAAAATACCCTCCACACAGCATCACCTAAGATGACATAGGTCGTGAGGGAAAATATTTTCCTCAGGACCTCCGGTGTGGAATTAATGTAAAAAAATACGCTTGCTAAATTCGCTAGTTCAATTACTGTATAATTGTCGCAGGCCGGATTGATGAAATTGGCGGACCGTTGTTTAGAGACCCCTGATATAGACTATAGACTACATAATGAATTTATTTATTGACAACTTTTGTCGAAATCGATTCAGAAATTTAGTTTACTCTAATAGCTGCTAGCTTTTTTATATTTTCTAAGGTTTCAAGGATTTGAATAAAACATTTAAAACAGTTTTAGGTTTAATTTATTTAACAGTTTCAGGTTTATTCTCATACAATAATATATAAGTGTTTCGTGTTTCACAGTTACAATTAGGGTTGCCAGATATGGGCTTATCTTTTCCTGGACATTTCTGGGGTTACAGACGAAGTTGGGGTTTTAGAGTCGAAGTCGAAATCCAACTAAAAATGTTGGCTGTTGGATGGGCAATAGAAAAAAATATTACTAAATTACTAGTTAGGTATTTTGTATTTTAAAAGAAAAAAAGCAAATGATTATAAACATCTACCAAAACGTTCGTGGCCTAAATACAAAACTGAACACTATTCGCTGTAACGTCAGTGTATGTCTTTACGACTTTTTATTTCTTACCGAAACATGGCTCTCGGATAATGTCTCATCTGCTGAACTTGGACTGTTTGACTACAACATTTTTCGCTGTGACCGTTCTACTTCTTCTGTGAAGAGTAAAGGTGGTGGGGTGATGATATGTGTAAATAAAAAATACCCTTGCCATGTTCTAGAAACATCTAACAATGTTTCTGATCAATTGTTCCTATGTGTTATATTTGGTACCAAAAAGCTTGTACTTGGTTGTGTTTACATTCCTCCTTCCTCTTCGGTAGAAGTCTACAAGTCGCATACTGCTTCAATTGAGCGTGTCTCTAGAAACGCTGATTCCTTACTTATATGTGGCGATTATAATTTACCTAAAATATTGTGGCTGAATGACAACCAAGGGGTCAAAACTCCTACTAGTAATCTTTCGCAACAAGCTATTGAAATTGTAAATTTTTTTGCCTTTATGAATATGTTTCAAGTAAATTCAGTTACTAACTATCTAGGTTCTTGCCTTGACTTAATTTTCACTAGCATACCTAATGTCATAGTAAGTGAAGCTGATCTCTCTTTGTTACCTATTGATAAATATCATCCACCTCTCTCTATTAACATCACTAACTTTTTCAAATTTGAATCTCTGAAATCAAGTGTCTCGTATCACTACAGATATCTTAATGGTGACTATTCTAACATGAACAAATATCTTTCCCAGATTAATTGGACAAAACTATTTTTAAATTCTGATGTTAATGACGCCGTATTTAAATTTAATGAATGTGTAACACGTGCTATAGATTTGTTTGTTCCTAAGGGATGTTACTCTCAACCCAAGTTTCCAAATTGGTTTAGCTCGAAACTTAAACAGTTAATAATTGAAAAAAAGAAAACTCATAAGATATTTAAAGACACTGGCAACTTAAAATTTTATCAAAAATTTTCTCAATTAAGGGAATTGTCTAAAATCGAATCAGCCAAATGCTATAAATCTTATGTAGAAGTTACAGAGACAAAATTACTGCAAAATCCTAAACAATTTTGGCAATTTGTTGCGCAAAAGCGTACAGATAATGATCTCCCTTCAAGTATGTATTATTATGAAACTCACGCTACAAATGGTCACGACATCGCCAACCTTTTTGCTAAACACTTTTCCTCTGTATATTCTGATGCTTCATGTACCATCCCTCCACTTAACTATGATTATAATATTGATTTGAATGATTGCCAAATTTCACTTGCAGAGGTATACCAATCCTTAAATAATCTTTCTAACAAAAAAAGTGCCGGACCTGATGGCATTCCAGAAATCTTGCTAAAAGAATGTAAATGTTCATTATCTAACCCAATTTGTATTTTGTACAATTTATCACTCTCATCCGGAACATTTGCTGACTCATGGAAAATTTCATTTATTCGACCCATTTTTAAGTCCGGAAACAAGTCAAATATTGGAAATTACAGACCAATATCAATTATATCTAATATTCCAAAGATATTTGAGTCAATAATTACAAAGAAAATCACTCCTATTTTCAAAAATGTTCTGATTGAGGAACAGCATGGATTTAGATCGGCCAAATCTACAACAACTAATTTATTGTCCTTTACAAATACCATTATTAAAGCCTTAGAAGACAACACTCAGGTCGATGTCCTCTACACTGACTTCTCCAAAGCCTTCGAACAAGTTAACCACCGTATCCTCATGGCTAAACTTTATGCTATAGGCATTAGAGACCCATTTTTATCATTCATTCACTCTTACTTGATAAATAGAAAACAAAGGGTTAAAATAAATAACTTTGAATCCTTTAACATTGATGTAACCTCTGGAGTTCCGCAAGGAGCCCATTTGGCCCCGCTTCTTTTTAATCTTTTTATTAACGATATCTTTAAAGTTTTTTCTCACACACGTTTTTGGCTTTTTGCCGATGACAATAAGATTCTTAAGATAATTAAATGCCATCATGATTGTTTACTTCTTCAACTTGATATTGATTCATTTAATGATTGGTGCAAAATTAACTGCATGCAACTTAATGTTGACAAATGCAAAATTTTGTCCTTTTATAGAACCAAAAAACCTATTGAGTTTGATTATAAACTAAATAATGTTTGTCTCTCTACTGTCACATCTATAAAGGACCTTGGGCTCACTCTAGACTGCAAACTTTCTTTCCGTGATCACATCAATAACATTGTAAACAAATCACTTAAACTACTCGGCTTCATTCATAGAATTACCTCTGACTTTAAACATATAAGTACACTTAAAACTCTTTACTGTTCGCTGGTTCGCCCTCACCTTGAATATGCTAGTGTTATTTGGTCTCCTTTCTATGCTGTCCATATTTATCACATCGAATCCGTACAACATCGCTTCCTGCGAGGGATTGCTTGGAGGTTAGGACTTGAAAGAGGCGAGTACTCGTATGATGAAATTGAACAAACTTTAAACATTTCTTCTTTAGAAAAACGTAGAAAGGACTCTGATCTAATATGCATTTTCAAAATTATCAACAGTATTACTGACACACCTGCTTTGTTACATCTCATCCAGTTCAACATCCCTTCCCGTAGACTCCGAAATAATGAATTGCTGTTCCTCAATCAACATTCTACTAATTATGGATATCATTCTCCTTTATCCAGAATGTCGAGACTTGTCAACGCAAATCAATGCATTGAATTTTTTGGTGTAAGCCTAAATGACTTTCGGCAGTCGATACGCAATGTGATTTTTTAAAGTCTTTTTAATCCATCTTCAAGCTACTTATGTTCTTTTATATTATATGAATTTATATTTACTATCTTCTATATTTACTTTTATATTATATGTATTTTGTCAATGCCCTTCATATATATGTACTCTCCTTCCATTGTCATCTCTCTATTTTTTATTCGTGTTATTGTTATATTGTTAATGGACTATTCGTCCGTAAATAAATAAATAAATAAATAAATAAATAAATACCTTTATTTTTTGTGAAATCTATTAAGTAACAAACTGCATACATACCAACCATACCATATACAGTCAAGGATAAAAAGTTATAGTTAGTCAATAATAATAATAATATGTTAATAATTGAGCAACTCTTTAAGACTTATTATTTATTATTAAACTTTGGTAGAAAAACAACATTAGGTATTATATATATTAAAAAAAGTTAAAATAAAAAATGCGAAATAACACTTTTAACGTGAGGTATCGTCCACGTCCTGTAAAATATTTCGATTTTTGATAATATTGCAGTACATACATACACGTCGCGTCGCGAATACCTTTACGAAATTAGAAAAACGCTCATCCCCTCGCTGCAATTGCTGTACGCACACTGAACGACTGAACTGACCACTGACCACTGACTGCTGTCGCCTGTCGCGAGCGGGGGCGTATTTCCAATCCCTACCGCCTTTCAGTCGCGATAGGGTTTGTTACACTGGAACGATTTCGATTGAAAAATGGACCACGGACCACTTTTATTTTTCTGCGATTGATTTTGGTCCAAAAATGGACCACATTTCCTACCATTTTTACACGGAGCTATTGCAATGCTTTATCTATTTTGACCATGATGTCACAAATCCGAAATCCGTAGGCTACTTTAGAACAATGTTAAAAATAAATAAAAATCCTTTGCCTCTTAATCCTATTCCTATGTTCCTCCTCCCCCCCCCCCCCCCTCCTTTTTCATATATTTTAACTAAAAATATTTTTTTTTAAAGAAAATACCTACCCTTTATAATGTCACACTTTATTATTTATCATCAGTGGAAAGTTCATAATTGGCATAAATAACAGCTTATTATTGTATTATTTTGTAATCTCTGATTTATTTATTTATTATAGCTTTTGTAAGGTGATTTATGCATAACAATACCTAACGCGGTTCAGTCACTAGCGGCACTAGCGCGACTGAATCCCGGTAGGGATTGGAAATACGCGAGCGGGCGAGCGACGGCGCATGATAGGTGTGGCGAGGGCAGCTGCGGGGCGGGGGGGGCGCGCTGTGTGCTGTGTGTGAACACGCTCTTGCATATCGCTAGCCATATATTCCAATTGGGAATATATAGCGAGCGATAGGCCGAAATACGCCATCCCACGCATATTATAGCTGTGTGTGAACACGCTCTTATGAAACTTCCGAGCACGAGCGCGAGACCCTTGCGGCTAGCAATGACGTTCTCGTACGTAGAATATTTAGGTACTTAGAAAGTAATTTCTTGTTATGATCTGTGACTTTTTTGTCGCGATTGGCCGCCCCTAATATCTGGCCGCCCTAGGCCCGGGCCTATTAGGCCTAAGGGGAAATCCGCCACTGGGCGAGTTACACCTAGTATATTTATGGTTACACCTAGCGTTTCGCCTGCTAGTCGATCTCCATTACACGTACGTTTCCGCCAACGATTCGGAGCTCGGAGCGAAGTGTGGTGAGACTCGCATGCTGAACGCTGGGTGTAAAGAGCACCATTATGCTACGGCCAGACCCTTGCGACAAGCTGCTTGTCGCAAGCCCAGGCAAGCTCTGGCAAGCGAATGGCTGGCGTCCCCACACTTGCAAGCGCGCCAGCACATTCGCAGCGCGCGCAGCGCCCAAAGATGGCGGACGTCGAAGCAGCTGCATCAGCTGTCATTTTTGCGCTAACCTATTTCTATTTTAAAGCGAAACAAAACGAAAGAAAGCGAAGAATTCGAAAGAGAAGATAGTGGATGATTAAAATCCGTAGAAATCGTACCAGGTAATTCATTTCATATTCTAATATTTTGTTTATTATCCGTAAGTTGTACGAAAGATGAGAAGGCTGATAGAGATATTGAAAGAAGGGTGAATGTCGGTAACTCCATTAATGGAGGACTGAATACCGTTGGCGGTAATAAAAAATTGTCCAAAGACGCGAAACTAGCCGTTCATAATGGAGTGCTGGTACCTACCCTGATGTATGGCAGTGAGGCATGGAACTGGCAGAGGAAGGATGAAAGTAGACTGAATGCTGTAGAAATGAGATCCCTGAGGCGAATGTGTGGTAAAACCATGTACGATCGTGAGAGAAACGTGGATATCCGCAAAGAATGCAAGGCCGATGTAAGCGTGATGTGTAAGATTAAGAAAGGGACTCTCCGATGGTTTGGGCATGTAGAGCGAATGAACGAGGAAAGGAGTGTAAGGAGAATATATGATGCAAATGTGAATGGTAGAAGAAGTCGGGGACGCCCGAGGAAGACATGGCACGACCAAGTGAATCAGATACTTGAGTCGGGCTATGTGAAGAGTCGGAATAATAGAAGAGCATGATGAGACGATATATGAATGTGAACGAGGCAAAGAGTGTGTGTCAAGATCGAGTTGTGTGGCGGTTCGTCCTCTCTGCCTACCCCTGCGGGGAAACGGCGTGATGGTTAGTTAGTTAGTTAGTTAGTTAAGTTGTACCAACGTGTGGATGCCACGCCAGCGTTTGCCGATGGTTTGCCGCAAGCGGGTATTAGTTCATTTATGAGCAAGAGCTTGCCGCTTGTGGCCAAAATATCCGACCTAGATCGGATCGGCGGCAAGCTCTCGCAAGCTCTTGCAAGCCTACGCAAGCCAAGCCACACGCGCGCTCCAGACGCTGGGACTTGTGGACGCTTGCAGAGGCTTGCCATGTGTTTGGAGCCGGTATGAAGGGTACTAAAACTAATGGCAAATGGGCGAATCACTGGTGTGATGTCTAGGAAAATTTCCCTAGATCTAGGGGAGAAAAAATTTTGGGGAAAAGGGAAATTAGTCCAAAATCTAGGGAAATTTCGAACTCTGGCAAAAAAAATTACATATGACAATATTACTGGTATTGCTAGTCGAATTTTTTTTTGAAATTCCCATGAATCTTAAATATTGTCGATGTACGTATGTACATTCAAGCAATGTTGTTTTAAAAACACTGACAACACAAAATGATATTATGTACCTAAAAAGATAAATGGGGACTTCTAAAAAAAAAGTTTCAAGTTACGTTTTTATCTATGTTTATTACAAGAAATTTTCTTCAGTTTCAGTCATTGCGTTTGATTTTTATTTTGCAAAGTGATTTTTACTAGGAATCCCGTTTCTAATTCAGTGGTAAAGTATATACATACTTTCAAATTATGGTAAATTTTCGATCGAACTGGCCATATATGAATATTAACGATAATTTTAATAATATGAATATTTTTTAGAAAATATAAAAAATATTTTTTTAATAATAAGAAAACATTTTTTAAAAAATATAAAAAACATTTTTTAAATAATAAGAAAATATCATCGCATTCGGAACGTTGGGAAACAAAGCAATTAAAATTGCAATTGCGAAAGTGAAATTTTACTTCGTATACTGATTTCGCCGCGGGCGTTTATGGTTGCTGTCATTTCGTTCTGCAGGGTAGGCGACTTCGATACATGGTATGCGCGCCCCCCCACCCCTTCCCGGACACGGATTTGATTTGCCAAGTTAGTACCACCGAAATCTAGGGAAATTCTAGGGAAATTTCACCTCTAAATCTAGGGACATCATTTTTTTGGGCATCATATCCCTGGGGCGAATGTCAGATAAGACAAGTTGAGTGTCGTGGTTTGGTATATATAATATTTATGGTCGTAATGTCGAATAGATTATTTGTGACAATTTGACACGCCATTGTTTTAATATTTAAAACTGATTCATGTTTGAGATAAAGCAAAACTCTGCCATTTATTAAAAGTTTCTGAAAATCTCAGGAATTTATATGATTGTAGCCACTTGACAGTGGTTGTTCACGCGTAAATTAATCTAATTTGCTATGGCATAACAAAGTACCACTGCAAATAAATATTCCAAGACAATAATTATTGTTATATTCTAGCTGCCTGTCTTTAAAGATTCAAGATGAGATTAAATAGCATATTTTTTATCGTTTTCGTTTACTTGGTGCATTCAACTTTATCAAGAAAACATAGACTGTATATCTCGGTAAGTGCCTGAACACAGTCATTTCCCAATATTCATAATATTATTTTATAGGTACAACCAACGTTGTTGACATTTCCGTGGCTGGTCTATTTCCGATGTTCTTTGTAGCTAGAAGAAGTGTTTGTGAGCTAGTCTTCTATCGGTGTCCTTATCTACGCCATAAATTGTTTACAATATTTGAACAACCTTGGGTTTCTGTCTTTTCTATTCAAATGATTTGTTATACTTTAATATTTTATGACTGCCTACATTCGGCTTATAAGGATGTTGACTGCATACGATCAGTATTTAAAACAAAAGCATATTACAGTTATAACAATTAGGTCAAAGGATTTAGAGTGAACAGGTAGGGGTGTATATGAATTGTTTGCTTGTAATTTAATGTAGTTAATGCAGTGTTTATACTAATCAGGAATTTAATCATTATATGTCAACTGCTCTCAAAATATTGAATATTGAAGACACTTAACATCGCATTAACCAGACAATGAGAAAATTGATTTTATCTCCTAATTTAATAGTGTATAATAACTAAACAAATTTAATTTTTCGAAGAAAACTTCTTCGGAAAGGTTTTTCACTTTGTGATGGCATTACTTATTTATTTTAATGGAAAGACAAATAACTTTGTTTACATCACTTTTATTTGTACACAATCAACATGTTTTGTGAACAATGTTCATTCACTTCATCAGGATCAAACGTATGTCCATTTATGTACGTTATATACATTTATATACGTTATCCTTTTATATACGTTTGATCCTGATGAAGTGAACACTGTTCACGAAACATGTTGATTGTGTACAAATAAAAGTGATGTAAACAAAGTTATTTATCTTTTCATTTAAATAAATTAAATAAATCTCATTCTCTCTTTTTCAGGATGATGAAAGACGTTACATTGCCCTGAGCAAATTTGGCTTCTACCAAGGGGGTATTTTGGATATTAAATTGGAGAATTTTCAATTACCGGAAGGAGGAGAAGATGGAATGGTATGTAACAGGCAAATTTTCTTTTAAAACCCAACAAATAAGATTGTAACCAACGATTATAGCCTGTAAACAGTATATTTATTGAAGTTGGCGCCATCTTGTTACGGCATTATCGAACTATCCATACAACAAATCCAGATAAAAACTTTACTTACTAATTTCACCTTGCGTAGTGTGGATTGATGTTACACGTTTTACATAATTATCATGCTTATTGTTTTCTCTGTTATCTACTACTATTTGTGAAACAAAAGGACAATATTATTATTAACGGTCAGTTATATAATGATTAACTAGGGCCCTTTTTTTGCAGAAATTATGTTATTGTCATCAAATGGCCATCTACCACCATTTTTTTTTAAAGGCCCCCTTTAATCGCCGATTCTAGGTGAATTTCAGCTTTCTATCAAATTGTAACAAGTTGACAAGCTTAACAACACGATAGTTGTTGACCTGGTCTGCGATCACAATCTGTTTAAAAGCTGAAACGGATTTAGAATCGGCATTTAATGGGAACCTTTCAACTCTCAAAACAAAATTGCGTTGAAAGGTCATTTGATAATTTCTGTGAAACAGCTGGGCATAAGTACTTTTAATAATGCAGGTAGAGCGTGGGAGTTATTGGAGCTTCAAAAATGTAGGTTCTAGATAAGTGGTTCTTAACCTGGGTTCGATTGAACCCCATGGGTTCGGTGAGTCAGTCTTGCGGGTTCGGCGGGGTTCAAGACACCCCCCCGACTCATATGATTCGGTTCGATTTCCAATTAAGAAGTATTCGGTGAATGCACATAAGAAACTGGTGGGGTTCGGTACCTCCAACAAGGTTAAGAACCATTGTTCTAGATCAATGTTGCAATCTGAACAAAAACTAATCTAATATGCTAATAAAAAAACTTTTGAAGGCCCAGAGTAAGCACAAAGACACAAGCACCGGTTTTGCCGGAAGGTTTTTCACAGCCGGTGCTAATGTATGGCAATATACCCAAGGAGTCATACTTTCCCCGGCCCTGTATATTGCCTTGCATATTGTACCAGTGAGTCGAAAACCGGTGCATTTATCTTCGTGCTTATGGATTGGAAAGATGCATAAAAATAATGAAATATTTTATATTCTTAGTATGGATTTACTCTGGACCGAACAATAAGTGATGCCTTGAGCCCGTACCTGGACACACATACCGACACGTGTCCTCTGCAGATCCCTTTAAATCCAGATGCGGTGCCCCAACACCCGGCCATAGTTTATTTAAAGATGAATTTAAATACCATGAGGTAAATGTTTTTTAACATTTTATAAAAATAATTTGGTTGTCAATTAAAGTTGAAAGTTCAGCCTATGTATCACTATAGACGTTTGAACTTCTGTATGATTTGGGGATCGAGCTCAGAATATATTTATGAATTGGGCTCGCTTTTTAACTTAAGTTAACTGTGAAAGTTACCAATGTGAAAATTTTTTCAATACTTGATAACAGCTGTAGATTTACACCCTACATTGGCAATACTGTGTTCATCTAAAGATGTCAGATAATTAAAATAAATTTAATGCCTTTTGCCTGGATCAAAAATATTGAAATATAAGAGATGTGCTATCTGCAGTTTTTACTGGGTGGGACTGTGTTTTCTGGTGTCGCCGATATTGTTAACCAATATTACTGCACACCTTAAAAAAATCAACTAAATGAATGAATTTTTTCCGTATTCAAACTATGCCCATTAGGTAGTAGTCCGCCGACGGTCGGGCGGCCATCTTGGCATATCTCTTGTATTTCAGTAGCTTTGGTCTGGATTAATTCTCGTCCTGCATTGTACCCCTTTTTCTCGTTGCATGTTTGCAAAAGTTAAATTAGTATATTTACAAACTTATCAATAACTAGCTGGTTCTCGGCATGCGTTGCTATGCCATTAAAAGAAATAAATTGTATATCCCTAAATGTTTAGCGTTACTGTATAAATAAATAAATGGATATTCTCATGCGTCCCTTTTCCCTCCTGCGTTCCCCTTCCATCTTTTTGACATTGACTCCCCTCCCGTACGCCCCATATCCCAGTGACGCCTAGATCGCATAAGATGTTGCCTAGCTAGCCGAGCGGGGTGACTGGCGACCACGCATTTTTTTTTCTAATACTTACATTTTTAAACTCATGATATCTTTCGAATGGGATGTCCGAATTGAATAATTCAAAAAATTATACAAAGGTATTGAAGCAGTCTTGAATATAAAGTAATTTATTGTGATAAGGATTAATACCAAGATACAAATAAAGAGCCTTTTTAATCGCCGGCATTTCAATTAAATTTTTAAAATAAAAGAACACTTATTGTGGCATAACTTTAATAGTTAGACATATGCTGTCGCGACACTTTTTGTAAATAATGATGTGTTCTGCAAAGTCGTAGTACATTATTTTATTCTATCATTAATAGTTTTCACAGCGCACGCGATGAAAAGAATATTTTAGGTAATTTTTTTACACCTTGGGTTACATTATGGGAGTTTTAGTAAGGATCCCTAATTTTTTTGAAATATAATATAGCCTATGTCACCCGGGGATAGAGTAGCTTCCCACCAGTAAAAGAAATTTTCAAATCGGTTCAGTAGTTTCGGAGCCTATTCAATGCAAACAAACAAACAAACAAACAAACAAATCTTACCTCTTTATATAGTGTCTTAGATGTCATGTATAAAATAAATTATTACCCACGCAGCTCTGGCATTTTTTCGACGTGTTAAGTATGTAATGTATCTGAGTTGTCACCATTAGATTTTCCTTACCGCAGTAATCTGTCTCCGGTGGTTTAATAAGAACCTAGAATGAACAGAATATATTTATAATTTTGATAATTTTGAGCTCACGCAATTAATGTATGCCCCCTTAGGGCATTGGCAAAATCAACAACCCAACTGTCAACAAACCAACTCCTTGAGAGGAACAGCTGTGCGGCTTATTTCATACAAAACTTATATTTGTTTCCGAGGACAAAATACCCAACCAAATCGAATAATTATATTTTTAATCAAAATATATAGTAAATATCTAGTACTGATATGTACTACTTAATCTACATTTTAAATAATAAAATATAGGCCATTATAAAAAAATATATTTTGCATGATTTTAAAGGCAAATTTGGCAGATTTCTTGCTCTGTCTACTGTGCTAATATAATGAAAAATAAAATAAAAAATAAAACATTGTAATAAAAACTAAAATAAAGCATTTTGTTGGGTAAAATTTTTAATTTATGTTCAACAAATTTATGTTCCGACGTAATTCAGTCACTCGATTTAAATTTAATCCTATCAAAATGCTCTTTTGAATCATTTTTATTTTGTATTTCATAACATTTTTTGCAGTAAAGAGAGAAAAAAATATTTATTAAAAATAATTATTACTAACTCAAAAATAATTTCCATAAATCTTTTGATAAAAAAAAATATTATTCTGTTTGGTTGGGTCAAATCTCAAATCCAAATTTAAGTTTAAAAATTTAAAGTTCAAATCCAAATTTAAGGTTTGCATGAAAAAGGCCGCACAACCGTTTCTATTAACAATGTCAAAATTTAACCATCATGTCAAACAGTTTCAAAAGTCTGATTATATATTTTTTCCATTATGCTTCAGGTTAGAAGTATCTTGTGGCCATAACTTTGGACCATTACATTTGTATACAAATCGAACTCAAATTCCTGGAGAAACACCCAAAGCCCAACCGTTTCTACTGGTCCACAGAAAGAAACGTGCATCTGGTTAGTAGATATTCCATTTTATATCCTTAAACTTATTATGTATAGTAGAGGTTAGCTAGTGTGCAATAGAATTAGGGCCATTATATTAAATCATGATGTTGGGTGCTTTTATAATTTGGAAGGATGTCCGAGTGCGTGTTGAAGTGGTCCTCTTTTCTTTCTAAATTATCCATCGTTTTCGTGAACCGATTGCTCCGAAAAGTGGTACATAACCGCGTAACAATCAGTGCAATTAGTTTTACTTCGCGGTTTAATTGTACCTTTTTCCGTTGGAAAGTTATTATTTAATCCTGCCCAAAACACTAAGATACCAGAAAATGAAGGAATAACCGAGACCACTAGGCGTGAAAATTTGAAAGAAGATGCAATAAGGCCAAAGGAACGGCCAACAATAGCCAACATGACACAAGAAGTAGCAAAAGATCCGAAAACAGACAAAAATTTCCAAGAAGAACCAAGAAGAGACGAGAAGATCCAAAAAGAGATAAGAAGACACAAGAAGAGACAAGCAGAGTCAAGAACAGACAAGAAGAGACAAAAAGAGCCAAGAAGAGGCGAGAACATCCAAGAAAAAGAAAGAAGAGACATTAATATAGAAAAAGAGACAAAAAGAGGCAAGAAGAGCCAAGCAGAGAATAGACGAGAATATTCCAGGTGAGAGATGAAGAAACAAGAAGAACCAAGACGAGACAAGAAGAGATGAGAAGGGCCAAGAAGAGCCGAGAAGAGTGAAGAAGAGTCGAGAAGATCCAAGAAGAGCCAAGAACAGTCAGAAGAGGCAAGAAAATGGAAGACATAAAGAAAAGAAAAAAGAAGAAAATTTAATGCTCAAACAGTTCCTTTATTCCTGCCCATCCTAAATTCCAATATTGGCTTATGTATACCGGTCGTTTAAACTCCAACCTCCTTCCCATCCCCAGAGCATATGTTCCAGTCCTAACAAATCAGTGCCCCCTGGTGTACCGGTCTCACCGGGACAGGAGTGCTCCCGGCTGGGGTGGTACAATCGTATCGTATCGTATATTGGGTGCTTTTATAATTTGGAAAAGCGTGGCGAGGTAAGGTTATTCGCACGATATGATATAACAGGGAATCAAAATGCATGAAGACACTTTTTTCTCTCGGCGGTAATGGCATGCCGTGGTTGTCAACGATATAATGTTTCATTGCCATAGTACACCTAGTTCCCTATAAAACCGTGGTGGTAATTTTCAGAATTATATATGTAGAGACTTAAAGCATTGGCGAAATCAGTCGTCTTTCAAATCGGTAACGAAATGTAATTTGTGAAAACGATCGCAATATTATCGTGCTGTGTAAAGTTTTAAAAGCGCCCATTGGTAATTATACATTATGCCACTATTGAAAAACAACTATAATCAACAGTCCCATATTGGCATATTATTATTATTATTTTTAAGTTTTCTTTATTCATTGAATTTTTTATAACATAAATTGGGGATTATTCGACCACCATGCTAGACACACGATTGTGTTGTGGTTAACAACAAGCTTAAAAAAAAAACATATTTAGAGTATTTTTGGTCATTTTTTAAATGTTATTTTAGGATCTAACCAAAAAGATGATGTAAGCTCAAATAAGAAAAGTCAGGAGGGCTATGATCCTGACTGCTCAAACACTGTTCTGCCAATTACCAAAGGATCGAAAAATGGTGCCACCTACTACAATACAAGCGTAAGTGAAAACATTTAATGAGAATGGAACTACATTTAATGAGATTGGCGGCTATTGTTTCCAATCTTTTCCTAAAGCTAAATTTTTCCACAGCTAAATGTTGGCTAAGTTAGGTTACCCATAGATATATTATAACTTTTTATATAACAAAATCGACAAAATGACAAGGTAAAACTCTCAATGTATTATTAAGAAAATCGTTTAATATGGGAATATAAAAGCATAGAACAATCAATTATTATTAAATCTATTTATATAAAGATGAGTGTCTGTGGTACTGTGTGACATAAGACGGGCGCTTGGAATAAACTATTATTATTTTGCTGATGCCGTCTTTCTTTTTACATACTGATATTATTGTATGTGGGTATGTGAATCTGCCCATTCTGCTATTTTCAAAATATCTTAACATCCCACCATCCTTATCTCATAATTTAATCTCACTAACGACCTAAGTGTAAAAATTATGTATACATTAAAAAAAAAATTCTTACTTAAAACTTCTTTCCGTGATTTTAGTTTGCAATGTACGTGGCCTCACCTCGAGAAGAAGGATTTTACAATTTATATTTCCATAATTGTCGGTCGACACCAAATCCTCTTAACTTTATGGTAAGTGATATCAGTAAGATACGTAGCTAACATAAACCAGTACATATTATATGTAATAAATTACATAAAAATCTAGTTCTCTTTTACTAACATTAGATATACAAGATACATATAATAATAATTCAAAGTCATTTAACAGTTATCTTTGAAATTGTTTTGTGTTACACATAATTCTGGCAAACATTGTTTCATCTAATGTTTTACAGATGACAAACCCATTGTAACCTTTCCGTCTTTCTCATAAATGATGCGTATATTGAAAAGGAATATCATAACGTAGCTCTCATTGGTATACATTATTGTATAAATGATTTTTTTCCAATTTTTCTGGCTTTCACCCTGTAGTATTGTTTTGCAGGTGGAGATTTTTGAAAGCAATGGCGGCAATTTCCTCTCAGCCGGGGACCTTCCTCTTCCGGCACTATATACCATGATGTCGCTGCTGTTTGTCCTCAGTGCCGGTTTCTGGTGCTTTCTGCTGAAAAACAGCCGCCACCCAGTCTACAAGATACACATCATCATGTGCGTCCTGGTGTTTCTCAAGTCCCTGTCGCTGGCCCTCCATGGAGTCAACTACCACTTTATTCAGACTCGCGGCGAGCATGTTCCTGCTTGGGCCATTCTCTACTACATCACACATCTGTGAGTATTTTCTTGTCGCTTCTTTGCATTCTTGTACAAACTCAGCCCTCTGTGATTCAACATTATAAATGAAATAAATATATATATATAAACAAAAAATGATTAATTAAACATTACGTAATATATATATATATATAACTTTGTTCCACTTATTTATTATGGCTTTAGTAATAAGTGGAACAAAGTTACAAAGTTTTTTTTATCGCGATAATGTATTGCCATGGAATTCCAATGTGAATGTATGGTTTCAAAAATAAAGAGATCAATTTTTATTGATTTTAAGAAAGTACTTTCATTTCATAATTTATTTAAGTATCTAACATGTTTTTAAAATATGGATGCGACTCTACTTGCTTGATGATTTCAACATATGCGAAATTTTTTGTGTTAAAATGCAATATGTGCATGGCTTATCTTGTGGTTTGAAATATTGGCTTGTGGATTCTGTATGTTAGATACGGACTTTGCATACCCACTGCAAGGCGGCCAGAGTATCCCAAATTGATATAATGATAATTTGAATTGCAGAGCTACAGCGGAAAGAACCCTGATGTGGGGTCATCAATTTTAAGTATTTTTGAATAATGCTTGGTGATGCTACAGTGATAGATTTCGTTTATAAAAAAGATTTTGTACTGAACATTTAATAAATTGTTTTATTTTCACTTTATAGCATAAATAATTTATAGCATATAATAGAAATTCTTAATTACATTCAGCTTTACTAATAACAAAACGCCTTAAAGATCGTTAAACTGCATTACTATTGCTTGCGCGGTGATCTGCATTTTTACATGATTACTAATTACATTGTCACATTATTAGGTTGGTTGCATTTTTTTGCTTGATCTGCGCATGCGCGGCCATCTTTTTTTCAATAAATTGACGGTTTTTTACTTTCGTGACTTGTGGAATATCATGCGCAGTTATTTAATGTTTTTAAACATGATTTCTGTTTAAATGATCGATTCACTGTTATATTATTATCATAAATGAATATAATTTCTATTATTTGCGACATTTTGTCCGTTTCTGTGCTTTTATAATGTCTCTGTTGTTATTTTAATTTTGTTAAAATAAACATAAGGTTATTTCGAATAAATTACTTTTTATCCGCTTAAGTTTAATAAAACTTCCATAAAAGTAATATTATTTCATAAAATAAAAGGCTTGTGCGTGTGCTAATATATACCAAATTCGAGTTATCAACATTTATATTGTTCGAAAATGAATTTAAAGTTTTAGAATTTTTCTATTACTCTCTTGGAACAATTGTTATATTTTTTATAATGTTTAATTGTATGAACGAGATAAAAAGTGAAGTGATAGTTTTCTTCCAAATTCATTCAACAAAAGGACTGTGTTTTTTAAATTTCGAATTTTCCCAAATTTTTTGACCATTTAATAGAATATGTTTTCGGTAACCTGTTTTTTTCAACTTATTTCATGTTTAAAGCTTAAAATACTTCCATTTTTAAACACAAAAGTATATTTCAGATACAAAAATCTAAAAGGTTATTCTATCTAGTTTTTAAAATGGTACTTGTTTTTACGACATCTTAAAAAATAACAAATATACAAGACATTTAAAATACGTTGGAAAAATTCCAAATTTCTTTCAGAAATCATTAACAAAATCAGTCGTACACATGAGATAAACTACCCCGTTAGGCTGTGTAAACAATGTGTATTTTTTCCATGAACAATTTTTTTATTTAGTAATATTTTCAAATCCACGCTCGTTTATCAATTGAATAAATTTTTCACAGGGTTTTTTAGTAAGGCTGATTCTGATTGTGTTTATAGAGTGCGGAAGCACCTCTTGTTGTGATTTTGAATAACATTTAACCTTTTTAAAAGATAACCTTGGCAAACTTTATTTACTGTTTAAATTTACTGCCATCTTATCTCTCTTTTATTTTAAACTTGGTGAAGTTACATAAAACAATTCAGATTATGTTGATTATTGTCAATGTCAAATGAAAGCATGTAAATTTATTTTAACCATCAAAAGAGCACAAGAAACTGTTGAGTCTTTTCAAATGAATTTTATATACTGACAACTTAAAAAAATGATCTACCAAAAAATATATTTTTCTTATATATGTGCAGCTAGTTTATTCTTTTAGAATTCTACCTAAGTTTTTAAGTGGGAATTCCTCAGCCTCTGCCTGGTAAAAATATGCAAAATGTAATGTCGGGAGTGTTTGTCCTGTAAACCAAACTTTTAAAAATGCTTTCCCTGAGAGTGACAAGCTGCTGTAAGCCAATTGACTGAAGTGTTTAGCCTTTGTGGAATCAGAGAGTGATAAAGTTCAATTAAAACACTACACTGGTGGGGCAATGGATAATTAAAGCGATTTGTGTGTTAAACGTTTATAATTACATATTGATATATTATATTGTACATGTAGATGAAATTTTAGTAGTAGACAACAAACCCACCAATTTGCGAAGTGATATACATATGTATTCTGATAAATACTGATTTGAATTTGTGATAATTTGGCTTGTTTCAGTTTGAAGGGTGCAGTTTTATTTGTTACCATTGTGCTGGTGGGAACGGGATGGAATTTCATAAAATATGTTTTGGCTGACAGAGACAAGAAGCTGTTCATGATTGTCATCCCTCTTCAGGTAAATTAGTGGAACCTTGGCCCATTATTTTGACATTGTTGTGAGACAGTTTGGGCAAACGAGACAAATAGAGGATGGAACTCACGGCATTTTTCCAATCGGCTATTAATTTATTATAATGATTTTTTAGCTCTCAAATATTGATCAATTTTTTTAAATTTGTATCCTTGTACCTTTTAGGTAGTGGCAAATGTGGCAGAAATAATATTGGAAGAGAGTGAAGAGGGGGCGGCAGAACACAATGCTTGGAGATATATCTTCATCCTGGTAGACCTTCTGTGCTGCGGAGCCATACTGTTCCCTGTTGTTTGGTAATAAAATGCATATTCATTCTTATATAAATAACATGTTCATGCCCTGGCACTCTGTAAGAAGACAGCTCTGAAGATAGTCTCAGGAAGGCACCATACAGAATTGAAATGGCTTTAGTCGTATTTGATGAGTTGTGTACTATTCACATAAAATAGAAAAGACATTATTTTATTGCTTGCAATTCAGAGTTATAAAACTCAATTTAATACACTCTTTTAACTCTGAATCTTATTTCCAGGTCAATTCGACATCTGCAAGATGCTTCCTCCACTGATGGCAAAGCACTTATAAGTCTCAAGAAGCTAAAACTTTTCCGTCATTTCTACATAATGGTCGTCTGCTATATTTACTCCACTCGTATAATTGCCTACTTGCTAAAGGTAACTCAACTTATATTTGAATCTTGGATATATTATTTTTGCTAATGCTTCATAGTTTAGCCCAGGGGTCGGCAGACCGCGCCTCTTTGAATAGCCATAAGCGGCTCTTTAGACATCAACACCAATTCACCTCTACTAAACAGCATCAGTGTTTCCAACTCAGCTCTTTTAGAGTTACATATTTCAGATATTCTAGCTCTTTATTTTGTACAGTACTCATTGACATAAAATGATCATTAAAAAAATATTTGTCTTAGGAACCGCTTATTGAAATCATTGTTTACATCACAGAATTTCTCTAGTCTAGAAAATATTCCGAGGAACCAGTTTTTTCTTTCTCAGATATTCTCCCCTTCCGTTACATGGCTCTCTGATACATTTGTTCTAAAACTTTTATGCTATGATCCTACAAAAAAATCACAATAATCTCTTTAATTTATAATGTTCTTTTATGTTTACAGAAAACTGTTGCCTTTCAATACTCATGGCTGGATGAGATGTTCAGGGAAATGGCTACATTTGTTTTTTTTGTCCTAACGGGATACAAATTCAGACCAGCTTCGGCCAATCCATATTTTACTGCCAAAGATACAGATGACGTCGAGGCTGAAGTGTGAGTGTCCATTTTCATAATATGTACTTCATTGATTAAAATATTAATTTCTATGTTTTCACCTTTCTTGGAGAAAATTATTATTCTAACAATTCATTCTGGCAGAAAATGTTATATATTAAAGGTTACCCCACTTCTGGGGCATAAAACATTTTAACTTGTTGTATGACAAAATATTAACTACTAGCTGGTTCCCGGCATGCGTTGCTATGCCATTAAAAGAAATAAATTATTTATCCCTAAATGTTTTAGCTGGTTCCCGGCATGCGTTGCTATGCCATTAAAATAAATAAATTGTTTATCCCTAAATGTTTAGCGTTAATATATAAATAAATAAATGGATATTCTCATGCGTCCCTTTTCCTTCCTGCGTTCCCCTTCCATCCTTTTAACATTGACTCCCCTCCCGTACGGCCCGTATCCCAGTGACGCCTAGATCGCATAAGATGTTGCCTAGCTAGCCGAGCGGGGTGACCGGCGACCACGCAATTTTTTTCTAATACTTACATTTTTAAACTCGTGATATCTTTCGAATGGGATGTCCGAATTGAATAATTAAAAAAGTTATATAAAGGTATTGAAGCAGTCTTGAATATGAAATAATTTATTTTGATAAGGATTAATACCAAGATACAAATAAAGAGCCTTTTCTAGCGGCGGCATTTCAATTAAATTTTTAAAATAAAAGAACACTTATTGTGGCATAACTATAATAGTTAAATATATGCTGTCATGACACTTTTTGTAAATAATGATGTGTTCTGCAAAGCCGTGGTACATTATTTTATTCTATCATCAATAGTTTTCGCAGCGCACGTGATGCAAGAATATTTTAGGTAATTTTTTTACACCTTGGGTTACATTATGGGAGTTTTAGTAAGGATCCCTAATTTTTTTGAAAATATAGTATAGCCTATGTCACCCGGGGATAGTGTAGCTTCCCACCAAAGAAAGAATTTTTCAAATCGGTTCAGTAGTTTCAGAGCCTATTCAATGCAAACAAACAAACAAACAAACAAATCTTACCTCTTTATACAGTGTCTTAGGCAACATTTTTCCCTGTCATGGCATAATTGTTAATATTTAAACTAGTTTTTTTTTACCAGAAAATGTTAATAAACTTAAAAATTCTGCACAATAAGTGGTAGATATAATCTCTAGGTAAATATTTACCTAACCGCCGCAAGCCGCTTCACTTTTAATAGGCATACATTTAAAGAAATAAACTACCCATAAACTTAATTAATTACCACAAGAACCATCGGTTTCAGTCGAAAAAGGCGGAAAAATATGCATTTAAATTTATATTTCATTAAAACTTTTTTGTACGTAATTTTTCCTTTACGAATGACATTTCATGATGTATTCTTTCCATTTTGAAGGGTACCAATTTTTAAATATTAATAAAGGTTGCCATACCCGAAAAATTATTACCTCAAGAAAACATCCCAGTTTTCTAGTAGTTTAGCGGCTACGCTAGGTTTGTGTAACATGGTTTGTGATTCAAAAGAATATACTCCAATTATGTATTTATTCAGAACATGAAAATTTGTATGGTGCAACCTTTAGTACCTTCCTCGAATATGTGTGATTTTTTGCGATATGGCAATCTTTTTTAATATTATTTATCGATTGGTACCCTGGAAATCGGTCAGTATGCAAAATAATGTAATAAGAAATGTCAGCCGTAACGAGAAATTATGTACAATTTTTTTTTATGAAATATAAATTTAAATGCATATTTTTCCACCGGTTCCGACTGAAGCCGATATTTTTTATGGTAACTAAGTTTAAAAGTAGTGTACTTTTCAAAATCTGTGCCTAATAAAAGTGCGGGGGCTTACGGAACAATTAATGATCTCTGGATAGATTGTTCCTCTATGCCTCGTTTTACTCCATTAATTGCATTTATCAAATATATTATAAAAAAGACACATTAAAGTTAGAGTGCGAATCTTAAAGAGAGGATCTCCATGTTATTTTATGACAACAGTGATGGAAATGATATACGCCAGCTTCTTGTCATTGAAAAATCACTAATGAAGCCTAGGTTTTTTATTTTCATGCACTAACCCAAAGGAGATGCCTTCCTGTAGTAGCGTAGGCTTAATATATCCATGTAGTATGGGCCGGCAGATTATTCTTCTATCAGCAGCAAATTTCATAAATTAATTATGTTGTTAAAGAAGAATTTTATATCTTGAATCCTTTGTGAATCAAACCTTTTAGATACCAATTTTTCAATGACAGGAAGTTAATAATTGAACATTTAAAAATATGCAGAGAATAATTCTTGTTTTGAATTAATTTACATCCAAATTAGACTAAATGTTATTTTTTGCGCATTCGGGTAGCACCTACCGGATAAGAGCACATTATATAAAGGCATAAAAATACATAAAGGCATGAAACATAATCTTTGAGGTACTTATTTAAAAATCTTATGTATTTATAAACTAACCACAACAAAAATAAATTATATGTATATTATGGTGCTTAATCAAATAAAAAAAAACATAGGTCTCTTAAAATATTATCTTGCATTTTGGACACCAAATTGTAATGCTAATACTGTCTTTAATTTAATAAAAGTATTGGTATTTAATAAAAGTATCAATCAATGTTAACTCAAAATTTGTTAGTTTTGTTTTGCTTTGTTAGGGGTGGGAGGAGCAAAATAAGACATACGGAAACCAGTAGTGTATTATAAAAAATAAGCAAGCATATATTGTATAACAAAACTCTTCAAAAACAAAATATCGAAATTATTACATAGTTAATGTTCAAGAAATACAACAAAAAAATGTTAGTTTTATAATTAGTTACAGCGGGGTCTCCTCCGACCTTGAACATGAACATTTGCTTGAACATTACTATAAATACATATTGGCAATGGGGGTGTGGCCTTACTGCATACGCATATATTTGTATATTGTATATTCTGGAAAGGATTTTGAATTTATTAAACTTTTTTCAGTGAATTTGAATTTACAATTCGGAGAACATCAACAAAATTTAAAAATGAATATGCTCCAGTGCTAATACAAATATGTGCTAGACCTTGCTTGAGATTTACAATTACTGAAAAAGTTTTAAGTTCTACTTCTTAAAAACATTTGTGCATGCAAAGTCCTTCTTCCACAGGATTACTCAAGTATACAACGCCGATGTTGGGTATTCAAGTCGCAAGCAACTTATCGCGCAGTCGTTGGCGCCACCACCTCTTGAAACTTTCACAACATCACTTGCATCTGTCATAATTTTTGTACCAGACATTTTGTAACGCATTCGTAACAAAATGTCTGGTACATATGACGATGAGACTATAATTTTTGCAAGACTATCTATTTGTTAATTGCTCAGTCATGTTTAAAGTCTCCAAGATGTGGGTGGTAACGATTTCGATCGGCTGGTCGTGGTAGACTGGCTTCACCAAAGAGTTTACAAAATGTTAGCAACATGTGGCTATATATGCGCAGATGTATGGCAGTAGTCAACAAGATACTTAAATGGTTGCGTATTGGATTCTTGCATATCTATTCGGAAGAAAGGCCCATACCTAATTTATATATCATGTACGCAAATAAAAGACACCTGTAAAAAGTAAAACATTACATATTTTAACTATACTTACTTATTAAGTCTGTTTGTCTCTAGGTTGACAGAGTGCGCTCTATATGAAGGAGTGTCCAAACTATCCAAGAGGAATGACTCCAACAGGGAGGACCAGCAGCCACTGATCCAGGAGAGTAGTCATGATTACGACTGAAGTAAACCGTAAGGGCTATCACACTCCACCACTTAGATGCAACTGGGTAGTTAAGCGATGCAAGAATAATACCATGAATTGTGTGGCCCTTACTATAAAATAATACTTAATGTTATATTATTTGCCTTTATTTCAATGTCCAAACAAATCAATAACACATAGTTGTAATGTTTGAAAAGACTGTTTTATAATATTGTCTATGTTATTTCTTATTTCTTTCCAGAATAATATGTTTTTGATATTACTTTGCTCTTTTTATTAACTAAATCTTATTGCCAGCAGACTCGAGCTATAAAATCTACAAAACATTCTGGGTTAGCAAGTTTATGTCAAAAAAGATTGCAACTATGGTTCAAAGTATCAGAGTAGTACATGGGTAGAAAATTATTTCGGTCACCTGCAATGCTGTGGCAGTTGGGGCTCGATTTATCTTTCCTATAATTAATGCACATTTTACTCACGGGAAATTTACTATTTACATATACCATTTTACTCACAAATAATGGTACTCATCAGAATAGGTCAAACAGGTTAAAAAAAGTTATGGTATTCATCAGAATAGGATCACACATATCTTTCTGATAAGAGATGAATGTCACGGTGTCTCATATTACATACAACACCGAAGAATAATTGAAGGTTGCAGTGTATCACTTTACTTGAAACTCAACTTCTTTTTCTGATAAAAAAAATGAACATTTCTGCACCTCGCATTGTGTATTAATTTTTTTAATTAAAAATATGTACACCTTTTCTTTCTGGTGAACGATTGAAGGTTTAAGCACCTGACACTTCATTCAACAATACGCCTTCTCTTTCTAAAGAATGATTGAAAGTTACAGCGCCACACAGGGGCGGCCCTAGCTAAAATATTACATGGTGCGAAATCTCTTGGTGGTGCCCCTCCCCTCCTAACAAAAAATAGAGCTCTTTCTATGCAGTTATGCAACTTTAATTGAAGTACCTAGTAGAACAGATGAGAAATAATAACAGAAAAAAAATATATGTGTGATTTCATTTATTTAATTAAATCTGTGAAATCAATAAAAACACTAGAACACAACTTTTCTTGCTTTTGCGCTTGCAAATTTTTTTATTAAATCAGAATAATTTAACCCTTGGGCAATATCATTCTCAATTGATAAAATTGCAAGATCTGATAGTCTTTCTTGACACATAGCCGAACATAAGTACGTTTTAATTTACTAAAGCTTGGTCAGCAAAATCCGAAGTGCTGTCCACACATTCAGGAATATGTCCTGCCAATCATTTTTTTTATAAGTTGAAGAACTTGTAGTGGCTCTGCTGAGTCAAGATTTTTTAGTAATGGGTTTAGGCTCAAAAGTTCTTCAACCAATTTGCGACTAGAGACACCACATTTTTCCTCATCGGTTAAAACGATTTGCAAATCTGCACAACCTTTTTCTAATGAAGACTTATTAGGAATTATTTTGATGTTATACAAAAAAGACCATTTATCATTGAATTTAGAAAATTGTCCAAACTGAGTGACCAATGCATTTTCAATTTATCTATCATAGGGTAAAAGACGTTAATTTTAAACAGTTCTTCGGGATTTGTTGGTGTCTCATCTGCAGCTTCATATTCAAATAATCGCTTCTTTCTTCGGGATCGGACTGGCTTAAACGTAGAATCTATCCTAGCCTGGGAAGCTATTTCCTTAGGTGTTATTTGAGCAGACGAATAAGTCCGGTACTGCTTCACAAATTTCGGGCAGTTTTTCAGACTGCATAGCTTTACTTACAATGTTTACTTGAAAAAGTAAATGCTGAAAAATCGCCTATGCTTGCTCCCCGCACCGACCACACGATTTAAGCGCACGATCAATAGATAGTCGATCAGTGGTCGGGTGTTTTCGGCGCCCCCCTTATGACGGCGCACCTTCATAAGGGGGGCGCACCGCGCTAGGGCCGCCCCTGGCGCCACACTTCGTTCGACATGACATCTTCTCTTTCTGAAGTAACATTGAAGGTTACAGCTTCTCATACTTCATCCAACAACACACCTTCTCTTACTGAAGAAACTTTGAAGGTTACAGCGTCTCATACTTCATTCACTATCATACCTTCACTTTCTGAAAAAACTTTGAAGGTTACAGCACCACACATTATATATACACACCTTCTCTTTCTGAAGAATGATAGAAGGTTTAAGCCCCTCAAACTCATTCACCAACATACCTTCTCTTTCTGATGAAACATTTAAGGTTACAGTGTCTCATGCTACATCCAACAACACACCTTCTCCTTCTAAAGAAAGATTACAGCACCACACATTATATGTATACAACACACCTTCGCTTTCTGAAGAAAGATTGAATGTTACAGCTTCACACATTATACACATTACATACCCAAAACAAACCAACACAAATGTTTTGTAATTGTACATAACTATTTGTGTATTAACTGAGTTTTTAAAACTGATGTGGAACCTGTATAAATAAATAAATCTTCTCTATCCAAACAAACATTGAAGGTTGCAGTTCTGCTCATTATATGCAACAACACAAAGCAAAACAAACAAGACAAATATTCAGAGCTTGTTAGAAAATATGTTGCGCAATTATATTATATCGCTTGTGTCTCTTTGTATTATTTATCGTTTGAGCGAACTTTTACATTATTTTGTATTTTAATCTTTATTTAGATGTATTCTTTTGTATGATTAGATGTTTGTAATTGTACTTATCTATTTGTGTAAACAGAATTTTTATAACTGGATGTGTAAAAATCCAGTATAAATACATAAACCTTGACTTTCTAAACGAAGATTGAAGTTTGCAGCATCAAACATTATACACAACAATCCACCTATGGATAAAGATTGAAGATTACAGCACCTCCTACTTCATCCAACAGCACACCTTCTCTTTCTAAAGAAAGATTGAAGGTTACAGCGCCTCTTACTTCATCCAATAACACACCTTCTCTTTCTAAAGAAAGATTGAATGTTACAGCGCCTCTTACTTCATCCAATAACACACCTTCTCTTTCTAAAGAAAGATTGAATGTTACAGCGCCTCTTACTTCATCCAATAACACACCTTCTCTTTCTAAAGAAAGATTGAATGTTACAGCGGCTCTTACTTCATCCAATAACACACCTTCTCTTTCTAAAGAAAGATTAAAGGTTACAGCGCCTCCTACTTCATCCAATAACACACCTTCTCTTTCTAAAAAAAGATTGAAGGTTACAGCGTCACACATAATATACAAGAACACACCTTCCCTTTTTGAATAAAGATTGTATATTACAACGCCACATGATGTACATAACACACCTTCTCTTTCTGAATAAAGATTGAATGTTATAGCACCTCATATTCCAATAACACACCCTCTCTTTCTAAAGATTGAAGGTTACAGCGCCACACATTATATACAACACCACACCTTCTCTTTCTGAAGAAATATTAAAGGTTACAGCCCCACACATTATACACAACAACTTATCTTCTCTTTCTGAAGAAAGATTGAAGTTTACAGCGTCACAAATTATATATATATATATATATATATATGTACACCTTGTCTTTCTTTTGAAGAAAGATTGAAGGTTACAGCGCCTTCTATTTTATCCAACAACACACCTTATCTTTCTAAAGAATGAAGGTTACAGCGCCACACATTATATACAACACCACACCTTATCTTTTCTAAAGAATGAAGGTTACAGCTCCACACATTATATACAACAACACACCTTATCTTTGTGAAGAAAGATTGAAGGTTACAGTGCCTCACATTTCATCCAACATCACATTTTCTCTTTCTGGAGAAATATTGAAGTTGTTTGTAAATTGAAATATATTATCGTTTTGAAGAAAGGTAAATATCATAGCGCCTTGTGTAACATACAAATTGGCCAAATTCCATATTTCTCTGGTGAAAGTTCATATGTATCTATTCTTCCTGTAATGAGTTTTTTTTCTAAACTCATTGGGAATAATGTGTTACTTACCATGTTTTTGTAATACATTATAAATAATTAAATAAACTTAACAGCACAGAATTTAAAAATACCTTCTCTTGCTGAAAATTTGAAAGGGTGCATATGCATAGCCTCACATCGGATGGCCACCTTCGCTATTTTATGTTTCAATATGATGGAATTGGTGGTAAAAATAAGGAAATTAGAAGTGTTCAGAGAAAAAAGTCAAGTTATGCACATGTAATAAATAAATGCAATATATTTTTTTTCAATAATTTCTTTTAGACTTACAATACTACAATTATTATTTACATGGTACCTACTCATTACATCTAAACTCAAATAAGTTAACTTGCAAAATAAGCTTAAAAAGCAATCATCCTTGCTCTCGATTACATACATTCGTTTACAATCAGATAGATTTAATTTTATAAAGAAGTTAATTGAGTTCCTGATTGAAATCGTAAAAAGGATTATGAAGCACTAGGCATAGAAAAATGTGAATAATAAATAAAATTTAAAGGTTATATGGATTGAACAAAAGCGATAATTTGGCTATCTCATGTTTTGCGTTGCTGTATTAAAAACTATCACTTGTCACTGTTTGTCTTTCTGCTCTTTTGTCGCTTTCATAAGTTCATATAGCTGAGCGATCTGCTCATCTCTCATATGCTCCAGTAGTTCAGGGTCCATATTCTTCCCAAACTGATCAGACTTGGTCTGGGGATTCATGTTCTTTGTACTGAACTGGCCACGCAGACTAATAGCGTAGTTCTGTGAACAAAGAAACAAATACATTAGTTGATGGGCTTGCTTTACAAGTGTATAGTAAAAGCTGAAAAAAAAGCTACGAAGAAGAAATCTATTTTCTGAAGTAGAGAAAATTCTTGAATGGTGTGATCTTGCGTCATGAAATTTGCAGGGGTTTTCTGTCCGAAATTTGTAGGTCTAACTAAATAACTGTGTGCTACTTTATTTCTGATTTAAATTATAATATACTAGCTGGGTTACCCGGCTTCGCTCAGGACAATAAGATAGTGTTCTGGAATGTTGCACAATGATGTTCCCGATTCCCTATTCGTGATCATTCCACGACATACTCCGCCACTCCTTCCACAACTTTCTACAGCTCTATGGAACCTTCTAGAACTTTCCGGAAGACTGTTCTAGAAATTTCAAGAGGGCGAAACTTTCAGCCCTTATATCTTTAAAAGCACGCCCTTTAGGTAAAAACGGATACCCTTATTCCCTAGGGGGGATAGAGATCTACCACACCATATAACTCCCTTGATCGAACCGGGACTCGTTTCTGAGTTTTTGCGAGCTGCACGTTTTTTTGGACTTTCTTTTATAATATATGCCATATTCAAATAAATAAAATGTTACTCCTCACATGTCCTTTCCCGTGCGTTCCCCTCCAGCGTTCCACTTCCACCTTCCCCACCACCGCTCTCCCGTCCCGCCAACCCCCCTGGCACTGCATTTCTTGACTCCTCTCCCGCCCGGCCCGTAGACGAAACTTTTTTTTAATACTAACAATTTTAAACTCGTGATATCTTTCTAATTAAATATCCGAATTGAACAATTCAAAAAGTTAAATAAAGGTATTGAAGCTGTCTTGAATATGGAGTAATTTATTTTGATAAGGATTAAAACCAAGATACAAATAAAGAGCCTTTTCAATCGGCAACATTGAAATTAAATTTTTGAAATAAAAGAATACTTATTGTGGCATAACCATAATAGTTAGACATATGCTGTCGCTACCTTTTTTGTAAATAATGATGTGTTCTATAAAGTCGTCGTACATTATTTTATTCTATCATCAATAGTTTTCGCAGCGCACGCGATTTAAAGAATATTTTAGGTAATTTTTTTACACCCTGGGTTACATTATTGAAGTTTTAGTAAGGATCCCTAATTTTTTTGAAAATATAATATAGCCTATGTCACCCGGGGATAGTGTAGCTTCTAACAGTGAAAGAATTTTTCAAATCGGTTCAGTAGTTTCGGAGCCTATTCGATGCAAACAAACACACAAACAAACAAACAAACAAATCTTTCCTCTTTATATAGTGTGTTAGATATAGTGTGTTAGACAAACAAATAAATCTTTCCTCTTTATATAGTGTGTTAGATAGGCCATTAAAGGATTCTATTATTCTTGATTTTAAAGGCAATTATTTGCGAGTTAATAATAATTATTAGAAAACAATTTTGTCTTCCTTACGTAAATGTATGAATAATATTCATTGTTAAAAAAATTTTGATGGGCTGAAATTTAAAATTAAAAACGACCGATTTATGTTGGAACACAAATTTATCCCATATAAATTAAAAATTTCGACCTAAAAAATCAGCCCCCGCAGAAGGCTGGCCATGTTATCTTATCCTCAAGCAGCTTTGGAAATATTATTTGTGGCAAGGATGCTACTTAGTATTCTGATTTATTTTACCTCGTACTGTAGTAGATTGTACACTTATATGTTTTTTGTAAAATACTAAAATTATAAGGTCTCTATTCAAAATTATATATGGAAGATAAATTTGGAGATTTTGGGTACCCCTGCTGGCAACGGAAAGGTTAATTGGGAGACCAAAACTGCACACTTCCAATTTATCTCACCACGCGGTATGTTTTGACATAATGAATGTGTTTTAGTGAAACTTCATGGATGCTGGACTTCGCTGATGGAGCACATGCAACAACCGCATAGGTGAGGTTAATAACAAACATCGTAGTACTGACTGTTGGAGCCCAATGCGTATGCATGTGGAATTCATTAGAGAAAAATGCCTCAACAGTAAAAAGCAACTTGACAATAAAAAAAATATAGTTCACAGGAACACCTGAGGAAGATATGTAACAATTAAGTTAATCAAATACTTTTACGTCAAGTATTTGATTAACTTAATTGTGACTCCGTATAAGACAATGTTTGAATGTAAATGAACAATGAGTGTGTGCCACGACTGAGTTCTGTGGTGTTCCAGCATCTGCCTACCCTTTCGGAGAAGCGGCATGATGGTTAGTTAGTTTTCACTTGTTCGTAGTGTTATGACAACTGTTTCAGTGCCAGAACTGCGGGACACTTATATAAAAAAAAAAAACTGATTCATGATCCTGTGAAAGAAAACAATCAAGGATTCTTTATTATAGTTTGGTTTGTAGGGATGGGAGATAAGGATTATTTCTAGTTCCTACTGAAGACGGAAACCATTCCAATACGCTTTAAACCAGTTAATAGTGTGTCAGTTAATGTAAGTAATGTTTGCAATTATTAAATAATGCGTACTCACTGTCCATTCGTTTAGAAACATGACAGCTTCTGATTCCTTGCATTTCTTGTGACGTTTGAACTCCTCTCTCGCATATTCGTTTCCCAGTGCTCTCAGTTCTACGGGAAGACTTCGATGCAACCGCAAAATAGTTTTGTATAGTTTTCTCACGTGCATAACTCTCTCCATACTTAATATTATCTCTTTGACTAACCTTGGATTAAATAAACTAAGAAAATATTATATTTATAAATAAATTGCGACGAACTTTTGGGACCACCGGCAGCAAATATTGAATATCTACGAAGTTTGTCTATAATAACCCAACAATTGTATAACCGTTCACACACTTTTGACAACATTGAAGAACTGTCAGTTTTGTCCATAGATAAAATATGGTCATAGATAATAGCATAGGTATCAAAAAGTTTGAACTATGGGGTTTGATGTTAAGAGGCCGCTATCCGAATTTCTACCGATTTCTTGCAATCCTCCTTTAAACATTTGACGTTTTTAAGCTCTTGAAAAAATATACATATTTTATTTTTGAAGGTAATATATATATACATTCCCCACGCCGAAACGCAAATTATATGTAATTCCCTCGATAGAAAAAAATCGCAAAGTATACTCCAATTTTTTTTTCAAGTCTGTTTCCTTTATTTTACAAGTTATATGTATAAAAAATTCACAGTGTTTCACTAAATACTGTTTTAGACAGCCCTCAAGAGAATTTGGCTCTATTTTAAACGATTCGTGTTTTATTAAATATTTTCGCAATTTTTGCATCGATTTTGGCGCTGTAAATGTTAGCGCTCTCCTCTAACATTCGTAATTTCGTATCCCTCCATCTTCTTCTTTTTGGGGCCGGTAACGGAGCCTTAAATTTTTATACAAAATATTATACATGGCTAAACAAGGTGCCAAAAAATGGCTTATTCTTTTAAAAAAAATTCATATTATAATATTTTTGTACAAGTTAAAAAGGTTTTCGACTGCAAATGCACGCCCATATTAATAAATGCGTGATCCTTAAAAACTATGGTGGTGAATGTTATTTGGAGATAGAAGTTTGATTCCGGGTGAGCGGGCCGAATAGGCCACTTGCATGGATGTCATGACAACTTGGAAAAAATCGTGTGGATAGATTTGTCTACTGAGATTCCGAAAATGTTACTACATAGTTTTAGAAATGTACAGTTTTTCTTTTTAATAAATAAATCTGTTTTTTGGGCTCGTGACGTCCTACATGAAAATGTCTCATCTCCGAAATATTAAATTAATTTTGTAAAATTCCACACAATTTTTTTTTTATATGGCAACACTTTGATTTCCGGTGAATTTTTCAATTTGTTCACTAGATTTATTGTTTGTTACCTCGCGAACTTATGTTCTGTTTTGTTGTTTTAACAGATGGAAATAAATTAGTCATATGTAGACGTTGGAACATTTTAATGATTAATGATGTAATATTTTTGGTATGCCTCGATATTCTCCTGTGCCATTCATGTGGAATGCATCGTTTTACCTTTTATATGCCAGGATGGTCACGCCGATTTGAAAAAAAGCGCGCAAAAAATTCCTTCCTGACTTTTGCATAAATATCCGTGGATTCACGAAAATTAACTGATGTTGTTATTTTTACACAAACCTGAATGGACACCCTGCGTAAAAAAACACATTTTAAAGGTGATTGCTAATAAATAAATACCTTTATATGCATTTGAAAAAGGAACAAAATTGTTAAGACTCCGACTTTTCGGTTTTGACCATAGATATATATATACAAGGTGTCCAAAAAGGGTATAGGGTATTTGATTTGATTATATAATGTCTAATCAAACGGTATTTGATGGTTGAATAAAATAAAAAAATATTAATAATCAAATAGGTTTTTTATGTTTCATTTACAGACACTGAACGGGAAATTATTTTGAAAAAATAATGGTGTCTAGATAACGACCCTCACGCTGCTGGCACTTCTCTAACCTTGAGCGAAGATTAGTAAAAACGGGCAAATTATTTTGAAAAAATAATCGTGCGAATGTTCGCCCGCGTCGTCTCCGTGGAAATACGGACCGATGATGCCTTTAGCAGACATTGCAGCCCAGACTGACCTTTGGGCTTTGGAGTGGTCGCTGATGTTTCTGTTTTGGATTCTCCTCAGCCCAGTAGCGACAATTCTGCTTATTAACGTAGCCGTTTAAATGAAAATTGGCTTCGTCGCTAAACAGAATTTTTTCAAAGTTAGAGAACCTCTCTATCATTTCATTGGCAAATCTCAGTCGATTAGCGTAATCAGTGTCCTTCAGTTCTTGAACCACCTGGATTATATAGGCTTTAAGATGTAAGTTCTTCTTCAAAATTAACTGCAAAGACGATTTTTTGATATTGAGTGCTTGAAGTTATTTGCGAATGAATAACGATGGATTTTTGCCAACCTAAGCCCTTACTTCGTCCATCGTTTTTTCACCCGTGTTTTGAATTTACACAGTTGATCCGGTATTTTTGAATATCCGAATCCATTTTCTAATGCTATCGTCACTCGGTGCATTGCAGAATGATATTCCGCACGATAAAAACGCTCAGCGCTGACTATAGAATCAACGTTTCGGTAATAGGTTCGCACGCAAAAAGCACCGTTCGTCCCCGGGTACGACCTCATTGCTACTTAATCTCCATGAAGTAGTGATCGACTCTGTCCATATCCCGCATCCCCACACCGCTCCTTTATGATGTTACAAATAAAACAAAACCCCTCTACCGTTCTTGGACACCCAGTATATAGCTGGATGGATGACTCTCTTTGACGTAGTGAATTTTGAGCGGTCCACCGGAAATAGACGTCCGCCATCTTGCAAGTGTCCAGTAGGCCATTTCCAGCCATTTCTATACCAGCAGCCGTCTAGTTTGAAGTACCTATAGTTAAGTTTAAAGTTTAAGGCCAAATGTAATAATTTATTAATTTGAAATAATGATAAAATTATTACGCAAATCGATAAAAATAAAGTTTTTAATACAAAAATATTTTTTATACATTTTAAAAATTAACATAGGCTTAGCATTTATCAAAACCAAATCAGAAATACGACCTTATTCTGACCGTTTTAGGTATGTTTTACAAAATATTTTTTAACTGCTGAATATCCTCAAAGTATAGTTTTAGGAGTTTTCTTTAAAACCTCGAAAATATATATTTTTTAAATAAATAAATATGTTCTTAGTTAAATTTTTTCATAAACATCAATTTTTCAAAAATCTTTGAAATCGTTTATTTAAAAAAACGTTATGAGACATTGTTGGCAGGGGCGTGCACTCCATATAGGCACATAAGCACTGCCTACCCTACCGTATTTGTAAAACATAAGCATGTAAATAATATTACAATTTATCAAATTATTGCTAAAAATAAATAGACACTTTCAAAAATAAGCGTGACACATCAAACGGCATACTACAAACGTGGAAACTACACCGGCCCTCCGACTGCCTCACTAAAATGAGGCTTAAGCAGGAATTATTTCTGCTTAGAGCTAACTTCATACAGGATATAATCAATGTTTACGAAATGCACGTAGCATAGATTAGAACTGTCGCTTTGAATTTGCTTCTATGAGGTTTTTTTGTTAGTATTAGGCAGTGCTTTCTGGAACAAAATTAGCAAATGGCAATCAGTGACGACAGTGACATCTGAAGTATGAAGTATGAGACAACGCCAACGCCTTTATCAAGGCCACCTCGGATGTCCAAATGATGCGATTATTTATTATTATTATTATTTGGATATTTGATGTGGCTTAAATCTTAGATAACCCAAACCTACATCATCTGCATCTAGCAGCAAGCACACTTAGCGAAAACTTGTACGAAGGGAGCCATCTGTGGCAAGTTTATTTTTTTATTTATTTGAATCAATTCGGCGGTTTTCCTACTGCCTACCCTGATCAAAAACACTGTGCACGCCACTGATTGTTGGTATTATATTTCTCCATTTTTTAAAGACAATTTTATAATTTTAAACTTCAATTTAACAATGACATAGTGGATTTTTAATTACTAGCAAATGCCCTCTGTCGTGTGGCGCCGTTTTATCTTTCTGCTTACGGTTCGATTTGTAACTAAAAGCTTTTTTCTAAATATTTCAAAAGATGGCAGTAATCAATCGCAGTTAGTAGATATTATTATGGAGGGTCAAACAATCATAAAATTCGTGTGATGTAATTTATGGATGGCCCCTTATGAGGTATTCACAATAAAAATAAAAAAGATCCTTTTTTATAGACCTATCACTAGGTGTTTATGGGGTCTACATATATTACAATCTGAATTCTGAAATGTGGTCTTTCAACAGGGTCATTTATGTAGGTACCTTAACGTGCACAAATCTTGCCATTGCCACGTGGTCGTGAGCTTTCAAATGTCTGAGTCTAAGGTCTTGTTTGTCAAAAAGAGAATGCTCAGTGATGTGTTAGTGTTGTAAAAAAAATGAATTTTTATGTATTTATAGTACCTACGTCAAATGCGTTGAGTACCAATACCAAAACAAAATTTACGGCACGTTCCAGAGTCGAAGATACCGGTATCGCCCTGGTGTAAGACCACCGAAAAGAATTGAAACGTTACTTGAAATGGCTTTAGCCGTGTTTGGTGACCAGATCTGAACAGTCAGGTACTTCCCTACCTTCCTCTTCCCCATCTCCTTCCCCTCCCCGCTACCTTCAGCCTCACAACATACCCCAATTTGGGGATGCCATAGTCTCACTGGCTCCAGACGGGATCAGTTGGCACTCTTTTTTTTTATTTTTTTTTTTATTAACCAATACATATAATATACAATTAAACAAAATACATATAATATATAATATTGGTGGTAACAATACCTCCCTAATTGAGAAATTCTCGTGTTTAGAGAGGGAGCACTATCAGATTGACAGTACTATACATACTTGACAGTTGTTACAATTTGGATGTATGTAGAACTACTTTTTTTTAAAATATATACAATGGATAATAAGTTGAATAATAATTTTGAAGTTTTTTTTTTTGTGCAAAATGGAAAAATTTTTTACAATGAAAATATAAGTTGGCATTTTTTTTTTGAACATAAACATAATGTGAATTTTCATACATAGAAAAAATATAAGTTGACATTTTTTTTTTGATCAGAATGGAAATATAAGTTGGCGCATCGTAACACATACCTAAATCTAATAAATAGTAAAATGTCTTTTAACTTTTTGTTTAAAAATTTCATAATTCCTTTCGGATTGTATTTCTTTGGGGAGTTCGTTAAAGCATTTTATGGCTGAGTATGTGTAATGATGTTGGGCTGTTGTTGTATTAAGTTTAGGGATTATTATTTGTCCTAAGGTTCTCGGCCTGGTGCTAAATGACTTTATTGTTAGTTTATCTTTGTGGATTTGAAGTAAGGCATTTTTTTGATAAATTTTATTTAGTGGTAACACTTTGAATTCATCGAATAATTTTTGGGTTGAATAGTCTAATTGTTTCTTTAGGATAATTTTGATGAGTCTTCTATGTACTATTTCAAGTGGGGTTAAGTTGGTTTTATACGCTCCTCCCCAGCCTATTATTCCGTATTGTAGAACTGATTGGGCTAATGCATAGTAAACCTTTAGTAGCATAGATTTTTGTAGAATATTTCTTAGTTTGAGGAATACGTAATAAAGTTTACGTATTCTGTTTACAGTTTGTGCAATATGTTCTGTCCATTTAACATGTTGATCTATAATTATGCCTAAATATTTTTTTTTTTTTTTTGAGATTTTTGAGCATTTAAGTGAATTGCAGTTGCCCGTATAATTATTACAAGAGTTATGAATAGTAATATTGGAATTTATTGTTGGATGGAATTTGTCTGATAATGTAAAAGTCATGAAATAGGTTTTGTCAGAGTTTAAGGAAAGGTAGTTGTCATCCAACCATTGTTTGAGGTTGTTTATTTCTACATTCGCAGTTTGATAGGCTTCTTCCCAAGTTTTTTTTTCTATGATTAAAACTGTGTCATCGGCGAAAGATATGATTTTTCCCATTTTTGGTACTGTAAGCATTTCATTCACGTAAATGATAAACAATAATGGACCTAGAACTGTCCCTTGAGGAATTCCGAATTCGGAATAGGTGGGTTCACTCAATATATTGTTAATTTTTACATGTTGGTGTCTTTTATGAAGATAACTTTTAAACCATTCTTTAACTGTTCCTTGGATTCCAATTTTTTCTAATTTTTCGATTAGCTTCCTGTGGCTTATACTGTCAAATGCTTTCCTTAGATCGATGAATATACTTAAACATTTATTTCCCGAGTCGAGAGCTTTATAGATTATAGAGGTTATTTTTGCAATTGCATCTTGCGTACCTAAATTTTCTCTGAAGCCGAATTGGTTATCATTAATAATTTTATTTGAAGTGATATGTTTAGTTAATTGTGACTTTACGACTTTTTCAAATTTTTTTGCTACATTAGATATAATAGATATGGGACGGTAGTTTGAGATGTCAGATGTATTTCCTGATTTGAAAATTAGGGTTATTATTGTATTTTTATATATTTTTGGGTAAATTCCTTGTTGTATGCTATTATTAATGATATGTGCAATTGGTTTTGATATTAATTATCTCATTTGTTTTAATACATTTACTGTGATATTATCAAAACCAGGGCTCGCGGAAACTCGTAGGTTCATTATATTTTTTTCTATTTCTATTTGGGTGCATTTTTCAAACTTTTCGAAAATATTGTGGCAAGTTTGTGTGGATGTATTGGAAGTATTTTTAGATTGGAAAGAGTCGATTTTTTTGGCTAGATTCTCTCCGACTTTAGCGAAGTAGTTATTGAAAATGTTTGCAATTTTAGTTGGTTCTTTTATTGAGTCCATTGTTTCGTTGTCATAAGTTATTTTATTAATTTGTTTATTTTTATTACCGTTGCCAATAATGTTATTAATTGTAGCCCAGACTTTTTTGTTATCTTTACCACTATCTTCAATTTTTACCTTGAAGTAATTTTCTTTTGTTGTTTTAATCAAATTTGTAAGATTGTTTCTGTATTTTTTATATGATTGTAATAAAGTTAAGTCATTAGGTTGTTTTCGGGTTTGATAAAATAGTTTTTCTTTGTTCCTAATTGAGGTAACTATTCCATGGGTAATCCAGGGCTTAATTTTTCTATGTTTTGATTTTAGTTTGACGTTTTTATGTTTAGTTGCGTTTATTATGTGTTCGCGAAGTGTTTTTTCGAATAAAATTGAAGATTTTTCGGCATCTTCAGTGTTTAATGTCTCTTCCCATTTTTCCAATTTCAATTTTTGTTCAAGAAGTTGTATGTTTAAGGTTTTTATGTTATACTGTTGTAATGCGGTTTTGGAGAAGGCCATTTTTTTTTTAAAATCAAGAATTAAGAAACACGTGTAGTGATCGGTAATGTTTGTTTTCCAAATGATAGGTGTTAATTGTGAAGTTGTGTCAGCCTTAGTCCAAATGTGATCAATACATGATGGGTTTTGTCGGGGCACAACTATAGTGTAATCGTTTATACATGAAATGAAGTTCAGTTCAGCCATCGTATTAAGTAGATCATTTTTTTCGACGCTGTTTGAATTAAGACCTATATTTATATTGAAGTCACCCGTCACTATAGTATTTTGACATTTGTTTTTGTTAATTACATCTTTGAGGTTCTCTATAAATTGTTGAGTTTTTGAACCGTGGGTTCGGTATACAGCAATAACTTGATAAATCTGATTATTTACTTTTAATTGTAATGCTATGCAGTTCGTGAGAGTCATGTTTATTTCTTTATAAGATATATCTTGATGTTTTTGGTTAACGTAAATAACTAGGCCACTATTCTTGTTAATGTGTGTTTTCGTGGGAATTCATGTAAAGTTTGGTAATTGTGGTATATTATCTATATTTACTGTATTAAGGTGGGCTTCAGTCAAAACGATACAGTCGAGTTCAGTTTTTAAGAGACTAAGAGAACATAATAATTCATTTATGTTTTTGTAAATACTTCTTATATTTAAGTGCATAATGACTAATGAGTCTGTCTTTTTTTTTAACAGAAAACGGTTACATTCGTCGACATTATTACATACTTTTTCTGCAATATTATAAGTGCTATCTAGTTCATCCGTAATTACATTATTCATCGGACTTTGAAAACGTGTGTCTTATAATTGTTGGGAATATAAAGCATAAGTGTATTAATAATATATAACATAAACATAAAAAGTATGTAGAATTTAGGCATGTAGCTAATATAAGACATTATCATATATAGGATATAAAACATAAGCTTATAAAGAATGTTAAACAGAAGCATTAGCATATAAGGTATGCAAGTGATATTGAGGTTTGGTTGCTGCGAATATTTCACATAAGCATATAAAGTAAATACAGCATTAGAATAGGTATATAAAGTATACATATAGTTCTCGCGAATATAAGACCTAGGCATATAAAGAATAAAAAGTAAAATCATATTAAGAAAGTAAAACATGAGCTTATAAAGATTATAAAACTTAAGCATATAGAGAATATGAAACGAAAACATAAGCATATTAAGTATACAAGCAATATAAGGCTTTGATTGTTGCGAATATTTAACATAGGCATATAAAGTATATATAATATAATCGTAAGTATACACAGAATATATATATTTGCTGCGAATACACAACAAAAGCATATAAAGAATATAAGGCATGAGCATGTTAAGACACAACATATACTCCTCGATTCTGTGTTTTACATATAGATTTGTGTGAAAAAGTATAAACATATGAGAGTAAGTTATACGAGTATATCTAAAAGAGCTTTGTTTATTTGTTATTGATTGAGGGCGACAAAATGTTTTTGTTTGTATCGTTAATAATAATAGCAGGTGTCCCGTTATCTTTGCGGACATATATATTTCCTCCCTTTGTCCAGGCGAACTTAAACCAGTTTTCACGTGTAGCTTTTCTCGCGAGAAACCATAGATGCTTTGCGCGAAAGGTCAGGTGTTCCGAGATGTAAATTTGGGAATTTGGTCCTGCCATTCCGATGATAGTGGTGTTTAGTTTGTCTTCACGATTTGGGGCTTGCTTGTTGTAGTTTTTAATGTCTCTCAGGAAATCATCACGGTCGATGGTGGTTTTGAATTTCACTACTATTGGCCTGCGTTGATCTTTTTTGGACTTTTGGTTGATACGGTAAGCTGCATCGATGTTGTTGGATTCGTTATTGGAGTTGGTTATTTTTTTAATGTTAAAAATGTAGTTATGTAAGTTTTCCCCATTAATTTCGGGGATCCCCCTAATTTCTACATTTTTTGACTTATGCTTCCTGTCAATTTGTTCCATTTGGTTTTCTAGGATGTCGATTCTCGTTTCAAGGTCAGTGTTCCTTTTTTCAAGTTTTCTGTTTATGTCCTCTAGATCGTGGACTCGATGTAAAATATCTTCATACTGTTTGCTCATAGCCGCCAAAGTGGCTAGAATTTAGGTATTCTGCTCGAGCAACTTAGAAAGTAGTTCAGTGTCCACAAGGGCACTACCACTTGCTTTGATAGATGGTACAGCACATAAGCATTGGGTGCATTTTAACTGTGTGCGTCTCTCCTTGCTGAGGCGACGGTAGGAGCTCTCAGTTACCCCACCGCAAAGTAAGTGATATGTTCCTTTGCACAGCGTACATATAAAGACGGACTCGTCTGCGAGGGTTGGCTCAGAACAAGCTTGGCAATTCATCTTGTGGACTTGTGTTCGTTTTATTTATTTTGATTTTAGTTCAATGTTAATTCGTTTTGGAGATTGTTTTTGATACACCTGTTGCCCTCTTGTTGTTGCACTCTTGTTCAATATATATTTTTTTTAAATCTAAAAAACGGTCAAGGTATAATTTGGGAGGCGGGTAGGAAAGGAAGGAGAGGAGGTTCTGTGAAAGAAAAAATATGTGGGGTGGGTAGGAATGTGGGGGAAGTATGTCCAGGAGTGACGGACGTTTGAATCCATCCCTCCCGCTGCGGTGCAAGATGATGTTCCAAGATTTTCCGGCTGGGAAGGATAAAAGACCTCCCTCAACCACTCTGATCCGGCCTGCCATGCAGCTGGTGGGCAGACGCATCCGTTGCCAAGACCCGGACAAACCATGAACCCGGGCACCCCTGCTAAGTCACCAAACGTAGCGAACTACCAAGGGTGACTTATGGCAGAGGTGTTGGTTATCCAATAAATGGTTCCCGGGGCAGCGGAATTCACAAATTTATTGGATAACCAACAACAAGAGATTCGCTACGTTTGGTGACTTAGCAGGGTTTTTTGGGGTGAGGTTTGTTTGTCTTGACGGCGAATGCTTTTGCCCACCTACTACGGGCGGGTTTGACCCGTCGCCCTGCAGCGCAGTGGAAGGGATGGATTCACACGTTCATAACAACTGACCCCCAGATTCCTATCCGCCCCACATACCTTTTTCATTCCCATAACTTCCCCTTTCCCTAAAAAGTCCCCCTACACGGCATCCTCAAGGATTACATATGCCCTAAGGGATTTTTTTTTCTCAGGGCCTCCTGTGCGGAGGCCCTTCAGAATTAAAAAAAGGACCCACTACCTTTAGCCTCACGACATACCCCATTTGCCCACTAGCCGCTTTCAAATGTTCTAGTCTTCGATCAATTAAGTCTAGATAAGCCCTACCTAACTAACTTGCCTGTGAATAATGACGCCATGATATTAATGTTAACAATACAACTCTTCATCGTATTCCACCGCCTCGCTCAAAAAGCCTACAGAAGCCAGTTCCTAAAACACAAAGTTCGTTCTCAAATCCCATTATGTAGTTTTGACATTCATCAACCAATCAGATGCCTTGAATATCACGCGACACGTATTGTGGAGTTGAATTTATCACTCCTACTTGGTATAAACTAGCCGTACACGCTCGCTAAGTCGCCTGAAGAAATAACCCGAGGGCGTCAGTGTGTGACAAGATGTGGTCTTTTAATTTTAAACAAGCCGTTATGTTTTGTTTTGAGCCTGTATGTCAATGTATGATCTGAAGATATATAGAACAATCAAAAACGATGATGATCGCGCCATTCTGCAGTTGAACCTGAACAAACTATTTACGTGGTGTTCTGTCAATGATTTACAACTAAACATTGGTAAATGTAAGATTATTAGTTTTTACAAAGGTAAAAATCCTCTTAAGTTTTCCTATGATATGAATGGTGTTAATCTTCTTCGTGTATCACAGATTCGTGATCTTGGTATCATATTCCATGAGAGTCTACAGTTCAATGTTCACATCGATGAAATAACAAGTGATGCAATGAGAATTCTTGGTTTTATTTTGAGAATGGGTGAAAATTTTAAAAATGTATCAACATTAAAAAATCTGTATTGCTCGTTAGTACGAAGCAAATTAGAGTACAATTCCACCATTTGGTCACCATTTTACAAAATCCATTCTCAATTATTGGAAAAGGTACAAAACAAATTCCTTCGGTATATTAATTTTAAAATGAAAATTCCAATTGAACTTATAAATTATAATAACTTACGCGCAGAAACCAGACTCCTTAAATTATCAGATAGAAGAGTGTTAATTGATTTGTTATTTTTATTCAAAATTATCAAATCTTTAGTTGACTGCCCTAATTTATTAGAATTAATCTGTATTAATGTTCCTGCTAGACTAACTCGCAATAAAGATATTTTCAATTTTAACAATACCCTCAATACTAACTATTCTATTAATTCACCAATCCCTAGAATGCATACCCTTTCAAATAAACATTGTGAATCTATAGATATATTTGGTGTTGACAGTTTTGCAATTTTCAAGAGACAACTCATCTCTATTTTATCTGTTAATAATTAACTTTTCTTATTTTTGTTCTTTTCATAAAACCTCCTCTCATTTAAAATCTACCAGTAATTTATAACCTTATTTTATTTTATTTTGCTGTTCTATTTAGTTCTGTTTTATCATCATACATTATTATACACATATAATTGTTTGTTTATACCTACTAACTAGCTTTTACACTTTGCACTTTATTGTATTTCTGGTCTTATTACTGATTTTTTCTTATTACTCATAGTATTTCATTTCTTTTATGATGTTTAATTTTTTTATGTTTTTAATTTCTGTTGTAAAAGCCCACTAGGGCGTAAATAAATAAATAAATAAATTAATAAATAAATAAATAAATAAATAAATTAGTGAACGAACCGGGCTACGTGGCATGACGTCAGAAATATTGCTCGACCAAAAGTAATTTCTTTAACATTATTACGTTTATTGAAACGCTGCCTAAAAGACATCTGTAAGGTATATTTTTTTGTTGTATTCAGATAGCTGACTACATTTTCAAAAATAAAGTCCGCGGTGTGTACCTTGTACAATATTCGGAAGTGGTATATTTTTGTGTTTTAAAAAAATTAACTCGGTCCGGACGGCTGACACACAAATTAGTTTCAGTGTAGATCTTGTAGACCGATAAAAGAAGATACAACACAAAGCACTATGCGATCTGAACGGTGCAAAACAATGCAGGCACTTTTTCGTAAATTGGCCTTGAGCCTGCTTTTGCTGGCTTCTTGCGTCATTTTGAATTTCACAGGGCTTGTCTAGATATCATACGTCAATGGTTCTAGTATTATTTTTATTCGTGATTACGGTTGCTTACGGAATTCTGCCACGTGTAGACATATATACAATGCGGGTCTCAATGGAAACATAAAATGTTTTTATGGTCCGTTTTTATTTTAGTTATCGGCTAGTAAAACACTTGTGAGAGGTTCAATTCTCAGATCATCCAATTTCTTTTTTAAGTTTGAAAATATTTCTGAAAGTAGATCTGATGGTAAAAACCTTTTTTACTTTTTTTTTGTAGGTTTTAAGATTATGGAAAGAAAAATATTTTGTGGACTGATTTTATAAAGTTTCTTGAAATGTAATTAATTTATTTACGCCTTGAAGGCTTTTACATGTTACATTGGTAAGTTGTACAATAGCATGATAACAAGTATATACTACATTTTTATACATATTATAAAATAAAATCCCCCGCCGCTCTATCTGTCTGTCTGTTCGCGATAAACACAAAAATTACTGAACGGATTTTCATGCGGTTTTCACCAATAGATAGAGGGATTCACGATGAAGGTTTAAGTATATAATTTGTCAAGGTTTTGGATAAAGGTTTAAATATATAATATATTAAGGAGAAAGTCTGTACACGAGCGGGCTGGCAAGCGGACGGTGTGGATTTGATTTGTATGCAAAACTACAGTTTTATGCCGAGGTTGATAAAATTTTGCACATGTGGCCTACAAAACAAGAGGAAAGACACTGTCTACATTTTATTTCGAAAACTCTGTGTAAAGGCCGGACATCGCCGGGGACTTCAGCTAGTAAATAAAAAAAATCTGAGCACGAAAGACGTAAGGTGCAGTGTAATGATTAATTAATTAGAAATAACGATAATATAATTTCGCAATACGATAAAAAATAATGTTAACACGAAAAAAAAAAATATGGTTGTAAGGGCTTAGCTTTTATCAAAAACAAATCAGATTTTTTTTAAAAATAATTTATGAAAATGCTTATAAATTCTATAAAGGTTTTTCTTTAAAACGATGTTTGTAAATATATATAAATATTTTTTTTATAATAATTTTGATAAAAATAATTTGTTATTGTGGTAATATTATATTTTATATCAATATAATATTATTACGCGAACCTTACGTGTGAATATTTTCGTGATTTAAATTAAACACATTTTGTTTATGTTTTCTTCTAATTTTATTTCCATAAATAAAAATATATATAATTAAAACAGTATACACCTCACGCACAATATAATATGACAACGGTGAAATAATTCATTTTTTAGCGACATCTTTCGAAAACAAACAATAATTTTTGAAACCAAAAATATTCCAAATGTCTCGAAAGGACAATAACGTCCGCGTGGGTCGCTCGATGTAGTTTTGTGTGAAAAATAGTACCTATTACAATTCCACTAAACTCTGTTCGGCGTTATATTAATATTGAAAAAATGGTTTTATCGTGCTCGTCTTATAATTGTACGAATCGGTTCAGCAAAGGATGTGGGATATCTTTTCACCGGTGAGTAAATAACTTCATATAACAACATACATAATATTCAAAATTATCAACAGTATTACTGACACACCACACTAGAAAATGTAAATAATAATAAAGCAAGCTTTAGGCAGAAATTACATAAACTTATTTTATTTAATAATGTGTAAAAAAATTGTCTGTATATAAGTTGTATAAAATTTTTGTCTGTATGTAAGTTGTATAAATTCTTTCTCTGTATATAAGATGTATACATTTTTTGTCTGTTTATAAGTTGTATATATTTTTTGTTTGTATATAAGTTGTATAAAATTTTTGTCTGTATATAAGTTGTATAAATTTTTGTCTGTAAATTTTTGCCGTGTAAATGTTTGTTGTATTTGTTGTTGTATAAATTAAGTTGTGCAAATTTTATCGTATAAATGTTAATTTTTTTAAAAATTATTTCTACACTATATTATGTACAACTGTTATTTTTTTTCCTTTTGTTTGTCGATACATTTACTGCTTATAAGTTAATGAATGACACGTGATGTTCCCATACTAAATATTGTAATTTTTAAAGAAATAAAAACGATACAACTTTTAAATCTTGTAGTTTTGTTTCTGTTTCTCAACATATTGTGTTATTTACCCTACCTACACTAGTGTTACTGATCTAAGACAATGGTAAGATTATAACAATAGTTATAAAACAAAGTACAACTGTAGACTTGTGATGCCCTGAATGAAGTTTCATTATTGAAGTTTACTTCGAATGGAAGATTAATTCCATAAATAAAGTTGTTCCAAGCCGGGCCGGATTTACACTTTTCTAAGTATAGGCCACTTCATTTCCCCTTACACACCCCCCCTCCCGGTGGCGGAGGGGGGAGGTGTATGTGGAAATCCATTTTTTTATTACGACCTATTTATATACGAACCGATTTTTTTAATAATCACATTTGACGAGTATTTTCCGAACGAAAATCATGTTTATAAATTCTACTACAAAGTTTATAACTGCTGTCGGAAATCGAGAATGGTATCCATGTAAAAGGATTTCGGATCTTGATCTAGAAAACAAGGCAAGTTTTAACTTACGATTGATTCTGTGTTATAGTCCCTAAATAATAATTACACACGGAACAATCAATTTCTCAGAATTTTGCAGCATTTGGTATGCAACTCAAATGTAAAGCTTCTCTCGGAACACGATGAATATGCAAATCGTTATTTAATTTATCGTTGTCTTCTGAACACAAAACCAGTTTGTATGCGGTGAATTAAAACTACACTCAGAACACGAAAATGGTTTTTCTTTGATTCTGGCATAAATAAATAGACTGCAATTTGAATTATTCCAGTAGTCCCAATTTTTTTTATATATATATATATATATTTTTTTTCTTCATTTATTTATTACATAAGATACATTATTTATACAGCAAAAATTACATATAAAATATAATATTTATAATTCAAAATAACCTTTTTTGATACAAATAAAATACATAATATATTATCACAGATTTTTTTTTTTGTATGATATTTCTCTTCTATAGAAGCAGACGCTTGTGATTAGAAGAGGGACGAGTATCGGGATGAGAAAATATTTAAAATATATTAACAAAATATATTTTGTATCTTTTAATTTAATTGTGGTAGATACTTAAAAAAAACAAATTTACAAGTTATATAAGTTATGATGATAAATTGTTATTTTTACTTTAAATTGCTCTTTATTTGCTTTTAGTAGGCATTTATCGTCTTCGATTGTTCTTATTTTTTCAGGTAGGCTATTTAAGTATTTTTTTCCTAGATATGTGTATTGATATTGTGCAAATGAGGTGTTACATTTTTGTGTTGGAAATATATGTTTTTGACGAGTACTTTCAGTTCTTTGACTTGCAGTTAAAAAGCTATGATTTTGTTTTTCTTTTATTATTTGGATTATTATATTATTTCGAACTAGATCATTAAATTTTAATACTTTAAATTCTTCAAAAATAAGGTGATTTGGATAATCTCTTCGTTTTTTCAATATAATTTTTATAATTAGACGTTGCACAATTTCAACAGGGAGTAGATTTGTTTTGTATGCAGCTCCCCAGCTTACTACAGAGTATTGGAGATATGACTGTACTATAGCATGGTAGACTGATGTTAGATTTTCTAATGAGAGAAAGTTTCGGATTTAAAAAAATATGTAAATTAATTTCCTTATTTTGTTAACGGTAAGGTTGATTTGATCTTTCCAGTTCAGGTTTTTGTCTATTGTTATTCCTAAGTATTTGATTTTATTCGAAATTTTTAATGTGGAACAGTTTATTTTACAGTTATTTTTTTTGTGATCTTTAGAATTGACATGTATAATTATATCAAAATTTACCGGAACGTCCTTTGATTTTATTGCAAATGGTATAACGTGAGTTTTTTCATTATTAAGAGATAGTAGATTTATATCAAACCAGTGTTTAAGTATGTTTATGTCTTCTGTTGCTTTTTGTTTTACAACTTGCCATGTGATTCCACTTTCAATAAGTACTGTATCGTCGGCATAAGAGGTTATACTACCATGAAGTGACTGTGAGAATATACCGTTTACATATAAGATGAATAATATAGGACCTAGCACAGTACCTTGTGGAATTCCATATTCAGATGTCTCTTCGTCGCTATAAATGTTATTTATTTTGACACATTGAAGGCGATTTTTTAGGTAGCTTTTTATCCAATTTGCTACGTTTTCGTTAATGTTCAAATTATCTAATTTCATAAGTTTTTTATGGGATATGCTGTCAAACGCTTTTCTCAGATCTATAAAAATACCTATACATTTATTGCTCATATCAAGGTTTTTATATATGCGTGATGTGACATTTGCAATCGCGTCTTGTGTGCTGCGCGCTTTTCGGAATCCGTATTGATTGTCGTGAAATATTTTGTTATTTTCAATAAATTCCAGTAGTTGAGATTTTACGATTTTTTCAAATATTTGAAATGAGGGAAATTGGTCGATAGTTAGTTACATTTTGTGTGTTTCCACTTTTGAATATAGGTGAGATAATTGTCCTCTTATAATTAGACGGAAATATTCCATTTTTTAAACTTAAATTAATTATGAGAGTTAATGGTTTTATACACTCATCTTGTGATGTAAAATCTGAGTTTTCGACCTTGGGTCACTTGAGCTTTCGCCGCCATTTTGAAAAAATCAGCCGAAATCGAGCCAAAATTTAGTCTTTCTCAAATATCTCGTTTCCAATAAAAATTTCGGTTAAAGTATATTCAAAAGTTTAGTAGAACATAAAATTACATAAAATTTTTACTTCACAAATTTTCTTCTATCTCTAATAAATATCGAGATATGCAGTCGTAAAGATGTGTATAAATTTATAAAAACAGGTAAATTGCTCGACTTGGTTCGGTTTTTCGTGCGTATCTCTTTTCCAGTACAATATTGTGAAAAAATGACCGATACTAATTTTGTAGAGAATAAAATTTCTAAAAAGATGTGTGGTTTTAAGGTTTTTTGTAGTTTTTTTTATTGATATATAGTATGTATAAACATATATCGGTAGGTGAAACAGAAAATTTATCACGATATTACCACGTTATTCGACTTTTGTTCATATTATATTTTTACATATTATAACTATAAATTAACGAAAGTGGGGATCCTCCCCCCTCCCCTTTCACCCCCCCACCTCTCACCCCTTCGCTACCCTGGTTCCCTGCAGTCGGCGCTCCAGGACGGGCCATAGGGAAAGTTCTAAATTGAGGTTGTCAGCTCCAAAAATGTGGCTTCTTTAATTCTTAGATGGCTTTTTCAGATAATTTAGATCTTTTTAAATACAAAAGTCATAAACAAAAATTACCTTTTAAGAGTTACTCGTATTTCTTTGGGAATCGGTTATTTTTGAATTGAAATCTTAGTTTTTTGTTCTCATAAAGTCTTTAGCCCCTAGCCCCCATGAAACTTTTGCCGGTCATAACTTAGGCTACACCGGATTATAGTTCTTATAGGATTATGGATTTGTTTATCTGCATAAAATTTGTGAGGGTATCGAGTCATTCTGTGAGGTTGAATCAGGAACGTCAGAGCAACGTACCAAATATACAGCAAATATATGCCAAAAATATATTATTGAATTTTCAAAAATAATGAATCCTCTACTAGACAATTTATGCATAACACAAGATCGAATAAAAACGATATAAAAAATATTCCGAGTTATAAAACCACTTTCGGACAAAGAAACTATACATACTTTGCAACAAAACTCCATAACATCCTTCCCCAAGACATAAAACTAATAAAAAATCCTAATGAATACAAATCAAGAATAAAAATATGGCTAAAAGAGGTCAACGAAAAAACCCTAATAAAGACATTAAAAACGACATAGAAGACGAATAAACCATATTTAATTAACTTTAGTCCGCCTCGGCACAGGACCCCCTAGTGAGGAGGACTAAGAAATACAATAATTTATACTTAATTTCACCATTATATCTTGTATGTAACAATTATTTTATATAGTCGCTAAAATAAAATAAAAAATAAAAAAACACGCAAAGATGAGGCCTACACGAATTAAGAGGGATGACAAAGACTTCCAAACTCTCATTGATTGGTTTGCTTGCCATGAACCATTTCCTAAAACAGACATGATTATGTTTATAAGCAGTGGCATGATGAAAAGAACGGGAAAAGATTGGGAAATTTGCTATGTCTAAAGTTATCAACCAGAACTTTGGAAACCTACACCTAAATGTAAAGATGCGATAGTTTTTCTTGCAGCGGTGACCAGCAGCATAAACAAATGAGGGTGTGACTGTGGCAATAGATCATACAAAATCATTATGGCGCCAATGCAATAGTGGTATTTGATGGATACCCAGATTCAGTTGAAAAGAAAAGCACAAAGGAATCGTTTCTGGGAAATGAGAAGAACATGTCTCGTTTTATTTCCCTACTCAAAGCCTCATTTGATCGATCGCAAATAACGACAGTACAAGCTGAAGAGGATGCTGATGTTCACGTTACAACCACAGCAAACTCGTTGTCATCTCAACATTATGTAGTCATAATCATTGGTCAGGATATCGACCTGTTAGTACCTACTCCTCACTGCTCTCTCACTTCCAAACGTATATTACCAAAAAGTTGATAAAGGTAAATCTAAGGCAAAGGAGAAACAACCATTTTCGCTGCCGAACACTTCTTTGCACTTTTGTATGGCAGCAATGAGAAATCAAATTTGGAAAATTTAAGGTACATTATTTTTGTCAAAGGAGTGAATAAGAACAAATTCTATTTATCCTGGCTACCACCCACCAAAGATGCAGTCCATTAACATTTCAAGAACACACTTCAAAGTGCAGACTTGGCTTAGTCACTACAAAGATCCAACTGAAGGAAGTACCAATAATGAAGGAGGCTGCACCTCAGGCGTTGCTGAACTTTATATCATGCTAATGCAAAAAAAGTTACGCCGGAAAGTGTACATGTAGAAAGTCGGGTTTGAAATGCTCCCTACTCACTATAATGGCAGCTCGTGCTGAATACTGTGGAAGCCTTCGTTCATGATGATGACGAGGAATTTTATGAACCAGTCGCCACAAATTCGGCTGATGATCATTTTATTTGTTTGTTGCGATTAAATTGATGTATGTATGTATGTTACATGTTATTTCAACAATAATTGTTTAAAAAAAGAATAATCAAGGTATGCCTAGATTAAAATACTATTCTTCTGATTCAATTTTTGACCTAATTTTACCTAATACCTAATTGCGATAAAAACATTAAACATATATCTAGATCTTTTATGAAATATTATTCTCTACAAAATTGATATCAATAATTTTTTCACAAAATTGTACTGAAAAAGAGATACGCAAGAAAAACCGAACCAAGTCGAGCAATTTACCTGTTTTTATAAATTTATACACATCTTTACGACTGCATATCTCGATATTTATTAGAGATAGAAAAAAAATTTTAAAATTAAAAAATGTAGATAATTTTATCTTCTACTAAACTTGTAAATCTATTTTAGCCGAAATTTTTATTGAAAACGAGATATTTGAGAAAAACTAAATTTTGGCTCGATTTCGGCTGGTTTTTTCAAAATGGCGGCGAAAGCTCAAGTGACCCAAGGTCGAAAACTCAGATTTTACATCATAAGATAAGTGTATAAAACATGTAAAAAAATTGGGAGTACCGGAATAATTCCGATCGTGGATCGCTAATTGCACTGGCCTAAAATACAAAACACAAGAAATAACAACTAACAAGTATTTTAGAAACATTAGATCCCACGGTCAAAAACATATGCAACATTTGACCAAAAAAGCTTCTTGTACAGGGTGGGGCAGAGCAGGGAACATGGAGGCGTTTGGAGGCCCCCATGACTAGAGGCCCGGGGCGGCAAAGCTGAATGAGCCCCCCCCTATTTTAAGAAGTTGATGTATTTTACAAGCTTTTTATTCAGTTCACACGGGTTTCTGGTTCTGGGGGGCCGCCAAACGCCTCTATGTTCACTTGATCAAATCCTAAATAAGGATTTAAGGCACCAGGTCACAAAAAAAAAAAAATTAACGAAAATACAGCATTTTATATGAAACCGTTACAGTTTGTATGTTGATTTATCCTTCAGCAAAACTTTGAACGCGTTTTTCTATAAACTATAGGGCAATAGTGACTGGATTTTCGAAGTGTTAAAGACATGTTGCATGCAAATCAGATGTTTAGTTTTTTTAAATATGTTTTCAACCAGATTGAAAAACGTGTTAAAAATGCATTCAGAGTTTTGCTGGAGGATAATTCAACATACAAACTGTTTCAAACGGTTTCCATAAAATGCTCTTTTTTCGTCAATTTTTCGAGTTTCTTTAAATTATTTAATAATAATAATAATATTTGGATGACTTGTATAGCGCCTTTTTTGTTAAAAATCACCTTAAGGGCGCTGTGAGTGATTTGGTGAGAGAATTCTTAACAAATGCATCTTTCAGAAAATGAAATAAAAAATGATGTTTTATACAGTGTCCTGGTGCCAGCCTTGTTTTGAATTTGATCAAAGGAACATGGAGGCGTTTGGCGGGCCGCCCCTTCCGCCGCCCGACATTATGTTGTACCCTTGGATAAAATAGATTTTTGCAAAGATAACACAAATGCATACCAATTAAATACAAGTTTATTTTATTAATAAAATAACCCTTATATCTACTGTTTCGTAAACTCTAGGTATGAATTTGTTTAAGTCAATAAGATGACATAAAATTGTTATTCTTTATCTCAAACTTCGCCAAGATTCTTTACTGCGGATTGGTCCTCCGAGCAAAGTCCCATTTGTTTTACAAAACAGTCTTCATGAGGAATTAGATCGCATGGGCAAGATGAAGGTTATGAAGGTTAACCTACTTCTTGGGTAAAGTCTGTGGTCATAACAGTCAAAGTGTCGGGTAAATTGAGATTTTGTATTGATCTTAGATAATTGAATAATTGAAGAATATTTTATATTAAGAAATATTGATGAAATTGTAACGTAAGTGATTAAAAGATGTTATTTTAGTTTATTCTTAATGTGTATATAATACTTATGTATAATGCAAAAGACAAAGGTAGCGTGATATTTAAGTCAACCAATATTGGAACTGAAATAAAAGGCGTATATTAAAGAATATGAATTTATTCGATTATCAAAGTTACAATTAGCAATTTAATTTGGTTTGACTATGACTTAATGTTTGAAATACTCGTGCGAAAGTTACTCCAAGATGTCAACTTAGCCATACAAAATGTCAAACGTTTAAAGTAAATCAAATCTATTGTGGATGAAAGAAATTATTAATTTTATGGGCGCCAGAACGGCTAGAAATTTAAATATAATTATAACATTACCGTAAAGTGGAGTATTGCAATTAAATAAGTAAACCAATAAATTCTGTACCTTAAAGCATATACCACTCATAGTCATAGACTTTGTTAAGGACTTACATGGTTTATCCGAAGGTACAGAATTAATTAAAGTGGTTTCACGTTTTGCCGTAGTCCGCCATGGTTGTTCTTCGTGTCAATTGACCCCTTCTGTTCCCCTTTTTAAACGACTTCAAAAAAGAGGAGGTTCTCAATTCGACGGTATTTTTTTGTTTTTTTTTTGTTTTTGTTTTTGTTTTTATGTTTTTTTACCTCAGAACTTTTGATTGGGTGAATTGATATTGATGATTCTTTTTTTATTAGAAAGTTGGTGCTTCCCGTGTAGGGTGCGTTTTAATTTGGTCCAGTCCTGACAATAGAATCCATGAGAAAAACATATAAGTCTTAAATTTGCAATAAGTATGTGCGCGACAAATAGACGAATAACCCAATATTACATTAACGGATTTCGATGATTCTTTTTTTGAAGTAAAAATTCTTTACGCACGCTCGACACTTGGGGGGTAAGCTGGTGAATGCGTTACGAAAATTGGTGAAAAATGTCTAGCAAACGGTAATCTATGCGAACGGTAATCGGTGCGAACGGTGATCGATTGATAGGCGGGTCGGGCCTTTACGCACGCTTGTTATTCGTGTTATTGTTATATTGTTAATGGAATATTTGTCCGTAAATAAATAAATAAATTATATACAGCGGGAACCCAGCATGCGTTGCAAGGCCACTGTAACCTAGCGGTCAACTAAACTGTTATGGTTCCACGCCAAGTCCCGGTAACTACATTATAATGCAAGCGCCTGCACTATATAACATTATATACCACGGGTACCCGGCATGCGTTGTAAGGCCACTTTAACCTCGGGGTCAACTAAACTGTTATGGTTCCATCCCAAGTCCCGGGAAACTACATTATAATTCAAGTGCCTGGACTATATAACATTATATACAGCGGGCACCCGGCATACGTTGCAAGGCCCCTTTAACCTCGGGGCCAATTAAACTGTAATGGTTCCATCGCAAGTCCCGGGAAACTACATTATAATGCAAGCAGCTGCACTATATAATATTTTATACAGCGGTTACCCGGCATAAGTTAGTGAAATTTTACTTCAGTCGTGTGGTCTAAAGCACACTAGTTTTTTTTATTGGAAAGGATATACTTCAAGGGTAGTTTGTTGAGAGTTTGGTTAGGTTCTGATTATGGGATCCATGAGAAAGCAACGGAACTCTTCAATTCTTAGGAGCAAATTAACGATACTCGGCCGAATCTTTTATAGGCTATCCGGATCTTTGAGTCACCTACTGTAATGCCGTTATTTATTTATTTATTTATTTAATTATTCAACGCCCAGAGGACTTTTACAGTAGTACAATGTGTTTATGACAGATGATTTTTAAACAGATAGAGAAATGATAAGAATAAAATTAGATAAAAAAGCACACAAGTCACAAAAATACAGCTATTTGATAAGTTTACAAAAATACATATATGTTTAGGAATAGTTTTGGAATAAGTTTTTTACAAGATCCACAAAATTCATCAAGTTGATGTTGAATATGTCAACATCACTTAAGTACTGATTTCCCATAGTGTGAAATCTTTGTATCAGAGAGTGTGCAATGTAGTTCCGCTTATGAATGCTGCAGTAGAATAGTGTATTTTGTAGTGTGGTTACTTTCGGTATTCGTAAGTTTATAAGTTGTAGGAGTTCGCAACAGTCGAATTTAGAGTTAAGTATTTTGAATAAAAATGTCAAGTCGTTTATTTTACGTCTGTCTTCTAGTGTGTGTATTTTTAGAATATTTAGTAATAGATTATATTTTAAGTCTTCTAGTGGGATATTTAATATAAAATTTATAAAACGCAGAAATTTTTTTTTGTATTCGCTCAATATTATTAACGTGAATTTTGTAAGATGGAGACCAAACTACAGAGTTATACTCAATTTGGCTTCTAACTAGAGATACATATAATAGTTTAATGGCTTCTATGGAATTAAAGTTTTTAGTTGTTCTTAAAACGAAGCTTAGTGTTTTCATACCTTTGTTCATAATTTGGTGGATATGATTGGCGAAACTTAGTTTTTCATCCAAAATGATTCCAAGATCCCTCATTTCCGGGACTCTTTCTAAAGCTGTGTTATTGATGGAATATTCGAATAAAACAGGATTTTTATTTCTGAAGAAAGTCAAGTTTATACACTTTTCTGCATTTATAAATAAATTATTTTGAATGCACCAATCTTTAAACTTACTAATATTTGACTGTAGTATTTGGCAATGATTTATATCAGTTATTTTCTTGTATAGCTTGATATCATCAGCAAAGAGCAATACCTCGACATCATTGAAGCAATTGGTTGGTCAAGTAATGTCTGTCTCATATGAGCAGCACGTTTAGTAGGTCTACCCATATTCAGACAAATTAGTTAATGTACTTCAGATTCACTAAAAATCAAATAATAAACAAAAAATTTAACATAACAAAAAAACCACTTCTAAAAATGCACTAAAAAGTAAAAAAATAATTTCGTATTCTTCTACAACTTAATAATCAACATACTTTTTCTACTCATCAATATGTAGGTACGATTGTTATTTTTGAAGTCGATGTCAGCCAAGGTAGGTTTGTAACTACGTATATAGTTATAGGTGAGATGTGCTTGTGTCGCACGCGCGACAAACCAACCTGGGCGACACCGACTCCAAAAATAACAAACGTACCTACATATTGATGAGTAGAAAAAGTATGTTGATTATTAAATTGTAGAAGAATACGAAATTATTTTTTTATTTGTTAGTGCATTTTTTTAAATAATTTTTTTTGTGTTGTTATAATTTTAGTTTTTCTGATTCTCAATGACTTGAGCAGCAAACCAATTTTCTGAGCTCGGAAGCATAACAGGGAGGATAGTATAATTTTAAGGTAAACGCGTGGCGTCTTTGATTAATCCGGATAGGAACCGAACGTAAATATTGATGCAAATAGCAACTTGCTACAAAATTAGATCAAAACTTGTAGGCGCTGTTTATTTTTGAAGTAAAACTTCTTTACAACTGTGATGAGACGCGTTTATCTCATTATCTCAGATAATACAAAGGAATATCATACTCATTTAATGAGAGCAAGTAACCTTGAATTTATCTTCAAAGAGAGTGGAGTTCAACGATCGCAACAAGCTATAGAAAACAAAATAAAATGAATGTTTACATAAGCCAACTGCGCGTTTGTTTGATTTGGAACACAGAAATGAACAGGCGAGACAATGTTTTTTTTTAGAAATGTTCAATTCAAAATAATAGTGTGGACCATAAAAAACACTGATTTATGACAAAGTACGTAAAAACTTTAATTTGAATGGATATCCATAAAAGAAAGAGGGACAGGGGACTTTTTGTTGATATTGAAACGTGAGATGGGTTTTGAACGGCGCGTGTGATGCACAGTTCAGAATAAAGTGTTTAATTGAAATAAGGGGCAGTTGGGAGAGATCAGTTCGGAGATCGGTTTTGTAAAACGGGGAAGTGTACGGAGGAAGTTATTTAGAATCTGTGAAGGGATATTAAATTATAATAAAAGACATTATTTAGGTTTAAAAGTGAACATAATGATGGAAACAGTGTTTTATTTTGTGTTCGATAGATAACTTAAAATCAGTGTTTAGAATTAGGTTTTCGGACTTAATATCGTTGATAAAATCACATCAGTAGTATTTCAGTTAAATAAAGTGAAATTAAAAATAATAATAAATCTGAGATTTATTATTTTAAACCGGAATAATTAAATTAATTAATTATTTTATAGTATAAATATTATTTTATTGCAAAATAGAAAAGTTCAACAGTTAAACAAAATTGATATTTAATAGTGTCTATTATTTCGAAAAAATCGTGAAGTATCTATTGTTTAAAATTTAATTAAACGAAGCGTTGCTTAGCCAACAAGGTTTTGAGTGATATACAGAGGTGAATTAAAGTAACTACATATTTGAAATATTAGTAAAGAGAAGGAGTTTCACAATGGGGTAAGATTTCATTTAAATTGAATGCGGAAGCCGTGATACCAACATCCTGTGGGTGAGGAAACGTATGTAAGTACATCAAAAGTATTAAAAATATTTTCAGACCTAGAAGATGCTGTTACACTCTGTCGACCAATTCATCAAACTTTAACAAACACTGTCAAATAATTAAAAGATTATGTCATTTTTCTAGGCACTACATCTTTTTCCATCAGCTCGAAGTTAGGTAGAACAACAAATACTTACTTGCTTGGATTTGGGTCTCGCAGATGTTTTCTTTAGTCAGATAAATGCATTATTTATTTAAGAACATATATGGGCTGGCAGCGTACCACTTAAGATATATGAAAATAATAATAATAATGATATTAGGGTGAAGAGCCCATCGTCTCGGGGCGCTATATAGATTTATAGTATGTTTATACAATCTTATTTCTAACTATAAGCTAGGCAAATCATTACAGAAACTTGTGGCTGAGAATTGCATCTGCCGGTTCATCGTTCGCCGATACAAAACTATGTGTGCAATGATTTGATCAATGAACGCGATGCTGTTGTAGAGATATACTGTACAGACAGAAAGTGTATACAAACCACACACACCTGGCGGGTCACTAGAGATTAGCACTGTTATTATTTATTTAGAGAAATTAAGACACAGTTCACACGCGGATGACATAATTGGGAACTATAATATATAATAGGTTCTGTAATGTGCGTATTTTGAAAACAAAAGCAAAATTTTATGATACTTTCCGATAGGTATTTTTATTTAAGGATATGAGAGCCAAAAAGGGTAGAATTTTAATACCTACATCCTTCAAAACTAGGCCAAGCAAGGAATATTTAATTTCGAACTAGGACGTCCCGGTATCTCCCCTATTAGGTGAGCTAATTATCTACTTAAACAATTGAATAAGTCAGATAAAACCAAAGAAACAGGTAGGACAATGAATCGGTATTCAAAAGGGACATTGACCGAATTGTTAAACAAACTTCAGCCTATGTACCCCGGGATGCCGAGAGTCTTCTAGGTGAGATGAAAAAAATAAACCATAAGATGGTAATAAATCATGGCCGTCCCCTCGTTCGTTAGTTCTAATAAATTGTTGGCACAATAATAAAGATTAACTGACTCTTTGTTTACAGTCAATGTTATGGGTTTTGGTTTGGAAGAGAGGACTGTCACATCATAACTTAAAAGGCGAGGGACAAAAATAAAATACTGAGACAAGTGGATCTAGTCGAGTGGATGGAGGTACCTTATTTGTTTTGAAACAGAGTCGTTATGGGAAGATGTGCTCGAACAACGGAATGATGAACATGGTAGCATACATTCAGATACATAAACATTTTCACACCTTACAATAAATTTTAGTCATTTACAGCGTCGTACTCAAAAGGAAACAAACACTTATCGTTCCCACTGCTAGCATGATTAGGGTTTGTTTATGTGATCTTCGATAGTTGTATCAAATGTCAATACAGTCACCCAGATTCGTAAAGTAATAAACAATAGATACTGAAGGAAATATCTCTAGGGGCAAGTTTATCAGTTATAGCCTGCGATGGGACTTCGTAGTGTTTTTACGACAAACTGAGTCTTCAGATTACGATACTTACAATCAGTTTAAATAAAGGCGGTTACAGAAGATTACGTTTATGGATGTGGACAACCATATAGTAGTTCTGAGGTACTGTAAAGGTAGGAATTCATTATTGGGACTCCCAACATTTGGAGAGAGTAACATTTCTTTCATTCTGCATCGTGCAAAGGTTAGTTATCAGGAAAATTTGAAATTACATCCAGTTTAAAATTAAACCAAATAAAATGTCTGGGATTGCTTTACATAAACAAACTAGGTACTTTTGGGAATATGTCAGTAGGTTAATGTGCCAGTAGAAGATCTGGTAACATAATATGACATTAAGGGTAAAATAAACAATTCAAATATTAGTTAGTTGGAGCTCTTCGAGGTTATTGAAGCAAGGCTTAAGTGTAGTTAGGTGAAGTAAAATGGAAGCGAAGTCAAGCGAAGTCAGGCGAAGTCAAGCGAAGTCAAGCGAAGTCAAGCGAAGTGAAGCAAAGTGAAGCGAAGTCAAGCGAAGTGAAGCGAAGTGAGACGAAGTCAGGCGAAGTCAAGCGATGGGAAGCGAAGGGAAGCGAAGGGAAGCCAAGGGAAGCGAAGTGAAGTGAAATGAAGTAAAGTGAAGTAAAGCGAAGTGAAGTAAAGGGAAGTAAAGTGAAGTGAAGTGAAATGAAGTAAAGTGAAGTGAAGTGAAGTAAAGTGAAGTGAAGTGAAATGAAGTAAAGTGAAGTGAAGCGAAGTGGAGTAAAGTGGAGTTGGAGTTGGAGTTGGAGTTGAGTTGAGGGGATTGGGATATCTTATTCCTGTTACTGTTATATTGCTAATTGACGGCATAAGATTGTGAAGTTTTACTTCAGTCGTGTGGTCTAAAGCACACTCGTTTTATTGTAATATCAAATCACCAGGGGAAATAAAAAATAACCAAAATTAACATGAAGGCTAAATTATAGTTTATATAACAATTGACATTTGGAGAATTCACGGGATAGCAGCGAAATATGATTTGAAGAAATAACAGGAAGATTGAATTACAGTTTAAAATTACATTTGACATTTGAAAAATCACGGGATAGTAGAAAAAATGAATTGAGGAATTACTTGAAAACATTTGAAGTTAAGGGAATAAAAAAAAACCTCACACGTATCAATCATTTACATGAGACTTTTGAAAAATCACGGGATAGTAAAAATTTATACCAAAGGGTTAAAACCTTGGGGGAAAAGTAGAATAACAGTTCAACCAAACAAATCAAGAAAATCTAGAATAACAGTTCAACCAAACAAATCAAGAAAACAATATAGACGGCAATCTCTAAAATAAAAATGGACAACCAAACAAACAAAAACCGGAGTTATTAGTCTTCATTAATGAAACTAATAAATATTCTTAGTTTATTCCTATATATTGATATTTCCCACTTTTAATATGTATATATTCGGTTATCAATCTGAGAATTGTGCAAATTCAAGGTGCGAGATCCGAGCTTGGAATGCACTTCATCTCGTTCTGTATTGCAGGTTATAATCCTACCCAAACGTATGTATACATATATAACTTTCTATGCACTGTATATTGGAAAATGCGGACCCGCATATAGTTTGCGTTTAAGGTCTGTCGGATCGTTGTCGCATTATCTCTTGTACGCGAGAGGGAGAATTCACTACTCGAACTCTTGCAAACACCGTGAATATATGATTGTTTATAGGACGAAAGCGGTTCGCCCTAAGTAAATAGTAGACTTCGGAGGAGTTGGAATTTGGAGGTTTCGGGATGCGGGGAAAGACCTTAATGACGTGCATGATGACGATGGAAGACTAATTGGGACGCGGTAACTTAGGTACCAATCAATTCAGTCGTGTCAAAAGATTGTGCGAATTTCTAGTTGATCTCTGACCATCCTGTTTACTTGTTGGAGGATACGGAGCCAAATTATGCAAGCAATGGCCTCCCCCGGATTCGTCAAATATAGAATCGACTTATTACATTAACCTACTAAAACAGTGTTATATATACTTTATAGCATCAGAATCATAACGGAGGAGAGCCAAGCAGAAATGAAATCATGACTAATAAAATCCACTAATAATTAACCATTTGAGTTATATTTAACTATATGTTCAATCGAACACGTGAAATGCCGTTAATTACAGGTTACTTACGAATTCATTTGAAGGGTAGGAAATCAAAACAGAGTTTAGGGAAAGTTTAGTTCATAAAGAAAATTAAATGTAACTTAGAATTGCAATGAAGAAACCAATTAAGTTCGAAGCTCAACGCTCCGTTCAGAATCAAAGGGTACCACAAAATAAAAGTAATTACATTCCTATACCATAAATCAAAAAATCACGCAACGTTTGGTGGAATCTATTTACAACATGAGTACGAAAAATTTACGTTCAAGGTCGTAAATAACGTATTAAATAGCTTTCTGTAGTTATCAAAGAAATAAGGGTCCAATTTTCATGAAGGCGTTTGTGTCGTAAGGGAGGAATTTACCACCCATACTACACACATGTAAAGCCTTAGGAAGATTTAAATATCGATCAGAGCCAAGAGAAAAGTTAAAGAAAACTTAAATGGATTAAAAGAAGCGAAAAGCAAATTTTCACAATTGCTAGGAGTGACCATGAATCGCCCCATATTATAAAAAATAAAAAGAATTTCGCAGAGGGGAGAGGTGATACATTACACGCACTTGGGGAGTAAGCTGGTGAATGCGTTACGAAAAGTGTGATGCGAATGGTGATCGGGCGAGGCGAACGGTGATCGGGCGAGGGTAACGGTCGGGCCTTTACGCACGCTTGATTTGGGGAGTAAGCTGGTAAATGCGTGACGAGAGCGTTATGAAAAGTGTGATCGGGCGAGGCGAACGGTCGGGCGAGGCGAACGGAAGTTATAAGTTAGTGAAGTTATAAGTAAGTGAAGTTATAAGTTAGTGAAGTTATAAGTTAGTGAAGTTATAAGTTAGTGAAGTTATAAGTTAGTGAAGTTATAAGTTAGCGAACGGAAGATATAAGTTAGTGAAGTTTTACTTCAGTCGTGTGGTCTAAAGCACACTAGTTTTTTTCTCATTTAGTTACTTATTCTGGATGCTGGTCATTAAAATTATATGAGGCGAGTAGTGATTACGTATTTTTCAAACTGCATTTAAGTCTACCATCATTTAACAGTATTTAAGACTACCATTTGGTATTTTTTTTAAAGTGAAAATTTCTTTGGCACCGTTGTGATTTGAACCTCCATGAAATGGAAACTAGCGACGTACTGACGTACCTCTGCAGACATTTAGCGGATCAAGGATCAAATCCTACGAAAGAAAAAAATAAAAAAGAATTAATAAAATCAATATCTAATCTTCAAACCACTCCAAAATGAACATGCAAAATAAAATATAAAAGAAAGTGACATCTAGCGACTCCGAAGAAGAAAACACAAATACTAATAATAAGATGACTAAATTTATAGGAAAAGGTGCACTGGAATTCGACAACAAAAAAATGGAAAAAAAATCGTCCTTCAAAGTGATAAAAAAATGCTTCGCAGTCTCCACACTACTTTAGTTTTCTGAAGGTTTCATTTCTACAATTAAAAACGAATTAAAATTTCAAACCGTTTGAGCCTGCACCAAGGACTTCTGCCATTCACCGCCTTGGTGTTTTGTTTTTTTTTGTTACACGCATGATTTTTTTTAGGGTTGTGGTGGGAAGGAAAAAGTATGAGGGATAAGTAGGAGGCTGGGGATCAGTGTATCCTTCCCCCCTTCTGCGGTGCAAGGCGATGGCCGTGAGAGGGCCGGGAGAGGTCACCTTGTGCGCCCCGAACGTTGCGCTACAAGAGCAGCGGCGTGGTTTTCTGACTCGTTGATTGGGCAGCCCACCCTCAGTCGTAAGCCTGAGGGGAGGGTCGTGTCCTTGCACTTCCGAGCGGCCTGAAAAGTAAAGGGTCCCCCTCAACCAGCCTCTTCCAATCGGTGGGTGAACGCATCCATAGTCAGGACCTGGACAGACCTCGCACCTTAAACCCCTGCTAAGTCACCAAACGCAGTGAATCACTTGGGGTGACCTGTGGCAGAGGCATTGGTTATCTAATGAATGGTTCCCAGGGCGGCGGTACCCATATCCGCCTACCAAATTGTGAAGTATTACTTAACTGGCCTTAATGCAGTTCTATCAGTATATTTTATTTGAATAATCTTGGCCCTGTTTCATAATTATTTAATAATGTTTTATTTCTATTTTTATTTCAAATGTTCAATGTACCTGATCATCGTGTAAAAATATCCTTGCAAAATATAAATAAAATGCTATTTAGGTCACTTAATAAATGCTGTTTTTCTATTTGTGTCCTACTTATGTAAACATTTCGATGCCGCTTTATTAATAACTTATTTGCACCTTTGCAATTAATTTAAAGTAGGCAGATACTTTGACACGCGAAAACTTTTATAATTTAGGCTTCGTTACATAAAATATCAATAATGAATTTAAATTTACCTGGCCAGTTTGATACAATGCAGAACAATACAGCTTACACGCTGGAAAACAATACAAAAGCGCGTTTTTCCATAAGCGGAAAGCAGTTGTATGGCGTTCTTGATGCATGGCGGGTCGTTTACTCGCTAACTAAATATTTCATTAACCGCAACAAGTCGGTCTTTAAATGTTCTTCAGTATTTTTAATAATTCTAGGCGTTTTAACCCTCTGTGATTTATTACATGCAGTTATGTGTTAGAACGTTCAGAGCCAAGTAAAATTTTATCTTTACTAAATTGATTCTTGTATTTATAAAAAAATGTAAATCGTTGAAATATTTTTAAATGAAAAATGTATTTTTGAAAGTAGATTTCCATAATATCATCTTCCCAGGAGACACATTGCATCGACAAGGCGATACCTGATAAGCGCTGCTTTCCTTATTGAGCTGTAAAGAGAACGCAGCGGACCTCACCACGGTGCAATTCTACGGTCAATTTCTTCGCCATCCATCACTTGAAAATTCGGCAACAATGTATATTAACTGGTCAACCGTTTGAACCGTTAACCGTTAACCGTCAACCGTTAGTGAAGATGTTGAACTGAGTTTGGTTTCTTCCATGGCGCCGTAAAACCGCTCAAAAAGAAGAATATGGAGAGATATGTAATTACGAATGTTGGAGAGAGCGCGCTAATATTTAAAACGATAAAATCAAAGCGAACATTGTGAAAATGTTTAATAAAACACGATTCGTTCAAAATAGAACAAAAATATCAAAGGGAACATCTAAAATAGCATTTAAAGAAACACTGTGAATTACATATAACTAGTAAAATGAACGTGTTTATAATAATTTTCGGATCGAAGGAATTTCATATAATTTGCGTTTCCGCGTGGGGAAGGTCTGGCTATTATCTTATATTACATTATATTTTAATAGCTTAAAAACTTCAAATGTTTAAGGGAGATATGTAAGAAATCGGTAGAAATTCGGGTAATGGTGGCTTACAATTATATCAGTTTTTGAGGTGCTTATCGGCATTCCTACTGCCGCATACTCTTCGTTGAAGATGATTTATTTTTAAGATTTCATTTAAAGATTGACCATGTTAAAATTTTGATAAAGAAAGGCTGATATGATGTCGGTTATATGATATGTGTCGAACAAAGAATGCAGTGTAATCGGGAATGGTAGAAGATGTCGGGGACGCCCAAGAAAAACACGGCACGATCACGCGAATTAAATACTTGAGATGAATCATGTCAAGAGAGCTCATGTTATGTCAGAATAATAGAAGAGTACGTAAAATACGATGTTTGAATGTGAATTAAGTAAGGAATGTGGGAAATATCCTCTGTGCCTACCCCGTCGGGCGAACGTTAAAATAATAATAAAAAATATTTACAATAATCGCCGTCCGCTGGCGCCGATTTTTGGGTTATTTTTGGCGTGACTAAGTAAAAGGGAAGGAGATTAAAACATTAATGTTCATTGAATTGTTAAAAAAACATTTTTTCTTCTTTTTGTTACAGAATTCCATCATCTTCTGCGCTACCTTAAATATCAAAACCGGCGTTTACATAAAGAAAAAAGGATTAAATTGAACTCAACACTAAATTAGTTGCTTGATACTGATATTTCTTGGTTTCAAGTCTAACTGTGAGTAAGAACTTTATATTATCTATTTAAGTAGGTTCGAATGACATTTCATGTTTATTGCTAACTAACTGACAAGTACCCGGCGTTGCCGAGGTGATCATTGGTTTAGAGTACCTAAATTTTGTTGTGAGTTCTAGTGTACCTGAAACTAGGTATATTTTTAAGGTGAAAAGTTTCTTATTGTAAAAAATTGAAAGAAAATTTATTTCACTTGGTCGTGCCATAAATTCCTCGGAAGTTCTCGACTTCTTCCACTATAAACTTCTACATCAAACATTCTCCTTACACCCATTTCTTAGTTCATCACAAACTGGTTTGGTTAAGAGGAACGCGGGCGGCGTTTTTCCATACAAACGTATTCCCCGTTTATCTCTCTTGATTTCGACCCTAGAACAATTTTTTTTTTCATAATATAGATATTGACTACTAGCGTGTCGGTATTTTTTTGTTTTTTTTTTGATAATTTACTTCTTGTAGAAGTTATGACCTAAAATGAATGAAATTGCCTAATTAAAACGCCGTCAAAAGACGTTCAGTATACAACCTAAGCAATGTATGTAAAAAAAACAACATAGAATATTTTCTTCTAAAACAGTTTTCAGTTTTGAGAAGAAAGAAAAATGGGGAATATAAAACATCGATTTTGAAGATTTTATTTAGGTATTATCGGCTCGATGTGCAGTTGTCCCTTTCGCTCAGTTCCCCTAGGGGGGCCGGGAGACGCGGGTTTTGACAAATACATACTCACATACTCAGATACATACAAACTCAGAGTAACAATATACAAAGCGAAGTAGTGATGTAACGAATTTTATCGCTAGACTAGTGTTGTCTTTCCCCAAGTACTCGGTATTTTTTATTAGTTTTTTTCTATTTAGTGACTTATCGCGGTATACCAATACTGACCGAGCTTTCATATTAAAATTGTGCCAAATTAAAATTGTTTATGTCAAGTACTATAAAAAAATTTCAATTTGGGAGGCGTTATAGGTACCATCGCCCTGGGAACCATTTATTGGATAACCAACACCCCCGCCACTCGGTCACCGCAAGTGGTCCGCTATGTTTGGTGACTGAGCATGGGTTCCTGGGTTCACGGGTGAGGTTTGCATGGGTTTTGGTGGCGGATGATTTTTTCCACTTACTGCGTGGCGGGTCGGATTGGGAGAAACTGGAAGAGGGAGATCTTTTGATCTCTACAACCGGACTTTCTCCATCATAATTTCATACGTTTACCTACCTTTTCCCTACTCAGAACTTCCTCTCCTTCCTTTCCCTAAAAATACCCTCCACACAGCTTGTCCAATGATGTCCAACAACTTCTCCAACAAAGTCCTTGAGCGATTATTTTTCCTCGGGGCCTCCAATGTGGGGTTTATGTTAAAAAAAAATCTCTTTCAAATTTTCGGTTGAGAGTCGCTTACATTGCCTTCAGTGATTAATTGAAATTTTTTGTTTGTAAAAGCTTTATTGTACAAATTAACATTTTTTTACAACTAGACATTGAAATTGAAACAATTTATGATTTAGATCTTTCTCTCGCCGGTAAATTTCTTGGTATGCGACCATCAATTATTTCTGGTAAAAGGCATTGGTGGTTTCTCCTTTTAGTTTGTTGTGTGATTATGACTGCATATTTTTACGTACTTAAGAACAGCAATACAAATTGTCGAATGAACAAATCAAATGGACATAAAAAAATCATAATCTCTGGCGGCCCTGTATCAAAAACCTGACGGCCGACTACTAGCGTATGTGTGGCCGACTATTAGATTTTGAATGGCCGAGCACTGGCAAAAACACCATTTTTTATAAAAATATTATTGTAATTTTTACGTTATGTTATTTAAAAAAAGGTTTAAAAATAATAAACTTGAATTGACTGTTCTTTGAGAAATCTGTGTTTTTGTAAACCTCTTTTCTAATATAAACTCACAATGATTGGCCAAACACGATTTTGATCAAAAAAGGCCGACTACTAGCACATTCACCCCACCTAGTATGGTGGTCGAAAAATACTCAACTTATGTTTTAACAATGCAATGAATAAAGAAAAAAAAATGTATCTTTGAAAAGATGCCATATGTGCATGGTTGCAAAACACTGTAGGAAAAGTTGCAGCGTTTACTCATGACATTTTCGATTATTTTCGAGTTTTATTTTATTTCTTCTTACCTACTTGGTCAAAGCCCGCAAAGGCGACGAACGCACAAGTATCAACATGAACAATGAGCGCGCGAAACGAACACGAGCGCGCAGAACGAACACAGGAGCTCAACTAATGGAGTAGTAGTAATAAAAAATGAATTATTGTACAACCTTGCATATGTAATCATTTGTAATTTAAAAACAAAATTGTTGAAATAAATAAATAAAATAAAATAATAGCGCCAAACTAAATTCTATAAAAAAATAATGTTAAATTTGAATTCGAAGCAAGATTTTAAGTAATCACTGCCACTACTAACATTCAGTTTTGTCCAACCGTTTTATTTTATTTGTTTTATTTTGTTAAAAATGATGTTTTATGTGAATACCGCACAAGAGCCAGTGAGACTATTGCATCCACAATTAGTAACATTTTCAAATTATCTATAATTATGTTGTGATGCTGAAGGTAATGGGGAGCGGAAGGAAGTGAGGCAGAGGAAGGTGGGGAAGTGCCTGGATATTCAGTATAGTTGGTGTACATTATTGTTTAATATCTTAGTTTTATCCAGAAAACGTGTTATTGTTCCCTTTTACATTTTTAACAATTAGATTACGTAGGTATATTGGACCAAATATTTTTTTGTGTTCTTTGTACTGCAGTTATTGAATAAAAAGTAAGTTTGCTACAAAACAAAAAAAACATTATTTTATTTTTCCCAAATCACGAAATATAGTTTTTTCAAAACTTCGGGCCGTTTTAGTGAGCTAATAATGAAGACTAATTTTTATTTATTCTTACGTTTTCGAATAGCTACAGATCATATGCAACTTTAGAGACCTCCTGCGTTTAAAAATAATGCGCCCTTTTTGCTGTCTATGGAGAGCGGTTCCCCCTAAGACCGAGTCAAAACCTTAATTAGTGACGAAATAAGTCAAAACATGCCTCCAAAAATAATATTGGATTATGCAGCTGGCAAGCGCTAACCACAGCGCTTGTAATGACAACCATGCGAGGAGATGGGCGGAAGACGGGAGGCAAGAAACGCCAAGGGGGCGAGGGGTGCACGAGCCAAACACGCACGTGGTCTTACCCACACATCAATAGCTAGATCTTTTGTAATTTAAAAACAAAATTGTTGAAATAAATAAATAAAATAAAATAATAGCGCCAAACTAAATTCTATAAAAAAATAATGTTAAATTTGAATTCGAAGCAAGATTTTAAGTAATCACTGCCACTACTAACATAACATGTCGCGACAGCGATAATGTTTGAAAATACCTATTGTCGAAGATTCTGAGTGTTAAAGTTTTCCATAAACTTCTACGACGATGTTTTAGGTATACTAGTAAGTTTATTTTCCGATAGTTCCCAAAGCCAACATTTAATGTCCTTAATGAAGCTATTTTTTTCTAATTTGTTTGATACTTGGTGGAAGTTTGTTATATAACTTTACTGCTAAAAATTCAGAACTTCTTTGTCGTTGTAGGCTGCACTTTGGTATATTTAGTATGTCTGTTTGTTTGGCTCTGGTTTTATGAATATGTAAGGTGTCTGCCTCTGAATCATTTTTGAGGTGATGTACCAGAAAGTTTTTGGCGTAGATTTTCTATATACTTGGAACATCACCTTTAATATGGTCTTTATTATGCAATTCTGAGTTAGTTAAACCTTCAGTTTATTTATTTTATGTATTTGCAAAACAGTGTAAGAACCAATACATTGCAAAAGCGGTATATACAAAATAAATACATTTACATTTAAGATACAAATTAAAACATTTTAAGTTGTTATTTAAGAGTGATATTTCACGCTTAAACTCATTGTAGGACAAATGGAAAATATTCACATTTATGCGAGGCAGTTAACCTAGTGATTCTTCCCAGGGGCATCACCATTGGTAAGTTGGTTCTGCACCTGGGAAGAATCAAAAGCCTGTATTGGCGGCCTCGCGTGAAATTATCCGGGACATAGAATCCTATTTTGGTCAAAATATCTGGTACCGATAAAAAAAAAAACATTTAGAAGCTTATAAGCCATCAGCAGTATTGCAACATCTCTTTTGGAACTAAGGCTGCAGATACTTCCCGAGGTAAATGCTGTTGGAAACAGCCATGGGTAAAAACCTAACTCTCTCATATAGAGGTATCGTAAAAATTTCTTTTGTATTTTCTCGACCGCATCTTCATATTACTCCATATTTAAAATGAAAGTGATATAAAGCATACTATTTATACTCTCTTTAAATCCCTAGTTTAAAAGACGTTTCGTAATTTTTTGAAGAAGTAGATGTGTTTTGTTAGCTTTTTTGAGGTTCGTTCAATGTAAGAATTCCAATGTAGTATTTCATCAATTTCAAACCCAAGATATTTAAAACTTTTGGTTTGGGTTATAAACGCATTGGGCAAGAACAATGAGGAAAATTGTTTTGACATTCATATTCATGTAATTTGATGTGTGTGTGTATTTGATCGTGCATGTCTTACTCAGTCATTCCCGACTTCTTCAACCATTCACGTCCACGTCACACATTGTTTGAACCGGATTCTTGGTCACAAGTTGTCATGAAAGACTAACAGTTTATGAAAGCAATATCCAGCAATAAAAAGTACGAGTCGGTTCAGATGAATGAAACAATTTAATCATTATAATTATTCCCACTCAACCACTGACCGGTCAATTTTTTTGTTTTATTTTTATTTTTTGCGATTAAACTGTTTAATAAATCATTGAAGAAGAAGATAACACTAATAATCTTAACGAAAATATGAAAGAGAACAAGACACAAAAAATAGAAAAAGATAATGGTTGCAACTGGGACTTGAACCAAGAACCTCTCGTCTAACCGGGATGTGATGTCATAATTGTCTATCTCATAATTTCAAATTTTAGAATTAACGTCACTAATTTCTTCTTAAATGATTTATTACATTGATGGGAATAACCTTCAAAAGTTATGAAAAGCAATTTGTTGTTATAAAAAATTGTCTAATAACATTTCTTTTTTTTTCTTTCTTTTTAAAAATTCCTGAAAATTTCCAATTTTTCCTGTTTCCCTGACAGACAGCTAAAATTCCGGACATTTCAGGAAAATTCCTGTCATCTGGTAAACCTATGCGCACATCCGCGGATGTTTCTGTATGTTTCTATATGCAATGGTTAGAGCTCTGGCATTATGAAATTATTTCCCATACCAATAATCCTATAACGATGAAACCTTTGGTAATTTTTTGTGCGCATGCCCATGAAAGTTTCTGCATATAATGGTGAGCTCTGACGTTATGAAATTTGCATACAAATTTGGGGGAAAGAAGGAAGGGGAACTGAAGGGCATGGGAAAAGACAGGCAGGGAAGGGGTGATGGAGGGAAATGCAGAGGGAGGGATAGCAAAGGAGAAATAGTAGTGGTAGGGGACGGCAGGGGGGTAAATTTGAAAAATTCATGCTTCTCAGACGGACATTGTATGCGGTCTGCTCACGCGTCTTTCTGCTTCATTCGTGTTCGCACCAGACGGAAAAAAAATGTTGTGTGTACAAAAGCACTTCGATAAACAGAATTAAAATAAACACTTTCTTTCTTTGAGGGCGTTGCAACGCATGCCGGGTACTCGCTAGTAATAATATACATATAATGAGCGTGTTTGGAAAACAAAAGAAAATTTTATGATGTCCGGTATAACAGTACAAATATTTGATCAGAATATTTATCTTCCTAAATGTGATTCGTCATTGTAATGTTTTCTGATAGTTTTTAATGTAAAAGCAATCTATGACATTCTTGCTAGAAGTAAACATTGCACACTTCTAAACCTTAGGTACTATTTCCATTTTATTGTTGAATAATATAACTAATTTTTATTGGGATTTCTTAATAAAAATGTTTTTTTTAATATGTATTATTCTGTATTAAGATGGAGCTCCCGGAACGATCAAAAGAAGATACTGTTTACGCAGATTTTCTAACCGATGAACGATTCTTTCCGGAGATCGTACATGACCCCCTATTTCATGAGCCAATCAACCTGGTACAGCAGCCATCGACGTCGGCTGTTAAGAAAACTGTTGTCTATCCACCCAGGAGTGAAATACCTGAAATGGTCGAGTTCTTGGAAATGACGGAAGAACCACTGAAGAAAATAATTCTAGATTACGATGACTTCGATGCTCAATTGGAGGGGATCATCAGAATGGAGGATCAGATCAGAGCGGAAGCAATCATTGCTGAAATGAATCAAGATCAAACTTCTTTTGAAACACCGATGGGACAACCACCAGAACCACAGATAGAACAACTATTTGAAAATTCCACCGACCGACTAGTTGAACCAATGACACTACCACTGTTAAATCCCCTGCCGGAATCACTTTCAGAACAAGTATTTGAACCTCCTGCCGATCGAATCTTTGAACCTCCGACACTACCACTGTTGAATCCCCAACCGGAATCGCTTTCAGAACAATTATTCAAACCTCCTGCCGATCTTCTTATGTGTTACAAACGGCATTCAAATTGAAATAAACATAATAAAGACATATGTAAACCTACTTATCAATCATTATTCAAATAAATACTTAGGTTACTATACCTGGTTACTCAGCGAGGTTGTATTAAATTATCAAATTTATAGGACACGTATAGAATGTGAACTAATTGTGTATAAAATATGGCTTTAAGTAATTATCTGGAAGAAGATAATGAACTAGATTTTTTAAGAACTAACGATCTCCATCAGTGGTTAAAAATTTAAAAAAGCGATATAGGGGAATTAATTTGTATTCATGTAAATATCAGATCATTATGTAAGAATTGGGATGTTTTGCATGTTTATTTAAGAAGTTGTTGGGAGCGCATAGACATTTTAATGATTAGCGAAACAAATATACAAGCTGACCTAATTAATATGTATGAGATTCCGGGCTATTCAAATTTCAACTATTGTCGTAATAACAAATCCGGTGGGGCATATCGCTATATATAAGGAACAATCTGGTATTTAAACAATCACCACTAGAATCAAATTCTTTTGAAAATGTTTTTGGTGTTATTACGCTTCCAAATAAACAAAGTTTGAGTATATTAATAATAACTAAATAATAACTGTATTCCTAAAGTAATGCATCTTGACGATATTTCCGCGAATGACGGTGAAAACATAGCAAACATATTCTCTAAATATTTTTCATCTGTTTATACCAAGTCGGAATCATCTACTAATGATTCAATGCCAAACATAACTGAACACAATCAAAGCAATTTGGGTAAAATACATATTAGTGCAGATGAAATAAAATGTTTTTTGAGTAAAATAGATCCCAGTAAGGGCCCAGGACCTGATAAAATTCCTCCTTTCTTTGTTAGTTGCTGTGCAGACTCTTTATGTTTACCGCTTTTTATAATTTTTAATGCATCCCTTACCACGGGAACTTTTCCCGATCTGTGGAAAAAAGCACACGTGGTCCCAATATTAAAATCGGGAGACCAATCTTTAATAAAAAATTATAGGCCAATCAGTATACTATCCTGTTTTGCTAAAGTTTTTGAATCTCTGATATATAAAAGTATTTTTTCACATTTTAAACCCCTTCTCTGCACTAGGCAACATGGGTTTGTTCCTCAAAGATCAATCAACTCAAATCTTTTGGAATTTTGTAATTATGTTTGTAATTCTTTTAATGAAAGATTACAAGTAGATACAATTTATACTGATTTCCAAAAAGCTTTTGATAGAGTTAACCACTCCATCTTACTAAAAAAACTTGAACAAATTGGAATACATGGAGACCTATTACGCTGGGTGAAATCATATTTGTATAACAGAACTCAATTAGTTCTTATTAATGGATACAAATCATCCCCTATAATTGTAACTTCTGGTGTACCACAGGGTTCAAATCTTGGCCCCCTGCTTTTTCTTATATTCATAAATGACCTTGGCTCGAAATTAAACTGTGATTATGCTTTTTTCGCCGATGATCTTAAAATTTTTCGTAAAATTAAGTCTGTTTCCGATCATCAGCTGCTTCAAAATGACCTCGACACACTCAATAACTGGTGTACTGTCAATGATATGCACTTAAATGTTGAAAAATGTTACATTTTAAACTTTACTAGAAATAGAATTATAAAAGATTTTTCTTATGTTATCAATAATATTATTCTCAAAAAAGTTTCTTCAATAAGGGATCTAGGAATCACTCTTGATTCTAAATTTATATTTGATGTACATATTAACAACATTAAGTGCAAATCATTAAAAATGATGGGATTTATTCACAGAATATGTAAACCTTTCAAAGATCCTCAATCAATTCTAACACTTTACAATGCCTTAATTAGAAGTAAACTTGAATATGGAAGCACTATTTGGAATCCACATTACTGCAAATATGAAAACATTGTAGAATCAGTTCAAAAAAAATTACTAAGAATGTTATCCTTCAAATGTGGACTACACGACCATCTCAGATCATACGATGTACGTTGTGATTACTTCAAGATTGATACACTTAAAACTAGAAGGCAATTGACTGATCTAATATGTTTACATAAAATTATTCACGGCCATCTTGATACTAAATTATGTCTTAACAGTATTAAAATTAATGTCCCCAATTCCCATTGTTTAAGACGCCATAACATTTTTCATATTAATATATTTAAAAATAATATCGCCTACTTCAGCCCTCTGACCCAGATGTGTCGACTGTATAACAAGATAGAGTGCGCTGATGTGGATATTTTCATTGATAATTTGTACAGTTTTAAAAAAAAAGTTCTAGCGCTGTTAAAAAGTACTAACTAATTATATTGTGTGAATTGTCCCTCTATGCATGCTTGCGTATTTCATATGTCTTTTACCACTCATTGTAATGTGTTACTTGAGTGACCTTGTATATAATTCTGTATTTTAATTTGTGATGTTTTTGTTTTTCTAATTGTATTTATTTGTATTTAATTGTACGTAATTGTAGATTTTTATAATTGTATAATAACTGAGTTTTATAAGTGGATTGTTCTCATGTAAATGTAAACATCTGTAAAACCCAGTATAAATAAATAAATAAATAAATATATTAGCGATATATCGACCGCCGAATCTTAAAAAACTATCGTTTATTAGGGAAATTGAATCTATTCTGACGGATTTCATAGGCCCTCGAGACAATGTTTTGTTCTTTGGAGACACTAATAATATAAACCTGATGAATTTTCATGATCCTATAGTAAATTCCTATGAAAATATTCTTGCAAGCAATTATTTAATCAAATGTATAGACGGTGTGACGCGGGAAGCAATTGTTAGCGGGCGCATAACTCAATCATGCATAGACCATATATACGTTAGGTACAGTAACGGGCTTAAACAAGTGGACTCGCTATCAGCATGTGTTTGCGAGATTTCCATAGCAGATCATTATATGACAGCCGTTAACATTAAATATGATGTTCAAAAAGAACCATTAAAAAACATAAAGAAGGTAACTATTTTATCCCCAAAACATATTGATAACCACATACGAGAAATACACTGGAATTCTTTACTTAGTGAACAAGAAAGTACTGTTTTGTATCAACAAATTAAAAATAATTTCATTAATTTATATGATAAAAGCACTGTGTCATTTTTTGAAAAACCAAATAAAAGACCCCATGCAATCAAAAAATGGATAACTACTGATATTTTAGAGATAATAAAAAAAGAGATTTATTGTTTCGAAGATGGAAAAATTCTCCTCTTAATAAAAATTATGAAAATGAATACAGTTCTATGCGAAATAATGCCAACAAATTAATTACTAAAAGAAAAAAATTGTTTTTTTAAAGATAAATTCAAATGTAGTTTTAATAATACTAAGCAAACCTGGGATGAAATAAATAAAATATTGGGAAGAAAAACTAAAAGTAATTGTGATGAAGTCATCTTACGATATGTGTTAAAGGAACAAACGGTGGAAAGTGTAACAAACCAATATGTAAATTATTTCTCAGATAGTATAAGCCAAATGTTGCACAGATGTGATTTCAAAGCGTCCAATGTTAATCAAATAGAGTTACCTCACAGTATGTATTTACCAAAGGCAACTCTTATTGAGATAAAAAATATTGTTAAAAAAATGATAAATTCAAAACCCTTGGGAATGGACAACATAAGAATGTACGACATAAAAAGACATATAGATATTTTAGGACCCATTATAACGCACTTTGTTAATAGACTTATTAAAGAAGCTAAATTGCCTAATGATCTTAAATGTGCTATTATTAGACCTATATACAAAGGAGGAAAGCACTCAGAAATAGGAAACTATCGACCTATAAGTATCTTGCCTGCACTGGAAAATTTTTTTGAAAAATATATTTCCTTAAAATTAAATAATTATTTAGAAAAATTTGGCATTATAGACAAAAATCAATATGGCTTTCAAAAGAAAAAAAAAGTACAGAGAATTTATAACAGGATTTTTCAAATAATATTAATAATGAATTAAACCATAAAAGACATGTTTTAGTACTATTTATCGATAACTCCAAAGCATTTGATACAATTGACCCACAAAAATTATTAAAATTCTTAGAAGCAATTGGAATTAGAGGAAACCTACTTAATTTGTTTAAAAATTATTTTTTTAATAGACATATCTGTGTAAAAATATTAGAAAAAATGAGTAGGAGGAAAAAAATGTGTGCTGGAGTCCCGCAGGGGTCAATTTTGGGACCAACCCTATATATTATATTTATATCAATAATGAAAAAACTATTTAAATATGTAAAACACTTTGTATATGCTGACGACACTGCTCTTGTCATATCTGATGAACAATTATCCATTGCGATTAAATGTATGCAACATGACTTTACGTCCCTGATAAAATGGTGACATGACGCAGGTCTAATCATTAATACAAAAAAAAAACTAAATTGATGCACATACGATCTCCATATGCTTCATTTCAGAAAACGCCTAAAATAATATCTCATGACTTTATATGTATTCATCAAAACATTTTGCAGCCCTGCATGTTCGATAGTATTGAACTTGTAAATGAATATGTTTATTTGGGAGTGACTGTTGATTGTAATTTCAAATGGGATATACAAATAAACAAAATTGGGTAGGCTGTACAAACTGAAATGTTTCGTCCCGGTGAATATTTTAAAAATTATTTACTTATCACTCGCAGAATCAACTTTACGATATACCTTTATATAACTTTACGGACACTCTTGCAAAACTAATTTAAACCGCCTACAATCAGTACAAAATTCTATGATTAAGTTATTAGTTCAAAAAAATATTTTTTCACAGAGACGAAACATTTCATTGTTGTTTTGGAATTTAACAATATTGCCGGTGCAGGCCTTATTATGGTATGAAATATTGATTCTGCATGTATCTGAGTCTGATTATAAAAATAAAGTGGAACATGAGCATAATACGAGGTTCACAAAGAATGAAGGAATGCTTGTTCCAAAATATAATAATAACTACGGACGGCGAACCCTGAAATTTAACGTGCCAAAAATATTTAACATGTCACCAATTAATATTTAAAATTGCGACTCTACAAATAGATTAAGATATATGCTGAAACAATGGTTACTAAATAGAGATTGTTTATATTAACTAATGTGTGTTAATTGTGACAATTTGTATAGTTATAGTAATAATAATATGTATGTATGCTTAAATTGTAATTGAACATTAACATCCTGTTGACAAACTGCTTTATTGCAGTTTAACGGGATTGTATGTATGTTGAAAACAATAAAAAAAAAAATCGACTATTTGAACTAGTGACACTAAAACTGTTTAATCCCCAGCCGAAATCGCTTTCAGAACATTTACTTGAACCTCCTGCCGATCGATTCTTTGAATAACAGACACCAACACTGTTTAATCCTCAGCCGGAATATGCCCAGAATATTTATTTGAACCTCCTGCCGATCGATTCTTTGAACCACTGATACTACCACTGTTTAATCCTCAGCCGGAATCGCTTTTAGAACATTTATTTGAACCTCCAGCCGATCGACTACTTGAACCGCTTTTGAATCCCCAGCCGGAATCGCTTTTAGAACCACAATTAGAATTTCTTGCCCAGAGTCTTTTTAAACATCCGACATACCCACTTTGGAAATCCCAGTCGGAACTACGTTTAGTTCAATCACTGCAAAAACAACGACCTGAACCACCGATTGAATCATTGACGGAACCATCAATAGAAACACCGATAGTGTCGGGCATTATTCCCCACTTGCCGGAAACGAGTGTTATGACATTGGATGAGCCAATGACATCACCAGGGTATAACATAGATGACTTCTCATTGAGGTAACTTAAACATTCTTATTATAACTATTTCATATTTTTCGTATACTTTTTCATATGCATTTTTGATATAAATTATCGTGGGAAGGGTTGTTCCACAAAATTTAAACAATTCGTTAAATTTAAAATTTAAAATTCAAGTTCCGTGAAAGTTCTATTCAGGTTCTATTATTATAAATGTACTGTACAACCAGCCCTTGATGAAATAATAACAGAACTTCAATTTAAGTTAAAATTCAAATTCTGTAAAATAATCCGTCCTGCATTTTTCTGTAACACGCATGTTAAGGTATGTTGGCTGCCACTGCATAGGTTAAGTACATAATAAAAGTGTGTTATGGGCAGCGCCGGATCTGCCATATGTTCAAAAACGTGCAAAAAACCTGGCGCCAACTCCGAAGGGGCGCCGTGAGAAAATAAACATTGTTTTAAAATTTAGTTATAATATTCCCTGAATCGTTTAAAATTACCCATAGTACGAAATAATTATTACGCTCTAGCAACACTTTCCAAAGAGACAGAATGCGCACGCGTCAGGTTGAAATCAACGGCTTACCAATTTATGGTCAGTTACAGAATTTTTTTACAAATTCCATATATTTAGTTTACACCTAAGATCTATTTTTCCACAAATCTTTTACGACGAATGGGTGCGATCCAAATTCAATAACCAATCACAACGCAGTTTTTTTGTTCCTGTGAATCAAACAAACCGACTTGCGCCTTTCAAAATGCTGACAATTTTTGTTAGTGTGTCGTCCATACGCTCCTTATTGTTTTATTTTGTACGATTTAAGTCTCTAGGAGAAGGTAGTTAAAGACCATTTTCTTATGAAATCTTCAGTAAATTCCATTATCAAAAGCATCGCACGGTTTGCATGATTTCCAGGTTGCAACGTGTTGACAGTTTCATCATTGATTTGACATATTATTTGAAGTTCGTTAAATGTATAATTAATATTTATGAGATTTGTTGGATTTGTTATTTTATGGTGTCAGTGTAAGCGTCTTTCGTAAGCCGTTGATACCACACGTCAGTGTTTAGTGTTTGAATGGTGTTTGTTCGCCTCAATTTGGTGTTTGTTTGCTCAACACAGGGGAAATGCAAGGTACAAATTTAAGGTTATATTCTTATTAGATTTTAGAGCTAGTCAGAAGCTGTAGATGCTATTCTTGTGTTGTACGTTGCCATGAAAATGATTTTTATTTGATTTTTCTATTAATATTCGCGTAGGGTATGTACATAAACGCAGTAAATCTCAAGAATGTCTAATGGACCTAGTTCAGCGAAACCACCAGCATTGTCTCGTAACCTATATTTTTATATTTTAAATCATGGTACGGGCACAAACAAACAATTGGTTGTATTATTTTAAAGTATATCTGGCAAAAAGAGTTTTTCCTAAAATAATTTAAATTAACCTGTAATCAACGCTAAGGATAAATATATATAACTAGCAGGGTTACCCGGCTTCGCTCAGGACAATAAGATAGTGTTCTGGAATGTTGCACAATGATGTTCCCGATTCCCTATTCCTGATCATTCCACGACATACTCCGCCACTCCTTCCACAACTTTCTACAGCTCTATGGAACCTTCTAGAACTTTCCGGAAGACTGATCTAGAAATTTCAAGAGGGCGAAACTTTTAGCCCTTATATCTTTAAAAGCAGGCCCTTTAGGTAAAAAAAGGATACCCTTATTCCCAAGGGGGGATAGAGATCTACCACACCATACAACTCCCTTGATCGAAACGGGACTCGTTTCTGATTTTTTGCGAGCTGCACTTTTTTTTTACTTTCTTTTATAATATATGCCATATTCAAATAAATAAAATGTTACTCCTTACATGTCCTTTCCCGTGCGTTCCCCTCCAGCGTTCCACTTCCACCTTCCCCACCACCGCTCTCCCGCTCCCCCGTCCCGCCAACCCCCCTGGCACTGCATTTCTTTACTCCTCTCCCGCCCGGCCCGTAGCCGAAACTTTTTTCTAATACTAACAATTTTAAACTCGTGATATCTTTCTAATTAAATATCCGAATTGAAAAATTCAAAAAGTTCAATAAAGGTATTAAAGCTGTCTTGAATATGTAGTAATTTATTTTGATGAGGATTAAAACCAAGATACAAATAAAGAGCCTTTTCAAGAGGCGACATTTAAATTAAATTTTTAAAATAAAAGAATACTTATTATGGCATAACCATAATAGTTAGACATTTGTTGTCGGAATTTTTTTGTAAATAATGATGTGTTCTATAAAGTCGTAGTACATTATTTTATTCTATCATCAATAGTTTTCGCAGCGCACGCGATTTAAAGAATATTTTAGTTATTTTTTTACACCCTGGGTTACATTATTGAAGTTTTAGTAAGGATGCATATATATTTTTTAAATATAATATAGCCTATGTCACCCAGGGATAGTGTAGCTTCCCAACAACGAAAGAATTTTTCAAATCGGTTTAGTAGTTTCGAAGCCTATTCGATGCAAACAAACACACAAACAAACAAACAAACAAATATTACCTCTTTATATAGTAAAGAGAAGAAGAAGAAAGAAGAAGAGAAAAGAAGAAGAAGAAGAAGAAGAAGAAGAAGAAGAAGAAGATAGTAGATACACTGTAATAATTGTCACTTTGAACTGTTTATTATTATAAATTGTTCTTTTTAAAACATTATCTCTTAGGTATTTTATTTAGTTCTCTATCATTCCATACGTACGGCACTGGTAGAAACCGAAGGGCGCAGGCTCAGTCTTCGTAGTCCATCTGCTATGGGGCGGGCGGTTAGCAGCGGGGGCATCCTTCTTGTGGGGCGGCGGGGTAAGTTTTTATGAAAAGTTAAATAAAATGTTTAAATGTTTCGCCGTAGTTTAAAATTAGTTTGTTACATTTTAGCCATGTTGAACCAGTACAATACATTCTGTTGCCTTATAAAATTTTTCGATTCTAGTATTTCAGTTTGCTATTATTCATGTGGTTCTCACTATTTAAGCACGCTGCATTCAGCTATCTCCATTTTCCATTTAGCTATCTCCCGAATGGATCTCCGCTGGTTGTTATCTCCTGGTGAAAATCTTGCATTTTTCTCTTCTATTTATGCTTTGAATTTAAATGTACATTTATGATAAGTGAAGACTTATTCTAATGACCTAACCAACGGGAGAGTTACAAATAAATATATAATAATATGTAGTACACTGAGGCACTTTCCAGAGTAGTAGATACTCTTAAGCAGGGGCGCTCACTCTCAACTGAGATTTTCAAGTGCCGAGAAGGCGGGGGGGGGGGGGGGGGGGGGGGGTGGTTATAAATCTTTTTTTAATCGCCTATTTATTAACTATTTACTGCACTTCGAATAGGGGAATGTTTTTTCTTTCAAAATCAACAACTGGAATTTTACATTCTGATCACAAAACTGGTTTTAAATTAAGAGTGAATCTTTTTGCGAGTCTCCAGCTTTAATTTTATGAGAATTTTGAGAATGGTTTGAAATAAAATTTAACTTCACTCGAATTATTATAACGATTTTTTTTAAATGCGTCAGCAGTTTAATTCCCTACTGGAATTTTGACAGATCATTCGGAACATGAAACTGGTTTTAACGTAAGACTTAATCTGCACATGAGTCCTCAGCTTTAATTTATACACTTAATTTATTTAATTTATAATTTATCGCGAAAATCAAAAATTTCACAGATTATATACTACTTATAAGAACCCTTCCGATTACATTGCTTTTTCTAGGCTACGCACCAGACAGAAAAAATGGCTAAGAAGTGTCATGAAGACTTTATTAATAATGCTGAAGAGAATATCGCCAAATATCCCAAGGCATTTTGGTCATATGTTAAATCAAAAAAAATATCAACATCTATTCCTAGCGTATTATATCTTAAGAGTAATATAAACGCTAGAAATATTTCGATTCTCGTGCCTGCAAAATTTGCAATCGAGCGTCTTATTTGCGCGCGGCAAGTAAGCGAAAAAGTGGTTTTTATTTATTTTGTCCATAATTATATAAGAGTGAAAAAAAGTTGGGACATAGAAAACCTCAAAAATGGTCTTAGCCATAAAGGGGTATTTCTATAAAAAAAATTCTTGTATTACTTCACAGTTAAGTCATGAAAATACATTTTTTTTAGTGGTTTACGCTTATTTTTTTTTGTTATGTAAATAATAATTTTATTGTAATTCCGTTAAATAAAAAACCTAGTAAAAGCTTTCATTTATCCGTAACATATTTTTTGATGTTGATACTGTAAGCCAATTCGTCATAAAGATTAATCTAAATAGTATCTAAATAGGATTTCACGTATAACTTCACCTTAAGGATTTAACAGCCGAGGGTGGCCAGGCAGTCTGTGATTTATTTGCTGAATATTTTCATTCCGTCTATGAACCGGCTGACCCTCTGGGGACTTCCTGCCACGACTCCGTAGTTAATCAGGTTTGTGAGATAGGATCAGTTTTTATCGATGCTGATCTTGTATCTAAATATTTAAAACGGCTCGATTCCAGCAAGGGTGCTGGGCCAGATGGTATCCCACCACTATTCATTACCGAGTGTGCAAATCATTTGTCAATTCCCCTATAAATACTGTATATTATATCGCTTAAGACTGGTACATTTCCAGATATATGGAAATGAGCCTACATCACACCAATTCATAAATTAGGAACTAAGTGCGAAGCAGATAGTTATAGACCCATTTCCAAGTTCTGCATTTTTTCAAAGGTGTTCGAAAACATAGTCTATGACCAGTTATTCCCTGTGGTAAAGAATTCGATCAACGAATTTCAGCATGGATTCTTTGCAGGTTGCTCTGTTGCTACAAATCTTATAACATTTATAAATTTCTTGTCTGCCTCTATGGATAAACGTGTGCAAGTTGATACAATTTATACTGACTATAGCAAAAGCCTTTGACAAGATCAACCACAGGATCCTGCTTAGGAAACTTGCTAATCATGGTATTCATGGAGATCTCCTTCGTTGGTTATCTTCATACATAACAAACAGGTCCCAGGCTGTGACAGTAGGTGGATTTTCTTCCATCTGGAAAATCATTACTTCTGGTTTGCCTCAGGGGTCCATTTTGGGTCCTTTGCTTTTCTCTATCTATATAAATGATATTACGACATGTTTTCACAACGCTCAAATTTTACTATTTGCCGACGATATGGAGATATACCTTCCCATAAGCTCCCATGACTGTTCTGTGCTTTTACAAGAAGATCTTGACCGACTGACGGATTACTGTCTCAGAAATAAGCTTTTTATCAATATTTCCAAATGTTGCAAAGTCACATTCACACGTAACACGTTGATAATATTGTCAACAAAGCAACAAAGAGTCTAGGCTTTGTACTGAGAACATGCGAATTTTTCAAAAACACTAAGACTTATCTGATTCTGTACAATTCACATGTTCGTCCTCATCTGGAATACTGTTCACAGGTTTGGAACCCGCGCTATACTGTTTAATTTAACAGGTTAGAAAGAGTTCAGGAGCGATTTCTCAAATTCCTCAATTTTAAATCATTCAACATATACAATTCTTACGACGAAATCGAAAAACATTTTCGAATCTCGAAACTGCTCAATAGGAGGCTAGTCGCTGATCAGATGCTCCTGTACAAAATTATTAACTCAAAAGTTGACTGCCCGGAGCTGCTAAATAAAATAAATTTTCACACGCCGTCTCGATATGGCAGACAAAATACCCTTTTCTACATTGATAGATGCAACACTAATTCCAACCAAAATGAATTTATACAAAGGACATGTAGCTAATATAATAATAAACTTGCACATATAGAAACACTTGCTGACATATTCACTGCTAGTTACTGTCGTTACAGAATTTCTTTGTATTACATTCTAGGTGCGAATAACACATAATACATATTCATGACTAAATTTATTGTACCTAATATTTTTATATTACTTGCGTGGCAAATTTCCCTTATCCCTCTCCTCCCCTTACCCGTCCCAACCCAAATACCTATTTCGCAGTCTATTTAAGTATTGTTTTAATTATTTTATTATTGTTTATAACATGTTTATCACTTTTTGAATTAAAATCTGTATTATTATTTTTTTTAAATTGCTGATTAGTTCTGTTTTTCTTAACTGTTCTAGTTTACATTCAGTTACTTTTAAGTTTCTAAATATCTATCTGTGAACATTAATAATTGGTCTGTTTTTTTGCCATCCTCTTAGGTATATTTTATTACTAAGACTGTTTATGTTCCTTAAATAAATAAATAAAAATAAATAAATACTACACCCAATTAAATTGATACTTATTGATATTTAATTGATGCTACACTTAAAACAAGAAAATGGTTTTCCTGTTATTTTGTACCTACTTGGAACACGTGGACGGTTTGATGATCCATCGGAACACATAATGATCCATGAAACTTTCTTAGAATTGTCAAAGCATCGCCCACGGACTTTCCTCAATCATTCTCACTGAATATTGGTCATAAGCAATCCAAGCACAAAACAAAATACAAGGAATTCTTATTTATTTTGAAATTTTGCCACCCCTTAAAAGTGCCGCCCGCGCGGATGTATCATTTGCCCTGATGATGGACACTGTAACGCTGACCGAAACGTTGGCTAACGAAGGAGGTAGCGCAACAGAAACCACTCGGGATCGACCGGTCGATCGCGATCGACCGTTTGAGCACCCCTGCTTTTAAGTATCGCTCTGGTGAAAGACCAACAAACTTAATCTATGCATTGATTGAAACGGCGACAGCCATTTTTAGTGATGAGATCTGATTAGCCAGGTACTTCATCTCCATCTCCATCTTGCCCATCTCCTTCCCCTCCCATTTCGTTCAGCCTCACAAATTACACCATAGTCTCACCGGCTCCGGACGTGAGCAGTTGGGACTCTTGTGCGTTTTTTTGAAACACTCATAATCCTACCAACTTCATATATAGAACTTTCTGCAATCCGTATAAGTTTTTATTTTAGTACCTTGCTCATAAGATAGATTTATTTCATTAAAACTATTTAAAAGCAATGTGTACGAGTCGAATTTATATTTCAATTTTAAATCTCGATTTTATGTTTCTTTTTCTTAAATGTTGTAACTAGGTCTCAAGTCCAACCTTTTTTACATATTATAACTAAGTTCACCGTTTTTATTAAATAATTTACCGTTGAAAATGCTAAAATACAGGTGAACTAGCATGGAGGAAAATTCACAATATCTTAAGTTGGAGCATGAACTTTTTTAATTTTTTTATTATTTCTGGCTTTTACCCTTCAAGGGTGTTCTAGGCCATCATTTAAAATTACAGAGAAAGGGAAAGGTGAATTTATGTATTAGTTTTATTTAAATGTACAAATTTCAGAATTATATGGAAGATTGGAGTCGAGATCAGACTTAGAAGAGATGAAATGTTGAATGGAGGGGAGGCAATTTTAGATAACGCTTGATAGGAGAGAGGATATTTATTTAGAGAGGAACAACCAAAAAATATGTGATCTAAAGTGCCCACACCTAGACCACAGAACGTACAATCTGGGGAGTCAAGGATGTGAATTTTAAAAAGGTGAGAAGGAACGGAACAATGTCCGATTCTCATTCGAATAAGTACGAAAATTTATTTTTTGGAAAAATGGGGAAATTTTTGAAACCACGGTTTTGATGGGATAGTCCTTTGTATTGAGGCGTAGCGAGCTCCCTTGGATTGACTAGCAATGTTCCGATACTCTGTCCAAACATTGCGGGATCTATCTTTGATGATGGAAAAAATATCAGATAGGGGAATATGGTTTACGAGGGTAACAATAGGGTTGGACGCTCCTTGTTTTACCAAAGAATCTGCAAAATCGTTACCCACTATACCAATGTGTCCAGGGATCCAAACAAGAATTACGGTTTTTCCAGAGCTTTGAATGGAGGCTATCAGCACTCTAATGAGGCATACAAAGTTATCATCAGGATGAACAAGAGGACAGGATTTAAGTTTTTGGGGGAATTGAGAGAGTCAGAGAGAACAATGGAATGTTCACAATTATTTTTGATTATATATTGAATGCTTCAATTATTGCAATGCACTCAGCAGAAAATATTGAATATTGGTTTGAAATTGAATAAAATATTCTATCATTAGAATTATTGTGGTAAACGTTAATACCTATACCACAGTTAGGAGAGTGTGGAGATTTGGAGCCATCAGTAAATAAAAGAGAAGAGTTGGGCCATTTAGAAGAAATTTTCTAGCGGCGGCATTTCAATTACAATTTTAAAATAAAGGAACACTTTTTGTGGCATAACTATAATAGTTAGACATATGCTGTCTAAACACTTTTTGTAAATAATGATGTGTTTTGCAAAGTCGTAGTACATTATTTTATTCTATTATCAATAGTTTTCGCAGCGCACGCGATGCAAAGAATATTTTAGGTAATTTGTTTACACCTTGGGTTACATTATGGGAGTTTTAGTAAGGATCCCTAATTTTTTTGAAAATATAATATAGCCTATGTCACCCGGGGATAGTGTAGCCTCCCACCAATGAAAGAATTTTTCAAATTGGTTCAGTAGTTTCGGAGCCTATTTAATGCAAACAAACAAACAAACAAATCTTACCTCTTATTTAGTGTCTTAGATATGGGAAGACCATTTAAGTTTCCTATCAAATGTTACTCCCAAAAATTTAACTTCAGATGCGTTGGGGATTGGAAAGTTTTTAAATAAAATTTGAACAGGAGGATTTTTATGACGGTTTGAGAAGGTGACACACTGACTCTTTTGGACTGAAAGTTCCAGACCATTTAAAGTGAGCCATGTGCAAAGGGCATCCATGGCTACATTAAAATATTTGACAGCGAGTGGGATGATTTTAGATGATAAAAAGAAAGCTAAATTATCTGCGAACTCAATAACTTTTACTTGAGGGGGAATAGAGACATGCATATCGTACGTGTATATATTATACAGTATGGGGGATAATACATCGCCTTGGCACCACAATACAAACCTTTCCAAATTGATATACTCTGAGAGGTAACATCTGGTAGCTGAATGAAAATTTTTCTATCAAGAAAGATTGGACAAACATGGGGGGAAGGCCAAGGCCTGAAAGTTTTTTTTAAGGATTGGAATGGAAACATTGTCAAAGGTGCCTTCTACAAGACATACTTCGTGGTTAGAAATGGATAAATTAATATCAGTGCTGATAATGGCAAGGTTATCTTGCGTAGATTTTTTTTCCTAGATCCAAATTGAGATGGAGAGAGAAGCTGATTACTTTCGACAAAAAATTCTAACCGATTTTTCATAAATTTTGCTGAGGGTGGATGAAAGAGCAATTGGTCTGTAGTTAGATACAGAACTGGGTGATTTGTTCGATTTTAGGATTGGGATGATTATTTGAGAACTCCAGTCATCAGGCATTATGCCAGTCTGGAAGATTTTATTTAAGATGCTTAGGAAGTGATTTAGAACAATATCATTACTATTTTTGATAATGCTATAAGGAATACCATCTCTGCCTGGAGATGAGTCTTTGACTGATGATAAACAATTTTTTAATTCAATTAAAGTGAATGGAGAGTCTAGCCAATGATCGGACTTATGAGTGTTGTGGATGGGAGTTATTTCATCTAAGTTAGGTACAGAAGGGGGGGCAATTTTGTCCAAAAACTCATCTATCCATTTAGAATGAGACGCTAGAGGAGATGTTGAACTGAAGGAGGATCGAAATCTTCGAATCATAGACCAAACTTCCGAAATTGGAGTATTTGGAGATACTGAATTGCAGAAGTTGTACCACCCGGATCTTTTTTTTGACCTCAATACCCTTTTGGCATTGGCTTCGGCATTTTTGTATATAAGATAGTTCTCCATAGTCATATTGTGACGATACGAAAGAAATTTTGCTTTCCGAATTCTCACTACCTTGGAACATTCCTCATCCCACCAGGGAGTTGGAGGGAGTTTTTTGAGAGATTTGGTTTAAGGGGAGGATTTTATTTATTTATTGCAGTTATGAGCATCGATTTGAAGTTATCGTAGTCATCTTTGACAGATAATATATCAGAAGAGAGTAAATTGTATATAAACTTATATGCGAGTTAAATTCGTCCCATTTGGTGTGTTTTGTTTTAATCTTCGTCAAAATATGGGACTTGTCTGAATGGAAAGAAGTTTGATAAGCGATGGTGATCGGGAAATGATCACTGGAGCAAGGATCGGGGGACACCACCCACGAGGAGAGAGGTGCTAGATTTGTAGAGCATATGGAGAGATCCTTTGCACTGGGGTTTGTGTTGGGGCGAGAGATTCTCGTAGGAGATCCGTCGTTCAAAAGGAAAAGGTTGGATTCATCTAAAAAATCCATAACATTTCGATCATCTCGATCAGAGAAAGCAGAACCCCAGACGGGAGAATGGGCATTAAAATCGCCCAATAAAAAAATGGAGGGCTTAATTGACGGAAAATTTGCAACCAAGCTTGATTATGAAAGTGCGATGATGGGGGAATATAGATAGAAACAAAGGATGTGTCCATTATTTTAGCTGCAACCATTTGAAAGTCAGGATTGGGGGGTTGGATATTATTTATTGGGGAAAACGAAAGGGATTTTTTAATAAAAAGGGCAGCACCGCCGCCCGTACCTTCCAGTCGATCATCACGGGGACAGGAGTACCTTCCCACATTAAAGTGGGTGGATGGAGTAAACCATGTCTCCTAGACAGCAGCCACAGAAACAAGGTTTGAATTTAATAGGTTAAGAAGGTTCGATTTGTTAGAAATAGCACTGCGGCTATTCCACTGAAGTATTCTGACATCTTGAAGTACCATTTTGAATAAATGATTTTAATGTGGAAATAATAGAAGCAGCGTTGGACGGTAGATTAGTTTGAGAAGAAATTAGGTCAATTAGAAGCATAATAAGAGTTTGTATAAATGAAGAAATATCTTGGGAGAGTTTTTCAGAAAGCTTTTGGTAGTTTGTTGAGGACGAATTATAGTTGTTTGCGCACCCGTTTGTGGCATTTGAATGAGGAGAACCATTGGGATTTAAGAGAAGTGAGTTATGTTGTTGCCGATTGTATCCAGGAGCCGGTTTAGAGACAGGGTTTTTGTACATAAATTTAGTTGAACAAGAAGATGTTGAGGATGCGGGCTGCAGGCTGCAGCGGCAGTTCTCCCCGTGACGAGCAGCAGTAAACACGCTCCCGCCATGAGCTCGCGGCGGGCTTCCAGAAACTTCGTACGCCGTTGAGTTTAATACAGTGAGTAAACCTTCGTGTTGAATCTTCGGGGATGCATACCGCCGTCCGCTCCATTTAAAAACAGTCATTACGCCGTGTTCCCCGGAGTACTACTAATTAAAGAATGACGCCGACCCAGCCGAATTCACAAGTCAGGGCAGCTTACCGTCCACCATGCCCATCGCGCCTCAATCCATGGTAGTGTCTAGGTCCAGTATTGCCGCCGCCGAGTCCAGCTCCTGGCAGCTATCGCTCCGGCTGCAAGCCGCCCTCCATCCGCCTAACACTCCGCCCTGGGTGCGTTGAGAGTAGCCACCACGTCAGCCACCCATCCGCCCAACTTTCCGTACTGGGGGCGTTGAGAGTAGCCACCACTTCGTCCGCCCATCGTATGCACACACCAAGGTTGCTAATTTATTGATTCTCGAGCCACATAAACTCAAGCTTAGCGTCGTAACAAGCCTTTCGTCATACCTAGTTAATTTAAGGCCTTAAAGAGCTTTCCATTGAAATACCTATTATGTTTGTAACCTTTGAATATAATAAATGCTTGTTGTGAACTGACTTGTTCCATTTACATTGTTAACTTGTAGAGAGCGAGCCTTACCCTACCCTTAAAATAATTAGTCAAAAAAAATACAAAATTAACCTTAACTCAATTTACCCAGCGATTAATAATAAAACTAATAATAAATTTGCGTGTTTAGAATTTGCAGGACCTACATCTAATAAAATTGCTAAAATTCTCAAAAATTGTGGATTAGACATTGCCTTCCGCACTAATAATAATTTGGGATCATCTCTTAAAAATTCAAAAAGTAAAACACCCAAACTTAAAAATAGCGGCATTTATAAACTCCAGTGTGACGAATGTAACGCTGTTTATGCTGGACAAACTGGCCGGTCCTTTAATATTAGATTCAAAGAACACATGCGATCATTTAAAAATAATAATAAAATTCAATCACAATTTGCCAAACATCTCCTAGATGAGAATCACTCACTTAGCGATGATAATAAGCCAACTCCTTTACACATCCAAAATAAAGGACGTAAACTTAATCTTTTAGAACAGCTGGAAATTAACAAACATAATAATAATCCTAAAGCTATTTTAATAAATGAACAAAAAATATAATACACTCTCCGCTTTTAGATGTATTCAAAACCAATTTTTAAATAACTAATTATACTTGAAAAGAAAACCATGAGTCAGCATTTGTGAATGACTCACAATTAGATTACTTAACGACCTTCAGTTAAAGTGGGAAATAACAGTCATTGAGAAAATAATAACCATTAATAATTTCGGTCATTTTTAATCAGAAATTAGAAATGAGTCATAGTACAAACCTATCCAAAAATACTATAAATAGATTGTCTGTATGTGGCATGACCACAGTTTGATAATGCCCTCAGAAGGCGAAACAGCTGTCACGCGTAATAATAATTACCAGCAGAACTTGTTTATAAATTAACTGTTTTTATTAATTTAATAATAAAATTATTGAATATATAAAATAAATAAAAAAAAAAAAAAAAAAAAAACATAAAACTTCAACATCCCCCTTGAAAGTAATTAAAAGTGCTGAAAAAAAAGGTTGAATAGGTCACTTTACATTAGGTTTTTTTTAAAACTTTTAATGATTTTTCAGAAGGGTGATGAATTGCCACTTTCTTAAGTTATCATGGAATCGTTGATTCAAGCTACTAGTGACATCTATGAATAGTGGAAATTGTGAATTGGAAAAGTGGGAACATTTCTATGGAAGTGGAAAGGACGTTAATGGCTTTCGCGATAATATAATATAATGTGCATGAAAATTTTAAAATGTGTTTATAAATAATGCTATAACATAATAATTTGACAGGAGAATTCGTTTAAAAATTAAAGCATTTTTTTTTTGCTTAGGCAACGTTAAAATTATTTAAAAAAAAATGCAATAAAAAGGGTGGTGACTAGTGACATCTACAGGAAAACTGTTAAAATTAATCAATGTATTAAGTTCCAGGTAAATCTGTTCTTCACTCACAGTAGTTGGTGCTCGCTGCTCCTGGAAAATAATCCAGGAGGGTGGGTTATGGAGGGTAGTATCAAGTAATCCAAAAAAAAAACTTCGTATTATTCCAAGTTTGTCTGGAATTTTCTTTCTTCCTCATCGTAAATCCAAATTTTTTAAATCTGAAACCTTGTTTCTATGGAAGGTTTTCACGATTGAAGTGAAAACTTCCTTGGTACCGTTGTGATTTGGAACTCTATTAAACTAAAAAGCGACACCAAAAAGATGCAAACACATACATATATAGGATTTAGCCCGCAAGAGAATGAGATAGTATAATGGGTCTCCTCTTTGTGCGGTGCTTCGTAGCCTCCCCACTCTTGTCTACCTTAGTTTTCTGAAGGTTTCACTTCAACCGCGTAATTTCCGTTAATTTCTATATAACCGTTCTTACGTTACTTTTATTTTTTTTATTTTTTTTATTTATTTAATATAGATATATAAGTGTACAAAGGTGTTACATAAATTACATATCGGTACAGAAATTATTTAAAATTGCAATCTCATCAAAGAAGAAGCTAGTTCTTGTGCTTGATGAGCGAGTTACACTAATTATAACAGAAATAGAATAACATTATGCAAAATTCTGTTTGTTAATTTTTTGTACTGATGTAATCTATTTGTAAACTACATTGAACATGTACTTTTTTAGTTATAATATTGCCAATTCAATTGAATAAAGATATAATTATCATCATTACATAGGTGCTTCAGATTTTATGTCCGGGTTAAATCTTTCCCAAATGAAAGACTACCCTTCCACACACTTTTCCACAAACGATTATCTAGTCAATCCACGCTATGTAAGTGCACTACATGTATTATTATTATTATTATTCACCCTTTGGCCTAGGCGTTCCTTGTCTTCAACAATGTAATATTTATGATGCTATTTATTTCATAGGTTCCTATATTTTTTACTACTAACTGTAAAAAATGTGTGTAATTCACACGGGGTAGAAATGAAACCTTCAGAAAACTAAAGTAGACAAGAGTGAGGGGTTACGAAGCACCGCACAAAGAGGACACCGATTATACTATCTTATTCTCTCACAAGCTAAATCATATAGAAGTATGTGTTTATCTCTTTTTATTGTCGCTATTTTTTTGTTTTAGCGAGTTTCAAATCACAACGGTGGTAAAGAATTTTTCACTTCAAAAATATTAAACTATATTTATATGGTATTGTTCCTATAGTACGTAACACATATGAGTGCCATATATTATATACCTATTGCACAAGAAAGCAGCAAAAATAATGTTACTACTGACATCTGTATATTTTAAACAGAACTATTATTGTACGAAGAAATAACAATGTTGGGAAATTTTGAAAAGTGTACATAGAGGGAAGTAAAACTAGGATTATACGGGTTATAAAATTTTTACTTTACGAATAATAACATTTATTATCAGACAATGTATACACGGTGTCCCAAAATTCATAATACTAGTAAAACAAACGTAAAACAAAAGCTCACATTAATAAAAAAATGTACTTCACAACATCCATTCCAAATAAAAAAATTAAATTAATACAAATTTATTAAGATAATATTCAAAATAAAGTTGCACCATTTAAAAACAACAGAAATCTTAGACAAACATCAATACTTCCTACTCCAAAATGTAAAAAAACACTAGGACAGTTAAGCCATAAATATCTCGGAGTAAAATTTTTTAATTCACTTCCTGAAAAAATCAGAAACACGAACAGTAATATCAAAAAATTTAAAACTCACCTTAAAAATTATACCGAAAATTTGAACGGAATATAAAAAATAAAACAATTAAACCAATATAATAACACCCCCATACACACAAGCCCTGCTTTTTTATGGGGATAAATCAAATATGTACACATATTATGTAATTAATTATTATATTGAATTTATTATTGTAATTTATGTATCTTTCTCTGAATAAAAAAAAAAAAAAAGAAAATGCGATGTGATTAGATTTTCCGGTCACCCTGTATAATAAATATAATACAACATTTATTTTGTATGTGATATCTACAGAAGTAGACTCACAACAGGCCACTTGTATCAAATTTAAAAAAAATTCCGGTTTGGGAAAATATTCCAAGATATTCCGTTTTTTTTGTTAATCTTATTTTTGAAACAATTGCGTTTTTTTGAAAATTTCGATCCGAAAAATCGACTATTTTTTATAAACCGGAAAGACGGGACATAATTTTATGGGTGCGAAAAAACGATAGTTACATTACATTAATTCATATGCTTACCATATAGTACTTACTTTATTTTATAATTACATACCTTTGTATTCTTTCATTATATGATTTCTATGTTTTATACTTTTCATATTATTTTATATTCTACTATATTCTTCCTAGCTCTTTTATATTACTCTATAATAATTAAAATTCTTTTATATTCTTTTTTATTCTTTAATATTATTCTATTATGTTTTTTTATGTATATATTTTCTTAATATTCTCTCATAGGAATTCTTTATATTGCATATGTTAATGTACTGTATAGAAAATCGACCACCACAACACGGGCATGTACCTAGCATGGTGGTCGAAAAATCCCCAATTTATGTAATAAAAAAATCAATGAATAAAGAAAACTTAAGAAAAAATAAATGTCCAGTAGGCATAAAATTATAATGCACAGTTGAGAAAATCTTCAGAGACGAATCTATGTCGAAAACGACTTAAAAAAATTAACTTAAAATAAAAAAAATAATTTCGTACGATTGTTATTTTTGGAGTCGGTGTCAGCCAAGGTAACTACATACATAGGTGGAGATCTTGGCTGACACCGACTCCAAAAATAACAATCGTACGAAATTATTTTTTTACTTTTTAGTGCATTTTTTGAAGTCGTTTTTGTTATTATTTTAAATTATTTCGCACGATTGTTATTTTTGGAGTCGGTGTCAGCCAAAGTAAAAACGTACATAGGTAGTTATAGGTGAGATGTGGAGATCTTGGCTGACACCGACTCCAAAAATAACAATCGTACGAAATTATTTTTTTACTTTTTAGTGCATTTTTTGAAGTCGGTTTTTTGTTTTGTTAAAATTTTTGTTAATTTTAATTTTTGGTGACAAGCGTGCGTAAAGAAGTTTTACTTTAAAAAAAGAATCATCGACATCTGTTGGCTTAATATTGAGTTATTTGTCCATTGTCGCGCACATACTTATTGCAAATTTAAGATATATATGGTTCTCTCATGGATCCCATTGTCAGAACTGGACCAAATTAAAATTGGAGTACACGGAAAGCACCAACTTTCTAATATAAAAAGAATCATCAATATCGGTTCACCCAATCGAAAGTTCTGAGGTAACAAACACAAAAAAAAAATACCGTCGAATTGATAACCTCCTCCTTTTCGAAGTCGTTTAAAAAAAAACAGTTGCCAAATTTAAAAAAAAAAGTACCTAATGTTGAGTTGCGGCGTGAACTGAGTTGCCAACCAGTTTTCGATTTCTCTATGAGCGAAGGACTCAATACTCAAAAGCCAGTCAACAAACATATAAACAAACAACAAACACAACCAAGAGGCCCTAAATGGGAGAATTTTTTTACAGGGTATCCCCAACCGAGGTACCTACCTATGTATGTGTGTTTTATATTGAATCAACACAGGGGGACCTGAGAAAAATAATTTCCCTCAGGGTTTACGTCATTTGTGGAATGGACATTGTTCTTGAAGAGACCATGTTGTAGGAAGGAGGAAACATGAAGGCCGGTAAATCGTTCCACAGCTGAGCAGCTGAACACAAGAACGAGTCGAAGAAACGACCCGTTCTCATGGCATCCTCAATTCTGAACGTTGTGATATTGAATAGAGTAGGGGAGGGAACGATATAGGGAATAGGGTTAAGAAGTTCCTGATAATTGAGATCTGGTTACCAAACACGGTAAAACAAAATGAACTTATTACCCTAAATATATAGACAATCAAAATATTGAAGAAGTAGAAGAAATTTAATATTTGGGAATCATAATCGATAATAAGTTAAAACTCAACTCTAACTTTGAAATGCTAACTAAAAAAATTGCCCAAAAGATTAATTTCTTAAGTCAAATAAAGGGAAAATTATACATTAAAACTAGGAATTTAGTCTATAATACAACTGTAGCATCCCATTTGAATTATTGTTCAAGTGTAATCTTTCTGAGCAATAAAACACAAATTAAAAGAATGGAAATAATTCAAAACAGAGGCATGAGGTCTATATTGCGCTGTAGCAGATATATCAGGATAAAAACCATGCAACGCCAACTCAATATATTAAGTGTGTGGCAAAGATTAGTTTTCAATACCCTAGTTTTTATTTATAAGTTAAAAAATAAAATGTTACCAGATTATATGTTGAATAATGTTAGAATCAACAGTACAGTTCATTGTTATCCTACGAGAAACTGCAACGATTTTAGGCTTCCTAAAACAAATTTATCGGGAACACAAAATAATATTTATCATAAAGGTTTTAAAATGTTAAATGAACTCCCTGTAAATGTTAAGGAGGCTAAAAGTCTTGCAGTTTTTCGTGGATTATGTCTTAATGTTGTAAAGTCCAAATTTTAGTCAGTAGGTAGTAAATAATATTGTGGTAGTCATAGTAAAGAAAACATTAGTTATAAGATGTCAAATTTTATATCTAAATAAAATACACAATAAAAAATAAAAAAAATACCCGTATCAAACAACGATTCGATTCTAAATGGTGGTTTTCACCCAATCATTTTGGAATAAATATTTTGATGAAAACCGGAAAAACTCACATCACGCCACTGGCAATGTCGGGAATACCTCCTCGCACGCCACTGCAATTGCGCCATTAAAAGGGCGTCAAAGCTTCACATTGCGTTCGCATTTATTCACCGTAATTATTGAACTTCTCCATGCAGGAAGCAGATAATCTTTGTGGAAATATATGGGCATCATTTACCCACGTCGGTTGGGTAATCGCTCTGATTTACTGGTGCACAGTAAATTTGCAGCCGGTTAAGTGGAAATCGAGGTGTTTGTGTTGGTCGACCGGAGTTTTGCAAAGGTACCATGATAGAATTATTACGAATGCTAGCGTTATAATGGGTTGATGCATTCACTTTGTAGTGTTTTGATTTACATTCTAGTTTTGCCACGAAAAGATTTTTTGAAGTGAAACTTGTTTAGCGTCGTTAGTGACTTAAAATTCAGGGAACCGGAAATGCGTCACAACTCAGTTCTACACAAAAATATTCGGTTCTAATATAATGCGGTAAATTCGCACCTCAGCGCGTGCCTTCCATAGCGTAGTGGGCAAGGTGCCTGACAAGTTTCAGCGGCCAGAGAGACAGAAATCAAGCGAACGGGGGTTCAAATCCTACGAAATCCAAAAAAATAACATATTTATATTATGAAATCAATATCCAAATCCACTTAAAACAAGCAAAAGAAGAAAACGATATCTGGCGACTTTCTAGTTTCACTTCTACCATCACGTGTGAATTACACAATGAATTTTTTGACATATGTTGACCACATCAATTAAAAAAATACAAGAGTGGAGTTCACACGCGGTAGAAGTGAAACCTTCAGAAAACTAAAGAAGACAAGAGTGAGGAGGCTCCGAAGCATCACGCAAAGAGGAGACCGATTATCCTTTCTCATTCTCTGGCAGGCTATATCCTGTAGATGAATGTGTTTGTCTCTTTTTACAGTCGCTTTTTCCTTTCATCGAGTTTCAAACCACAACGGTGCTAAAGATGTTCTAACTTCAAAAATAACATTAGTATAATAAAAATCTACGGAAAAGACAAAAGCATTTATGAGGCACAACGACGAACATAAAACTGCACTTTATGTATATTACCTTAACCTTATGTATAAAAGCAACATAGAATCTTTTGCACAGTTATCTTGTGCGAGACCGTCCATTATTTATCTCTCGTCCGTGCTTACTCTCAACCAGATAAGTCTGCGATGGAAGAGGGCGAACCCACAATATGAGAGTGTGAAAATTTTCACAATATTTTCCAAATGATTGAGTTTCCACTGCATTTAAATTACCTGCTTTAGTCCTCTACCATGTTCACGTGTGATGCAGTGGTGGCACAAAAGAGATATCTATTTCGAATTCTAATAATAATAATATTTAATACTTTTCAAAATCTGTTTATGTTTATAGAATTACCCTTTTTTACCCTAATTTAAAAATAAGCCACTTTTCAGGATGTAGAGTGGCATTATATTATGGTATTCGACATTAATATAGTTGTCGTGGTGTGAATAAGTTTTACTTTAATCGCAGTTTTACTTGGATTGACACAAACCATAGAGACCATGGGAAGAATAATCCTCGGTTAACCCTTCAAAAATTTGGCATTTTTTTCAGATGGTCAAAATATTTTCGCTTTACAATAAAATGCAAATATTTGGATATTTTTGAGCACATTAAAAAAAAAACTGTTTTAGAAAGGTGATGAAATTCGCTTTCAAATTAATTATATAATTCGAAATAAATATATATTTTATTTATTTATAAAATTTTTGCATACAACATAAAAAAGTTTTAAAAATGGCTCACCTTACATTTTTTCTAAAACCATTTGATAGTAAAAGATAATAATAACACATACATATTTTATTAGACAAACGTATAACAAACACATCTTGTAATCTCACTTTTTGTTGCGCTATGTAAAAATAATTTATAAAAAATTCCCGAAGTTTCAAATTTTTTTTTTAATTTGCGATACAAAACTTTGTATACATGAAAGTGTACATTTTACTTTTTTGTGGCTATTTCTTAGATTGGAATATAAAGCGCGGTGTTTTACCTTTCTAACACCGTTTAAAACACATTTCTCACTATGATAGTAAGGGAGTTACAGCGTTTTATACGAGACCTATGTGCGTTGGGACAAATATGGCCTCCTGCCATTCAAAGGGACTTGAACACTCAAATTTATTGAAATGATTTGCCGTGGTATATGACTCTATATCAGAGGAGTTTAAAGTTATACGAGATCATAATAAAAGCAAGTTGATAAGGAATGAACGATGAGCAACGAACTATCACTGGAATTCACAAGAGCAAATGGCAAGCGAGTTGGCCCGTTCACGGACGTCAGAATGGTAGTTCGTCGACCGGCCGCTTGTGGCCAATTTTAACAATATAAAGTGTATTAAACTGTTATATTTTGCATTTGTTAGAAGTCAACTTGAGTACAATTCTCTCCTCTGGAACCCATATTATAATACACATGTACAAGCTGTTGAAAGAATACAAAACAAATTCTTATGTTTTATAAATTTTAAAATGGGTATTCCTGCAATTATGTTGAACTACAACACTATCTTAAATGATATGAATATGCTCAAATTGTCAGACAGAAGAATTTTCACAGACTTGGTATTTCTTTATAAAATTCTAAATAATTTAGTTGATAGTCCATTATTGCTTGAATTAATAAGCTTCCGGATTCCTCTACGTAATACTAGAAGTCAGGATTTATTTCAGTGCAGAAATTCTGGAACTAACTACCATATGTATTCCTCTTTGCCCAGAATACTAATGGAGGGAAATAATTATACCAAGTCTGTGGACATCTTCAATTTATCTTTAGTCAAATACAAAATGCTGTTACTGAGGCAGTTCAGTTATGTACAAAAAATACTGTATATTTCTTAGTTAAAGAAATATATACCTTTTATATTTGTTGGTAAAAGAAATATATAGTATTTATATTTTATTTAATCAAAGTGTAATTTTTAAATTGTATATGTAAAAGCCCCGAACAAGGGCGTAAATAAATAAATAAATAAATAAATAAATACATAAATAAATAAATATAACAATTATATATATATATTATACAGTAAACGTTATAGTACGCTATAGTAAATTATCTTAAATTAACTCACATATTATATTAAATTAACTCACAAGTTGCAAAGATTTAATTTGATACTAAGCGTTAAAGTAAAGTCTTTATTATTCAACCTAAACATGGCTCTGTGATATAAAAATATGTAAATAAACGCTAAGATGGCTAGGTGTGTACAAGAATTATAGTGTAATATATGATTTATACAGATGTGCACAATTTCTCCCTTAAGCGGTTGACGCCACATCAATGAGCTGAAATGTATTCATCTGTAAGTTCATACACAAAAATAAAAATATATGTGCTTCCCTATACACTATTTATTTTTATAAAATTCAATACTTGATACATCAAGTGATGTCAAAGTTGATGCTGCAATATTGAGCTGATGTTTACAGTTATATAATCATTTTTATACATGAATTATCGTGTTCTATAATATGCTTTAATTTAAACACTGTGTAAGGCATCTCGCGTAGAGCGCGTTAAATGGAAAATAATTCCTTAAAACACATAAGATATTATGTTGTGTTATTAAATGATAAAGTTATATTATAATAACTACTCACATGCGTCATACATGATTTTTAAAGATGAAAGAGTTTCATCGTGGAAAGGATATGTTTATGATTTAAAACATAATAATTTGTATGTATGAAAATTCTAAAAGTCAGATTTTCATCAAAACCTGAGATTTTCGGTATTAACATCATGACAGTTAATTTTAATAAATGTTTTGGATTATATCGTTGATCCATACCATACACGTGACGACATTGGCACGGGCAATATGGGCAGCATGCGGCGTTATTTACGCGATTTTGAAAATCCCGTGGAGGTTTATAGTGACCGCCAATTTAAGGAGCATCGACAGTTTCCGATGACGTCACACCTTTATTTCGGCGTAGACAAAAAGTCTTTACCTTAGGAAAGGAAGCTCAAAGTGTGGACTCTGTAAAGAAGCGTTAAAGGTAAGGACGTTACTTACCTTTGCTAAGGTAAGGCCGACACTTGACTTAGACAACTTTTAAGGATCGACTCTGAATACGGGTGTCCATCTCCATTGTTGTATGTTTTCGACAGCAGCAATTGGGAACAAATCACCAACTTGGCAAGGTGAAGGTACCTATCCCACCAACCTCGAGTTTTGACAGCTATAAGTCAAAGTAAGCAAGAATGCGCGTGCGCAGTGTCGTAGAGACTTCCATAGTGACGTCTCTGAATACAACAATTTTGCAAATCTTAAGGAAGGTAGCTTCCTTACTATGTGACGTCACACCGACCTTAGGTGTGTCTCTGAATACAAAACGGTGTTTTTTAAAGGAAAGGAAGGCTCCTTGAACTAAAGGATCGACTCTGAATACGGGTGTGAGACTCTGGTACAAAAAAAAAATAATTGGGTCAGTATCTCATAATTAGATTAGTGACCGTTTATTAGTTGAAAAAAAATATTTAAGCGAAGCAATACCTCTACGTGTCTCTAGGGAGTGGTAATTGGTCATGCTTAATATATAAATCGATGGGTAAAGCTAAGGGTAACGTCCATAGAGCCGCGAGAATAAAAACCTTAAAAAATTCTTATGGACTCTTTAAATGCGTAAAGTGTATGTTAATTCGTGTGGGGCCCAGATGATCGAATTTGACTCAAGTACACTCAGGACTAGTGTGTTATATAATAACGTCAGTGTTTTTGTGTTGCGAAACGGATATGGGTTTCTAATTACGAAGCCGAGAAGCCTGTATGCTCTGATTATTAAATCATCGATGTGTTGGTGAAAAGTTAGTTTGCTGTCGTAAATAACTCCTAGATCTTTGATTTGGTTTAGGTGTTGGAGAATAATTTCATTAATTGTATACAGAAATACATGCGGTTTCTTTGATCTTGTATACGAAACGATATTGCTATTGGGTGTACTGAAGTTCAAGCCATTTATTTTGGCCCAGTTTGAGACGCAGTCAATGTCACGTTGAGGGAGAATACAGTCAAGAAGATTTTTTTATTGAGTGATATGGATTCAAGTCATCTGCAAATAGTAAATACAGCGAATGTGTGATGACTGAACCAATATCGTTAATAAAAATCAAAAAACAGAAGTGGTCCAAGGATAAACCCCTGAGGAACTCCAGAAAAAACTACGAATTCAAAAGAACTGGAACCCTTATAATAAACAAACTGTCTACGATTTCGAAAATATGAAGCAAAAAAACAGAGTAGTTTTTTGGAAAAACCAAACGAAGCCAGCTTCTTTAGAAGAATGTATATATCAACCTTGTCGAATGCTTTTTCCAGGTCAAAATAAGCAACATCCACCTGGCCACCATTGTCGAGAGTTTATGATAAGAAATCTGAGATGCACAAGAGGTTTGAAGTGATATACGTAAATCTGAGGATTTTGCAGTCCAGTTGAATGATCCAAGAGGATTGCCTTTTTTAACACTCCAATACACGCGCCCCCTAGTGAGACATAAATACACGCGTGTCATCTGTCAGATGACTGTTCACTTATTTGTCAAAAGTGAATATATAATTGTTTTTTCGAAATTTTTCAGAACTGTCGAGCTAGGCGAGCTTGAGGAAAACTAGGGCGGGGGACCAGGCTCCCCTCCCTTCATCAAACTTATGACGAAAAAACAGAACCGGTCATCTGTGAGATGACGCGCGTGTGTCGGAGTGTTAAATTCACAGACAAATTGTAATGGTGAAGGAAATCAGCTCCAATAATGGGTCTTGACAGATCGGCTACTATGAAACGCCATTTCAAAGAGTGGCGTAGGCCAAAGTTCAATTCTAAAATCCTAGTTCCTTAGGTCTTTATAGGATTTCCGTTTGCACCAAACAATGTTGCGGGACAATTATCCGAGGTGATACTGTTCTTTTTACTATATGAATTACATGGTATCACCAACACATCGGCGCCCGTGTCAATTAGAAATCGTTGACGCGTTTCACGCTCAAAAAAGAAGAGATGATAAGTAGGTGGAATCTCACACGTCTCTACAGTGGGCTTCCTTTATCGTTTCCCGACTGGTTCCCGTGGAATGTGTATGGTTTGAAACATTTATACGCTTTGTATCCATATTTAGCGTGCGCACTGCAGTATCCGTTGGACGTTTTTCGAGGCGATCTTCATCGGGATCCTGGCCTAGGTCTCCACGAGTTGTTTGACGTTGAAGGTGACTGATGGTTGTTATAGCGCCTTAGACTTTGATGTCTTCGCTTTGATATTAATTTTTAATTTCTTCATTTCTTCAGTCAACGCGGTCATCTGATTCTGCAGTTGAAGTAGGATTGTATTTTCAGATTTCATCCTTGAATGTCCCGGTTGGTTTCTGTTGTTGACTGCAGTACACTCTGTTGTCTGGTAAACATCGACAATTTTGTCGGCCACTGATGCCAACTAATCGAGATTGTTATCCGGGAGTGCTGATAAAATTGCTTGAACAAGTTGAGGTAGTCTTTGCAGTCAGAGCGTTTTTACGATGTTGCTTTCTGTAAGTGCTGGACCGGCTAGCTCCAGCATGTGACGTAATAAACCCGTCGGCTTTCTATCCTCTAGTTGTATGCCCGTAAGGAGTCATGTTAATTTTTTTTCTTATGAGTCCTGTAGACGTTCGATGAGTGCTGATTTTATCCGTTGATATATTTAATTGGCTGGAGGATTGATTACGATATCGCTGACGCGTTATAGCGCTTCGGAATCCAATGCTGCTACAATTATGTTATATTTTGTAAAATTGTCCTTGATCCACGAATTTGCAAATTGTGCCTCAGTTTTGGCAAACCAGAGGGCGATATGATGTTTCCAGAATGAAGATAATCTCACTGTTACGTGCTGTACATCAGTGTTTGATTGTTCCATTTTTTTTGGTATACTAATTTCAGGTTTTTCAGGAGGTTCACTTGTTCATGGATTGCTAGTTGCGACGTGGAGTGTGTTGTCTTCGTCAACCGATATGGTGTCTTCGTCGGAGATCATTTCAGTATTTTTTAATGTTTAAGTACGCTAAACATATTAGATATATTTAAAAAACATCCGAAATAAAAAAAAAAATAAAGCCTTATCACAGTGGAAAAAAACATAAAAAATCTAGTAAAAATTGCGATCCATGTAAATATACAACATTTAAAGAAGTATTTGCACAACAAAATTCACCATATATTGGTTATGTTTAAAGTGTGTCACACTGCATTTATGTTAAATTATTTAAAAAAAATTGTGTAATTATTTAAAACTTTATAAATCGTTTATTGAATTTGCTAAAATTTGTCTTGCAAACATAATGTGTGATTGTTGTAAAAGAAATTTTAATTTCGTAACAATGCATCTATAAAATTATTGAAAATACGGATTATCTGAAAAGACAGCGACTGTAATATTGTTAAGGTTAAACTTCACGTACGTTATAATCTACGCATTCACAGATGGCGCCAATCAAATTATTTTAGGTTTTTAATGCTTTTTGTACGTTACACATTAAAATATTAAGGTAAATTAATTGTTCGCGCAAGTACATATTTAATTAGAATATAAATAAATAGTTTTGAACACAAACAAACCCAAATCTTTCAAGAAAGTCTAAAAAATTCAATTTTGTATCAGTAACTCAATCCAATATTGTATTTTTCAGCCTTTCTTGTAAGATTTTAATTTGTTTATGGACTTAACTATTTATTTATATTCTAATTAAATATGTACTTGCGCGAAAAATTAGTTTACCTTAATATTTTAATGTGTAACGTGTAAAAAGCATTAAAAACCTAAAATAATTTTTATTATAAGCAATAATTATTAGCCTGAAACACTCATCAACATTGAAAAAATCTTCCGAGAAAAGATAAATGCCGCCGGCGGGACATGAACCCGCGTCCTTCTGATATCCGGTCAACTACTCTACCAACTGAGCTACGTCGGCTTATCTCCCACCCGCCAAATAATTCAATATATACTAGTGTTTCATTCAACAATTACTGCTTATTACATTTTTCACCTGAAAACAACCAACTTTATTCCAGACAATAATTTGATTGACGCCAACTGTGATTGCGTAGATTATAACGTACGTGACGTTTAACCTTAATGATCATTGGTGATCTTTATCTGCTAGCAATGGTTTGTCGCTATAACAAATAAGAGCACGCGGACACAAGCTTGTGAAATTATTATTTAACAGTTTTTTTTTTAATTTACATGGATTATCCAGGGTTCGATGATATGGGCCAAACTCCTGCAGCTTGCATTCTCAGGGTTTTCTACAATCGTACGGCGAGCTGCTAGCAGTTAAATTCCACGCTCCACCCTGATGTGCACTAGTATCGGGGGGCAGGTCTGCCTGGGATCCATTCTCTCTTAAATAAATGGTTAAAAAGCCATTAGAATTGTTGTCATAATGATCATTTTAAGACAGATTAGTTGGATGATATTTGAAATAATATATATTTTCTTAAAATTAACTGGAACATTTAAACTACTGACGTTAAATTATGCAAATGTACTTAAATTGGAAAAACTTACATAAACTTCCCAGGACTTTACACTTGTGAACTCCAATCGGATTACCTCGCGTAATATTTGTGTTCATCGGTTCGGTCACCAATATGGTATTTGAAATTAATATAGTTGTCGTGGTGTGAACAAAGACATTAATACGGTGTGAATAAGTTTTTTTATTCAATCGCAGTTTTACTTGGATTGACAATAACCATAGAGACCACGGGATAAATAATACTCGGTTAATACTTGAACACTCAAATTTATTGAAATGATTTGCCGTGGTACATGACTCTATATCAGAAGGGTTTTTAGTTACACGAGATCGTAATAAAAGCAAGTTAATAAGGAATGAACGATGAGCAACGAACTATCCGACTGGAATTTACAAGAGCAAGTGGCAAGCAAGTTGGCCCGTTCACGGACGTCAGAATGGTAGTTCGCCGACCGGCCGTTTGTGGCGCTAATGCTGGAAATTGCCAGTGTAATGAATGAAATTATGGATGGTTAATAAAAATAAGTTCTTTACTATTATGACGATCTCCATAATTCCACGTGCGAGAGCGGGAACATAAGTGATTCCTTCAGAAACTTGTTCAGGGTGCTTAGGGTGTGAACATACTAAAATTCTTGACGTCTAGGTGGTGAGCTAGGGGGGGGGGGGGAAGGTCCCAATTTTCGGGTTTCCGCTTATATCTCAAAAACGGTGCGTCGCAGAGGAAAAATTTCCTATAATAAATAAAAGCTCATAAAATTATCTACAAGTTGTAAATAATTTAATTCCCTTTTAGAATACGTGTACAAATGCAAATTTATTTCCAGCCGGTCAACATTTACAGAAATTTTAAGTTTTATCGTAAAATGTTGTCATTTTCAGAAAAAGCTGTTATCTTATTGCTGACACACAATTTGGTTCGGTCCCCTAATAAATAATATGTGTGATAATCAGACGCGGATTAAGTGTAGAGAGAACCCTAGGCAACAGCTCATCGGCGCCCCTTTAGCTAATATATATATTTTTTTATTTACGAGTTTCATATTTTTGCATGAAGAAGGAACATATACCTGTAGACACACACACATACACACTTTCGCAGTTATAATATTAGTGGGGATAATTAATAAAACAATTAAAACCTAATATTTGATAAAAAAAAATAGTTATCAATTAATATATTAAAAATTTGGGATCTACTAGGACAAAAAAAAATTCTGCGTCTACATAATTGTCTTGAAAAGTTGTCAATAACATAAAGATAGCATAAAGTTTTATTCAATGTTAAGAATTGCTAACGAATTTAATCTCTTATCTGTTATGGAAAAGTGAAGGTAATTTTTCACTCTCCTTAGACAGGAAAAACTCCTATGTATAAAAGTATTGTAATATCTTGGTTAATAAATAAATTAAAAAAACACACATTTACTGACAAAGTTTCGACAAATCTGCTTAAAGTAATAAAGTCATCCTTAGCTTCTCCGATAGCGTTCATCTCCAATCTAAGTCTTAAATCAGGAATATTCCCCAACCATATAAAACATTCAATTGTTGTATTACTTCACAAAAATGGAGATAAATCTGGCATTATCAAACTGTGATCATGCCACATACAGACAATCTATTTATAGTATTTTTGGATAGGTTTGTACTATGACTCATTTCTAATTTCTGATTAAAAATGACTGAAATTATTAATGGTTATTATTTTCTCAATGACTGTTATTTCCCACTTTGACCGAAAGTCGAAAATCTCTACTAAGAGTCATCCTTAAAAAACCATACAGGTACCCCAGTGACGCATTATTCACGGAATTAAAAGTTCTTGATGTTAGACAATTGTATATTAGAAAGATTGTATTACATGCTCAAAAACAACGTCAGCACTTCCCTTCAATTGACCACCTTCACGACACCCGAAATTCAAGGAACAATCCAATAGTCCCAATAAAAACCACGACGTCCCTTTGGCAACGGCAATTTTCGTACTTAGGACCTAGAGTATTTAATATCATTCCTAATGCTTGGAAATCAAAAAGTACAACTGTTTTGCGCAAACTGATCAACGACTGGCTTCTTGATTTAAGTAGGGTCAAAAGCGAAGATATGTTGACCAATAGATAGTCGAGGATTAAAAAAAAATTGAAAAAAAAAAACACACTCATACATAATTTGTTAGAGTCCATACAATACAAAAACACATACATTTCACTCCAGAACATAACTGTCTATTCTTTATTAATTTATGCGATCGATTATTTTCTAATCCCCCATCTAGATTATTAACTTATATCACTACGCTTCCTATTTTCCATTTTACATTTTCCAAAACATTCACATTTAACATAAGCATTCTTCATTTTTTCTCTTTACTTAGGTATTCTCTTTCTCATAAGTACAAAATTGTGTATTTATCTAAAGCTTATATGAGGAATTCAATTGTAACACTTTTTTCCTTCTTTAAATAATATGTTATACACTTAAACAATGTAAGATAAAATTTATGATATGAACTAAATTTGTCAATTTGACTGGCCTAAAACAGGATCCATTCCTAGTTGGCTAGTCAAAGTTTCCACACATGTTTAATTGTATAATTTTTATCTGTAAAAATTTATTATTATTACTAGCACTATTTTGAACTTCTTTACGGTTCAAATTGACCAAATTCCTTAAAAACGTAAACTTACAATAAAAATTAACTGATAAAGGTTTTTCTCAACTGTGGGTAAATATGTGACTTTTTAAATATTCCTTTGTAGCATATGAATAATTGCAGTCAAGACACGAAAGCGGTTTCTCTCCACTGTGATTCAGCGAGTGCTTTCATGAACGTCCCTTTTGAGAACATGAATAGTTGCAGTCAAGAAACGAAAAAGGTTTTGTCCACTGGGTTAACACCTGATTTTTTAGATGTCCCTTGCGATAACATGAATAATGGCAATAACATTTGACGGCTGGTGTAGTCCAGCGGTAAGGATCTTGACTCGCAATCCGAAGGTCGCAGGATCGAATCCCGGCGTGGCAAATAAATTTTAATTTGTGTTATTCCACAATTTATTCATTTAAAATAAAATACTTACAGTATATTTGCGGTACGTTCCACTTTCCTCATCCCTATCTCCTTCCCCTCCCCACTACCTTCAGCCTCACAACATACCCCAATTGGGGCTGCCATAGTCTCACTGGCTCCAGACTGGAGCAGTTCGGACTCTTGTGCGGTATAAATGTAAAAAAATCGAGTCGTGAAAAAGATTGTTCTCCTCTGTGGATAAATATGTGACGTTTTAGTTGTTATTTTGTAGAAAATGAAAAGTTGCAGCCGGGACATGAAAAAAGTGTTTATTAACTATGGGAAAATGTGTGATTTTTTTAGATTTCTCTTGGTAGTAGATGAAAAGTTACACTCACTACATGAAAAAGATTTTCCTCCACTTTGAATCGCGCTGTGAATTTTCAAATCTCTCTTTCGAGAACTTGAATAACTGCATTCGGGACAAGAAAAAATTCCGGTCAGGTTTTTTCCACTGTGGGTAGACAAATGATTTTTTTGGTGCCTATTTGTAGAACGTGAATAGTCGCAGTAGAAACATGTAAATGGTTTTATGTCACTATGAGTCAGAAAATGATTTCTAAGAAGTTCCTTTGTACAACATGAATAATTGCTGTCGGGATATGTAAAAGGTTTTTGGCACTGTTCGTAAACATGTGAATTTTTAGATACCGTTATGTAGCGCATGTATGGTCGCTGTCAGGACATGACAAAGATTTTTCATCACTGTGAGTCACAAGTGCCGTTTTAGTTAATTTTTTCGAGAAGAAGAGTAGTTGGAGTCAGCACATGAAAAAAGTTTTTCTCCATTATGGTAAACATATAAATTTTAGATTTCTCTTCGTAGTACATGAAGAGTTGCAGTCGGACCATAACCAAAAAAAACTCCACTGTGAGTCAGCAAGTGACTTCTTAGATATCGCCTTTGAGAGCACGAATACTTGCAGTCAGGCCATGAAAATGGTTTTTCTTCTCTGAGTATCACACTGTGGATTTTTAAATCTCTCTTTTGAGAACTCGTATAATTGCATTCGGAGCATGAAAAAGGTTTTCACTACGAGTCAGCTTGTTAATCATAGTGGAGTAAAGTGTTGCTCCTCAGGGGAACCTTAGGAAAATTACTTTCCTCGGAGCTTCCTCAATGGAGCCAATGTAAAAAATAGTATTTGTTGTAAAACCATGTAGGTATATTACAGGTAAGAAGACAGTGATAAATTGTGGAGATCCAGAAGAAATACAAGGCCGATAAAAATAATAATAATAACACGTCAAGTGTACTTGGCGGATATTTGGTGAGGGCAGTAAAAATAGTTGATATGATGCGAAGTGAATTGTGGAAAAAGTCAGGGAAAGCCAAGGAAGTCATGGCATGATCAAGTTTATCAAATACTTAAATAATCTTGGACCACGCCAAGAGACCTATATCGACCGTGTACCGACAAATCATTTTACAGAGCGCACGTTTGAAAGTATCTCCTTCCCCCAGTATTCTTCCGGCGCTGTGCACATGTGTGCAAAGCAACTATGAGACGATTTATGAATGCGAATGAAGCAAGAAGTATGTGCCGATACAGAATTGTTTGGTGGTCTTTCTACAATACTTTAATTCATTTTTTACAATTCAAAAGAATCTTTTATATTGTGTGAGAAGGTGCATAGGTACTTACTTACACAATTAATTTTATATATGTATATACGCACGTGCCTACTTTGCCTTAGGGATAATCCGCTACTAGTGACCACTCTTTAAAGCCAGTTATTAAATAAAGTAGACAAAAATAATATTATTTGAAAAATTTAAAATTGTATTTTAATTTGATAACTAGCAGATCCGGCCACACGTTGCTGTGGCTAACGAAACACAACTCCATTACACCACCCGCTTGCCCGCTGCCCGCTGCCCGCTGACATTTAAACCTTTATCTTGAATCACGCATGAAAATCCGTTCCGTAGTTTAAAAGATCTAAGCGCACGTACATTTTGAGCGACTTATGTAATGATGCCTGAATTGAATATTTGAATTTCTCGGTTTTCCTCTACTATAAAAAAAGCATGTATTGTGCATATAAACCTTCACCTTAAATGACCCTATCTATTAGTGAACATTTTGACCGACTTCTTACTATGTAAAGAAGATATTTTCTTTGAATTTCTCGACTATAATAAACATGTATTATACATTCAAACCTTTCTATTAAATGACCCTATCTATTGGCGAAAACCGCATGAAAATCCGTTGAATAGTTTAAAAATGTAAGCGTACATATATTATGAGCGACTTCATACTATGGAAAGAAGATATTTTCTTTGAATTTCTCGGCTTTTCTCTACTATAATATCCATGTATTGTGCATACAAAACCTTCCTCTTGAATGACCGTAATTATTGGTGAAAACCGCATGAAAATCCGTTGCGTAGTTTAAAAGATCTAAGCGCACAAACATTTTGAGCGACTTCATTTCATACTATGTAATGATGAATATTTGAATTTCTCGGCTTTTCTCTACTATAAAGCATGTAATACGTAAACCATTCAATAGCTTTGGACCAAAGTATTCGTAATGGAATTGTGCAGCTGTCATGTTGCATCTAGTTACATAATATATATTTTCAGATGTTCGAGATTTTACCCTTCGCGTTGAGGACAGTTTAGATTCTTTAAAAACCTATAACAGAGTTTCCAAAACTTTTTCTGCAATGGAACACTTTGCAAACCCGTAAATTTTAACGGAACACTTGGCTTATTTTTTAGGTTTGGTACAAAGAATTCTTTTTAGGGTGAATTGCCTATTTCAAAAAATTCCTAATAAAAAATTTTAAACTTTTTATTTAATTTTATTTAGTACCTACACAAACAAAAAAATTGAATATGTACAAAATGTGGTATAAATAAAGCACCTAATGACTTGAATTGATTTGCATATCTTTTTGAGATCAGGCACAATATTGGTAAGTCGGATTCTAATATCTAGTGTGGCATCGAGCTTGATCCTCTTTAAAATATTATTCATTCAAACATCCTCTTTAAAATTTAATTCATTCAAACATTCACGTAAGGCAGAAAAATAATCACAATGATTAGGTTGAACTAATGAAATCCAAAGTTGTAATTTTTTTCACTTTTTCATCAACATTTACAGCACCATGCGCGTTTATAGTTCGGCTAATTGCTAACAAAGATGTAAGAATGATTGATTTTTACATTATTTTTCTTCCAGGTAAAGTCGATATCGTAAAAAATAACTTTGGATTCCTTGGGAACAGAAATTTTGTGAAACACATGCAGATCCGTTATCCCGTTGTTATTGTTTCCACATCGCACGGGTGTTCTCATTATTGACTCTAATCACAGTTTTATAAATACTAAATTATGTCTTAACAGTATTAAAATTAATGTCCCCAATTCCCATTGTTTAAGACGCCATAACATTTTTCATATTAGTATATTTAAAAATAATATCGCCTACTTCAGCCCTCTGACCCAGATGTGTCGATTGTATAACAAGATAGAGTGCGCTGATGTGGATATTTTCATTGATAATTTGTACAGTTTTAAAAAAAAAGTTCTAGCGCTGTTAAAAAGTACTAACTAATTATATTGTGTGAATTGTCCCTCTATGCATGCTCGCGTATTTCATATGTCTTTTACCACTCATTGTAATGTGTTACTTGAGTGACCTTGTATATAATTCTGTATTTTAATTTGTGATGTTTTTGTTTTTCTAATTGTATTTATTTGTATTTAATTGTACGTAATTGTAGATTTTTATAATTGTGTAATAACTGAGTTTTATAAGTGGATTGTTCTCATGTTAATGTAAACATCTGTAAAACCCAGTATAAATAAATAAATAAATAAACCATATAATAAACATCAGAGATTTTTTTTAGAATGTAAAATGAAGACTTACTGCAATAACAGCATAAACGGCTCTTTCAACTTTCATAAAGCTTAGTCTTTCTACTTGGAAGGGTCAAGTACCTAACTTAAGAACTATTGTGAAATATTTATGCAAGTAATAATTTCTTGTGAATAATATCAGTATTGTTGAAATATGAATATGTGTACTTTATATTAAATTAAATTCTTCCGACAAATAGTCGCGGAACCCCTATTCAGGTTCGGCGGAACCCTAGTGTTCCGCGGAGCACAGTTTGGGAAACCCTGACCTTTAACATTGCTTTTTTTTTTTAAAGTTTAACAACCGGAAGAACCTTAAATTTTTGAAAAAGTTGACTGGTTGGAAAATCTCTTGATTTTTTAAGAATACCTTTAATAATTATTTTTTAAGTAATTATTATTTTTAACTTAGTCTTATAAATGCTCCCCCATGAAATTGGTGATTGGACACCTCGGAATGAAACCAACTCAGAACCATCTCAGATAAGTCATTTAGAGTGATAAAAAAAATATATAAAAAAATGTTAAATAGGTTACGTTAGGTTAGGGTTATCGGCGAATTTAAAATTATTATTTTCATAGCTTTTAATGACTTTTTAAGGAAGTGTTGAGTTGACTTTATTCTCAGTTGACACGGAACCCATACAATTATACCATTATAACCAATTATCGAAACAATAACTGCACCAGGGCAAAGTAAACCAATTTTATGATTGAAAGTTCTCCGATATTTCTTAATCCTGTAAATTTATCTATTTATCAACTATTATTTATTTATAACTGTTCACTTTAATACAACTTATCAAAATAAATATTTGGTAAAGTTTTGTCATATTTTCAGCATTCACTGAGCTTTTAGATTCAGTTTCGTCAATTCTGATCGGAGGCGATTATGGTTAACGCCGCCCTGGGATCGATTTATTGGATATCCAACACCTCTGCCATCGGTCACCCAAGTGGTTCACTACAAAATTTGACAGATATTTATCTCATAAAAAATTGAAAGGTATATACTGTAAAAATTATCATCGTACGGCTGTTTATCTTGTTTTACTTTTATGGGCTTTAAAATATATTAATTGAATATAACGCAAAAATAAAATATTGGCATTAAATATTTTCAGTTTTACCAATCGCAGGGTTTGAAAGTGTTAAGAGGAAATGTAAATGAGCGATACCTTATTTTTAAGAGCCCATTATCAGCTATGGTTGTCTTCGTATAAAATAAAAATAGTTTTTTTAGTGGAAATATGAAAACGGAGGAAGCATAAACAACTTGGGCTCCACAACGAATAGACTGACGTAAATTTGTGTGGTGCCAGTAAGGGATTATCAAAAATACAGGATAGGCTGAGGGTCGGTATTTCAGTTGCTTTTATGCTTGGCTTAAGAGATATTTACGCTGGATTTTGGTTAGGAAACCTGAAAATTCAATCCGATTCATAACATTCCTAAGTATCTACCTAGGTGTGCCTACTGATAAACCATCCCTTGTAAATTTGTATGTGCTACGTCGTTGTTAACGAGAAATCAATATTAAAGGTATTTTTTTGCTAAGTTACAGGAATGAAATAATGATATTTAAACAAATTGTCATAATATTACACTATCAGTTTTCAAAACAACATGTAAGTGGATATTTCTATTAATTCCTCAGCGATGTATCGCTATTCGATTTAAAAATCGCTTAGAATCACTTACATCTAAGACACTATATAAAGAGGTAAGATTTGTTTGTTTGTTTGTTTGCATTAATAGGCTCCGAAACTACTGAACTGATTTGAAAAATTCTGGCTATATTATATTTCCAAAAAAATAAACTCCCATAATGTAACCTAAGGTGTAAAAAAATTACCTAAAATATTCTTATTGATGATAGAATAAAATAATGTACTACGACTTTGCAGAACACATCATTATTTACAAAAAGTGTCGCGACAGCGTATGTCGAACTATTATAGTTATGCCACAATAAGTGTTATTTTATTTTAAAAATTTAATTGAAATGCCGCCGCTAGAAAAGGCTCTTTATTTGTATCTTGGTATTAATCCTTATCACAATAAATTACTTTACATTCAAGACAATACCTTTATATAACTTTTTGAGTTATTCAATTCGGATATCCCATTCGAAAGACATCACGAGTTTAAAAATGCAAGCATTAGAAAAAAATTGCGTGGTCGCCGGTCACCCCGCTCGGCTAGCTAGGCAACATCTTATGCGATCTAGGCGTCACTGGATACGGGCCGTACGAAAGGGGAGTCAATGTCAAAAAGATGGAAGGGGAACGCAGGAGGGAAAAGGGACGCATGAGAATATCCATTTATTTATCACTCTCTACATAATTAGGTATATCTATTAATTATTTTTTCCATCGATATCCACCACCAAATAACAGATAATACATTTTTTCCAAGATCGCTTCGAACGGAAAAGTCAAGGATCTATGTCATGCTAACCCGCTGCCGAGGTCTGTATATAATCTTTTTCCAACCATTAAAATTCTAGTCTGGCGTAATAATGAGCTACACCTTACAAACAAGATAAAATGCTTCAGAATGTATGCTTTATCCCTAAATCCCAAAAAAAATATTTCATCACTGACGTGAACACTCGTGTATTATGTGCTGGTAGCTGCCTGGACACGGGGGGTCGCCGGTACATGTGTATGCAAAGCACGCAGATTACGAATAAATAATGCATTTTCGTCGGCTGTCAGCCTGCGAGGTAAAACACTACGTAGGCGGTTAATAATTTTAAATGCATGAAACTCTAATGGGCTAGATTTATTCGCTGTCGTGGTAGTTGTCTGTCCCCAAGATTAAAGACTCAGATTAAACGGAAAACTAATCTGAAAACTGTTTGCTCAATGATTCTGGAATTAACGATTATTATTATCTATTATATAATGTTTGAAGATACGAAATTAAAAAAATATTTGATAAAATATTAAGTTATATAAATATGCGAGACATTTCAATATGGACTATTGAAATATTAGTTCATTTTGTAAGACACAAAATTATGGCAGCTGGATGGTGATTTTTTTTAAAGTCACATATGAAATATTGTTAAAGTTGACTCTTAAACCAAAAAAAGATTGGGATATTAAACTATTTAGAACAGCTTCTTAATAAACATTAAACATCACATCATTTTAGATGATAATTGAGTTTAGTTATTTATATATCGAATATTTGTCGAATTTCTCCAGGACTAGTGGGTGACCTTAAAACCTAAATAAAATTTTATGAAATTGTATGAAACAGCCAACGTGTGCGTTCCTCTTATAAATAAGAAAATAAATAAAAGAGTTTATTTTGCCAAACCAAACTACCGGGTTATATCAGTTTCCGATAGATTTGTACTGATTTTATGTTGTTAACCCTTCAACTATAAGTGACATTCCTCGACGATTTCTGATTTATTTAATTTAATTTAGTATAAATGCAATTTTTAAATGTTTGTACCTACATATTAACAAATTATAAGGTTATAGAATAATTCATGATATTTTTCTTAGTCCTTCATTAGGGAGGGGTCCTCTCCTTGCTGGGAACCCGAACTAAGTTTCAATTAAAAACTGATTATTTAATAAATAAATAAATAAATTAAAATGGCTCACATCAAATCATTTAAAAAATTTGAGCATTGCTAGTGAGTGTAAAATTCTTACAACGAAACCACTATAAAAAACATTTCTCTTATTTAAAAACTTAATTACGACAATCAATTAATACATTTTGTTGTGTTTTCTGCACGTATATTTTGTAAAGTGAGGTTACGGAAAAGCATTATTTACATTATGCCTTACCCTTACCCCTAGACCAGCGTGGTCTAAGGGTAAGGCTCTTGACTCGCAATCCGAAGGTCGCGGGTTCAAACCCGGCGTGTACACAGACGGGAGTAGTGAAGTATTCATGTTAGAAAAAAAAAACTTTTAGCCAAACAAAGTGGTAATGAATATTCCCCATGAATAAGTGATGTAGGTATGTTAAAAAAAAAGAACAGTCACTTAGTATTTAACCACGAATATTTATTATTTTATTCATTGACCGGTTTCGCTTCGACTAAACTTCATCAGGATTAATAATAAGTAAATGCTAAGACAAAGTTATCGGTTATATGTAAGTTAAGAATCAGAGAGAGAAAAAAACATTAGAAGTTGACATAATTAGACAGACACAAATTATTCGAAAGAGGTACAATGGATAATCAATTAGTGGGAGGGAGACAACAATATATATCTAATCGCAAGTAAATATACAAACAACAATTAATGCTTTTCAATGAGATATTAAAAGTTTGATGTATTTTACATTATGATATAAAGGACAATATTTAGTTATAAGATAATATTAATAATTAAGGACCTCAGAATAACAATACAATACATTAGTAATATCATGGATGGATGGATGGATGGCAGGAAACAAGTTAAAGATAAAGCTATGGGGTGTATTTTTTTGATTGGATTAATAGGCAACTTGCATCACATTTTTTTCCGGTTTAGCCAAATATTCTAAGACATTCTGTATTTTTTTTTTTAAATCGTATTTTTGAAGTTTTCAATCCGAAAAATCAGACCATATTTTAAACCGGAAAGACGGGACATAATTTTATGGGTGCGAAAAAACGATACTAACATAGCCGAAAATCATTTAAAAAAAAGAACGTTTTCCACACGAATAGCAATAAATTGTACGGGGTTCTCTTCGTAACACCTGTAAAAACACCGCCATCTTTATCAAAAAATCAAACCAAAGGATAAGTTCGCATAATAATAAATAAATCTAGTGAACGTTAAACGCAAATTCAAATATTCGCCGGAAATCAAAGTGTTGCCATATAAAAAATAATTAATCAGTGTTGAATTTTGCAAAAAAAAGGAACATATTCGGAGACGGGACATTTTCATGTAGTGACGTCACGAGCTCAAATAATGGATTTATTTATTTAAAAAAAATAAAAAAACTATACATTTCTAAAAATTTTTGCTAACATTTTCGTAATCTTAGTAAAAAAATCGATCCACACGTTTTTTTCCAAGTCGTTATGAAATCCATGCAAGTGGCCTATTACTTTGGTTTATGAATAGGAATTCTGACATATTTGTATTAAATAATATCCTAATTTCTAAAATTTCCTAATTATCTAATTTATTACCTACTAGCTGGGTTACCCGGCTTCGCTCAGGACAATAATATAGTGTTCTGGAATGTTGCACAATGATGTTCCCGATTTCCTATTCCTGATCATTCCACTCCTTCCACAACTTTCTACAGCTCTATGGAACCTTCTAGAACTTTCCGGAAGACTGTTCTAGAAATTTCAAGAGGGCGAAATTTTCAGCCCTTATATCTTTAAAAGCACGGCCTTTAGGTAAAAACGGATACCCTTATTCCCTAGGGGGGATAGAGATCTACCACACCGTATAACTCCCTTGATCGAACCGGGACTCGTTTCTGAGTTTTTGCGAGCTGCACGTTTTTTGGACTTTCTTTTATAATACATGCCATATTCAAATAAAAAAAATGTTACTCCTTACATGTCCTTTCCCGTGCGTTCCCCTCCAGCGTTCCACTTCCACCTTCCCCACCACCGCTCTCCCGTCCCGCCAACCCCCCTGGCACTGCATTTCTTGACTCCTCTCCCGCCGGGCCCGTAGCCGAAACTTTTTTCCAATACTAACATTATTAAACTCGTGATATCTTTCTAATTAAATATCCGAATTGAAAAGTTCAAAAAGTTAAATAAAGGTATTGAAGTTGTCTTGAATACGAAGTAATTTATTTTGATAAGGATTAAAACTAAGATACAAATAAAGAGCCTTTTCAAGCGGCGACATATTAATTAAAATTTTAAAATAAAAGAATACTTATTGTGGCATAACCATAATAGTTAGACATATGCTGTCGCGAATTTTTTTGTAAATAATGATGTGTTCTATAAAGTCGTAGTACATTATTTTATTCTATCATCAATAGTTTTCGCAGCGCACGCGATTTAAAGAATATTTTAGGTAATTTTTTTACACCCTGGGTTACACTATTGAAGTTTTAGTAAGGATGCCTATTTAAAAAAAAAAAATAATATAGCCTATGTCACCCAGGGATAGTGTAGCTTCCCAACAGCGAAAGAATTTTTCAAATCGGTACAGTAGTTTCGGAGCCTATTCGATGCAAACAAACACACAAACAAACAAACAAACAAACAAACAAATATTACCTCTTTATATAGTGTGTTAGACTAGCGACCCGTCCCGGCTTCGCACGGGTGCAATGTAGATACTAATGTGGGGCAGTTGAAGTGAGTTAATAATAATATGATTAGTCTATACTACAGTATATCTTTATACACAATATTTACAGCTGTGTTTTCATGAGATAGTATTTTCATGTTTCTTTAGATGTTACTCTCGAAAGCGCGACATATAACTAGGCGTATAAGAAACTGTCAACACTCAAATCTAAGCCAGCAACGTTAAATTTTTGACCCTGTGACTTATTAATGGTTATTGAAAAAGATAGCTCTCCCCCTATATATTGGTGAAAACCGCATGAAAATCCATGGCATAGTTTAAAAGATCTAAGCGCACATACATTTTGAGCGACTTCATACTATTAAAAGAAGATATTTTCTTTGAATTTCTCGGCTTTTCTCTACTATAATATCCACGTATTATACAAACAAAACCTTCCTCTTGAATTACCCTATCTATTGGTGAAAACCGCATGAAAATCCGTTGCATAGTTTAAAATATGTACATACATAAATACATTTTAAGCGACTTCATACTATGGGAAGGAGATATTTTCTTTGAATTTCTCGGCTTTTCTCTGCTATAATATCCATGTATTTTACAAACAAAACCTTCCTCTTGAATGACCGTAACTATTGGTGAAAACCGCATGAATATCCGTTGCTTACTTTAAAAGATCTAAGCGCACATATCTTTTGAGCGACTTCATTTTATACTATGTAAAGATAAAGATACTGTTTTTATGTAACATTTGTTTTTTTTTTGTTTTTTTATATTAATACCGCACAAAAGTCCCAACTGCTCCCGTCTGAAGCCAGTGAGACTATGGCATCCCCAATTGGGGTATGTTGTGAGGCTGAGGGTAGTGAAGAGGGGAAGGAGATAGGTAAGAGGAAGGTGGGGAAGTACCTGGCTATTCAGATCTGGTCACTAAACACGGCTAATGCCATTTCAAGCAACGTTTCAATTCTGAAAAGTGGTCTTACACCAGGGCGATTCATAGAGTATCTTCCACTCTGGAACGTGCCGCAAATATACTATATATTATTTTAAATGAATAAATTGTGAAATAACACAAATTAATCAAATAAAATTTATTTGCGACGCCGGGATTCGATCCCGCTACCTTCGGTGTGCGAGTCAAGCGCCTTACCGCAGTGCTACAGTTCCTGAGATGTTTTCAAGTAATAAGTCACAAAACGTAGCGAACCACTTGGGGGTAACAAATGTCAGGAGTGTTGGTTATTCAATAATTGGGGCGGCTGTACCCCTACCCACCTCTTCGACTCCTAGGCCCCGGGCAGTCCAATGTAATTAATTTTCTGGTACCTACACGCCTACTTATTATATTTATCGTCACTTATAAAGGAATACTATTAAGTCATAGAAGTAAGCTGGAATAATTCTGCCAATGGATGGGTTAATATCTAATTTATCTTAAAGAGCTTATAATTAACGTATCCTATAGATAGGCAATATAGGCATGAGTAGAGTCCGTATTACTTTTGGATCTTTTTTCTGCCATTTCTTTTCAATAACCCTTCCATTCCATTTAACAAAGTCCCTTTAATATCAATTTACTTTTTTCTCGGAACAGAGTTTGGGAATAATCTTAAATATTAAAATAATAAATAGATTTCTACTAGGAAATACTTCAGTTATGTAGGTGATTTCTATTTATTGGATGTTTTCAAAGCACTGTTAAAAAAATTACAAGAGCCAGTAATTATTGAAAATTTAGCAACATCAAACACAGAGTACTCTAATCAACTATTAACTCTGGACCTGTTTATTTTTATTTTTTTTTTTAACATTAACTCCACACAGGAGGCCCTGAGGAAAATGATTTCCCTCAGGGCCAATGTCATCTTTGAGGATGCTGTGTGGAAGGTCTTTTTGAGGAAAGGAAGGAGTGAACATGGGTCTTGAAGAGACCCATGTTGTAGGAGGGAGGAAACACAGAGGCCGGTAAATCGTTCCACATCCGAGCTGTTGAACTCAAGAACGAGTCGTAAAAACGACCCGTTCTCATGTGACTAATGTCAACCGTGTACAAATGTTGAGCGCGTGTTTGGCGTGTTTCCCGACTATGCACCGGTACCGAGGGGATCAACGACGCTAGTTCCTCGGAGCATTTTCCATTTTAATACCGGTAGAACAAGGGTTAAATTTCATCAGGTAATACGTCATCCCACGCTGCCTTAGACTGCCATAGTTTTACTACCCTGGACGACTTAGCCAGCCGAAGAAACGAGCGCTATACCCACTCAACCACTGACCGGTCGAACTAAAACCTCAATGACCCAGTCACAGTTTAACTTTCTTGCTCCGAAAATCTTTAATAATTTATCAATTGAAATAAAGACGTTAGACCAATATCACACTTTCAGGAAGGCGATTAAGGATTTTTTGATGAGTGAATGTGACAATGCCGGTGGCATGTTTCTCGTTCTCAGATAGAACAACTGTCTATATATATACTTTTATTTATTTATTTTTATTTTATTTAGGAAACAAACAGTCATACAAAATGATAATATAACAAAGAACATTCATAACCAATTAAGTTCCATTACGTAAAAATTTTTGAAATAGTTCTTTTACTTATTCAACTTATGTGACAAAAAAATAAACATAATAAAGAAAAACTAAAAAAAGAAAAATGTAAAACGTAATAAAGAAAAAAAGTAAAGTTATTAATAATAATAATAATAATAAACTTTATTTCACATAAAATTGAACAATAAAACATATGTGGAAACTTTGACTAGCCAACTAGGAATGGATCCTGTTTTAGGCCAGTCAAATTGACAAATTTAAATTCATATTACATTGTTTACTAGCATAACATGTTATTTATAGCAGGAAAAGGTGTTAATTATGTATTCCTAACAGTATATAATTTTGTACTCATAAGAAAAAGAAGACAAATAATGATATCTTAACATCAAATTCAGATATTTTCCCCTAGAGCGCTTAAAAACAAAAACAAATAAAAGATAAAAGATAAAAGATAAAAGATAAAAGATTAACAAACACATTTATACCTTTTAATACGGATAATAATAATATTATAAATTTTCACAAAAAAGAAAAAAAAAAGTATTTTAAGTTATTAATATACTAAGCTGCATTTTATATGATTTCAAGTAATGGTTGAAAATGTCTACATCTCGTAAGGCATTGTAAGTTTCACAGATACGTATTATTACAGAGTTTTGCGCTTATTCGGATTTACTGTGTGGTATTCTAAATAAGTCGTTCGATCTGGTATTTTGTTTGGGGCAACGAAATGCAATATTTTCTAACAGATATGATGAATCAACAAGGCAGTTCATGATTTTGTATAAGAATAATGCATCAGAGATTTTTCTGCGTTTATATAAGGCGATAGGGTCAAATTGATGATCACTAAAGCGATACGATAGGTGTTTTAAAAATTGTTTCTGAATATTTTCAATGCGATAAATATATGTTTGATATTGAGGATTCCAAATTACTGAGGCGAACTCGAGTTGTGACCGTACATATGACATATATAACAGAATTAGGGTGCGTGCTATAGTAAAAGGTTTTGTAATGCGAATAATGAAACCCAATTGCTTATAAGCTTTTTCTAGAATATTTTAAATATGATCCCTAAATAACATATTTTACAAAAAATGTGTACAAATATTTAAACATAAAAAAAAATTTCAAGAAAAACTGCAATTTAAAAAAAATTTCAGGCGGTGGTGAAAATTTCGTCAATGTGGAGAGACTCTTTCAAGAATAAAAATAATTTCCCTTTTGAATCTCTCATCACTGACGCCAAATGTATCAATCTCGGAGGAGATTTGGTTAAGGAGCAATATTCTCCTCCCTATCGGGAGAACCATTGGCTGGTTAGTCCTATAGGCAGGAAGATAAAATAATCTATGATGACGCTGTCTAAGATAGTCATCTGGAACACAGAGACTGACGCGCTCCAAAATGGCCGAGTTCTCAATATAGCCTCGCAGCAGTCTGAATAAGTGGGTGGCGGCATTCCCCTCTCTTCTGCAGGGAGTGAAGTCCCAGCATGCCCAGTGGAAAGTTCGTTGGGTAGAGCCATGGATAGATTTCGGGATACTTCCTCATGTAGATAAATCTTAAAAACTTTTAAAAACCCTCTCCAACATGACGGAGGACCCCACCTCATGAGGATTCCAGATAAGCGAACCACTGGGGGGGGGGGGGGGGGGGAAACTTTTTTTATTATTACGACCTGTCTTTATGCCGATTTTTGTAACCACATAATCGGAAGAATAATCTTCCAATAAAAATCATATTTACAAACTGCTATCTCGGAAATCGAGAATGGTAACCATGTAAATGGGATGAATATGCAACTTGTTATTAAAATATGCAACTTGTTAATAAAATACACTCAGAATATGAAAATGGTTTCTTTGATTCTGGCAACACATACATAGTCTTCAACTAGAATTTCATAACTGCACTTCGAATAAGATAATGTTTTCCTTCGAAATGTGTCAGCAGATGAATTCACAGCAGAAATTTTACATTCTGAACACAAAAGTGGTTTAAATTAGATCTGTATGTGGCGAATTAAAACGAAACTCGGAACAAAAAATGGCGTCTCTTTGATTTTGGCAGCACACACGTAGTCGGCAACTAGAATTTTAAAAATGCACTTCGAAAAAGAGAATATTTTCTTTACTGGAAAGTAGTGGGGTCTCCTCCAATGCACTTCGAATAAGAGAATATTTTCCTTCAAAATATGTCAGCAGATGAATCTAACTGGAATTTTACATTCTGAACACAAAACTGGTTTAAATTAAATCTGTATGCGGCGAATTAAAACTACATTTAGAAATAAAGGTTAACACTTTTGCCAAAAAGGAAAATCTTTTTGCAAGTCTTCAACGAACTTAAAATATTGCTTTTTCGTGGTCAGCGGCATGGTCAACAAAATATTTGATTTGATTTGAATGATAAAAATGGGTTATCAGTAATTCGTGTCACGGCGTGCTCTAATTCGTAAACAAAACGAAACTACTACATTGGCGCCTTTTGACTCTGGCTTGTAACATAAATAAACCAATCCCTAGATCGATATCTTCGGGCCTTTTCTAGGGACAAATTTTGTCTTGCACTTTAAACCAAATGGCTAAAGTAGACTAAAAAGAGAGAAAATTTATTTGACTACCATAGACAATATTAAAAAAAAACCACCACCACTGTCGTTATCAAACGAAGCGCACTCGATAGACTTGTAAATGATTTTAATAATTTTAAAATTACGCGCGTGGTGAAAAAGATGTACGTCCTGCCGGCGACCTATCTGGAGCACTGATGGAATGGGATGGGTTTCTTCGGGTCTCCTACCGCCCTCCTGAAAGTCAGAAATGCCCCCCAATTTTCTCTTGGCCTTCTACCGCCCCCCTGAAGGTCTAAAAGGTCAGGGTTATCGCCCACGTTGAGAACCTATGTTGTAGAGGGACATGGTTTAGTTTGTAAATATAATTAATTTGGATGTTTTTTCGTGTAAAAGTAATAACATTACATTTGTCTATATTTAGATATAATTGATTGTTTTCGCAATATTCCTCAATTCTGCTAACGTCTTCTTGTAATTGGTTGCAGTCATCGATGGAGCTAATACATTTACATAATTTTATGTCATCGGCGTAAAATAGGAAACAAGAATGATTTATGACACGGTTCATATCGTTTATATATAAAATAAACAAGAGAGGCCCTAGATGGGAGCCTTGCGGTACCGCTGAGGGAATAGTTATAATTTGTGACATGTAACCTTTTAAAGCAACAGCTTGACTTCTATTTTTAACATACGAAGAGAACCATCTCAGAAGATCTCCACATATACCAATCTTCGAGAGCTAGTATAACAGTATGTCGTGATTTATTTTGTCGAAGCCTTAGAAAAATCTGTGTAAATGGAATCAACCTGTTTCCCATTATCCATAGATTTAAGAACAAAATCAGTAAACTGTCCTAGGTTCGATTCAACAGATCTGCCTTGAAAAAAACCATGTTGATGGGGGGCTAATAATAGTATTTTTACATAAGTTAAAAAGTTGGTTACACACGATTTTTTCCAAGATTTTACTAAAGATACATAGCTTATAGATAGGTCTATAATTTCCAATGTTTTGTGTGTCCCCTTTTTTAAAAACAGGAGTAACAAAAGCTTGTTTCCAAATGGTAGGAAGTACACCTTCTTTAAGAGATTTTTTGAACAGTAATGTCACAGGAGTAACTAGCGTTTCAGCACAATTAACAATAAAAATTGGGTGTACCTTATCACAACCGGCACTTTTTTTTGTGTCCACATTTTTGAGATGTTTTAACACTAATGGTGCGGTTATATCAATTGAATTAAAATTAATTGAATTCATGGCATCATCGTTACTTATATTATCAATATTTGTGGAAGTATTATTAGCAGTTGTATCAGGGACAAAGACAGATTGGAAATAATCGTTAAAAAGATTGCAAATTCGTTGACCATCAATCGAGGAAATATTTTTGTGATACACGTTATTAGGTACTCCAGAAGATGATTGTTTAGATTTCACGAAAATCCAAAAATATTTCACATCTTTCCTTATATTCAACTCAGCCTTCTTTATATAGTTGGTATAAGACTCTTTTTCAGTTCTTTTTTGGCGAGTCCTGAGTAATGAAAAGGTATGATAATCGGAGGGGTGTGAATAATTTTTAAACCTTCGGTGATACTTAAGCTTTTCTTTGATATTTTTGATTAGGTGGGGAGTGTACCACGGGGGATACTTGGGAGATAGACAAATGGTTTTTGACGGTACGTGGTGATCAATAGCTTCATAAATAATTTCGTTGATTTTATTAGCTGCTTCTTACATACCTCTTGAACTAAAAATATTTGACCAGTCAAATTGTTCCAAAAACTCATTAATCTTATCATAGTTAGCAGAATTAAATAAAAAGACTTGTCGTGGTTGATGTTTTAAGCAAGGTTCATTTTTTAATCTTATTTCTATTTTGAAGGATTTGTGGTGCAAATCTTCGGTTAAAAGAGGAGGAATGCAAGGTTGTAATGAGCAGTTTATGTTACTAATAGCTAGGTCAAGAACACGTCGATTTACATTTAAGATGTTAATATATTGAGAAAAGTCACAAAGAGATAAAAAGTCTATCACAGTAGAGCTGGCTTCGTCAACAGGTATTTGTGGTATAATCTGTCTTTCAGAATTAAGATTCCAAATAAGTTTAGAAATATTATAATCACCTACCAGAAGAAAGTCATCATCGGGATAGTTCAATTGGAGCTGACTAGCGGACTCAAAGTGAGCTTTAAGATTTCTATTATGATTCGTACCATGGGGATGGTAAGAGCAGCAAATATTAATCTTTTTATTAAAGGCAGTTGAAGTAATAGTTACCCATATATCTTCAGCTTCTAGTGTTGACCATCTAGATTGGTGAGTAACATTATATTTGGACTGGACAGCAATAAGAACACCACCTCCCAATGTTTGTCCTGTGAGATTATAATTTCTGTCACGTCTAAAAACATTATATCTATCGTCAAAAATCTCCCGATCACAAATACTGTCGAGAAGCCAAGTTTCTGAAATACAGATAATATCGAAGTCATTATTTAGAACAACCCTTAGAAAATCATGTGTTTTTGTGCGCAGTCCTCGTACATTTTGATAATATATTGTTAAAGAAGCCACACTGAATTACATAAATTAAATATCTGAAAAATACCATATACGTAATAAGAATAGTAATAATGGTATAGTAAAGTAATAAAGTGAGTTCGATTAATATAGACAAAGAGTTTTCGATGCAGATTCATTACCTCACGAGATGTATAACATGCCACAATCTGAATGAAAGTAATTTGTTTACTGACAGTTAATACATAAATAATATAGCATAGTTATAAGTTCTGTGTGCAACTTAATAATATTAAATGCGAAACTAAATAAAAAATATTTTGTTTAAATAACGTAAGTGAAATCAAAATTAAATGCGAAACTAAATGAGAAGATAAAATATTTTGTTTGGAAAATGCTAGTGAAAACATAAAAGTTAATACATAAATAATATAGCATAGTTTTAAGTTCTGTGTGCAACTTAATAATATTAAATGCGAAACTAAATAAAAAATATTTTGTTTAAATAACGTAAGTGAAATCAAAATTAAATGCGAAACTAAATGAGAAGATAAAATATTTTGTTTGGAAAATGCTAGTGAAAACATAAAAGTTAATACATAAATAATATAGCATAGTTTTAAGTTCTGTGTGTAACTTAATAATATTAAATGCGAAACTAAATGAAAGGAAAAAATATTTTGTTTAAGTAAAGTAAGTGAAATAAAAATTAAATGCGAAACCAAATGAGAAGATAAAAGATTTTTTTTGGATAATACGAGTGAAAACATAAAGGTATTTAAAAAGAGTCATGCTATTTTGTTTAAATCTTCCTCAGTGGAAATTCAAATACCATGACATCTGTCACTTTTTCTCATAAAAATATTGCAATTTTTTGTCCCCAGACATTGATATTGTTTTTCGACTTTAAGCCCCCTGGCACTATGTTATATATGTAAAGGAATACCTACCTAGAAATGCATAGGATTCCTTTATGTTCGTATTTTAAAAAGGTGTTGTCATGGAGACAGAAAATGACAGATGATTGTTGTTTTGTTGTCTAGCTGTGTAGCACAGATTGAAGTAATAAGAAGATTGGAAAATTAGTTTATAATTAAAAAGTGATATAATATTTTGAAGACGGACTAATAACTGTGTATGTAATGTATATAGATGTGTGTGTATAAATGTGAGTAGGTGCGCATATGGGTACGTATATGTGTGTTTATATCTGTATAGATGTGTGCACGTGTGTATATGTATGTGTGCACCTATCTATATATATATATACGTTGTGCTTGCATTCACACATATTGAAAGAAAGTTATGCATTTTTATAACCTAACACTAATTTACTTCTTTTCCCCTTTCTATTTTCTATTTTCTACTTTTTATTATAATTTTTCCAATTTTTAACATCACTTATAATAAAGCCATATGTTTACAATAGATTGCATATTTCATAAAAAGTAACAATACTCCATTGGTCACCATTAAACAGGCAGCCGCCTTGTATGGTGATCCAATATATCTACACTATCTTAATTAATCGAATCAAATTGCACCACCGATCTCAAAAAAAAATTAAAAAATGGCTAATGGATCAAAACTTTTTATATTGATATTGTTTGTAATCTTATGTTTAAATATGACTTTGCCTGTATAATATTTGTATGTCTGTATATTTTATGTCTTTGTATTCTACTTAAAAGTTATTCTTCTGTATCTATTTTGTATATTGTGGTTTCTTGTTATATTTTTGCTTAAGTGTTATATTAATATTGTTAAATTGACCTGCTGACAAACTGCCTTGGCGGTTTAGCGTGTGTTAAAATGAAGAATAAAAAAATATAAATAAAAGATTATCACGTATTTTAAAAATATAAATAAATAAATATAAATAAATAATTCTGATAATTTTAGTAAATTTAATTAATAAAGTAGTTAACCCTAACCAGTTCACGCATTCGTGATAGTCACGGACATAAGCAGTTTATTGGAAGAACGATAGTTGAGGTGGTATGGGCACATAAGACGGAGACCACCAGTCCGCACAGTACCTTATACAGGAATACCAGTTCAAAAAGGAAACTTTTTTGCAATATATTCCGCTGTGCACCAAGGCTGGTTGCCGAGCGCTGAGATGATGAAGATCCGTAATGATGGATCAGCTTCTGTGCGGCCGCTGGTTGCCGGACGCAGGCTGCATGCTGTTGGTAGGTAGTTGGCTGAAGATTCCTCAATGATGAAATGGCTGAATTTCCCTGAAATTTAATTCCTAATTTGCAAACCTTTAAAAAATAAAAATAAAATATTTACTTACCACAAATATCAAACTCGTTTCTAAACATTCCAGTCAACATTTATAAATAAATATATTGCCATAATTGGCATATTCATTGACTTCTCCAACTATTCATTTCTGCAACAGGTTCCGACTTTGACCAAACCCGGAGACTTCTCACTAGGGGTTGTAATGGTGCAGGAGTCTGCGGGAGGGGCTGATGTGGAGGTCGAACAAGGAGTGCAGTCTGCAGTCTCACGACAATCCGGTTGGTCCTCCATACACCAATAGGAGTCAATCCTTATCTCAAGTCACTCTCATCAATCCTTATCTCAAGATCATACATACACTGTCTTGTAAATAGTACTCGTTCGCTCAGGTTCTCAAGATCATACATACACTGTGTTGTAAATAGTACTCGTTCGCTTTCCACTTTCATGAACAATTTTCAAATTTACATATTAAATTATTGTGCGTTATGTTCGATTGTAATTTGTTAAATAAACCTGTAAGTATTGTATCTATGATCTACTTATTTGATTTACCACACATCACACACACGTAAACTTAAACTTCATACAAGCAATGTAAAGATTAAATTGGAGCTTCATCGACAGTCATCCGGAGGAAAACCAAAGAACTCAAGGATGACTCAATCAATTACAGAGAAACGTTCTGGATGAAAGCTGTACCCAGAACCGAAGAAGTTATAACCTGAGAACGAGAAGAGCCGATCCCAACAGCCTATCTAGGCAATGAGTTGGCACAGTGCAAAAAAGAAGAAAGTAACCATAATGAAGGAATTCTCTAGAAATTAAACAATATAGGAGCAGTACTATCATGGTTCCAAAGTTACCTAAAAGAGAGACTACAATATGTAAAAATAAATAATACATTGAGTGAACCCAAAACATCATCATTTGGTATACCACAAGGAACTGTCTTCGGTCCAATCCTTTTTATTATATATGCAAATCAAATGTTCACTCTTCCCATTGTTGGAAATATCATACTTATGCAGATGACACTGTTGTTATCACTAAAGGAAAAACATGGGAGGAAACAATGAGTATAGCTAATATCAATATAAACATTCTCAAAACATGGTTTGACCTAAATTGTCTCTCACTAAATACAGAGAAAACTTATTTTATTCCATTCTCTTTGAAAGAAAAAAATGTCGAGATCAATTTAACTATTAAAATCCATTCAGCACAATGTGAAAATAAAAAGGAATGCAACGATGGCAATTGCTTACCAATAACATGCAAAAATAGTATAAAGTATATGGGTGTCATTGTAGACAGACACTTAAAATGGAACGAACAAGTCGAAAATACGGTAACCAGAGTAAGAAAACTTATTTACATATTCATTAGATTGAGAAACATCCTATCATCTAGTATGATTAAAACTATTTATTTCTCTCTTGCTCAATCTATTCTACAATATGGTATAATCGGGTGGGGGGGAACTTTTAAAACTAACCTTCAACCTGTAGAAAGGGTACAGAGGTTGATTCTAAAAGTCATTACACGAAAACCATCTATATTTCCAACAATACAGCTGTTTGACTCTTTTAGGGTTCTTAGTCTTAACAAAATTTTCAAAAAGAACTCACTGTTGCAAATCCACAAAGATCATTTCAATACTACAACAAAAATCACAAAAATAAGTAACCGATCAAGATCACATGGCAACCTAGATATCCCTAAAATTAAAACTAGTGCTTTTCAACACCACTATACCTATCAAGGTATAAAATTTTTTAATTCCCTTCCATATAAAATCAAATCTGAAGAAAATTATAAAGACTTTAAATCACAAATAAAATAACTACTAGATCAACCCAACACAAATTATAAATTTTAATTTCACAGAACGAATTTGTACCGATTAGTAGTAATTGATCAAGTCTTAATTATGATATTTGATACTTTAGTTCAAAATTAATCATTTAATTCCTTCATTAATTAACAAAAAAAAAAAAAATAATAAATTAATGTATTCTTTTCATTTGCACATATCCTCTTAAAATATTTCATCAGCATTTGAACTGAAATGTAGCGATTATTGTTGTAACTTAACATTATGTACCTACTCCTGCAATTATTATCAGCTAATCCAATTGTTAGAATCAACTATATGTACTTACCATCTAACACCTACCTATTACGAGAAATGTAATAATATTATTTTTACTTTTAATTATCTATACAACATGTATCATGTATATCTATTTTAGTAACTGCTATGTCAGTAAATTTATTAATCAATATTTGTTATCATTCATAACTTTATTTTCTTAATTTAAAAAAAAGATTATATATTTGTACATTATTTTTTTCTTTATCTTTCTCTATAATAGCACAACTCCCCAATTCAAACACGAGAAATGTTTTCTCTTTTAAATTGGGTAGATTCATTAACAAGAAATAACTTTATCTGTAATTAGTTTTTTTATGAACCAAATATTTTCTTTCTGTAAATCTGTTATATATATGTATATTTCAAATAATAAAAAAAAAAATAGTTTCGGTTATGACGTACCTACGTAATTTGTGATGTGCCTACGTTACATTAAGAAATCCATAATTCTTATAATTTTTCGGACATTTAATGAGTTTATACCGCGCGCCGATCGTGTAGGTATACTATTTGGGAATGGTCAGCACAGTTGGCTGTTTTTAAAAATACATTTATTTTTTTATTGATGCATCCACCTACTTGAATTTCGATTTTATTTTCTGAATATTAAAAATTGTAATGAATGAAAGAAAATCTTGGAAGCAGAAATTTACTTACTTCCTGACACCTGATCGAGTTAAAACTCGGCAGATAGACTCGTTCTATTTAGTTTGAAACAAAACTTGGCGAATGTGAAATCCATACACAAAAACAAGTGTGCTTTAGACCAGTGTTCCGCAAACTTTTTGTGTTTAAGGTACACCAACCAAATCAAGAAATTTTGGAGGTACACCAAAGAAAAAACGAGTGTTTTTTAAATATTTACTTTAAAAATCAATATAATATGAAAATATGTTTAATGAGAAATGTGAGCCTGCTTAACTGAGCAGAGGAGATCAAAGTTTGGAGCAATCGATGATAAAGCTGCTCTCATCTCTTCGTCGATCGTCCTCAGGCATTCAGTTTTTTAAATTTACTCTTAGTCTTAGTATTAATTAATTCGCGTAAGTAGGTCGTGGCAAATGATAAGAGAATTGCAACTGCACGCTTTGTAGTGAATACTCATTTTTTATATGCATGAAAATTTTAGTTTTAACATCCGATCAGTTTTTAGCTCCGTAAATGCTTCCTGTTCGTTTATCGGTAAGTGTTTAAGGGAAATGCTATCTGAGAATGGGTTTCGTACCCAGTCCTTAGGTTTCAGGTCACACTTAGAAAGATATGAGTTTCATTTCATTTATGAAAATATAAGTTCATTTTTTCCTCTCCAAGAGTTTCACCATCAAAGCCTGTACTTTTTTTCTGAATTGGCAGCCATGACATTTCGTAAAATTTCATTAGTACCATGACACCAACTTAGTGCGAAAGCTTTCAATCTTGTCCGACGACGTTAAAGTGTTAGAAATCCTGAATGAATTTTTTATTGGGTCCATTTAAATCAGCGTATATGTCCGCCTGATACGCAAGTTTTGCTACTCTTTCTTCTTTTTTAAACAGAGAAGCAAAAATTGAATCCAGGGTCTCTAAAAACGTCTCGGTCTCATTTTTTAGCTTGCTTGCCCTGAGGCACACCAACTAATGTCCACGGTACACTACTGTGCCGCTTTAGACCACACGACTGAAGTAAAAATTCACTAACTTATAAAAGAAGAGAGAAAGAAAATGTGCGCGCGCACTGCTCTCTCTTGCTCCTACGGTGTGATACAGACAATAGGCCTACACTGTGTTTTAGATATACGAAACGTAACTGGCTATGAGAGAAAGAGAGAAAGAAAATGTGTGCTCGCACCTCTCTCTCTTGCCCTACAGTAATAAACGAAACGTAACTCTCTCTCTCTTTCTATCTTCACTAACTTATATCTCCCTCTCAACTTCCGTTCGCTTCACCCGATCACACTTTTCGTAACGCTCTCGTCATGCATTCACCAGCTTACTCCCCAAGTTAAGCGTGCGTTAAAAAGTTTTTTTTCAAAAATGGTGGCAATGGAAATTTGTAACTTTAACTTTGAAAATCCAATTTTAAAGCATATTTTTTTCCGTCTATCTAGACTAAAACCGATGGTTCTGGTGGTAATTAAGCTTAAAAGTAGTTTAATTTTCAAAATCTATGCCTATTGTACCGGCATGCGACGGCTTTTGCGGATTATTTACCAAAAAAACTTTTTTACTGTGGTTTCATTTTTACATATTCTACGCACAGTGTTTGTTAAAAACCAATATAAATAATATAGGGTCTTTCATTAAGAGCTTCCTATCTTTAAATTTAAATAAAACAGAGTGTGTGTGTGAGATATCATCGAAATTTTTATTTCGTTCGAAAGACCTATCGATGCCATTATGTATAGAATATAATATCCTTCAAATGTCTGCCGCGGATTTTCTGGGTGGAGCGCATACGAAATGTCCTATTTTCCATGACTCTGGAGCATAAATCACGCTGAATTTGACCGATGGCATGGGTTATGTTGGCTTTAAGGGTTGTGGTTTGTGGCTTATTCGCATTGACCTGCAACTTAAGAGATCCAAGAGCGTCCAATGCATTCCGAAAAATTCACTGTTTGGTGTGGCTTACGGACGACGCTGCCGGTTATCGGGAGGCCTGACAACCAGCCTTCTTCACTGTCACTGGGACTGCCGGTGGCTGGATTTCGGTATCACCAGTTCTACATTGTATATATGTTTATTTTTTCTTCCATTTTTTATGTACAGTGCACAGTGCTGCCTGCTGGATCATTGTGTGGTCCTTCGCCGCTATGAGCTTCCCACTCATGACGGTTGTCGTTCATTTTGTTTTTTTCCTTATATTTTCTCTATTACCTAGTTTTGTTACTAACACCTTGTTTGACTGTCCATGGGGCTCACTGCTTTAGCAGTGATTACCTTCATGGGCTTTAGAATTGTAGAATTGACCATCACAGTACATTCCTGTAGGTGCGCCTGCATACCGCCCTCTAACAACGTATGCGGGGACATTGAAGTTCTAGAATCGTTACATATTTTAAATGTAGAGTCGTTCATTCAAAAAAATTAGATTCTTGCGAGAACTCCGAAGGGGCGAGCATAAGTCGCCTATACCGGGGTGGGAATAGGTGGGTGAAAGCTTCAATGTTTGGTGTGGATTTTGGGCTGGCAGCGCCATCGGTCCATATTTCTTTGAGAACAATGTTGGCCAGGCCATCACCGTCAATGGCGACCGCTATATGTTGATGATTACCCACTTCTTTTGGCCTGAATTGGATGATATGGATCCCGACTTGTGGTGTCAAGACGACGGCGCTAAATTTCACACAGCTCATGTCACAATGGAAATCCTGCACGAGCGATTTGAGGGCAATGTCATTTCACGTGGAAGTGATTTGAACTGGCCTCTGAGATCGTGCAATTCGACCCCATTAGACTTTTTCTTGTGGGGTTTTCTTAAATCGCAGGTCTATACAAATAAGCCGAAAACCACAACGGCCCTCAAAACCAACATAACCCATGCCATCGGTCAAATACAGCCTGAAATGCGCCAGAGTCATGGAAAATTGGACATTTCGGATGCGCGCCACAAAGAGAAGTCGCAGCGGACATTTGACCGATATTATATTCCATACATAATGGCATCGATAGGCCTTTCAAACGAAAAAAAAATTCGATGATATCTCACACGCACTCTGTTTTATTTAAATTTAAAGATAGGAAGCTCTTAATGAAAGACCCTGTATATAATTGAAATAAAATTTAAATTTTCCTACGGTTACTTTTACCAGATTCGTTCTAAACGTCACTTGAACAGGTAATTAAGGAATAAAGTAATTAAGGGTTCTAATAGTTTATGGGAAATATCCCTTAAATCGGGCTATTGGACACATTTAGCTGATTATTAAGGATTTGGATTTTGGTTTTAACAGCTTTCTTTATTCTAAATTATTTATTCTATTATCATGGCCATTTCTGTGTAAATTATTAGCATCGGTGCTGTTACTGAAGTTATGATCTTTATCAATCAGACGATTGGCGAATTCAGAAAATCTAAGGTGCTCTAAATAAATTGCTGTTACAAACAATGTTACTGTTTTATTTAAAAAAAAATCTTCTCTGCATATTTTCCGGAGGTTTGGAACTTGGAACCTTTGACCTGAAAACCGCGGCAATTTTTAAGAAATAAATAAAATTATTTTCATTTTATTTTGCGAAAAATGATAACTTTTTTCTAATTTTAATAGTTTAATAAAAAAGCTTTAATATTTCAGACGCTACCTAGTGTACAGAATGAATAACACATGTACGCACTTCCAATGGAGGGACAATGGCTCCAGGTGTGTCTGAGCCTTAATTTAATAAGTGGTGCGTGCCCTGGCTATGGAGGCCGACAACGTCACCGTGGGCATACCAACCGCGGGCGGTTGTCGGTGGGGTGCATGGGGAGGGGTGGATAGTTGGGTGTAAAGAGGGGGAAGCATCCCAACTTTACTTTAGGGACTCGTGACTAACTTCCTGATCCGGGCATGATGTACTCATTGATTGGGATTGAATTAATGTTTTAAAGTTAATTAACAAACATACGAAATGTATTTGAGCCAATGACGAAGAACTTTAGATGGATCAATTGCAGTTAGAAAAATAAATATTTCAAATTCACTTGTATATGAGAATTCGCTTTATATTATTATATTATACAAGTATTGCCCTTGTTCAATCTTTACTTACCAACGGAATTATAGGTTGGGGAGGATCTTACAAAAACAATCTAAACTCAGTAAAAGTTTCGCAAAGAATCATCATTAAAGTAATATTAAAAAAAAATCTACCTTCTAAACAGAATCAATTTTTAATTTGTTTTCAGTACCAAATGTTGATGACATATTCAAGCAAGCTTCCATTATAAAAATGTGTAAAGGTAAAAAAACCAAGAATATCAAGAATTTTATAAACTAATGAGAAATGGAAACCAATTTATTACACCTAATTTTAAAACAACTCAAATGCAAAATTATTATATTTTCCAAGCCATAAAATACTTTAATAACCTCCCTTCTAAATTACGCTGTATCATTAACCAATCAGAACAAACAAATAAAATTAATCAATTAAAAAAAAAAAAAAATTCAGTAAAAAGCAAATATTTTATACAAGACATATTATAACTTACAACCCCGTGGCTCCCTTATCAAGCACAAGAGCTCATCTTTTTAAACGACTTCAAAAAGGAGAAGGTTCTCAATTCAACGGTTTTTTTTAAACGACTTCGAAAAGGAGGAGGTTATCAATTCGACGGTATTTTTTTATTTTATTTTTTATTTTTTTTTTATTGATGTTACCTCAGAACTTTCGATTGAGTGAACCGATATTGATGATTCTTTTTTAATTAGAAAGCTGGTGCTTCTCGTGTGGTCCCATTTTAATTTTGTCTAGTTCTGACAATGGTATCTATGAGAAAACCATATATGTCTTAAATTTGCAATAAGTATGTGCGCGACAAATGAACGAATAACTCAATATTACGCTAACAGATTTCGATGAATCTTTTTTGAAGTAAAAACTCTTTAGCCCGCTCATCACTAAAAATAAAAAAAATAAACAAAACAAAAAAACGACTTAAAAAAATGCACTAAAAAGTAAATAAACAAAATTTTAACAAAACAAAAAACGACTTAAAAAAATGCAATTTTGGAGTCGGTGTCAGCCAAAGTAACTACATACATAGGTTGTTATATGTGAGATGTGGAGATGTTGGCTGACACCGACTCCAAAAATAACAATCGTACAAAATTATTTTTTTACTTTTTAGTGCAGTTTTTGAAGTCGGTTTTTTGTTTTGTTAAAATTTTTTGATTTTTACTGACAAGCGTGCGTAAAGAAGTTTTTCTTTAAAAAAGAATCATCGAAATCTGTTCGCGTAATATTGAGTTATTCGTCCATTTGTCGCGCACATACTTATTGCAAATTTAAGACATATATGGTTTTCTCGTGAATTCTATTGTCAGAATTAGACCAAAATAAAATGGGACCACACGGAAAGCACCAGATTTCTAATAAAAAAGGAATCATCCATATCGGTTAACTCAATCGAAAGTTCTGAGGTAATAAACATAAAAAAAAAAAATACCGTCGAATTGATAACCTCCTCCTTTTCGAAGTCGTTTAAAAAATAATTTCATACGATTGTTATTTTTGGAGTCGGTGTCAGCCAAGATCTCCACATCTCACCAATGTATGTAGTTACATTGGCTGACACCGACTCCAAAAATAACAATCGTACGAAATTATTTTTAAACGACTTCCAAAAGGAGGAGGTTATCAATTCGACGGCATTTTTTTTTGTTATTTAAAAACTTTTGATTAGGTGAACCGATATTGATGATTCTTTTTTTATTAGAAAGTTGGTGCTTCCCGTGTAGTTCCTTTTTAATTTGGTCTAGTTCTGACAATGGGATCTATGAGAAAATTATATATGTCTTAAATTTGCAATAAGTATGTGCGCGACAAATGAACGAATAACTCAATATTACGCCAACAGATTTCGATGAAACTTTTTTTGAAGTAAAAATTCTTTTTAAACAAAAATTTTAACGAAAAAAAAAATGAAAAAAAAAGCACTATAAAGTAAATAAAAAAAAATTTTAACAAAACAAAAAACGACTTCAAAAAATGCACTAAAAAGTTAAAAAATAAAAATCGTATTCTTCAGCTTACTTTTTCTACTCATCAATATGTAGGTACGATTGTTATTTTTGGAGTCGGTGTCAGCCAATTATGTGAGATGTGCTTATGTCGCACGCGCGACAAACCTACCATGGCTGACACTGACTCCAAAAATAACAATCGTACCTACATATTGATGAGTAGAAACAGTAAGTTGATTATTAAGTTGTAGAAGAATACGAAATTATTTTTTTACTTTTTAGAGCATTTTTTTAAGTCGTTTTTTGTTTTGTTAAAAAATTTGTTTATCTGATAAGGTATACATGACCAACAACAACCTTTTTTTTTTTTAATAATTTAATAATAATCCTAAAGCTATTTTAATAAATGAACAAAAAAATATAATACACTCTCCGCTTTTAGATGTATTCAAAACCAATTTTTAAATAACTAATTATGCTTGTAAAGAAAACCATGAGTCAGCATTTGTGAATGACTCACAATTAGATTGCTTAACGACTTTCAGTCAAAGTGGGAAATAAGTCATTGAGAAAATAACAACCATTAATAATTTCAGTCATTTTTAATCAGAAATTAGAAATGAGTCATACTACAAACCTATCCAAAAATACTATAAATAGATTGTCTGTATGTGGCATGACCACAGTTTGATAATGCCCTCAGAAGGCGAAACAGCTATCACGCGTAATAATAATTACCAGCAGATTTTTTTTTTAATTAAACTGTTTTTATTAATTTAATAATAAAATTATTGAATATATAAAATAAATAAAAATTAAAATGGAGTTCTACAAATTAAACTTGATAACAATAAACAACAACCTTGTTTTTTTACAATTTTGTAAAATATATATGAATATATGTAGCTCATATTTTATATTACAATAAAAAAAATTCCATGCATATTTTAATATATATGTAACATACTTGAATTGTATATTTAAAAAAAATAAAATTATATCAAGATGTCATTTTCATAATATTACTTAAACAAAATGATTGATAATAATCACTCTGTAAATTGCCATCTTAACACAGGCTTTTGTGAGATGGGCAATGGGCAATACGTCATTATTATAACAAAATGTAATATGTAAATAATGAAATAAATAAATAAATAAAACAAAGGGCTCCAATCCTCGTATAGCGTGATTTTTGTTACTTTTTACAATGTGACACAAATTATATAAAAAAATATGGGTATTGTAATTCATAATTAGAGGAATTTGCGATTAATAAAACAAGCTGGACGTGTGACTGGCATTACATCAAAATTAAAAGTTAAACATGTGATCTGCCAACTGAGCTAAGGTGTCTATATCCAATTCGGTCTTTAACTGTATAATAAATATTTCTACTAAGAACCACCAACATTATCTTCATTTTTTTAACTCACATATTATTGGCTGCTATCTTTATGTATGATGATGGTGCTAATAAAATGGATTAAAAAATCTCTAGAAACCCCCCTCCCCCCTCCCCTATTAAACGGCTCTCTACGTACAAACGGCTTGCGACTACAAAGAGCTTCTGCCTTTACCTACATAATAATAAAATCAGCCATCCGTAAAGAACAAGGTTAAAAATATGTTGTTTTTTTTGGTAGGTTATTATTATAAATAGATGTCTCTGTGATTTAGTGCACCAGTTGGATATAGAATTGCAACAAATAACCTATTTGCGCTGTATATAATATCCCTAAACCAATGTTCCTAAAATGCAAAGAATGAAATACGTATTTTTAAGTTTGTTATTCGTTTATAATGTTGGAAATAACCATTTCGTCGATGCAGCAGATAATGGCAGTAAGTTTTTGAAAACTTTTATCAATTTATTATTTTATTTTTTGAGTTAGTTTTTACTACGTTAGCGTAGATTTAGTTCATCTAATATGCACATGGTAATATTTCATATCATAAAATTATATTTTTACGGTAAGAACGAATTTTATTTTATTATTTATTTAATATTTCTATGTTTTTACAATAAGTACATATATATATTTTATATGTTGTACAGTGTTGTAAAGGAATACAAAAATACCCTTTCCTCACCATAAAGGGACAACTTATGTTTGGTGAGGGAAATCATGCTCAATTATGTGAAATCATGTAAGGAAGTAAATAATAAAATATTGCAAATAATAACCGGACAGTGGTTGAGTGGGCATCACGTTTGGGTCCCACAAAGGCGTTCCGTGTTCGATTCCTCGGCTGGCTAAGTCCTCCATCACGACTCAAGCAACATTTTTGGCTTACTGTGGTGGTAGTAGGAGATTTTCAAATCTTGTCGGGTTATACGTAACCCGGGAATGTTTGTCTTTGTTTTTATAAAATAAAATAAAAAACAAAAAGATATGTAAGAAATACTCAAGTTATTTCAACAATAATTTCAAGAATGAAAGAAATAAAAATAATAAATATAAACTTTTTCAGAAGTTTCAGGTAATTTTTCATTTCTGGAAATCATGATAATTTTCGATAATTTTTAGATTTGTTTTTTTAATGTGCTAGGTAATGAATTTTAAGATTTTAATATTATCTTTTGCTGATATATTACAGCTGATATATTTCTGATATGCGAGTTATTTTATTTTATTTATTAGCGTTACAAACAGTCTTTATAAATTCATAAATGACAGTGATAATAAAAATGTACATCATTGACTAATAAAATAACGACAAATTGAAATTTAGAACCTTAATACAAAAATACACAACAATACCTATAGATACCTGATAAAGATCTTTTTGAAATGAAATTTTTCGAAAGTTTACACTTAAATTTTAATGGATTTCAATAATATCTTTCATGAAGTTATTATTTATATTCGTTTTGTATTACCTGTAATTGGTTTGTACATTTTTTATACGCGTTTCCCCAGATTTCAATCAAGTAATGTGAATTCACGAGGCTATTATATAAACCCTTTTCAATTAATTTGGTAGTAGATATGGTAATCGGCTAAATATGCTAATTAAGTAGGTGATTTTATCTTTAACATATCATATTTAACGTATATGCTGCTTAAATGTTAAGTTTTTTTCAAAGGACAGCAGAAAATATTTTTCCTTAGTCGGGATTTGAATGTCATGAACTTCAATTTTTAAGGGTAGCTGAGGAGGAATTATTTTACGTGTTGAGCTTAAATTCATATATCCTGTATTTTAAAAAAAAAATTATTGTTAGGATGTTTGATTGAAGCCAACCGCTAATTTTTCCTAGTTCTCTTTGTGCATTTTTTTAGGAAGATGTCTTAATCTTTTCCCCAGTAGAAAATTGTAGTATCATCTGCATATACAAAATTTTCACCGTTCAAATCTATTACAAAATATCATTGATATAAAATTGGAATAGTAATGGTCCTAGTATGGATCCCTGCGGAGCTCCATAGTTTAAAGAAAGGTGATTGCTATTTTGATCGTGCTAAATAATTGTTTTCTTATTATCTAATTTAGACAAAATATCTAATTTTAGAGGCTTCTCTCTAGAAAAATGATTTTACCTTAAGCTTGCAAATACACTTCTAGTGGGTAGGAATAAACTGTCTTAGTGATTGTTAACATTTAGCACATCAAAGGAATACTGAATTTTGCATGAAACCTGACAAATTTTTGATTGATAATTGATATATTTTTTTTCCTAAGGGTCCCGCTGACATTAACGTCGAAAGGTGGGAAGATTGCGACAATCCTCAAAACTACCAGGTCTCCATGGGAGTGATCATGGCCAAAATAAACAGGACACACGCAGGCATAACAACCTGCTTGGCACTGGGAAGCCCTATGGACGAAAACGTCATTGTATGTTTAAAAGGGCTGTGCGGCATTTTTCATACATAAATTAATTTTGGAATTGATACCTACACACATAACCTAACTGAAAAAACTAGTACAGATACGAGATAATTTATTTATTAATATTTTTTAAATATAAATTATAGGCCATTAAGTAATTAATTTCTTCACGATTTTGGTGGCTATTTTGACATTTTTTTGTGAATTAATGGTTATTGTTAAAAAATAAGCTTGCCTAATCTACCTTTTAAATGTAATCTTTATAAATATATAAAACAAAGTCATGTAAGTTACACCATTTATAACTCAAGAACGGCTTGACCGATTTTTATATTTGATTTTTTGGATTTTTCTCCGCCACGAATAGCAGAATAGCTATTCAAACATCGGAAAAATTCACAAAAAGAAAATTATGATGAAAATTCTTTTCCTCATGCATTTAGTATGGAACGAATTCTCATCTTTTAAAAGAGCTGCAGCAATATTGTGATAAATATAATTATTGAATAGTAAGTGAATTCCAAAAATTAACAAATGTCAAATATCAATGAGCTGATTCCTTTGCTTTTGTTCTTAAACATATAATGCTGCTCCTCTTTCTTGACAAACGGTGAACGTATGTCTGCAACCCTCCAAAAGAAAAATACAATAATTATAATAAATCTCCGTCACACGTATAAAGAAAATGTAATTCCCGTAAGTAAGTGGAAAAGTAAGAAAATCACAAAAAATATAAATTTTAAATATAAAATTTCAAAAATAAATCTTCGTAAAAATGGCGTTTTTGGGTGGAAATTGGTATTAAATTTGTACGCGAAAAAAATGTTTTCTAACATAAATCGGTCGTTTGTAATTTTAATTTACGCTCATTAAAATACTTTCTTTAATATATATTTTTTAAATATTATATTTCATTATGGTAGTAGCTAGTAGGGTAGGGCGAGGTTAGTTGAAAACGATTTTGTAAATTTGAACGGGGGCTCGAAACTTCTACAGATATTTCTGTTTTTCAATTTATTAAAATAGTTTCATTATCTGGCTTTACAATGATATTCACGAAATGATACGTTTACCATGTAAGGTATTTTGGTTTTCACGGAGAAGGAGTGTTCGACGGCGCAATCATATGCTAGATGACGGATATCCTTAGGTTCTAACCCGAAAAAAATGTCTGATAATTGAAGTAATTCATTTTTCTTGTTCTGTAGAAAATAAGTACTTGTCGCGGATTTTTACATCCCATTTTCATAGTCTCTATTTGGTCTTTAAATTTAGTGATACATCTCATCAATATGTTACGATTTACAATATATTTTTTGACTGCATATCAGATACTGTGTTTCTAACGTTTAACTGACTCTGCCACTTTTGTCTATTGATCCAAGGAGGCAGAACTAAGATCTGCCTTTTTTGTAGTTACGAAGTATAAAAAGTGTAACAAAAACGGCATTATTGATGTGTTGAAGAACGAAATAAAAAAGGGTAAAGTACGTATAAAATTACAGTTAGGAATCGGAACGGGGCAAGTTGAACCAAATGGTTCAATTAGGCCGACTCTTATTTTATTACAAAGTTCATGTTATAACTCATATACCACTAAACGTTATACAATTTTATAATTGACGCGATAAAGTTAAGTAAACATTAATTTAAAATTGACTTACCTTGACTTGGTACCGTGTGTCTAGGAATTTATTTTCAAAAACGGAGTCGAACGTCTTTTTTTTTACTTTTTGAGCAAAAATCCCACGAAATCCCCGAGCCCACACTATGAACGAACTTAATACTTTGCAGCGCAGTCCCCACATTTTGCTAGAACATGCTCGACATTCTTCGTAAGTCTTTCGGCCCCGAAGATATTTGCGTGGCCCAACAAGCCCCTCGGTTCAATTAGCCCCACCCAACCCTATAGTAAATAGAGTATAATGATTTAAAAAATATATATATCGTTAACTCGTAAATAATTGCCAAAGTTGCCCATATTTTATGATTTCATTACAACTCAGAATCAACTCAACTTAACATATCTTTGAAAAGTCATTAAAAGCTGTGAAAAAATAATTAAAATGTAGCCCATAACCTAACCTAACGTAACCTATTTAACCAATTAAAATTCCTCACTATTAGTGACTTATCAAAAGACGTGTTTAGTTGAATTCTTTCTGAGTTGTCCGCTCAACATATTTTATAATTTAAAATGCAAATTAATAAACTAGCGAATATCTATTATTATCTATTTGCGATAACTTTTGATAAAAACTTTCATTTTTAGTTAGATTGGGTATTTTGGTTTCAAATCCAAACTTAAGTTTAACGACCGCGCAGCTTTTCCCCTTTTTTACAAAACCCAAATGTTTACCGAACACTTCCGAATGGTAGAATCCTAGAGAGTAGAAACAAATGGAGATATGAGAGGGCAAAGAAACGTACTGACCGTCGCCTGGCTTCGACCAAACTACAATAACTCTAAAAGCAGTGAATCTAATTATTGTGTGTTTGGTGGAGGAGGGGTAGTATGATTTTTTTCCTTGTGAATCCCGCACAAGAGTCCCAACGGTCGGTGAGACTATCATCCCTAACTGGTGTATGTTGTGAGGATGAAGGTAGTGAGGACTTGGAGAAGATGAGGAATAGAAAGTTTGGGAGTACCGGAACTGGCTATTAAGATCTGGTCACAAAACACGGTTAGAGCCATTTCAAGCAACGTTTCATTTTTGAAAAGCGGTCTTACACCAAAGTTTAGTGACTAGATCTCAATATCCAGTTACTTCCTTACCTTCCTCTTTCTCGTCTCCTACTCCTCCCAACTTAACTTCAGTCTCAACATACCCCCATTGGGGATACCATCACTGCCTTCAGACGGGATCAGTTGGGATTATTGTGTATAGATTCTTGGATAAGTTTTGGAAAACGGTACATATGACGTCATAGATGGTCATTAAGGTTCATATTTAATTATACTATTTTTTCTGAATCGATTATTGTTAAAATATTCATGCATAGTTTATTTATATATAGTTACAAATTTTACTCTGATGTCATGTGTACCGTCTAGTACGAAAAATTATTAAATAAGCCATGTGAATCTAAACACTTCGGTTAATTTCAGCTGATGACCTGACAGTTGATCCGCTGACAATTGGCCCTCCGAAATGATATTTACTATAAAATATTTTTGTGCATTATTTACCAATATCTATTAAAAAAACCTTAGTAACAAGTTGGTATGAAATCAAACGAATTTATACACAATATCGATTTTTCCTTGATGCATTTGAATAAAAATATCTTTTATACTTTTGTTATTCGGCGGTACATCCTCTCTGCACATTCCTTCGGGGTAACTTAGTTATATTTTGTGTAATTTGGTTTACCTACCATATTTTCCCTAAACCGACTCCACATTGCGTATAAGTACGCGCCGGGGTCAACCGTCAGCGGATCAACTGTCATGGAACCATTTCAATCGACCACCATAATACGGTCATCAACCTAGCGTGGTGGTCGAAAAATCCACAATTAATGTGACCATAATATTTAAGCAATGAAAAAAGAAAAATTAAAATAAAATTTCATACGGCAAATGTACCGTCTAGTAAAGGTTGGTTCCGTATGAATTTTTTTTTTAAAGTTGTAAATGTGCCCTTGCCCGGAATAATGTTGTATACAACAAAACTATCAATAATTTGAGTTATAGGTGGAATAATGTTATGCATCTTAAGGTAAGGATTATGGTAATAAGAAAATGTTCAGGTCTGTGGCAGCATTTTAAAAGTTGGTTTGTGGAAGTACGTTGTAGGTATAATCTTGTTTATCAAAATCGCGGAGCATGGGGATAAATAGAGAAATAATAATAATTCATTGGAATAAAGGGAGAAAAAGAACATCTTATGGTTTCACCTAGGAAGTCTTTTAAAGCCAAGAAGCTGAAGGACGCAGGAAAGTAGTATTTGTACAGAAAATATATAATCATACCTGATTTTTTCCGTTGAAACAGGTTTGGGTAATAATATTTTAAGTTAATCTCATGACAACATGTCGGAAGTAATAGATTTGATTTATTCATATCGGTTTTGTTTTGTTTGAAAGCTCAATAACATCAATTTCGTGTGTAAATTTATGTTATAAAATCATGTTGCTTTCTCTAAGGTATGAAGAGTTAAAAAAAACATTTTGTGGAATAACGTCTTATGTGAAATTTTCATATACAAGATTATTTAACTAATCCAGCATAAATTCTAGTAATAAACTTTAATTTAATTGCCTTTCTTCAAGACTTTTCACTTAAAACTCTTAAATTTTTTTTATAATTTTTTTTTATTATTCATCTTTATTAATTTTTGACTAAAAATTTGTTTTATTCTATGCCTGTCTCACTAGGAGAACCTGAACACATACAAAATAATAACACAAGTGCCAGTTAATCATCAACGTACCATTGAAAAAATAAATACTTTTAAGTTAGCTTTGAAAAATCTTTGATATTGGATCTGTTTTGGCTGGTAATCCAGGACTTGGTGTCAGATTTATATTTAAGATATATTGTGTTTTGTCTAATTGCCAGTGGAAGTGTATCATATAGTTTTGTTGCAAAGTATCTAAAATTTATGAATTTAGTAATGTAATTGGACGATAGTTAGTTATATCCATTCTAGAGCCTCCTTTGTGTGTTGGAATTATGATTCCTTGTTAATTTTGTCGGGAAATTGGCCTTTTAGGACGCTTAGGTTAATGAGATTTGTTAGGGAATGGTGATTTCTGGTGCAAGTTTTTTTAAGGCAATATTTGAGATGTCATCCAAGCCAGTTGAAGACCTTTAAGGCAATATTTGAGATGTCATCCAAGCCAGTTGAAGACGAGTTCTTTAATGAGTATTTGCATGATTAACAATAATATTGGGATTACTAGAAAAATGTATTATTTTATCATTTATATTAAGTTGTTTTAAGTCATTTACAGGATCAGGTTGAGAATGGGTAGCTTCTTTAAGTGTTTTCCAATTTTTTTTAGGATCATTATTACAGTCTATTCTATTTTCTGTTTATAGTATATCTCTTTGGCCTTTTGGGTACACATGTTTCTATATATTTTATAGTAGTTTGGAAGTTGTATGTCAAAAGGATTTTTTTTTTTTTTTTTTTTTTTTTTTTTTTTAATTCCTTTATTTTTCCCATATTTTACAATTTATATTTACATATTTGAAAATCATAACAATAATGTGGGAACCCACTAAGGCGCAGCCTGTGCGTGGGTAATATATTTAAAAAAACTTTTTTTTTTTTTAGTACCTAGAAAAAAACAAACAGGGGTATATAAAGCAAAAACAAAAATTGTTTAAAACATTTTGTACAAAAAGTGTATACAATAGTGTACGGTTAAATAAGTGTAAGTGTAATTAATGATATACATTGTAATAATAGGTGTAAAGTTTGTGAGAAAAGTGATATAAAACTAAATAAATAGAGTTTTTAGAAACATAAAGTGAAATAAAGCTAAATAAATAGAGTTTTTACATCTGTATGGTTTAGCCATAATTTTAACTCTTTTACGAAATGCGGAAGTTTTGTTGCAACTTGAATATGTTTTGGTAAACTATTGAAGGTACGAGGTCCAATAAAACTACTGTGAGTTTGCATTTGTTTTGTGTGTGTTTGGGGGGTATAGAATACATTATTATTTCTAATGTTGATTCTGTTTACATTTTTTTCGAATTTGTTTACGTTTTTAAAGATATATTTCATAGTTTGCAGTATAAATAGTTTACGGAGACTGAATAGTTTAGATTCTTTGTATAAAGCATCTGTCGAAAATGTTTTAATTCTATTATACATAACTTTGATAATATAATTTTGAGTTGTTTGTAAAGGTTTTATAAAAGTATCAAGGGCACCACCCCATCCTATTATTCCATACATGAGTGAAGATTGCACCATAGAATAATAAATCATTTTCAATTTGTCAATATTCAATACTTCTTTGAGTCTGTAAAATATGTATGTAAGATATCTCAATTTAGAAACGGTATTATTTATTTGTGAATGCCAATTTAAATTTGTATCAATACATATACCCAAATATTTTATCTTTTCAACTTTTACAATTTCAGAGCAAGATGAGCATATTACTTGATTACAGTTAGTATTATGAATTCTAATTTTAAGGTTATTGGGGGGTTTGTTTTTACTGTTTTTATAAAAAGGTAGGTAAAATGTTTTATTGTTGTTTAGGAAGAGTCTATTACTATTTAGCCATGATGAGACATGTGCAATACATTTTGATGCATTTAAATAAGTTTCAAGCCAGGATTTTCCGTTTACAATTATTACTGTATCATCAGCATAAGATACAATATCACCAGGGATTACAAGATTACATAAATCATTTATATATATTAAAAACAGGATTGGGCCAAGCACAGTACCCTGTGGTACTCCATTTTTTATCCTCGTTTCAGTACTATAAAAATTCCCTATTTTTGTTTTTTGTTTTCTGTCTTTGAGATAGTTTGTGAGAATTTTTAGTGTATCTTTTTTGAAACCTATTCGATTAATTTTTTTTATAAGTATATTGTGGTTAACCGTATCAAAAGCTTTTCTTAAATCTAAAAACAAATAGATTGTTTATGACTTTTTTGTAGAGCTTATTTCGTTTACGGATAGAGTTAATAATAGTGTGATTAATCCATGGCTTAATTGGTAATGTTATAATTAGGTATATGTTTTGCAATTATGTTTGTTTGTTGGCTTATGGTAGTCTGTAGGTAATTAATAAAGTACGTCCAGGCGTCTTCTGGATTCATGATGTCATATAGTTCTGACCACGATTTACTTCTCAGAGAATGAATAACCTCATCATAGTAGGTTTTTTTTAATGTTTATTGTGTTTTTGTGATTGTCTTTCCGGTTAAATGTCTTTACGGCAAGAATGGTGGTGTAGTGATTAGTAAGTGTAGATTCATACAAAATTGTTGTTATTGGGGAGTATGATTTGACCATGAGGTGGTCAATGCATGAGATGGAATCTGATGTAACACGTGTAGGAACGTTTATGGTGCTTTGGAATCCATGGTTTGAGAGCATATTTAGGTATTCTTGGCATTAAGGATGTTCGTTTGTGGGCAAAATATTTATGTTGAGGTCACCAGCAATAATACAATTTTTAATATTACATAAGTCACTAAGGTATTTATTGATTGATTTTAAGAAAGATGAAATATTGTAAGAAGATGGAGAACGGTTAATTATTGAGATTTAGTTGCAAGTAATTTGCGCAGGTGACTTTATTTCATTTACAGATAGACCAGTCAAGTCACTTCTGGTGTAAACAATAACACCATCATTTTGTTTTGTATGTATTGAAGTTCCATGGTGATCATAACCTTTCAGCATTTTAGGTACATAATTTTTTGATATCCAACATTCAGTGAGAATAATAAAATGAAAAGAGGTTCCAATGTTATCAAGCTGTAGCAAAAATTCATCAAAATTCTTGGAAATCGATTGTATGCTTATGGTATTTTAAATATTAAATGCTATGAAACATAACTGATTTCGTTTATTCCATTTTCCTCAGAACAAGAATATTGTTAGATACTACCTTTTTCAGGGCAAGGGTTCAACTATTTCATTGGAATAACAAATATTTTTGATTACTGAACATAATTTAATTGAATATCGCAGTTGAACGTTGACGTAGCCAAGTGGGGCGATGGAGGGTGGAAACCGAATGCCCTTAACCATGTAGGAGCTGCCTGTGACACCGTCATGAAGTACATCAAGGAACCGTGGGAGGCCTTTATCCATGCTGCGGGAAACGACGAGGTCATCTGTCCTTTACCAGAGGTATCAATAATTCATTATGTCCACCTATAATTCTGAAATACAATAACATCCATATCGTTTTAGCAATTCGTTATAAAATCTCTTAAGTAATTTTTTCACACTCAATAGCAATATTCAACATGAATTTAATTTTTCTACCTGTTATCTAAATTTACTGGGATTCAAATAGTGGACTGTATTTAAATTTGTTTTGTGTACTTTGAGAATGCCCTTAACCATGTAGGAGCTGCCTGTGACACCGTCATGAAGTACATCAAGGAACCGTGGGAGGCCTTTATCCATGCTGCGGGAAACGACGAGGTCATCTGTCCTTTACCAGAGGTATCAATAATTCATTATGTCCACCTATAATTCTGAAATTCAATAACATCCATATCGTTTTAGCAATTCGTTATAAAATCTCTTAAGTAATTTTTTCACACTCAATAGCAATATTCAACATGAATTTAATTTTTCTACCTGTTATCTAAATTTACTGGGATTCAAATAGTGGATTGTATTTAAATTTGTTTTGTGTACTTTGAGAATGCCCTTAACCATGTAGGAGCTGCCTGTGACACCGTCATGAAGTACATCAAGGAACCGTGGGAGGCCTTTATCCATGCTGCGGGAAACGACGAGGTCATCTGTCCTTTACCAGAGGTATCAATAATTCATTATGTCCACCTATAATTCTGAAATACAATAACATCCATATCGTTTTAGCAATTCGTTATAAAATCTCTTAAGTAATTTTTTCACACTCAATAGCAATATTCAACATGAATTTAATTTTTCTACCTGTTATCTAAATTTACTGGGATTCAAATAGTGGACTGTATTTAAATTTGTTTTGTGTACTTTGATGCTTATATAAAATATACTGGATAACAATATGGAATTGGGCAGGATCTGGCTCACCAAACGTCATTCGGTTGTGATGATAAATCCTTCTTCTTGGTCGAACTCACAGCCTGACGGACACCTCTAGCAGTTATCACTACACAAACACTTGAGAAAACAAGAGAGTTCCTGGTCAATATAATTAAGAACTGTTATAGCAAGGTCACAGCATAGCAATTAATAATAGACTTCATTAACAATTGATGTTGCATGCACCAAGACATTTAGATCATTGCAAGCACATAACAGACAATAGACTTATTTTATAGTGGATTTTATATAGCTCCGAGAGGTCACTAAGGATCATTGGACAGCACATAACATACTTAGACTTCTTTAATAGTGAATGTTGAATGCTCCGAGAGGTCACTATGGATCATTGGACATCACACAACACACTTAGACTTCTTGTTGAATGCTCCCAGAGGTCACTATGGATCATTGGACAGCACATAACACACTTAGACTTCTATAGTGGATGTTGAATGCACCAGGAGATCAATGTAGATTGCAAGCACATAAAAGTAGTAGACTGTTATAAATTAGTATTGTCATTTTTTAACCAGTCAGGGTATTGTCGCCAGCTCGGGAAGCTTATGTGGTTAGATAGAAAAGGTAGAAATGCAAAAGTACATATACAAGGAAATGTATATTTGCGTCAAAACTACCTATTGGACTAACTTATTAGTAGTTGCTGCCGTTAAGAGTTTTTTTTTGTATTTCTTGTCCATTAGTCGTTGGATTTCTATAAGTTTCGTTATACCTATAATATACGATTAAATTATTTTTAAAAACATCTATGGCATTTTTTCGTTAAAACATCTACGGCATTCTCAAGCGAAAACAAAACTAGATTAAAATTAAAGTTAAAATAATTATTTTTTTAACAATACTCATCTTTAATTGAATTTTCTGATAATTTCTAACATGTCTAAAACCACTAGTTTAAGGATTTATTATTTTAATATGTACGGTTAAAGGTAGATTTTTCTTTATTGAAACTTTGGTCTGTTTCTAACAAAAGATTGGAAAACTTTGAGTAATTATTATTTGGTAAACAGTAAACAGTGAATAAAAAAAAATTGAATTGTGAATGTATAAATATTTATTGACGAATAGAATGAATGTCAATGGCCCTCTTCTCCAGGATCCCAAGGTTTCTACAGAGAGCTCTTCACATATCTTAAACGTTAAATTTCTTTCAGGCAAATTACTGCATAGACAAAGTCACATTCGACCTGACAGGACTGTTTCCTTCCATGCTTTACGGTTACTTTAGGGTGGATGCAACACTCACCGTTAAAGGCGTCCCCCACAGGTGTTTGAGGATGTATGTCAAGTCCGATCCGGCCAAGAAGTCTAAAGGCTTTTAAAATAACCAAAAACATACCTTTTTCTCAATATTATAAAAAGAAATGGCGGGAACCAACATGACGATGCTTCTAATAATCTAATTTTTGATTTTAAATTGTTGGTAAAATTCATTCATAAAAACACTGAATAACATTGTCGATATTTTATTTATGAACAAAATGCTTTTACCCTGAATGATACCATCTGACTAGTACATACGTACATCACTCCAGGACACACTGACTCTCAGATTTCTATCCACCCCTCTCCGTCCTTTCCTAAAAAGATCCTCCACACAGCATCCCCAAAGATGACACATGTCCTGAGGGGAATTATTTTCCTCAGGGTCTCCTGTATGGAGCTATTGTAAAAAAAAACTTAAGCGCCCCACAAACTATTATTACCAACTGTCAATAGTTACGTCAATTAACGTAATCGGTGCGATTGATAAATATTGCTAATTGAACGTTTACTGAGGCAATTGACAGTAAAGCTGAGAATTCCCAATTAACAGGGGAAAGTTTGTGAATTTTTATGGATCGTTTATACGTCGTATAGACAAGTGCCAATGACGCACTGGAGTGACGCGCCTTTCATTCCATCCTGAATTGATTGACAACAAACATTCGTTCAATGGCTCCATCCACCAGCCCTATGAAATTCAGTTCATTCAAAATGGAATAACCGAAACAACTCTATACCTGCTTTGAAGTTACTTAACTGGAACAGAACAATTTGTACAAATTGTTAAAAAAAGAGCAAAACTCTACCAATTAAAAACGGTGTCCCCCAGGAGAGCGTATTAGGACCTATACTATTTCTGATTTATATAAATGACCTTATAAATCTTCCCATCAATGGAAAGATAATGAGCTTTGCAAATGACAATCTTATTATATTCCATGGACAAGCACCTATAAGGAGGTGGAACATGGCCTGGCTGTATTTCAAAACTAGTTAAAAGCAAACTACCTTACATTAAATGTGAATAAAACTAAATATCTAACTTTCTCAAAAAACAAAAGAGTTCAACCAATGAATGAGCATATATTCAAACAACATGAATGTCAAAACATTTTCCCCAATGTTTCTGCCGTCATACAACCCAAACCAAAGTATTAAATATCTTGGGATCGAAATTGATTAAAAACTACACTGGAATTCACACATTTAACGAACTCAAAAAAGCTAACAAAACTCATCTACTTCTTTTTACGAAACATCTAGGGATTGTGAGTGAGTGTCTTGGAATCTTCATTGATCTCCGCAAGGCATTTGACAGCATATCACATTCAAAACTTAATGAGAAACTAAAGCAAATTGGAATGGATGGAATAGTGCTATCATGGTTCAAAAGCTATCTAAAAGAGAGACTTCAATATGTAAAAATAAATAATATACTAAGTGAACCCAAAACCTCATCTTTTGTGAAACCACAAGGAACTATATATAGGAACTATGTAAAATATATACTGATAAACTTCAGTCAGTTTTCAATGCTGCAGCGAGACTGATAACCGGCGTTTCCAAATATTCTCACATTTCCCAACATCTGCGGAACCTTCATTGGCTTAAGTGTCCTGAGAGAATTCAGTTCAAACTCTGCTGGATGGTTTTTAAAGCACTACATGACATGGCGCCACCCTACCTGTCGGAACTGTGCATTCCAAATGATGTCAATACTAGGCAAGCAACCCTTCGATCAGCATCTTCAACAGCCATAGGTAGACTCTCAGTGCCTATGCGCAATCCCAATACCAATTTCGGAGACCGGGCTTTTGCAGTAGCAGGCCCAACAGCTTGGAACAAACTCCCTTCACATTTGCGAAAGATCGACAGTACATCTGAGTTCAGAGCAAAGCTCAAAACTCATCTTTTCACATTATCATATCCCGAAAAATAACTTCATTTTTTCAGAAGTATTTCATAACTCAGTCCATGGGAATTACCTAGATTGATGTATCTTCATTACCAGCTTTTACGTTGTTACGCAACTTTTGACACAATATTACAACTTATTATGCGAAAACTTTTTTTTTTTTTTTTTTTAAATATTTTTTATGACTTACACTGACAGCACGGGCAGTAAATCACTAGTCATATAAGTCTTAGTCGTAAGTCATTAGTTATCAATCTTAGTTATAATATAAGCCACGTATAGTATATAGGTATAGATTAAATGTATAAATGAATTTATAAAGCGCCCTTGAGGTGATTTTCTCACGAAAATGGCGCTATAAAAATCATCCAACAATTATTATTATTATTATTTAACTATCATCGGCCCAATCCTTTTTATTATATATGTCAATCAAATGTTCACTCTTCCATTAGTTAGTGATATTATATCTTACGCAGATGACACTGTGGTTATCTCTAAAGGGATATCGTGGGAGGAAACAATGAGAATAGCAAATATCAACATAAATATACTCAAAACATGGTTCTACCTAAATTGTCTCTCATTAAATACTGAGAAAACATATTTTATCCCATTCTCTTTGGAAGAAAGAAATTTCTAAAACAATATTACTATTAAAATCCATTCATCGCAGTGTGAAAATAAAAAGGAATGCAACAATGCAAATTGTTTACAATTAACATGTAAAAATAGTATAAAGTATCTGGGTATCATAATAGATAGACGCCTAAAATGGAACGAACAAGTCCATAACACGGTAACCAGAGTAAGAAAATTTATCTACATATTTATTAGATTAAGAAACACCCTATCACCTAGTATGTGAAAAACTATTTATTTCTCTTTTGCCCAATCTATTCTACAATATGCTATAATCGGGTGGGGGGGGGTGGGAGGACTTTCAAAACTAACCTCTTACCGGTAGAAAAGGCACAGAGGTTGATTCTAAAAGTCATTCTACGAAAACCATCTATATTTCCAACTATACAGTTAATTAACTCCTTTAGGGTTCTTAGTTTAAATAAAATTTTCAAAAAAAAACTCACTGTTACAAACACACAAAGATCAATTCAATACTATAACAACAATCACAAAAATAAGTAACCGATCACGTGGCAACTTAGAAATTCCAAAATATAAAACAAGTGCTTCTCAACTCCATTATACTTATCAAGGTATAAAATTTTTTAATGCTCTCCCATATAAAATCAAATCTGAAGAAAATTATAAAGCATTTAAATCACAAATCAAAATACTATTAGATCAACCCAACACTAATTATAAGTTTTAATTACATAGAACGAATTTCTAAGTTTATTTTTATTACATTGCACCTACTAGTAATAATTGTTCAAGTGTTAATTATAATATTATGTACTAACTTAAGACTTAGTAATAATTGTTCAAGTGTTAATTATAATATTAGGTATAGTCAAAATAACATCTTTAAAACATAATCAGGTAGAAATGCTAAGAAATTTTTTCCATAGGAAAGCTGATAGTTCAGAAATGCACAAAATAATTTGCAAGGCAGATAGAAATATTTCACCATTAAATTTATACGACGAGAATGCCAGCATTCTTGTAAATACCAACCAGGAATTATTAGATTCCTGGTCAAATAAAATTCTTCACGCAAAACACTTCAATTATCTCAACCAAACATATGTTGACAAATTTTCGTCAAACAAATGGTTGAGTATTGGAGAGTTGAGCGCAGAAATAGAAGGCTTTATGCTTGCCATACAAAATAGAGTCATTAATACTAAAAATTATAGGAAGCATATCATCAAAGATGCAAATCAAATTGATGATTTATGTAGAAAATGTTTGGCTTTTCCGGAAACTATAGAACATATTATATCGGGATGTTCTGTATTAGCGCCGTCCGAGTATACATTTAGGCACAATCAAGTTTTAAAAATAATTCACCAAAATTTGGTAATTAAACATAACTTGATTGACTGCCGTAATGTACCATATTATGAATATGAACCAAATTCATTTTTAGAAAATGAATTTTATAAAATTTATTATGATAAAACTATTCTGACAGACAGAACAATTAGTCATAATAGACCCGATATAGTTTTACATGACAAAATTAAGAAAATAACTTATATCATTGATGTCGCTATTCCAAATTCTTGTAATATTCAGAAAACTGTTTCTGAAAAAATAAGAAAATATACAGATTTAGGAAATGAAATTAAAAGAATTTGGCATTCTCAGACTATAAAAATATTACCATATGTTATTTCGGCTACTGGCATTATACCTAGCTCTCTCATTCAAAATTTAGGCGTATTAGATTTGTCAAAAAATTTGTACATAAAAATGCAAAAGTCGGTCATTTTAAATACATGTAGGATTACGAAAGATTTTTTAAATATTTATATTGAGGGATCAGTAGGATTTATCGGACCAGTTAGGATTTCATCAGAGCCGAACCCTCTGATATGAAAATATCTGGAGTCGGTGAAATATTTTCCCATTATGTTTCTGGTGGATTGACGTATTGTTCTTGTATTGTTTTATTCTTATATAGTGCACTTACATTGCGTTAATTTACTAGATATTCATTTGTGGAAAAGTGTGTGGAAGGGTTTAGTCTTTCATTCTGGAAAGATTCAACCTGGACATAAAATCTGGAGCACCGTTAAAAAAAAAAACCTTAATACCAAAAAGAATTTGGCATTCTCCTATTACCATTTGTTATTTCGGCTACTGGCATTATACCTAGCTCTCTCAATCAAAATTTAGGCGTATTAGATTTGTCAAAAAATTTGTACATAAAAATGCAAAAGTCGGTCATTTTAAATACATGTAAGATTACGAAAGATTTTTTAAATATTTATATTGAGGGATCAGTAGGATTTATCGGACCAGTTAGGATTTCATCAGAGCCGAACCCTCTGATATGAAAATATCTGGAGTCGGTGAAATATTTTCCCATTATGTTTCTGGTGGATTGATGTATTGTTCTTGTATTGTTTTGTATTTATTATACTTATATAGTGCACTTACATTGCGTGAATTTACTAGATATTCATTTGTGGAAAAGTGTGTGGAAGGGTTTAATCTTTCATTTGGGAAAGATTTAACCCGGACATAAAATCTGGAGCACCGTAAAGTTTAAAATTAAATATTTAATTTCATCATTAATTTTACAAAAAAAACAAATATGTATACGTGTATCTTTCTCTGTTTTAACATATCCTATTAAAATATTTTACCAGCATTTCAAAGTATAATCAAAGATTATTGTCGCAAAATATTATCATGTACCTAGTCTTACAATATTATCAGGTAATTTTATATTGTTTACCCTAGCAACCATTTGACAGCACGTTTTTATTATTTGTTCCCATCCAATTTACAATTTTTAATGAATAACAGTGCTTGTTATCCTTAAATAATGCGACTGAATCGATTAGTGCCCTTCACAAAGCCATAACTGATCCCGCACTCAAAATTACTAGAGATCAGATGACGAAAATACTATTTCTTCTATCCGTCGTCTCTGGAAACATGATTGATGTAGGAGTGAAAGTGGGGATTCTTGTTGGAAAAATAGAATCTTACGAACGGATAATTGATAAACCTCAACCTCCAGCTAATAATACCTCTTCGATTAATGATTTGCTCGTGGAGGCCGAGGACAGAAACAACAGATTGAAGAACATTATTCTATTTAACGTTCCTGAAAGCTTATCAGAATCTAAAACAACCGCTATAACAATGGATAACGATAAAGTCATCTCGGCGATAGGCGATGTTAGTGGTAAGATTATTCCAAATATGGTAAAGATGTATAGACTGGGAGTACTAAAATCCAACAAAATTAGACCAATTAAGGTCGAATTCAAGAATTCTATCTCGGCACGTGAGGTCTTGACAAATAATGTTAAGTTGAAAAATGGTATCAAAGCCAGAAGTGACCAAACAGTGTTGCAGAGGACTCAACTTCTAGACTTACGCCAACAACTTGACACAAGGAAAAATAATGGTGAAACCAATATCACTATCAAATATGTAAACTCCATACCTAAAATCATTGATTGTACGCCAAAAAACTAAAACAACAAAAAATAAAATGCTACTACCAAAATGTGAGAGGGGTCCGCACTAAACTTCCCATATTATTGACTTCAGCGGCAACTATCAGCAGTGATATTTTCATTTTAACTGAAACATGGCTCGATTCAGGAATTAATTCTGCCGAATTAGGCTTCCCTAATTTCAACATTTATCGTATGGACAGGAATTCTAAAACAAGTGCCAAATCAAGAGGGGGTGGTGTGGCCATTGCTATCTCAAAAAATCTCAGCTCCTCAAAAATATCCATGAAGTACCTATCCATCGAGCATCTTTTTGTTAAAGTAAACATTTCTAGTGGTAAATTAATTGTGGGTTGTGCTTACTTACCTCCAAATTCTGACGTCCAATGTTACATTGATCACTGCGATGAGGTTGAATCAATTTGTGCTAAAAACCCTAACACTAAATTACTTCTAGTTGGTGATTACAACCTGCCACATTATGATTGGAGTAATATGAATTCTGATAATTATTGTCCTAATGTTAATATTCGTGTAATAAGAGATATGGCTTTGTTCTTAGGACTAACTCAGTGTAATAGTGTTCATAATATTGGTGGTCGTACATTGGATTTGGCATTATCTAATGTGTCAGATATCTGTGTTGCGATAAGTACCGAAATACTATTACCTGTCGATGTTTACCATCCACCACTTGAATTATGCTTGTCTAACCTAAAACCTATTCCTTTTGTTAAAAGGGTAGTAAAAACACGAAATTTCAAAAAAGCAGATTATGAAAAAATCTCCAACCATCTCAAACAGATTGACTGGTCATTCTTGGATAGTGAAGCCGACATTAATGTACAACTTAATATTTTTTATTCTATAATTTATTCTGCAATTGATAAATTTGTTCCTTTGACGACGTACAAGGAAACTCAGTACCCAAAATGGTTTTCAAAAGATCTGGACTAGAGACTAACTCGCAATAAAGATATTTTCAATTTTAACAATACCCTCAATACTAACTATTCTATTAATTCACCAATCCCTAGAATGCATAGCCTTGCAAATAAACATTGTGAATCTATAGATATATTTGGTGTTGACAGTTTTGCAATTTTCAAGAGACAACTCATCTCTATTTTATCTGTTAATAATTAACTTTTCTTATTTTTGTTCTTTTCATAAAACCTCCTCTCATTTAAAATCTTACCAGTAATTTATAACCTTATTTTATTTTATTTTGCTGTTCTATTTAGTTCTGTTTTATCATCATACATTATTATACACATATAATTGTTTGTTTATACCTACTAACTAGCTTTTACACTTTGCACTTTATTGTATTTCTGGTCTTATTACTGATTTTTTCTTATTACTCATAGTATTTAATTTCTTTAATGATGTTTAATTTTTTTATGTTTTTAATTTCTGTTGTAAAAGCCCACTAGGGCGTAAATAAATAAATAAATAAATAAATAAATAAATAAATAAATAAATAAATAAATAAATAATTCCATTATAACTGAATCATATTTATGTACTTGCCACCTACCAACTACCTATTAATTGAAATGTAATAATATTTTTATTTTACTAGTACACCTATATCCTAACTTTTATTTATCTATGTACCGTACATCTATTTTATTAACTGTTAAGTTAGTAAATTTCTATATTTGTTATCATTCTTACAAGTTTGATTAAGTTTCATTTTATTTCTTACATCAAACAAAAAAAAAGTTTTATTTTTTCTTTATCTTTTAATTTAATGACACGACCCCCCAATTTAAATACGAGAAATGTTTTTCTTTATTAAATTGGGTAATTTCATTAACAAAAAAATAACTTTATTGTAATTAGTTCCTTGTATTTTTCTTCTGTAAATCTGTCATATGTATGTATTTCAAATAATAAAAAAATAAATAAAAAAATAAATATGGTATATTATGCATTATGCCACTCTCAATTGGAATATGGAGTAATAGGACGTGGCTCAGCAGCATCAAAACACAGAAAACAACTGAAAAAAACTCAGAATTACACCATAAAGACCATACTAAAGGTCCCCATAAAGAAGTCAACAACAGAAATTTTTAAACAGTTTGATGTTCTAAGTATTCAGAAAATCTATGCCAAAAATATTCTGGTACATCACTTGATGGTACAACATCGCGGAACGAGATTGTTTTAATCTTATAATTGTATTATACCGTGATTGTAAGGAGTAAAATAAATTTAGATCAAAAGATTATTAGAAACAGTATTCGCAGACGTCAACATTAATGGGTCGATTGAAGGTACGCCAATAAAGAACTCCAGTGAAAAATATTATGGCTTTGAAAAAATATGTTCATATAGACCAATAAACGCTGATTCTGAATTCTGAACTTTTATTATGTAATATTAAACCTAGAGATTAAAAAAATATATTAAAAACTGCATTTTTAATAGTCTCGTTGAAACACGACGTCAAGTTGGTATTACTGAAAAGTTTAGTGGTGACGTCACTGGTCACCGTAAAGTCATTATACGGTGTTATACGGGAATGTAGGTATGACACAAGCCATCGTACTAACAATATTCATCTTATTCGTTTATTTACATACTGTTTATAGAGATTTAGTTGTTATGTTTATTGAAACATTGTTTAGGCCTAAATAATTCAGTATCAAAAATAAAAATATCTCTTATTAGTTCATCTCTATAATTGAAAATGTTCAAAAACTACTGTACAAAAAATAGTAGTGCTACTTCTAGGGAGATTCCTTCGAATTCGGAATTTCAAAATGGCGGCAAGTCGAACAGTTGATTGCGCGATCTTATAGTAGATGACGTGATTGATGACGTCACACGATACCACCATAGATCCGGTGGTTTTCGGGGGATCTTGAAAAATTAAAACTTTGACAATTTTTTAAACTATTAAAACTAACCCTAAAAATAAAAAAATATGCAGTTATTTATATTAGAAGGTCCATTATTCATTAAAAAAATTTAATAAATTGATCTGGAGTTTTCAATTGCACCTTTATGTACATTGTCATTTTTGTATTAACTTCACACAGAATGCACTGATGAAAATAATTTCCGAGAGGGATAAATAATAATAGATCGTAATTATAAGAAAAGGAGTGGAAGTTCTAGAAAATAAAAGGATGGGTAAAAATGACAGGGCGGGCAGGAATCAGAGGATCAGTGTGTTTAGGAGTGTGAATGAATGAATCCCTCTCTCCCACTGCGATGCAAGATGATGGGTCGAGTGAAGAGGTCAGAAGGTCTCCCTCAACCAGTCACTGATTCGACCCGACACGCAGTAGGTGGACACATACATTTGCTCATATGAACTCGAGCACCCCTGCTATGTCACCAAACATAGCGAAGCATTTGAGGTGACTTATGACAGAGGTGTTGGTTATACAATAAATGGTTCCCGGGGCGGCAATACCCATACCCCCTGTTAAATGAAATCAAATCAGTCATCAAGTTTGGTTTTGTTAATTTGAATCTAATTATATTAAATAATGTAAGGTTTAACAAGAGACATTGCTAATACAGTAGCCTAGTAGTCCAGTGGTCCCATAGCCCAGCAGTCCAGTGGTTCAGTAGTCCCGTAGCCCTATAGTTGTGATGTTTTTTCTTCTCACCTTCGAGCCTCTGTGAGTTCTTTTGTTTGTATAATTTGCTTTTTGCTTCTTCCTTTCAAGTTTTCTTTTATTTTTCTCTTGGCTCTGATCGATATTTGAATTTTCCTAAGGCTCTACATATGTGTAGTATGGGTGGGAAATTCCTCCCTTACGACACACAAGCCTTAATGAAAATTTGACCTTATTTTCTTTGATTACCACAGAAAGCTATTTAAAGCCCCCTTGTTCTACACATCTTTATAGATATAAGTACTTAACTAATTAATACGTTATTTACGAGCTTGAATGTAAATGATTCGTACTTATGTTGTAAATAGATTCCACTAAACGTTGTGTGATTTTTGATTTATGGTATGGGAATGTAATTACTTTTATTTTGTGGTACCTTTTGATTCTGAATGGAGCGTTGAGCTTCGAATTTATTTGATCTATCCCTTGCAATTCTAAAATTTTTTTTTTTTTAGGTACTAAACTTTCCCTTAACACAATTTCGGTTTCCTAGCTCTAATTAATTCGTAACTAATCTGTAATTAGTGACATTTCATGTCTCAATTGAACATATAATTAAATATAACTCAAATGGTTAATTATTAGTGGATTTTATTAGTCATAATTTCATTTCTGCTTGGCTTTCCTCCATTATGATTCTGATGCTATAAAGTATATATAATACTGTGTGAGTGGGTTAATGTAATTCGTTGATTGTATATTTGACGAACTTGCAAATTTTGGCACCGTATCCTCTTACAAGTTAGCGAGATGGTCAGAGATGAACGAAAAATTCGCACTATCTTTTTACACGACATAATTGATTGGTGCCTCAGTCACCGCGTCCCAATAAAATCTTCCTTCGTCATCAAGCACGTCATTCAAGTCTTTCCCCGAGTCCCGAAACCTCCAAATTCCAACCCCTCCGAAGTCTACTACTTACTTAGGGCGAACCGGTTTCGTCCTATAAACAATCATATACTCACGGCGTTTGCAAGAGATCGAGTCGTGAATTCTCCCTCTCGCGTACAGAAGTTAATGCTAGAGTAACCCTGTCGGAACTAAAACGCAAACTGAATGCGGGTCCGCATTTTCCAATGTACAGTACATAGAAAGATATATATGTATACATACGTTTGGGTAGGATTATAACCTGCAATACAGAACGAGATGAAGTGTATTCCAGGCTCGGATCTCGCATATGGAATTCTGGACAATTCTATGATTGGTAACCGAATATAAACATATTAAAAGTGGTAAATATTAATATATAGGAATATACTAAGAATATTTATTAGTTTTATTAATGGAGACTAATAACTCCAGGATTTATTTGTTTGGTTGACAATTTTATTTCAGAGATTGCCATTTCTATTGCTTCACTTGGCTAATGGTCCTTTTATTTAATAACGACCACTTCTTCTTATTGGATTAACTGTTGTTCTAAATTTTCCCCCAAGGTTCAACTCTTTGAAATAGATTTTTTTTTCTATCCCGTGATTTTTCAAATGTTTCAAGTAAATGATTAATAAGTGTAAAGTTTTTATTACACAACTTCAAATGTTTTCATGTAATTCATTCATTTTATTTTATTCGCTACTCTCCCGTGATTTTCCAAATGTTTCAAGTAAATGATTTATAATTGTAAAGTTTTTATTACACAACTTCAAATGTTTTCTTGTAACTCATTAATTTTATTTTATTCGCTACTGTTCGGTGATTTTCCAAATGTTTCTAGTAAATGATTAATAAGTGTATAATAAAATATTAATTTCATACTAATACTCCATTTATAATCCCTTTGTATTTTGACAACGCAATAATAATAGCTTGAAGCATTCCTAAAATTCATTCATAAATTGTTTACTTAAACGTCAGATCTGTAAGCAAACCCACACTGACCCACTATTATCGTTTGATTAGCACTTTGTAAAAAACTTAGGTTCAGCCATAACTTAGGCACTATGGCACCAATTCGACTGAAATTTTGGATTCTTACTAAGAATCGTGGTCTGTACCCGAAGCAACCAAAAAGTCAGCAAAAGAAGATTTTAAAAAAAAAATCATCGATTTCACACTTCGGTTCGCTCGTTTTAGTACTTGGGGTCGGTGTTTTTAATACTTCGGTTCGGTCTTAACTTTGGCTTTATGGCACCGAACTGACTGCAATTTTGGATTCTTACTAAGAATCATGGTCTGTACCCGAATCAATTTAAAAAAAGCCAAAAGAAGAATTTTAATTTTCTTAAGACAAAATTTTCATCGTTTAATTAGCAATTTGTTATATATAACCTTAGGTTCAGCCATAACTTTGGCACTATGGGACAGATTCGACTGAAATTTTGGATTCTTACTAAGAATCATAGTCTGTACCCGAATCAATACAAAAGTCAGCCAAAAGAAGATTTCAACAATTCGACTGAAATTTTGGATTCTTACAAAGAATCGTGGTCTGTACCCGAAGCAATCAAAAAGTCAGCCAAAAGAAGATTTTGAAAAAAAAAACCATTGATTTCACACTTCTTGGGTTCGCTCGTTTTAGTACTTGGGGTCGGTGTTTTTAATACTTGGGTTCGGTCATAATTTTGGCATTATGGCACCGAACTGACTGAAATTTTGGATTCTTACTAAGAATTATGGTCTGTTTAAAAATCAATTTAAAAAACGCCAAAAGAAGAATTTTAATTTTCTTTGTACAAAATTTTCATCGTTTTATTAGCACTTTGTTAAAAACGTAGGTTCAGCCATAACTTTGGCACTATGGCACCAAATCGACTGAAATTTTGGATTCTTACTAAGAATTATGGTTTGTTTAAAAGTCAATTTAAAAAAAGCCGAATAGAAATTTTTTAATTTCATTCATCCAAAATTTTCATCGTTTTATAAGCACTTTGTTAAAAACGTAGGTTAATCCATAACTTTGGCACTATGGCAACAATTCAACTGAAATTTTGGAATCTTACTGAGAATCATGGTCTGTACCTGAATCAATCAAAAAGACAGCAAAAAAAAGATTTTGAAAAAAAAAAACATCGATTTCACACTTGGGTTCGCTCGTTGTAGTTCTTGGAATCGGTATTTTTAATACTTGGGTTCGGTCATAACTTTGGCCTTATGGCGCCAAACTGACTGAAATTTTAGATTCTTACTAAGAATCATGGTCTGTACCCGAATCGAGTAAAAAAAAGCCAAAAGAAGAATTTTAATTCTCGTCTAACAACATTTTCATCGTTTTGTTAGCACTTTGTTCAAAACTAAGGTGAAGCCATAGATTTGGCACAATGGCACCAATCCGACTGAAATTTTGTATTCTTACTAAGACTGATGGTCTGTACCCGAATCAATTAAAAAATCAGCAAAAAGAAGTTTTTGAAAAAAATTTCATCGATATCACACTTGGGTTCGCTCATTTTAGTACTTGAAGTCGGTGTTTTTAATACTTGGGTTCAGTCATAGCTTTGGCCTTATGGCACTGAACTGACTGAAATTTGATTGTGACTGAATGCTGGCCGTCGGGCGTGACCTACCTCCGGCGTGGCTCCGATTCAGGTGTCCGAGGGTCGCGTGAAAGAGCACCGAAAGAAAGGGGAATTGTAATTCAAAAAAGAAAAGCGCGAGGGTGTGAAAGAAAAGAAATGAAAAGCTAGATCTCGCGAAAGCGGAAAACGAAACACGGGATTCGAAGATTGTGCGGCGGCGGCGCCATTTTGGATGGTTTTGGAATATATTATAATGAATGTAATTATTATGACGGCGGTTGATGGATGGACGGATGGGACGACGGGAGAAGGTGACGGAGGGCACGGGGGCACATTTCGTTGAAACGGGGCACGGATTAATTGAAATTTACTCACATCGCGTCTTGTCAAAAGTATCGAGAGGTACGATAATAACCAACAATTAACAAAACTTCAACACTTCCACCGATATTGGGCACGAACAAACACACACACACACGCAAACTATTCTATAACTTCAGATGTGCAGATTTATCACAGCAGATTTACATAATATTGATATGATCAAAGTCAATCACATTTCACATCACAAAATTTTCATCGTTTTCCAAGCACTTTGTTAAAAACTCAGGTTCAGCCATAACTTTGGCACTACGGCACCAATTCGACTGAAATTTTGAATTCTTACTAAGAATGCTGGTCTGTACCCGAATCAATAAAAAAATCAGCAAAAATAAGTTTTTGAAAAAATATCATCGATATCACACTTGGGTTCGCTCGTTTTAGTACTTGGGGTCGGTGTTTTTAATACTTGGGTTCGGTATTAATTTAAGCCTTATGGCACCGAACTGACTGGAATTTTGGATTCTTACTCAGAATCATGGTCTGTACCCGAATTAAGTTAAAAAAAGCCAAAAGAAGAATTTTAATTTTCGTCAAACAAAATTTTCATCGTTTTGTTAGCATTTTATTCAAAACTTAGGTGAAGCCAAAACTTTGGCACTATAGCACCAATCTGACTGAAATTTTGTATTCTTACTAAGAATGATGGTCTGTACCCGAATCTATAAAGAAGTTTTTGAAAAAAATATCATCGATATCACACTTGGGTTCGCTCGTTTTAGTACTTGGGGTCGGTGTTTTTAATACTTGGGTTCGGTCATAGCTTTGGCCTTATGGCACTGAACTAACTGAAATTTCGGATTCTTACTAAGAATCATGGTCTGTACCCGAATCGAGTTAAAAAAAGCCAAAAGAAGAATTTTAATTTTCTTCTTACAAAATTTTCTTCGTTTTCTAAGCACTTTGTTCAAAACTCAGGTTCAGCCATAACTTTGGCACTACGGCACCAATTCGACTGAAATTTTGAATTCTTACTAAGAATGATAGTCCGTACCCGAATCAATTTAAAAAATCAGCAAAAAGAAGTTTTTGAAAAAAATATCATCGATATCACACTTGGGTTCGCTCGTTTTCGTACTTGGGGTCGGTGTTTTTAATACTTGGGTTCGGTCATAACTTTAGCCTTATAGCACCGAACTGACTGGAATTTTGGATTCTTACTCAGAATCATGGTCTGTACCCGAATTAAGTTAAAAAAAGCCAAAAGAAGAATTTTAATTTTCGTCACACAAAATTTTCATCGTTTTGTTAGCACTTTGTTCAAAACTTAGGTGAAGCCATAACTTTTGCACTATAGCACCAATCCGACTGAAATTTTGTATTCTTACTAAGAATGATGGTCTGTACCCGAATCAATAAAGAAGTTTTTGAAACAAATATCATCGATATCACACTTGGGTTCGCTCGTTTTCGTACTTGGGGTCGGTGTTTTTAATACTTGGGTTCGGTCATAGCTTTGGCCTTATGGCACTGAACTGACTGAAATTTCGGATTCTTACTAAGAATCATGGTCTGTACCCGAATCGAGTTAAAAAAAGCCAAAAGAAGAATTTTAATTTTCTTCATACAAAATTTTCATCGTTTTCTAAGCACTTTGTTCAAAACTCAGGTTCAGCCATAACTTTGGCACTACGGCACCAATTCGACTGAAATTTTGAATTCTTACTAAGAATGATAGTCCGTACCCGAATCAATTCAAAAAATCAGCAAAAAGAAGTTTTTGAAAAAAATATCATCGATATCACACTTGGGTTCGCTCGTTTTCGTACTTGGGGTCGGTGTTTTTAATACTTGGGTTCGGTCATAACTTTAGCCTTATAGCACCGAACTGACTGGAATTTTGGATTCTTACTCAGAATCATGGTCTGTACCCGAATTAAGTTAAAAAAAGCCAAAAGAAGAATTTTAATTTTCGTCACACAAAATTTTCATCGTTTTGTTAGCACTTTGTTCAAAACTTAGGTGAAGCCATAACTTTTGCACTATAGCACCAATCCGACTGAAATTTTGTATTCTTACTAAGAATGATGGTCTGTACCCGAATCAATAAAGAAGTTTTTGAAACAAATATCATCGATATCACACTTGGGTTCGCTCGTTTTTGTACTTGGGGTCGGTGTTTTTAATACTTGGGTTCGGTCATAGCTTTGGCCTTATGGCACTGAACTGACTGAAATTTCGGATTCTTACTAAGAATCATGGTCTGTACCCGAATCGAGTTAAAAAAAGCCAAAAGAAGAATTTTAATTTTCTTCATACAAAATTTTCATCGTTTTCTAAGCACTTTGTTCAAAACTCAGGTTCAGCCATAACTTTGGCACTACGGCACCAATTCGACTGAAATTTTGAATTCTTACTAAGAATGATAGTCCGTACCCGAATCAATTCAAAAAATCAGCAAAAAGAAGTTTTTGAAAAAAATATCATCGATATCACACTTGGGTTCGCTCGTTTTAGTACTTGGGGTCGGTGTTTTTAATACTTGGGTTCGGTCATAACTTTAGCCTTATAGCACCGAACTGACTGGAATTTTGGATTCTTACTCAGAATCATGGTCTGTACCCGAATTAAGTTAAAAAAAGCCAAAAGAAGAATTTTAATTTTCGTCACACAAAATTTTCATCGTTTTGTTAGCACTTTGTTCAAAACTTAGGTGGAGCCATAACTTTGGCACTATGGCACCAATCCGACTGAAATTTTGTATTCTTACTAAGAATGATGGTCTGTACCCGAATTAATAAAGAAGTTTTTGAAAAAAATATCATCGATATCACACTTGGGTTCGCTCGTTTTCGTACTTGGGGTCGGTGTTTTTAATACTTGGGTTCGGTCATAACTGTAGCTTTATAGCACCGAACTGACTGGAATTTTGGATTCTTACTCAGAATCATGGTCTGTACCCGAATTAAGTTAAAAAAAGCCAAAAGAAGAATTTTAATTTTCGTCAATCAAAATTTTCATCGTTTTGTTAGCACTTTGTTCAAAACTTAGGTGAAGCCATAACTTTGGCACAATGGCACCAATCCGACTGAAATTTTGTATTCTTACTAAGAATGATGGTCTGTACCCGAATCAATAAAAAAATCAGCAAAAAGAAGTTTTTGAAAAAAATATCATCGATATCACACTTGGGTTCGCTCGTTTTAGTACTTGGGGTCGGTGTTTTAAATACTTGGGTTCGGTCATAACTTTAGCCTTATAGCACCGAACTGACTGGAATTTTGGATTCTTACTCAGAATCATGGTCTGTACCCGAATTAAGTTAAAAAAAGCCAAAAGAAGAATTTTAATTTTCGTCAAACAAAATTTTCATCGTTTTGTTAGCACTTTGTTCAAAACTTAGGTGAAGCCATAACTTTGGCACTATAGCACCAATCCGACTGAAATTTTGTATTCTTACTAAGAATGATGGTCTGTACCCGAATCAATAAAGAAGTTTTTGAAAAAAATATCATCGATATCACACTTGGGTTCGCTCGTTTTCGTACTTGGGGTCGGTGTTTTTAATACTTGGGTTCGGTCATAACTGTAGCTTTATAGCACCAAACTGACTGCAATATTGGATTCTTACTCAGAATCATGGTCTGTACCCGAATTAAGTTAAAAAAAGCAAAAAGAAGAATTTTAATTTTCGTCAATCAAAATTTTCATCGTTTTGTTAGCACTTTGTTCAAAACTTAGGTGAAGCCATAACTTTGGCACAATGGCACCAATCCGACTGAAATTTTGTATTCTTACTAAGAATGATGGTCTGTACCCGAATCAATCAAAAAATCAGCAAAAAGAAGTTTTTGAAAAAAATATCATCAATATCACACTTGGGTTCGCTCGTTTTAATACTTGGGGTCGGTGATTTTAATACTTGGGTTCGGTCATAACTTTACCCTTATGGCACCGAACTGACTGGAATTTAGGATTCTTACTCAGAATCATAGTCTGTACCCGAATTAAGTTAAAAAAAGCCAAAAGAAGAATTTTAATTTTCGTCAAACAAAATTTTCATCGTTTTGTTAGCACTTTGTTCAAAACTTAGGTGAAGCCATAACTTTGGCACTATAGCACCAATCCGACTGAAATTTTGTATTCTTACTAAGAATGATGGTCTGTACCCGAATCAATAAAGAAGTTTTTGAAAAAAATATCATCGATATCACACTTGGGTTCGCTCGTTTTAGTACTTGGGGCCGGTGTTTTTAATACTTGGGTTCGGTCATAACTTTAGCCTTATAGCACCGAACTGACTGGAATTTTGGATTCTTACTCAGAATCATGGTCTGTACCCGAATTAAGTTAAAAAAAAGCCAAAAGAAGAATTTTAATTTTCGTCAAACAAAATTTTCATCGTTTTGTTAGCACTTTGTTCAAAACTTAGGTGAAGCCATAACTTTGGCACTATAGCACCAATCCGACTGAAATTTTGTATTCTTACTAAGAATGATGGTCTGTACCCGAATCAATAAAGAAGTTTTTGAAAAAAATATCTTCGATATCACACTTGGGTTCGCTCGTTTTAGTACTTGGGGCCGGTGTTTTAAATACTTGGGTTCGGTCATAACTTTAGCCTTATAGCACCGAACTGACTGGAATTTTGGATTCTTACTCAGAATCATGGTCTGTACCCGAATTAAGTTAAAAAAAGCCAAAAGAAGAATTTTAATTTTCGTCAAACAAAATTTTCATCGTTTTGTTAGCACTTTGTTCAAAACTTAGGTGAAGCCATAACTTTGGCACTATAGCACCAATCCGACTGAAATTTTGTATTCTTACTAAGAATGATGGTCTGTACCCGAATCAATAAAGAAGTTTTTGGAAAAAATATCATCGATATCACACTTGGGTTCGCTCGTTTTCGTACTTGGGGTCGGTGTTTTTAATACTTGGGTTCGGTCATAACTGTAGCTTTATAGCACCGAACTGACTGGAATTTTGGATTCTTACTCAGAATCATGGTCTGTACCCGAATTAAGTTAAAAAAGCCAAAAGAAGAATTTTAATTTGCGTCAATCAAAATTTTCATCGCTTTGTTAGCACTTTGTTCAAAACTTAGGTGAAGCCATAACATTGGCACAATGGCACCAATCCGACTGAAATTTTGTATTCTTACTAAGAATGATGGTCTGTACCCGAATCAATAAAAAAATCAGCAAAAAAAAGTTTTTGAAAAAAATATCATCGATATCACACTTGGGTTCGCTCGTTTTCGTACTTGGGGTCGGTGTTTTTAATACTTGGGTTCGGTCATAGCTTTGGCCTTATGGCACTGAACTGACTGGAATTTTGGATTCTTACTAAGAATCATGGTCTGTACCCGAATTAAGTTAAAAAAAGCCAAAAGAAGAATTTTAATTTGCGTCAATCAAAATTTTCATCGTTTTGTTAGCACTTTGTTCAAAACTTAGGTGAAGCCATAACTTTGGCACAATGGCACCAATCCGACTGAAATTTTGTATTCTTACTAAGAATGATGGTCTGTACCCGAATCAATAAAAAAATCAGCAAAAAGAAGTTTTTGAAAAAAATATCATCGATATTACACTTGGGTTCGCTCGTTTTCGTACTTGGGGTCGGTGTTTTTAATACTTGGGTTCGGTCATAGCTTTGGCCTTATGGCACTGAACTGACTGAAATTTCGGATTCTTACTAAGAATCATGGTCTGTACCCGAATCGAGTTAAAAAAAGCCAAAAGAAGAATTTTAATTTTCTTCATACAAAATTTTCTTCGTTTTCTAAGCACTTTGTTCAAAAACTCAGGTTCAGCCATAACTTTGGCAATACGGCACCAATTCGACTGAAATTTTGAATTCTTACTAAGAATGATGGTCTGTACCCGAATCAATAAAAAAATCAGCAAAAAGAAGTTTTTGAAAAAAATATCATCGATATCACACTTGGGTTCGCTCGTTTTAGTACTTGGGGTCGGTGTTTTAAATACTTGGGTTCGGTCATAACTTTAGCCTTATAGCACCGAACTGACTGGAATTTTGGATTCTTACTCAGAATCATGGTCTGTACCCGAATTAAGTTAAAAAAAGCCAAAAGAAGAATTTTAATTTGCGTCAATCAAAATTTTCATCGTTTTGTTAGCACTTTGTTCAAAACTTAGGTGAAGCCATAACTTTGGCACAATGGCACCAATCCGACTGAAATTTTGTATTCTTACTAAGAATGATGGTCTGTACCCGAATCAATAAAAAAATCAGCAAAAAGAAGTTTTTGAAAAAAATATCATCGATATCACACTTGGGTTCGCTCGTTTTCGTACTTGGGGTCGGTGTTTTTAATACTTGGGTTCGGTCATAGCTTTGGCCTTATGGCACTGAACTGACTGGAATTTTGGATTCTTACTAAGAATCATGGTCTGTACCCGAATTAAGTTAAAAAAAGCCAAAAGAAGAATTTTAATTTTCGTAAATCAAAATTTTCATCGTTTTGTTAGCACTTTGTTCAAAACTTAGGTGAAGCTATAACTTTGGCACAATGGCACCAATCCGACTGAAATTTTGTATTCTTACTAAGAATGATGGTCTGTACCCGAATCAATAAAGAAGTTTTTGAAAAAAATATCATCGATATCACACTTGGGTTCGCTCGTTTTCGTACTTGGGGTCGGTGTTTTTAATACTTGGGTTCGGTCATAACTGTAGCTATATAGCACCGAACTGACTGGAATTTTGTATTCTTACTAAGAATGATGGTCTGTACCCGAATCAATCAAAAAATCAGCAAAAAGAAGTTTTTGAAAAAAATATCATCAATATCACACTTGTGTTCGCTCGTTTTAGTACTTGCGGTCGGTGATTTTAATACTTGGTGTTAAAAAAGTGAAGGCTTCCGACATCTGTGGTCAATTAATTCAGCTTACTATGTTTCACCCAAATGGTGTGAGTCCTTGCTTATGGATGATTATCAGGATATTGATCGATATTGTAGATTTTCGTTTTATCTTCTAGTCTCCCACTCCACAATGACTAGTTGTTTTGAAGGAAGGGAGTTACTCTTTAAAAAGGCTCGCATCATGTGTTTTATGTTGTTCTTTCTTGACAATAAACTCAAAACAGCTCATAAGTCGGGGCTAGTGTAACAGTTGTTATTCTTACCGGTTTTGTTTCTTATAAATTGTCCATGTTCAATAAGTTGAAATAAAAGTGAAAAGTTTGTAAATAGAACGAGATTTTATTTTAAAAGGATCACTCCAGATTTTAACATTTGATCCTTCCACCGGATTACAATCAGGAGATTGTATATATAAATAAAAAACAAGGAACCAGCAGCCAAAAAATACAAAATTGATTGAACCTGGAAATCATTAAGGAAAGTGGACCACATAGCAATTCTGAGATAAGTATTCAGTGTCTTCCTATCACATCTATCTTATGTTTATTCAGACCTCATGTATTTAAACGAGATTTATCTTAAATAGAGTCATTATTATAAATAAAATCACTACCCACTTGAGTATAATAATATAATATTACTTGAATAGTGTTCTCAAATAGTATTGTCAAGATTGTCATTGGTATTCTTTCAAACGGGTGCTTTGCTCAAATAAAATAATTGTCAAGCAATAGTAACAATATAGAATCAAAAATGGAAAATATGAAATCATTAATAAGCAAACGTGGCGTGATTAAGGGAAAATTGACTAGGTTCGCAGATTCATTAAATGCATTGTCGGTAAATGAAATTAAATTAAGATATGATCGGGTGAAATCATTGCTAGATGAATTCGAAGCAGTTCAACTGAAAATTGAAATGTTACCGGATTCAGACGAAATTGAAAATTATAGTCAACGAGAAGCTTTCGAAAACCAATATTTCTCAGTTTTGGCAACGGCCAAAGGTGCGATCGAATCCGTTGATCAAAGTAAGGTGGAAATAAAACTACCCACCCTTCAATTGTGGGAATTTCATGGAGATCAGAGAAATTGGGTTAATTTCGTAGAAACCTTCAAGACTTTAGTGCATAATAACAGTACTTTAAGCAATGTGCAAAAATTCTTTTACTTGCAATCCACCTTAAAGGGAAACGCATTAAAAATAATAGCTAATCTAGAAGTTTCGGAATTAAATTACCTTTCCGCTTGGGAATTGTTAAATGAACGATATGCAAATTTAAGAACTACCGCGCATAAACACATCCAATCTCTATTTCAATTAAAAGACATGAAACAAGAAGAGCCTGTAGCATTGAGGTATTTAATTGATGAAACAAACGTTAGTTTAAAGGCATTACAAAATATCGGGATCAAGGTAGATCAATGGGATCCGTTGATTATTTATATAATATCAAATAAATTAGACGCATCTACCCGAAAAAATTGGGAGCAATATACATTGCAAGACGAATTACCTACGTCAAAGGAATTCTTAAAATGTTTATCTGCTAGAGCACAAGTATTGGAACTTATGAACGCTTCTGAGAAAAAGATTTCTAGCTTACATAAAACACAAATAAGCAACAATAATTACAAAAAAGATTCATCAGTATTTTTAGCGGTAAAGGCTAACAACTGCATTTATTGTAACGAGAAAGGTCACCAAATTTATTATTGCAAAAAATTTATAAAATTGAAATTACATGAGAGGATTGATGCTACGAAATCAATCCAAGCATGTTTTAAATGTTTAAAGGTGGGTCACCATGCACAGAGTTGCAAGGCAAACCTTTCTTGCAGGCGTTGTGGCAAGGATAACCACAACACCTTGCTACACATTGAGGTACCTCTGCGGGAGGCCTCCAATATGGATGCTGATAACGAGGTTTCAGTATCAAATTTTTCTGCATCGGATAAAGCAGAAAAAATAATATTATTGTCAACTGCCAACATAGGAGTTGTGGGTAGTAACAATAAGATTTTTAAAGCCCGTGTTCTGATTGATTCAGGGGCCCAGTCAAATTTTATGAGAGCTGAATTTGCTAATAAATTAAATTTACCATGTGAATTGATAAACAAACCCGTCTCTGGGATCCATAATAATATCACACACATAAAAAAGAGAATTTCAGTGGAGATGACTTCGCTTAATACTGATTATAAACGCGAAATATCATGTCTGATTTTACAGGAGATTACAACAAACTTACCACAAGTGACAATGGAGAAAAAAGTCTTCAAGCTACCACGAGGATTGGAGCTAGCTGACCCGAACTTCAATATAGCTGCACCCATCGACATCCTGTTGGGCGCGGAAAGTTTTTGGGAAATCCTAACCAACGATAGATTGAAACTCGAGTCGGGACCAACACTTCAACGTACGCAACTGGGATGGATCATATCAGGACCGATCAACATGTACCCCAAGCAAAGGCCTGTATCAGATTTTTGTAGTTTATCTATAAATAAAATAAGTCATCAAATAGAAAAATTTTGGAAATTGGAGGAGATTAATCCCACTAAGATTCTAAATCATGAAGAAAAGGCTTGTGAAGCCAGTTTCGCTAGTACTCATACCAGACAAGACGACGGTAGATACGTAGTAAGTTTACCGCGTCGAGCATGCATTGATCAGCTGGGAAGTTCATTGCTCACTGCTGAAAAAAGATTTAAAAATTTAGAGAGAAAATTTGTGTCGAATCCCGAATTGAAGACACAATATATACAATTCATGCGTGAATATGAGGAATTGGGTCATATGGAGGTGTGTGACCAGTCAAAGGGGGATCGTGAATCCTATTTTTTACCTCATCACGCTGTAATAAAAGAATCAAGCACTACTACTAAAGTGAGGGTCGTTTTTGAAGGCTCCGCCAAAACTTCAAATGGAATTTCTCTCAATGACGCCTTGATGACAGGACCTGTTATACAAAAGGACTTATACACCCAACTATTGCATTTCAGGAAACATCAAGTGGTCCTGACGGCCGACATCGAGAAGATGTACCGCCAGATTAACGTGTGTGAAGCGGACCGTGACCTGCAGAAGATAGTATGGCGCGAGTCGCCGCAGGAGGTGCTCAAGCATTACCGTCTGAAGACAGTCACATATGGTCTGGGGCCTTCCTCCTTCTTAGCCACTAGAACTCTACGGCAAATTGGTATGGATAACAATGTAAATTTTCCTAGAGCTAGTCAGGTCATAGAAAATGACTTCTATATGGATGACTTGTTAACCGGAGGAGATGACATGGAATCCTGTAGAGAGTTAAAAGAGCAATTAATCAGCATCTTTTTGTCTGCGGGGATGACCTTGAGGAAATGGAGGTCTAATGTCTTGGAGTTGTCAGCCGAGTCGGGCCAAGCTAAGATTGCCGAATCAGGCAATTCTGAAAAAATTATTACTGACAATCCAAAGACTGAGAAAATATTAGGATTAAGATGGAATAATGAATCTGATTATTTTTCTTATGTAATAATGAAACCATCAAGTCAACCTACGAGATGGGCTACTTTCGTTGCAAACCGAGTAGCTGAAATACAAGAACTTAGTGATCCAGATCGATGGAGACACGTATCTTCAGCAGACAATGCAGCGGATATACTTTCAAGAGGAACCACTACAGATAAATTGATAAATTCTGCAATATGGTGGAATGGACCAAGTTGGTTGACCGAAGGAGTCAACGCTTGGCCTATATCAAATATTTCGTGTTCAAACCCTCCGGAACTCAAAGGCAAAAATATTCTATTATCCACAGATGTTCAAGAATGGGAGATATTTAAAAAATTCTCATCATTTGTTAAATTGAAAAGAGTTACTGCATATGTGTTGCGATTTGTCAATAACTGCAGAAGTGTTAAAAGTAGAATTTCAGGCAATTTAAGTGTAGCTGAATTGGAATCAAGCTTGAAATGTCTACTGAGATCAGCTGAAATACGACTAAAATTTTGGCCTATCTTTGGGAAAAATACTATTAAAAAGATATTACATAAATGTATTGTGTGTTTTAGATGTCGTCCCCGAACCGGTCATCAAATCATGGGAAATTTACCACCCGAAAGAATCACGCCGAGTCGTCCTTTCGCAATCACTGGAATCGATTATGCCGGACCAATTCCAATTAAAAGTGGGACGCTGAGAAAAGCTTCCCTCGTGAAATCGTATTTATGTATCTTTATTTGCTTTTCAACCAAGACTGTTCACTTGGAATTAGTTTCGGATTTATCTAGCAATGCTTTTTTGAACAGTTTAAAAAGGTTTATCTCCCGTAGGGGGCAACCTGAAAAGATCTTTTCCGACAATGCTAGTAACTTCAGAGGGTCTTGCAGCAAGCTCAAAGAGCTGTACACCAGTTTGAGGGAAAACAACGACAAGATTCAAAATTATTTAGTGAACAGAGGTATTGAGTGGAAGTTCATAACCCCTCGAGCCCCTAATCAGGGAGGTTTGTGGGAAGCAGCAGTTAAGTCAGCAAAGTTCCATTTGTATAGAATCACTAATAATTCTTCATTAACCTTTGAACTCTTGTATACCTTAATTTGTCAGATTGAGGCCTGTCTGAACTCCCGTCCATTAACTTCCTTGTCCGATGACATCCATGATTACCAACCACTCACCCCAAACCATTTCCTTATAGGCACTGAATCCTCTATCATTCCGGAGAGAGACGTCCGGGCGATACCAGACAACAGACTAACTCAATATCAGAGGATCAGTTCGCTAATTCAATCTTTTTGGTCTAGATGGAAGCAAGATTACCTGATGGAACTGCAAAAGAGGACTAAATGGCAGACCAGCACTCAACGGGCAATGCAAAAAGACAATCTGGTGATCTTAAGGGAAGACCATTTACCTCCACCTTTATGGAAAATGGCCCGAATTCTGCAGACACATCCTGGAGCGGATGGAGTAGTACGAGTTGTTACCCTAAAAACACCTCAAGGAATCTTTGTGAGGCCCATCACAAGGATATGTCTGATGCCCCTGGAGTCAGATACTAAACCTGTAATTGACATCCCGGACCTTACCAAGGATTGATTATGTACCTTACACTATGGTACTTATCTTCTCGACTACACCTTGGATGGATCAAACAGAAGACTTGAGAAGAAAGAAGAAAAAAGAACAATAATTGTGTTGTGTTCAGTGTAAACAATATTATTTTGTGTTATTGGACAATTTAAATATGTAAAATTTAGTATGTACACTTTTGTAATTTAGTCATTTGAATATTTTAGTTATTTAATAGGATAAATAATATTTAGTTATTTTTAGTTAATTAATAGAGTAATTCAACAGCATTTATACAGTTAAATTATAAGTTCAGTGTAGGATAAAAAAAAAAAGGTTTTTAGTTAATTTATGCTATTTTGAATTATTTTATTAGTATTTTTGTGGTATAGGTACTTAGATTTAGGATTTTTGGTTTATTTTGTTTGTTTTATAGTTTATTTTTAAATAGATTATGATTCCAAAATTTTAATAAAATTTGTGAATCCCGCCCCGGGCAATATGTTAAAAAAGTGAAGGCTACCGACATCTGTGGTCAATTAATTCAGCTTACTATGTTTCACCCAAATGGTGTGAGTCCTTGCTTATGGATGATTATCAGGATATTGATCGATATTGTAGATTTTCGTTTTATCTTCTAGTCTCCCACTCCACAATGACTAGTTGTTTTGAAGGAAGGGAGTTACTCTTTAAAAAGGCTCGCATCATGTGTTTTATGTTGTTCTTTCTTGACAATAAACTCAAAACAGCTCATAAGTCGGGGCTAGTGTAACAGTTGTTATTCTTACCGGTTTTGTTTCTTATAAATTGTCCATGTTCAATAAGTTGAAATAAAAGTGAAAAGTTTGTAAATAGAACGAGATTTTATTTAAAAGGATCACTCCAGATTTTAACACTTGGGTTCGGTCATAACTTTACCCTTATGGCACCGAACTGTCTGGAATTTTGGATTCTTACACAGAATCATGGTCTGTACCCGAATTAAGTTAAAAAAAGCCAAAAGAAGAATTTTAATTTGCGTCAATCAAAATTTTCATCGCTTTGTAAGCACTTTGTTCAAAACTTAGGTGAAGCCATAACATTGGCACAATGGCACCAATCCGACTGAAATTTTGTATTCTTACTAAGAATGATGGTCTGTACCCGAATCAATAGAGAAGTTTTTGAAAAAAATATCATCGATATCACACTTGGGTTCGCTCGTTTTCGTACTTGGGGTCGGTGTTTTTAATACTTGGGTTCGGTCATAGCTTTGGCCTTATGGCACTGAACTGACTGGAATTTTGGATTCTTACTAAGAATCATGGTCTGTACCCGAATTAAGTTAAAAAAAGCCAAAAGAAGAATTTTAATTTTCGTCAATCAAAATTTTCATCGTTTTGTTAGCACTTTGTTCAAAACTTAGGTGAAGCCATAACTTTGGCATAATGGCACCAATCCGACTGAAATTTTGTATTCTTACTAAGAATGATGGTCTGTACCCGAATCAATAAAGAAGTTTTTAAAAAAATATCATCGATATCACACTTGGGTTCGCTCGTTTTCGTACTTGGGGTCGGTGTTTTTAATACTTGGGTTCGGTCATAACTGTAGCTTTATAGCACCGAACTGACTGGAATTTTGTATTCTTACTAAGAATGATGGTCTGTACCCGAATCAATCAAAAAATCAGCAAAAAAAAGTTTTTGAAAAAAATATCATCAATATCACACTTGGGTTCGCTCGATTTAGTACTTGGGGTCGGTGATTTTAATACTTGGGTTCGGTCATAACTTTACCCTTATGGCACCGAACTGTCTGGAATTTTGGATTCTTACACAGAATCATGGTCTGTACCCGAATTAAGTTAAAAAAAGCCAAAAGAAGAATTTTAATTTGCGTCAATCAAAATTTTCATCGCTTTGTTAGCACTTTGTTCAAAACTTAGGTGAAGCCATAACATTGGCACAATGGCACCAATCCGACTGAAATTTTGTATTCTTACTAAGAATGATGGTCTGTACCCGAATCAATAAAAAAATCAGCAAAAAGAAGTTTTTGAAAAAAATATCATCGATATCACACTTGGGTTCGCTAGTTTTCGTACTTGGGGTCGGTGTTTTTAATACTTGGGTTCGGTCATAGCTTTGGCCTTATGGCACTGAACTGACTGGAATTTTGGATTCTTACTAAGAATCATGGTCTGTACCCGAATTAAGTTAAAAAAAGCCAAAAGAAGAATTTTAATTTTCGTCAATCAAAATTTTCATCGTTTTGTTAGCACTTTGTTCAAAACTTAGGTGAAGCCATAACTTTGGCACAATGGCACCAATCCGACTGAAATTTTGTATTCTTACTAAGAATGATAGTCTGTACCCGAATCAATAAAAAAATCAGCAAAAAGAAGTTTTTGAAAAAAATATCATCGATATCACACTTGGGTTCGCTCGTTTTCGTACTTGGGGTCGGTTTTTTTAATACTTGGGTTCGGTCATAGCTTTGGCCTTATGGCACTGAACTGACTGGAATTTTGGATTCTTACTCAGAATCATGGTCTGTACCCGAATTAAGTTAAAAAAAGCCAAAAGAAGAATTTTAATTTTCGTCAAACAAAATTTTCAGCGTTTTGTTAGCACTTTGTTCAAAACTTAGGTGAAGCCATAACTTTGGCACTATAGCACCAATCCGACTGAAATTTTGTATACTTACTAAGAATGATGGTCTGTACCCGAATCAATAAAGAAGTTTTTGAAAAAAATATCATCGATATCACACTTGGGTTCGCTCGTTTTAGTACTTGGGGTCGGTGTTTTAAATACTTGGGTTCGGTCATAACTTTAGCCTTATAGCACCGAACTGACTGGAATTTTGGATTCTTACTCAGAATCATGGTCTGTACCCGAATTAAGTTAAAAAAAGCCAAAAGAAGAATTTTAATTTTCGTCAATCAAAATTTTCATCGTTTTGTTAGCACTTTGTTCAAAACTTAGGTGAAGCCATAACTTTGGCACTATAGCACCAATCCGACTGAAATTTTGTATTCTTACTAAGAATGATGGTCTGTACCCGAATCAATAAAGAAGTTTTTGAAAAAAATATCATCGATATCACACTTGGGTTCGCTCGTTTTCGTACTTGGGGTCGGTGTTTTTAATACTTGGGTTCGGTCATAACTGTAGCTTTATAGCACCGAACTGACTGGAATTTTGGATTCTTACTCAGAATCATGGTCTGTACCCGAATTAAGTTAAAAAAAGCCAAAAGAAGAATTTTAATTTTCGTCAATCAAAATTTTCATCGTTTTGTTAGCACTTTGTTCAAAACTTAGGTGAAGCCATAACTTTGGCATAATGGCACCAATCCGACTGAAATTTTGTATTCTTACTAAGAATGATGGTCTGTACCCGAATCAATAAAGAAGTTTTTAAAAAAATATCATCGATATCACACTTGGGTTCGCTCGTTTTCGTACTTGGGGTCGGTGTTTTTAATACTTGGGTTCGGTCATAACTGTAGCTTTATAGCACCGAACTGACTGGAATTTTGTATTCTTACTAAGAATGATGGTCTGTACCCGAATCAATCAAAAAATCAGCAAAAAAAAGTTTTTGAAAAAAATATCATCAATATCACACTTGGGTTCGCTCGTTTTAGTACTTGGGGTCGGTGATTTTAATACTTGGGTTCGGTCATAACTTTACCCTTATGGCACCGAACTGTCTGGAATTTTGGATTCTTACACAGAATCATGGTCTGTACCCGAATTAAGTTAAAAAAAGCCAAAAGAAGAATTTTAATTTGCGTCAATCAAAATTTTCATCGCTTTGTTAGCACTTTGTTCAAAACTTAGGTGAAGCCATAACATTGGCACAATGGCACCAATCCGACTGAAATTTTGTATTCTTACTAAGAATGATGGTCTGTACCCGAATCAATAAAAAAATCAGCAAAAAGAAGTTTTTGAAAAAAATATCATCGATATCACACTTGGGTTCGCTAGTTTTCGTACTTGGGGTCGGTGTTTTTAATACTTGGGTTCGGTCATAGCTTTGGCCTTATGGCACTGAACTGACTGGAATTTTGGATTCTTACTAAGAATCATGGTCTGTACCCGAATTAAGTTAAAAAAAGCCAAAAGAAGAATTTTAATTTTCGTCAATCAAAATTTTCATCGTTTTGTTAGCACTTTGTTCAAAACTTAGGTGAAGCCATAACTTTGGCACAATGGCACCAATCCGACTGAAATTTTGTATTCTTACTAAGAATGATAGTCTGTACCCGAATCAATAAAAAAATCAGCAAAAAGAAGTTTTTGAAAAAAATATCATCGATATCACACTTGGGTTCGCTCGTTTTCGTACTTGGGGTCGGTTTTTTTAATACTTGGGTTCGGTCATAGCTTTGGCCTTATGGCACTGAACTGACTGGAATTTTGGATTCTTACTCAGAATCATGGTCTGTACCCGAATTAAGTTAAAAAAAGCCAAAAGAAGAATTTTAATTTTCGTCAAACAAAATTTTCAGCGTTTTGTTAGCACTTTGTTCAAAACTTAGGTGAAGCCATAACTTTGGCACTATAGCACCAATCCGACTGAAATTTTGTATACTTACTAAGAATGATGGTCTGTACCCGAATCAATAAAGAAGTTTTTGAAAAAAATATCATCGATATCACACTTGGGTTCGCTCGTTTTAGTACTTGGGGTCGGTGTTTTAAATACTTGGGTTCGGTCATAACTTTAGCCTTATAGCACCGAACTGACTGGAATTTTGGATTCTTACTCAGAATCATGGTCTGTACCCGAATTAAGTTAAAAAAAGCCAAAAGAAGAATTTTAATTTTCGTCAAACAAAATTTTCATCGTTTTGTTAGCACTTTGTTCAAAACTTAGGTGAAGCCATAACTTTGGCACTATAGCACCAATCCGACTGAAATTTTGTATTCTTACTAAGAATGATGGTCTGTACCCGAATCAATAAAGAAGTTTTTGAAAAAAATATCATCGATATCACACTTGGGTTCGCTCGTTTTCGTACTTGGGGTCGGTGTTTTTAATACTTGGGTTCGGTCATAACTGTAGCTTTATAGCACCGAACTGACTGGAATTTTGGATTCTTACTCAGAATCATGGTCTGTACCCGAATTAAGTTAAAAAAAGCCAAAAGAAGAATTTTAATTTTCGTCAATCAAAATTTTCATCGTTTTGTTAGCACTTTGTTCAAAACTTAGGTGAAGCCATAACTTTGGCACAATGGCACCAATCCGACTGAAATTTTGTATTCTTACTAAGAATGATGGTCTGTACCCGAATCAATCAAAAAATCAGCAAAAAAAGTTTTTGAAAAAAATATCATCAATATCACACTTGGGTTCGCTCGTTTTAATACTTGGGGTCGGTGATTTTAATACTTGGGTTCGGTCATAACTTTACCCTTATGGCACCGAACTGTCTGGAATTTTGGATTCTTACACAGAATCATGGTCTGTACCCGAATTAAGTTAAAAAAAGCCAAAAGAAGAATTTTAATTTGCGTCAATCAAAATTTTCATCGCTTTGTTAGCACTTTGTTCAAAACTTAGGTGAAGCCATAACATTGGCACAATGGCACCAATCCGACTGAAATTTTGTATTCTTACTAAGAATGATGGTCTGTACCCGAATCAATAAAAAAATCAGCAAAAAGAAGTTTTTGAAAAAAATATCATCGATATCACACTTGGGTTCGCTCGTTTTCGTACTTGGGGTCGGTGTTTTTAATACTTGGGTTCGGTCATAGCTTTGGCCTTATGGCACTGAACTGACTGGAATTTTGGATTCTTACTCAGAATCATGGTCTGTACCCGAATTAAGTTAAAAAAAGCCAAAAGAAGAATTTTAATTTTCGTCAAACAAAATTTTCATCGTTTTGTTAGCACTTTGTTCAAAACTTAGGTGAAGCCATAACTTTGGCACTATAGCACCAATCCGACTGAAATTTTGTATTCTTACTAAGAATGATGGTCTGTACCCGAATCAATAAAGAAGTTTTTGAAAAAAATATCATCGATATCACACTTGGGTTCGCTCGTTTTAGTACTTGGGGCCGGTGTTTTTAATACTTGGGTTCGGTCATAACTTTAGCCTTATAGCACCGAACTGACTGGAATTTTGGATTCTTACTCAGAATCATGGTCTGTACCCGAATTAAGTTAAAAAAAGCCAAAAGAAGAATTTTAATTTTCGTCAAACAAAATTTTCATCGTTTTGTTAGCACTTTGTTCAAAACTTAGGTGAAGCCATAACTTTGGCACTATAGCACCAATCCGACTGAAATTTTGTGTTCTTACTAAGAATGATGGTCTGTACCCGAATCAATAAAGAAGTTTTTGGAAAAAATATCATCGATATCACACTTGGGTTCGCTCGTTTTCGTACTTGGGGTCGGTGTTTTTAATACTTGGGTTCGGTCATAACTGTAGCTTTATAGCATCGAACTGACTGGAATTTTGGATTCTTACTCAGAATCATGGTCTGTACCCGAATTAAGTTAAAAAAGCGAAAAGAAGAATTTTAATTTGCGTCAATCAAAATTTTCATCGCTTTGTTAGCGCTGTGTTCAAAACTTAGTTGAAGCCATAACATTGGCACAATGGCACCAATCCGACTGAAATTTTGTATTCTTACTAAGAATGATGGTCTGTACCCGAATCAATAAAAAAATTAGCAAAAAGAAGTTTTTGAAAAAAATATCATCGATATCAAACTTGGGTTCGCTCGTTTTCGTACTTGGGGTCGGTGTTTTTAATACTTGGGTTCGGTCATAGCTTTGGCCTTATGGCACTGAACTGACTGGAATTTTGGATTCTTACTAAGAATCATGGTCTGTACCCGAATTAAGTTAAAAAAAGCCAAAAGAAGAATTTTAATTTTCGTCAATCAAAATTTTCATCGTTTTGTTAGCACTTTGTTCAAAACTTAGGTGAAGCCCTAACTTTGGCACAATGGCACCAATCCGACTGAAATTTTGTATTCTTACTAAGAATGATGGTCTGTACCCGAATCAATAAAAAAATCAGCAAAAAGAAGTTTTTGAAAAAAAATATCATCGATATCACACTTGGGTTCGCTCGTTTTCGTACTTGGGGTCGGTGTTTTTAATACTTGGGTTCGGTCATAGCTTTGGCCTTATGGCACTGAACTGACTGGAATTTTGGATTCTTACTAAGAATCATGGTCTGTACCCGAATTAAGTTAAAAAAAGCCAAAAGAAGAATTTTAATTTTCGTAAATCAAAATTTTCATCGTTTTTTTAGCACTTTGTTCAAAACTTAGGTGAAGCCATAACTTTGGCACAATGGCACCAATCCGACTGAAATTTTGTATTCTTACTAAGAATGATGGTCTGTACCCGAATCAATAAAGAAGTTTTTGAAAAAAATATCATCGATATCAAACTTGGGTTCGCTCGTTTTCGTACTTGGGGTCGGTGTTTTTAATACTTGGGTTCGGTCATAACTGTAGCTATATAGCACCGAACTGACTGGAATTTTGTATTCTTACTAAGAATGATGGTCTGTACCCGAATCAATAAAAAAATCAGCAAAAAGAAGTTTTTGAAAAAAATATCATCGATATCACACTTGGGTTCGCTCGTTTTCGTACTTGGGGTCGGTGTTTTTAATACTTGGGTTCGGTCATAGCTTTGGCCTTATGGCACTGAACTGACTGGAATTTTGGATTCTTACTAAGAATCATGGTCTGTACCCGAATTAAGTTAAAAAAAGCCAAAAGAAGAATTTTAACTTTCGTCAATCAAAATTTTCATCGTTTTGTTAGCACTTTGTTCAAAACTTAGGTGAAGCCATAACTTTGGCACTTTAGCACCAATCCGACTGAAATTTTGTATTCTTACTAAGAATGATGGTCTGTACCCGAATCAATAAAGAAGTTTTTGAAAAAAATATCATCGATATCACACTTGGGTTCGCTCGTTTTAGTACTTGGGGCCGGTGTTTTTAATACTTGGGTTCGGTCATAACTTTAGCCTTATAGCACCGAACTGACTGGAATTTTGGATTCTTACTCAGAATCATGGTCTGTACCCGAATTAAGTTAAAAAAAGCCAAAAGAAGAATTTTAATTTTCGTCAAACAAAATTTTCATCGTTTTGTTAGCACTTTGTTCAAAACTTAGGTGAAGCCATAACTTTGGCACTATAGCACCAATCCGACTGAAATTTTGTATTCTTACTAAGAATGATGGTCTGTACCCGAATCAATAAAGAAGTTTTTGGAAAAAATATCATCGATATCACACTTGGGTTCGCTCGTTTTCGTACTTGGGGTCGGTGTTTTTAATACTTGGGTTTGGTCATAACTGTAGCTTTATAGCACCGAACTGACTGGAATTTTGGATTCTTACTCAGAATCATGGTCTGTACCCGAATTAAGTTAAAAAAGCCAAAAGAAGAATTTTAATTTGCGTCAATCAAAATTTCATCGCTTTGTTAGCACTTTGATCAAAACTTAGGTGAAGCCATAACATTGGCACAATGGCACCAATCCGACTGAAATTTTGTATTCTTACTAAGAATGATGGTCTGTACCCGAATCAATAAAAAAATCAGCAAAAAGAAGTTTTTGAAAAAAATATCATCGATATCACACTTGGGTTCGCTCGTTTTCGTACTTGGGGTCGGTGTTTTTAATACTTGGGTTCGGTCATAGCTTTGGCCTTATGGCACTGAACTGACTGGAATTTTGGATTCTTACTAAGAATCATGGTCTGTACACGAATTAAGTTAAAAAAAGCCAAAAGAAGAATTTTAATTTTCGTCAATCAAAATTTTCATCGTTTTGTTAGCACTTTGTTCAAAACTTAGGTGAAGCCATAACTTTGGCACAATGGCACCAATCCGACTGAAATTTTGTATTCTTACTAAGAATGATGGTCTGTACCCGAATCAATAAAAAATCAGCAAAAAGAAGTTTTTGAAAAAAATATCATCGATATCACACTTGGGTTCGCTCGTTTTCGTACTTGGGGTCGGTGTTTTTAATACTCGGGTTCGGTCATAGCTTTGGCCTTATGGCACTGAACTGACTGGAATTTTGGATTCTTACTCAGAATCATGGTCTGTACTTGAATTAAGTTAAAAAAAGCCAAAAGAAGAATTTTAATTTTCGTCAAACAAAATTTTCATCGTTTTGTTAGCACTTTGTTCAAAACTTAGGTGAAGCTATAACTTTGGCACTATAGCACCAATCCGACTGAAATTTTGTATTCTTACTAAGAATGATGGTCTGTACCTGAATCAATAAAGAAGTTTTTGAAAAAAATATCATCGATATCACACTTGGGTTCGCTCGTTTTCGTACTTGGGGTCGGTGTTTTTAATACTTGGGTTCGGTCATAACTGTAGCTATATAGCACCGAACTGACTGGAATTTTGTATTCTTACTAAGAATGATGGTCTGTACCCGAATCAATAAAAAAATCAGCAAAAAGAAGTTTTTGAAAAAAATATCATCGATATCACACTTGGGTTCGCTCGTTTTCGTACTTGGGGTCGGTGTTTTTAATACTTGGGTTCGGTCATAGCTTTGGCTTTATGGCACTGAACTGACTGGAATTTTGGATTCTTACTAAGAATCATGGTCTGTACCCGAATTAAGTTAAAAAAAGCCAAAAGAAGAATTTTAATTTTCGTCAATCAAAATTTTCATCGTTTTGTTAGCACTTTGTTCAAAACTTAGGTGAAGCCATAACTTTGGCACTATAGCACCAATCCGACTGAAATTTTGTATTCTTACTAAGAATGATGGTCTGTACCCGAATCAATAAAGAAGTTTTTGAAAAAAATATCATCGATATCACACTTGGGTTCGCTCGTTTTAGTACTTGGGGCCGGTGTTTTTAATACTTGGGTTCGGTCATAACTTTAGCCTTATAGCACCGAACTGACTGGAATTTTGGATTCTTACTCAGAATCATGGTCTGTACCCGAATTAAGTTAAAAAAAGCCAAAAGAAGAATTTTAATTTTCGTCAAACAAAATTTTCATCGTTTTGTTAGCACTTTGTTCAAGACTTAGGTGAAGCCATAACTTTGGCACAATGGCACCAATCCGACTGAAATTTTGTATTCTTACTAAGAATGATGGTCTGTACCCGAATCAATAAAGAAGTTTTTGGAAAAAATATCATCGATATCACACTTGGGTTCGCTCGTTTTCGTACTTGGGGTCGGTGTTTTTAATACTTGGGTTCGGTCATAACTGTAGCTTTATAGCACCGAACTGACTGGAATTTTGGATTCTTACTCAGAATCATGGTCTGTACCCGAATTAAGTTAAAAAAAGCCAAAAGAAGAATTTTAATTTTCGTCAAACAAAATTTTCATCGTTTTGTTAGCACTTTGTTCAAAACTTAGGTGAAGCCATAACTTTGGCACTATAGCACCAATCCGACTGAAATTTTGTATTCATACTAAGAATGATGGTCTGTACCCGAATCAATAAAGAAGTTTTTGGAAAAAATATCATCGATATCACACTTGGGTTCGCTCGTTTTCGTACTTGGGGTCGGTGTTTTTAATACTTGGGTTCGGTCATAACTGTAGCTTTATAGCACCGAACTGACTGGAATTTCGGATTCTTACTAAGAATCATGATCTGTACCCGAATCGAGTTAAAAAAAGCCAAAAGATGAATTTTAATTCTCGTCATACAAAATTTTACATCGTTTTGTTAGCACTTTGTTCAAAACTTAGGTTAGTTAGGTTAAGCCATAACTTTATCACTATGGCACCAATTTGACTGAAATTTAGGATTCTTACTAAGAATGATGGTCTGTACCCGAATCAATCAAAAAATCAGCAAAAAGAAGTTTTTGAAAAAAATATCATCGATATCACACTTGGGTCGGTGTTTTTAATACTTGGGTTTGGTCATAGCTTTGACCGTATGGCACCGAACTAACTGAAATTTTGTATTCTTACTAAGAATGATGGTCTGTACCCGAATCAATCAAAAAATCAGCAAAAAGAAGTTTTTGAAAAAAATATCATCGATATATCACTTGGGTTCGCTCGTTTTCGTACTTGGGGTCGGTGTTTTTAATACTTGGGTTCGGTCATAGCTTTGGCCTTATGGCACTGAACTGACTGGAATTTTGGATTCTTACTAAGAATCATGGTCTGTACCCGAATTAAGTTAAAAAAAGCCAAAAGAAGAATTTTAATTTTCGTCAATCAAAATTTTCATCGTTTTGTTAGCACTTTGTTCAAAACTTAGGTGAAGCCATAACTTTGGCACAATGGCACCAATCCGACTGAAATTTTGTATTCTTACTAAGAATGATGGTCTGTACCTGAATCAATAAAGAAGTTTTTGAAAAAAATATCATCGATATCACACTAGGGTTCGCTCGTTTTAGTACTTGGGGTCGGTGTTTTTAATACTTGGGTTCGGTCATAACTTAAGCCTTATAGCACCGAACTGACTGAAATTTTGGATTCTTACTCAAAATCATGGTCTGTACCCGAATTAAGTTAAAAAAAGCCAAAAGAAGAATTTTAATTTTCGTCAAACAAAATTTTCATCGTTTTGTTAGCACTTTGTTCAAAACTTAGTTGAAGCCATAACTTTGGCACTATAGCACCAATCCGACTGAAATTTTGTATTCTTACTAAGAATGATGGTCTGTACCTGAATCAATAAAGAAGTTTTTGAAAAAAATATCATCGATATCACACTAGGGTTCGCTCGTTTTAGTACTTGTGGTCGGTGATTTTAATACTTGGGTTCGGTCATAACTTTACCCTTATGGCACCGAACTGTCTGGAATTTTGGATTCTTACACAGAATCATGGTCTGTACCCGAATTAAGTTAAAAAAAGCCAAAAGAAGAATTTTAATTTGCGTCAATCAAAATTTTCATCGTTTTGTTAGCACTTTGTTCAAAACTTAGGTGAAGCCATAACATTGGCACAATGGCACCAATCCGACTGAAATTTTGTATTCTTACTAAGAATGATGGTCTGTACCCGAATCAATAAAGAAGTTTTTGAAAAAAATATCATCGATATCACACTTGGGTTCGCTCGTTTTCGTACTTGGGGTCGGTGTTTTTAATACTTGGGTTCGGTCATAGCTTTGGCCTAATGGCACTGAACTGACTGGAATTTTGGATTCTTACTAAGAATCATGGTCTGTACCCGAATTAAGTTAAAAAAAGCCAAAAGAAGAATTTTAATTTTCTTCATACAAAATTTTCATCGTTTTCTTAGCACTTTGTTCAAAACTTAGGTGAAGCCATAACTTTGGCACTTTGGCACCAATCCGACTGAAATTTTGTATTCTTACTAAGAATGATGGTCTGTACCCGAATCAATAAAAAAATCAGCAAAACAAAGTTTTTGAAAAAAATATCATCGATATCACACTTGGGTTCGCTCGTTTTAGTACTTGTGGTTGGTGTTTTTAATACTTGGGTTCGTTCATAACTTAGGCTTTATGGCACCGAACTGACTGAAATTTCGGATTCTTACTAAGAATCATGGTCTGTACCCGAATCAAGTTAATTAAAGCCAAAAGATGAATTTTAATTTTCGTCAAACAAAATTTTCATCGTTTTGTTATCACTTTGTTCAAAACTTAGGTGAAGCCAAAACTTTGGCACTACGGCACCATTTCGACTGAAATTTTGAATTCTTACTAAGAATAATGGTCTGTACCCGAATCAATAAAAAAATCAGCAAAAAAAAGTTTTTGAAAAAAATATCATCGATATCACACTTGGGTTCGCTCGTTTTAGTACTTGGGGTTGGTGTTTTTAATACTTGGGTTCGTTCATAACTTAGGCTTTATGGCACCGAACTGACTGAAATTTCGGATTCTTACTAAGAATCATGGTCTGTACCCGAATCAAGTTAATAAAAGCCAAAAGAAGAATTTTAATTTTCGTCAAACAAAATTTTCATCGTTTTGTTTTCACTTTGTTCAAAACTTAGGTGAAGCCATAACTTTGGCACTACGGCACCATTTCGACTGAAATTTTGAATTCTTACTAAGAATGATGGTCTGTACCCGAATCAATCAAAAAATCAGCAAAAAGAAGTTTTTGAAAAAAATATCATCGATATCACACTTGGGTTCGCTCGTTTTAGTACTTGGGGTCGGTGTTTTTAATACTTGGGTTCGGTCATAGCTTTGGCCTTATGGCATTGAACTGACTGAAATTTTGTATTCTTACTAAGAATGATGGTCTGTACCCGAATCAATCAAAAAATCAGCAAAAAGAAGTTTTTGAAAAAAATATCACCGATATCACATTTGGGTTCGCTCGTTTTAGTACTTGGGGTCGGTGTTTTTAATATTTGGTTTCAGTCATAGCTTTGGCCCAATGGCACCGATCTGACTGAAATTTCGGATTCTTACTAAGAATCATGATCTGTACCCGAATCGAGTTAAAAAAAGCCAAAAGATGAATTTTAATTCTCGTCATACAAAATTTTACATCGTTTTGTTAGCACTTTGTTCAAAACTTTGGTTAGTTAGGTTAAGCCATAACTTTATCACTATGGCACCAATTTGACTGAAATTTAGGATTCTTACTAAGAATGATGGTCTGTACCCGAATCAATCAAAAAATCAGCAAAAAGAAGTTTTTGAAAAAAATATCATCGATATCACACTTGGGTTCGCTCGTTTTCGTACTTGGGGTCGGTGTTTTTAATACTTGGGTTCGGTCATAGCTTTGGCCTTATGGCACTGAACTGACTGGAATTTTGGATTCTTACTAAGAATCATGGTCTGTACCCGAATTAAGTTAAAAAAAGCCAAAAGAAGAATTTTAATTTTCTTCATACAAAATTTTCATCGTTTTCTTAGCACTTTGTTCAAAACTTAGGTGAAGCCATAACTTTGGCACTATGGCACCAATCCGACTGAAATTTTGTATTCTTACTAAGAATGATGGTCTGTACCCGAATCAATAAAAAAATCAGCAAAACAAAGTTTTTGAAAAAAATATCATCGATATCACACATGGGTTCGCTCGTTTTAGTACTTGGGGTTGGTGTTTTTAATACTTGGGTTCGTTCATAACTTAGGCTTTATGGCACCGAACTGACTGAAATTTCGGATTCTTACTAAGAATCATGGTCTGTACCCGAATCAAGTTAATAAAAGCCAAAAGAAGAATTTTAATTTTCGTCAAACAAAATTTTCATCGTTTTGTTATCACTTTGTTCAAAACTTAGGTGAAGCCATAACTTTGGCACTACGGCACCATTTCGACTGAAATTTTGAATTCTTACTAAGAATGATGGTCTGTACCCGAATCAATAAAAAATCAGCAAAAAGAAGTTTTTGAAAAAAATATCATCGATATCACACTTCGGTTCGCTCGTTTTAGTACTTGGGGTTGGTGTTTTTAATACTTGGGTTCGTTCATAACTTAGGCTTTATGGCACCGAACTGACTGAAATTTCGGATTCTTACTAAGAATCATGGTCTGTACCCGAATCAAGTTAATAAAAGCCAAAAGAAGAATTTTAATTTTCGTCAAACAAAATTTTCATCGTTTTGTTATCACTTTGTTCAAAACTTAGGTGAAGCCAAAACTTTGGCACTACGGCACCAGTTCGACTGAAATTTTGAATTCTTACTAAGAATAATGGTCTGTACCCGAATCAATAAAAAAATCAGCAAAAAAAAGTTTTTGAAAAAAATATCATCGATATCACACTTGGGTTCGCTCGTTTTAGTACTTGGGGTTGGTGTTTTTAATACTTGGGTTCGTTCATAACTTAGGCTTTATGGCACCGAACTGACTGAAATTTCGGATTCTTACTAAGAATCATGGTCTGTACCCGAATCAAGTTAATAAAAGCCAAAAGAAGAATTTTAATTTTCGTCAAACAAAATTTTCATCGTTTTTTTATCACTTTGTTCAAAACTTAGGTGAATCCATAACTTTGGCACTACGGCACCATTTCGACTGAAATTTTGAATTCTTACTAAGAATGATGGTCTGTACCCGAATCAATCAAAAAATCAGCAAAAAGAAGTTTTTGAAAAAAATATCATCGATATCACACTTGGGTTCGCTCGTTTTAGTACTTGGGGTCGGTGTTTTTAATACTTGGGTTCGGTCATAGCTTTGGCCTTATGGCACAGAACTGACTGAAATTTTGTATTCTTACTAAGAATGATGGTCTGTACCCGAATCAATCAAAAAATCAGCAAAAAGAAGTTTTTGAAAAAAATATCATCGATATATCACTTGGGTTCGCTCGTTTAAGTACTTGGGGTCGGTGTTTTTAATACTTGGGTTCGGTCATAACTTTGGCCTTATGGCACCGAACTGACTGAAATTTCGGATTCTTACTAAGAATCATGGTCTGTACCCGAATCGAGTTAAAAAAAGCCAAAAGAAGAATTTTAATTTTCTTCATACAAAATTTTCTTCGTTTTCTTAGCACTTTGTTCAAAACTCAGGTTCAACCATAACTTTGGCACTACGGCACCAATTCGACAGAAATTTTGAATTCTTACTAAGAATAATGGTCTGTACCCGAATCAATAAAAAAATCAGCAAAAAGAAGTTTTCGAAAAAAATATCATCGATATCACACTTGGGTTCGCTCGTTTTAGTATTTGGGGTCGGTGTTTTTAATACTTGGGTTCGGTCATAGCTTTGGCCTTATGGCACTGAACTGACTGAAATTTTGTATTCTTACTAAGAATGATGGTCTGAACCCGAATCAATCAAAAAATCAGCAAAAAGAAGTTTTTAAAAAAAATATCACCGATATCACATTTGGGTTCGCTCGTTTTAGTACTTGGGGTGGGTGTTTTTAATATTTGGGTTCAGTCATAGCTTTGGCCTTATGGCACCGAACTGACTGAAATTTCGGATTCTTACTAAGAATCATGATCTGTACCCGAATCGAGTTAAAAAAAGCAAAAAGATGAATTTTAATTCTCGTCATACAAAATTTTACATCGTTTTGTTAGCACTTTGTTCAAAACTCACGAATCATGGTCTATACCCGAATTAAGTTAAAAAAAGCCAAAAGAAGAATTTTAATTTTCGTCAATCAAAATTTTCATCGTTTTGTTAGCACTTTGTTCAAAACTTAGGTGAAGCCATAACTTTGGCACAATGGCACCAATCCGACTGAAATTTTGTATTCTTACTAAGAATGATGGTCTGTACCCGAATCAATCAAAAAATCAGCAAAAAGAAGTTTTTGAAAAAAATATCATCAATATCACACTTGGGTTCGCTCGTTTTAGTACTTGGGGCCGGTGTTTTTAATACTTGGGTTCGGTCATAACTTTAGCCTTATAGCACCGAACTGACTGGAATTTCGGATTCTTACTCAGAATCATGGTCTGTACCCGAATTAAGTTAAAAAAAGCCAAAAGAAGAATTTTAATTTTCGTCAAACAAAATTTTCATCGTTTTGTTAGCACTTTGTTCAAAACTTAGGTGAAGCCATAACTTTGGCACTATAGCACCAATCCGACTGAAATTTTGTATTCTTACTAAGAATGATGGTCTGTACCCGAATCAATAAAGAAGTTTTTGGAAAAAATATCATCGATATCACACTTGGGTTCGCTCGTTTTTGTACTTGGGGTCGGTGTTTTTAATACTTGGGTTCGGTCATAACTGTAGCTTTATAGCACCGAACTGACTGGAATTTTGGATTCTTACTCAGAATCATGGTCTGTACCCGAATTAAGTTAAAAAATCCAAAAGAAGAATTTTATTTTGCGTCAATCAAAATTTTCATCGCTTTGTTAGCACTTTGTTCAAAACTTAGGTGAAGCCATAACATTGGCACAATGGCACCAATCCGACTAAAATTTTGTATTCTTACTAAGAATGATGGTCTGTACCCGAATCAATAAAAAAATCAGCAAAAAGAAGTTTTTGAAAAAAATATCATCGATATCACACTTGGGTTCGCTCGTTTTCGTACTTGGGGTCGGTGTTTTTAATACTTGGGTTCGGTCATAGCTTTGGCCTTATGGCACTGAACTGACTGGAATTTTGGATTCTTACTAAGAATCATGGTCTGTACCCGAATTAAGTTAAAAAAAGCCAAAAGAAGAATTTTAATTTTCGTCAATCAAAATTTTCATCGTTTTGTTAGCACTTTGTTCAAAACTTAGGTGAAGCCATAACTTTGGCACAATGGCACCAATCCGACTGAAATTTTGTATTCTTACTAAGAATGATGGTCTGTACCCGAATCAATAAAAAAATTAGCAAAAAGAAGTTTTTGAAAAAAATATCATCGATATCACACTTGGGTTCGCTAGTTTTCGTACTTGGGGTCGGTGTTTTTAATACTTGGGTTCGGTCATAGCTTTGGCCCTATGGCACTGAACTGACTGGAATTTTGGATTCTTACTTAGAATCATGGTCTGTACCCGAATTAAGTTAAAAAAAGCCAAAAGAAGAATTTTAATTTTCGTCAATCAAAATTTTCATCGTTTTGTTAGCACTTTGTTCAAAACTTAGGTGAAGCCATAACTTTGGCACAATGGCACCAATCCGACTGAAATTTTGTATTCTTACTAAGAATGATGGTCTGTACCCGAATCAATAAAGAAGTTTTTGGAAAAAATATCATCGATATCACACTTGTGTTCGCTCGTTTTCGTACTTGGGGTCGGTTTTTTTAATACTTGGGTTCGGTCATAGCTGTGGCCTTATGGCACTGAACTGACTGGAATTTTGGATTCTTACTCAGAATCATGGTCTGTACCCGAATTAAGTTAAAAAAAGCCAAAAAAAGAATTTTAATTTTCGTCAAACAAAATTTTCATCGTTTTGTTAGCACTTTGTTCAAAACTTAGGTGAAGCCATAACTTTGGCACTATAGCACCAATCCGACTGAAATTTTGTATACTTACTAAGAATGATGGTCTGTACCCGAATCAATAAAGAAGTTTTTGAAAAAAATATCATCGATATCACACTTGGGTTCGCTCATTTAAGTACTTGGGGCCGGTGTTTTTAATACTTGGGTTCGGTCATAACTTTAGCCTTATAGCACCGAACTGACTGGAATTTTGGATTCTTACTCAGAATCATGGTCTGTACCCGAATTAAGTTAAAAAAAGCCAAAAGAAGAATTTTAATTTTCGTCAAACAAAATTTTCATCGATTTGTTAGCACTTTGTTCAAATTTTAGGTGAAGCCATAACTTTGGCACTATAGCACCAATCCGACTGAAATTTTGTATTCTTACTAAGAATGATGGTCTGTACCCGAATCAATAAAGATGTTTTTGAAAAAAATATCATCGATATCACACTTGGGTTCGCTCGTTTTCGTACTTGGGTTCGGTGTTTTTAATACTTGGGTTCGGTCATAACTGTAGCTTTATAGCACCGAATTGACTGGAATTTTGGATTCTTACTCAGAATCATGGTCTGTACCCGAATTAAGTTAAAAAAAGCCAAAAGAAGAATTTTAATTTTCGTCAATCAAAATTTTCATCGTTTTGTTAGCACTTTGTTCAAAACTTAGGTGAAGCCATAACTTTGGCACAATGGCACCAATCCGACTGAAATTTTGTATTCTTACTAAGAATGATGGTCTGTACCCGAATCAATAAAAAAATCAGCAAAAAGAAGTTTTTGAAAAAAATATCATCGATATCACACTTGGGTTCGCTCGTTTTCGTACTTGGGGTCGGTGTTTTTAATACTAGCTGTCATAGCTTTGGCCTTATGGCACTGAACTGACTGGAATTTTGGATTCTTACTCAGAATCATGGTCTGTACCCGAATTAAGTTAAAAAAAGCCAAAAGAAGAATTTTAATTTTCGTCAAACAAAATTTTCATCGTTTTGTTAGCACTTTGTTCAAAACTTAGGTGAAGCCATAACTTTGGCACTATAGCACCAATCCGACTGAAATTTTGTATTCTTACTAAGAATGATGGTCTGTACCCGAATCAATAAAGAAGTTTTTGAAAAAAATATCATCGATATCACACTTGGGTTCGCTCGTTTTAGTACTTGGGGCCGGTGTTTTTAATACTTGGGTTCGGTCATAACTTTAGCCTTATAGCACCGAACTGACTGGAATTTTGGATTCTTACTCAGAATCATGGTCTGTACCCGAATTAAGTTAAAAAAAGCCAAAAGAAGAATTTTAATTTTGGTCAAACAAAATTTTCATCGTTTTGTTAGCACTTTGTTCAAAACTTAGGTGAAGCCATAACTTTGGCACTATAGCACCAATCCGACTGAAATTTTGTATTCTTACTAAGAATGATGGTCTGTACCCGAATCAATAAAGAAGTTTTTGGAAAAAATATCATCGATATCACACTTGGGTTCGCTCGTTTTTGTACTTGGGGTCGGTGTTTTTAATACTTGGGTTCGGTCATAACTGTAGCTTTATAGCACCGAACTGACTGGAATTTTGGATTCTTACTCAGAATCATGGTCTGTACCCGAATTAAGTTAAAAAATCCAAAAGAAGAATTTTAATTTGCGTCAATCAAAATTTTCATCGCTTTGTTAGCACTTTGTTCAAAACTTAGGTGAAGCCATAACATTGGCACAATGGCACCAATCCGACTAAAATTTTGTATTCTTACTAAGAATGATGGTCTGTACCCGAATCAATAAAAAAATCAGCAAAAAGAAGTTTTTGAAAAAAATATCATCGATATCACACTTGGGTTCGCTCGTTTTCGTACTTGGGGTCGGTATTTTTAATACTTGGGTTCGGTCATAGCTTTGGCCTTATGGCACTGAACTGACTGGAATTTTGGATTCTTACTAAGAATCATGGTCTGTACCCGAATTAAGTTAAAAAAAGCCAAAAGAAGAATTTTAATTTTCGTCAATCAAAATTTTCATCGTTTTGTTAGCACTTTGTTCAAAACTTAGGTGAAGCCATAACTTTGGCACAATGGCACCAATCCGACTGAAATTTTGTATTCTTACTAAGAATGATGGTCTGTACCCGAATCAATAAAAAAATCAGCAAAAAGAAGTTTTTGAAAAAAATATCATCGATATCACACTTGGGTTCGCTAGTTTTCGTACTTGGGGTCGGTGTTTTTAATACTTGGGTTCGGTCATAGCTTTGGCCCTATGGCACTGAACTGACTGGAATTTTGGATTCTTACTAAGAATCATGGTCTGTACCCGAATTAAGTTAAAAAAAGCCAAAAGAAGAATTTTAATTTTCGTCAATCAAAATTTTCATCGTTTTGTTAGCACTTTGTTCAAAACTTAGGTGAAGCCATAACTTTGGCACAATGGCACCAATCCGACTGAAATTTTGTATTCTTACTAAGAATGATGGTCTGTACCCGAATCAATAAAGAAGTTTTTGGAAAAAATATCATCGATATCACACTTGGGTTCGCTCGTTTTCGTACTTGGGGTCGGTTTTTTTAATACTTGGGTTCGGTCATAGCTGTGGCCTTATGGCACTGAACTGACTGGAATTTTGGATTCTTACTCAGAATCATTGTCTGTACCCGAATTAAGTTAAAAAAAGCCAAAAAAAGAATTTTAATTTTCTTCAAACAAAATTTTCATCGTTTTGTTAGCACTTTGTTCAAAACTTAGGTGAAGCCATAACTTTGGCACTATAGCACCAATCCGACTGAAATTTTGTATACTTACTAAGAATGATGGTCTGTACCCGAATCAATAAAGAAGTTTTTGAAAAAAATATCATCGATATCACACTTGGGTTCGCTCATTTTAGTACTTGGGGCCGGTGTTTTTAATACTTGGGTTCGGTCATAACTTTAGCCTTATAGCACCGAACTGACTGGAATTTTGGATTCTTACTCAGAATCATGGTCTGTACCCGAATTAAGTTAAAAAAAGCCAAAAGAAGAATTTTAATTTTCGTCAAACAAAATTTTCATCGATTTGTTAGCACTTTGTTCAAAACTTAGGTGAAGCCATAACTTTGGCACTATAGCACCAATCCGACTGAAATTTTGTATTCTTACTAAGAATGATGGTCTGTACCCGAATCAATAAAGAAGTTTTTGAAAAAAATATCATCGATATCACACTTGGGTTCGCTCGTTTTCGTACTTGGGGTCGGTGTTTTTAATACTTGGGTTCGGTCATAACTGTAGCTTTATAGCACCGAATTGACTGGAATTTTGGATTCTTACTCAGAATCATGGTCTGTACCCGAATTAAGTTAAAAAAAGCCAAAAGAAGAATTTTAATTTTCGTCAATCAAAATTTTCATCGTTTTGTTAGCACTTTGTTCAAAACTTAGGTGAAGCCATAACTTTGGCACAATGGCACCAATCCGACTGAAATTTTGTATTCTTACTAAGAATGATGGTCTGTACCCGAATCAATAAAAAAATCAGCAAAAAGAAGTTTTTGAAAAAAATATCATCGATATCACACTTGGGTTCGCTCGTTTTCGTACTTGGGGTCGGTGTTTTTAATACTAGCTGTCATAGCTTTGGCCTTATGGCACTGAACTGACTGGAATTTTGGATTCTTACTCAGAATCATGGTCTGTACCCGAATTAAGTTAAAAAAAGCCAAAAGAAGAATTTTAATTTTCGTCAAACAAAATTTTCATCGTTTTGTTAGCACTTTGTTCAAAACTTAGGTGAAGCCATAACTTTGGCACTATAGCACCAATCCGACTGAAATTTTGTATTCTTACTAAGAATGATGGTTTGTACCCGAATCAATAAAGAAGTTTTTGAAAAAAATATCATCGATATCACACTTGGGTTCGCTCGTTTTAGTACTTGGGGCCGGTGTTTTTAATACTTGGGTTCGGTCATAACTTTAGCCTTATAGCACCGAACTGACTGGAATTTTGGATTCTTACTCAGAATCATGGTCTGTACCCGAATTAAGTTAAAAAAAGCCAAAAGAAGAATTTTAATTTTCGTCAAACAAAATTTTCATCGTTTTGTTAGCACTTTGTTCAAAACTTAGGTGAAGCCATAACTTTGGCACTATAGCACCAATCCGACTGAAATTTTGTATTCTTACTAAGAATGATGGTCTGTACCCGAATCAATAAAGAAGTTTTTGGAAAAAATATCATTGATATCACACTTGGGTTCGCTCGTTTTTGTACTTGGGGTCGGTGTTTTTAATACTTGGGTTCGGTCATAACTGTAGCTTTATAGCACCGAACTGACTGGAATTTTGGATTCTTACTCAGAATCATGGTCTGTACCCGAATTAAGTTAAAAAATCCAAAAGAAGAATTTTAATTTGCGTCAATCAAAATTTTCATCGCTTTGTTAGCACTTTGTTCAAAACTTAGGTGAAGCCATAACATTGGCACAATGGCACCAATCCGACTAAAATTTTGTATTCTTACTAAGAATGATGGTCTGTACCCGAATCAATAAAAAAATCAGCAAAAAGAAGTTTTTGAAAAAAATATCATCGATATCACACTTGGGTTCGCTCGTTTTCGTACTTGGGGTCGGTGTTTTTAATACTTGGGTTCGGTCATAGCTTTGGCCTTATGGCACTGAACTGACTGGAATTTCGGATTCTTACTAAGAATCATGGTCTGTACCCGAATTAAGTTAAAAAAAGCCAAAAGAAGAATTTTAATTTTCGTCAATCAAAATTTTCATCGTTTTGTTAGCACTTTTTTCAAAACTTAGGTGAAGCCATAACTTTGGCACAATGGCACCAATCCGACTGAAATTTTGTATTCTTACTAAGAATGATGGTCTGTACCCGAATCAATAAAAAAATCAGCAAAAGAAGTTTTTGAAAAAAATATCATCGATATCACACTTGGGTTCGCTAGTTTTCTTACTTGGGGTCGGTGTTTTTAATACTTGGGTTCGGTCATAGCTTTGGCCCTATGGCACTGAACTGACTGGAATTTTGGATTCTTACTCAGAATCATGGTCTGTACCCGAATTAAGTTAAAAAAAGCCAAAAGAAGAATTTTAATTTTCGTCAAACAAAATTTTCATCGTTTTGTTAGCACTTTGTTCAAAACTTAGGTGAAGCCATAACTTTGGCACTATAGCACCAATCCGACTGAAATTTTGTATTCTTACTAAGAATGATGGTCTGTACCCGAATCAATAAAGAAATTTTTGGAAAAAATATCATCGATATCACACTTGGGTTCGCTCGTTTTTGTACTTGGGGTCGGTGTTTTTAATACTTGGGTTCGGTCATAACTGTAGCTTTATAGCACCGAACTGACTGGAATTTTGGATTCTTACTCAGAATCATGGTCTGTACCCGAATTAAGTTAAAAAATCCAAAAGAAGAATTTTAATTTGCGTCAATCAAAATTTTCATCGCTTTGTTAGCACTTTGTTCAAAACTTAGGTGAAGCCATAACATTGGCACAATGGCACCAATCCGACTAAAATTTTGTATTCTTACTAAGAATGATGGTCTGTACCCGAATCAATAAAAAAATCAGCAAAAAGAAGTTTTTGAAAAAAATATCATCGATATCACACTTGGGTTCGCTCGTTTTCGTACTTGGGGTCGGTGTTTTTAATACTTGGGTTCGGTCATAGCTTTGGCCTTATGGCACTGAACTGACTGGAATTTTGGATTCTTACTAAGAATCATGGTCTGTACCCGAATTAAGTTAAAAAAAGCCAAAAGAAGAATTTTAATTTTCGTCAATCAAAATTTTCATCGTTTTGTTAGCACTTTTTTCAAAACTTAGGTGAAGCCATAACTTTGGCACAATGGCACCAATCCGACTGAAATTTTGTATTCTTACTAAGAATGATGGTCTGTACCCGAATCAATAAAAAAATCAGCAAAAAGAAGTTTTTGAAAAAAATATCATCGATATCACACTTGGGTTCGCTAGTTTTCTTACTTGGGGTCGGTGTTTTTAATACTTGGGTTCGGTCATAGCTTTGGCCCTATGGCACTGAACTGACTGGAATTTTGGATTCTTACTAAGAATCATGGTCTGTACCCGAATTAAGTTAAAAAAAGCCAAAAGAAGAATTTTAATTTTCGTCAATCAAAATTTTCATCGTTTTGTTAGCACTTTGTTCAAAACTTAGGTGAAGCCATAACTTTGGCACAATGGCACCAATCCGACTGAAATTTTGTATTCTTACTAAGAATGATGGTCTGTACCCGAATCAATAAAAAAATCAGCAAAAAGAAGTTTTTGAAAAAAATATCATCGATATCACACTTAGGTTCGCTCGTTTTCGTACTTGGGGTCGGTTTTTTTAATACTTGGGTTCGGTCATAGCTGTGGCCTTATGGCACTGAACTGACTGGAATTTTGGATTCTTACTCAGAATCATGGTCTGTACCCGAATTAAGTTAAAAAAAGCCAAAAAAAGAATTTTAATTTTCGTCAAACAAAATTTTCATCGTTTTGTTAGCACTTTGTTCAAAACTTAGGTGAAGCCATAACTTTGGCACTATAGCACCAATCCGACTGAAATTTTGTATACTTACTAAGAATGATGGTCTGTACCCGAATCAATAAAGAAGTTTTTGAAAAAAATATCATCGATATCACACTTGGGTTCGCTCGTTTTCGTACTTGGGGTCGGTGTTTTTAATACTTGGGTTCGGTCATAACTGTAGCTTTATAGCACCGAATTGACTGGAATTTTGGATTCTTACTCAGAATCATGGTCTGTACCCGAATTAAGTTAAAAAAAGCCAAAAGAAGAATTTTAATTTTCGTCAATCAAAATTTTCATCGTTTTGTTAGCACTTTGTTCAAAACTTAGGTGAAGCCATAACTTTGGCACAATGGCACCAATCCGACTGAAATTTTGTATTCTTACTAAGAATGATGGTCTGTACCCGAATCAATAAAAAAATCAGCAAAAAGAAGTTTTTGAAAAAAATATCATCGATATCACACTTGGGTTCGCTCGTTTTCGTACTTGGGGTCGGTGTTTTTAATACTAGCTGTCATAGCTTTGGCCTTATGGCACTGAACTGACTGGAATTTTGGATTCTTACTCAGAATCATGGTCTGTACCCGAATTAAGTTAAAAAAAGCCAAAAGAAGAATTTTAATTTTCGTCAAACAAAATTTTCATCGTTTTGTTAGCACTTTGTTCAAAACTTAGGTGAAGCCATAACTTTGGCACTATAGCACCAATCCGACTGAAATTTTGTATTCTTACTAAGAATGATGGTCTGTACCCGAATCAATAAAGAAGTTTTTGAAAAAAATATCATCGATATCACACTTGGGTTCGCTCGTTTTAGTACTTGGGGCCGGTGTTTTTAATACTTGGGTTCGGTCATAACTTTAGCCTTATAGCACCGAACTGACTGGAATTTTGGATACTTACTCAGAATCATGGTCTGTACCCGAATTAAGTTAAAAAAAGCCAAAAGAAGAATTTTAATTTTCGTCAAACAAAATTTTCATCGTTTTGTTAGCACTTTGTTCAAAACTTAGGTGAAGCCATAACTTTGGCACAATGGCACCAATCCGACTGAAATTTTGTATTCTTACTAAGAATGATGGTCTGTACCCGAATCAATAAAAAATCAGCAAAAAGAAGTTTTTGAAAAAAATATCATCGATATCACACTTGGGTTCGCTCGTTTTCGTACTTGGGGTCGGTGTTTTTAATACTCGGGTTCGGTCATAGCTTTGGCCTTATGGCACTGAACTGACTGGAATTTTGGATTCTTACTCAGAATCATGGTCTGTACTTGAATTAAGTTAAAAAAAGCCAAAAGAAGAATTTTAATTTTCGTCAAACAAAATTTTCATCGTTTTGTTAGCACTTTGTTCAAAACTTAGGTGAAGCTATAACTTTGGCACTATAGCACCAATCCGACTGAAATTTTGTATTCTTACTAAGAATGATGGTCTGTACCTGAATCAATAAAGAAGTTTTTGAAAAAAATATCATCGATATCACACTAGGGTTCGCTCGTTTTCGTACTTGGGGTCGGTGTTTTTAATACTAGCTGTCATAGCTTTGGCCTTATGGCACTGAACTGACTGGAATTTTGGATTCTTACTCAGAATCATGGTCTGTACCCGAATTAAGTTAAAAAAAGCCAAAAGAAGAATTTTAATTTTCGTCATACAAAATTTTCATCGTTTTGTTAGCACTTTGTTCAAAACTTAGGTGAAGCCATAACTTTGGCACAATGGCACCAATCCGACTGAAATTTTGTATTCTTACTAAGAATGATGGTCTGTACCCGAATCAATAAAGAAGTTTTTGAAAAAAATATCATCGATATCACACTTGGGTTCGCTCGTTTTCGTACTTGGGGTCGGTGTTTTTAATACTTGGGTTCGGTCATAACTGTAGCTATATAGCACCGAACTGACTGGAATTTTGTATTCTTACTAAGAATGATGGTCTGTACCCGAATCAATAAAAAAATCAGCAAAAAGAAGTTTTTGAAAAAAATATCATCGATATCACACTTGGGTTCGCTCGTTTTCGTACTTGGGGTCGGTGTTTTTAATACTTGGGTTCGGTCATAGCTTTGGCCTTATGGCACTGAACTGACTGGAATTTTGGATTCTTACTAAGAATCATGGTCTGTACCCGAATTAAGTTAAAAAAAGCCAAAAGAAGAATTTTAATTTTCGTCAATCAAAATTTTCATCGTTTTGTTAGCACTTTGTTCAAAACTTAGGTGAAGCCATAACATAAGCACAATGGCACCAATCCGACTGAAATTTTGTATTCTTACTAAGAATGATGGTCTGTACCCGAATCAATAAAAAAATCAGCAAAAAGAAGTTTTTGAAAAAAATATCATCGATATCACACTTGGGTTCGCTCGTTTTCGTACTTGGGGTCGGTGTTTTTAATACTTGGGTTCGGTCATAGATTTGGCCTTATGGCACTGAACTGACTGGAATTTTGGATTCTTACACAGAATCATGGTCTGTACCCGAATTAAGTTAAAAAAAGCCAAAAGAAGAATTTTAATTTTCGTCAATCAAAATTTTCATCGTTTTGTTAGCACTTTGTTCAAAACTTAGGTGAAGCCATAACTTTGGCACAATGGCACCAATCCGACTGAAATTTTGTATTCTTACTAAGAATGATGGTCTGTACCCGAATCAATAAAAAATCAGCAAAAAGAAGTTTTTGAAAAAAATATCATCGATATCACACTTGGGTTCGCTCGTTTTCGTACTTGGGGTCGGTGTTTTTAATACTCGGGTTCGGTCATAGCTTTGGCCTTATGGCACTGAACTGACTGGAATTTTGGATTCTTACTCAGAATCATGGTCTGTACTTGAATTAAGTTAAAAAAAGCCAAAAGAAGAATTTTAATTTTCGTCAAACAAAATTTTCATCGTTTTGTTAGCACTTTGTTCAAAACTTAGGTGAAGCCATAACTTTGGCACTATAGCACCAATCCGACTGAAATTTTGTATTCTTACTAAGAATGATGGTCTGTACCCGAATCAATAAAGAAATTTTTGGAAAAAATATCATCGATATCACACTTGGGTTCGCTCGTTTTTGTACTTGGGGTCGGTGTTTTTAATACTTGGGTTCGGTCATAACTGTAGCTTTATAGCACCGAACTGACTGGAATTTTGGATTCTTACTCAGAATCATGGTCTGTACCCGAATTAAGTTAAAAAATCCAAAAGAAGAATTTTAATTTGCGTCAATCAAAATTTTCATCGCTTTGTTAGCACTTTGTTCAAAACTTAGGTGAAGCCATAACATTGGCACAATGGCACCAATCCGACTAAAATTTTGTATTCTTACTAAGAATGATGGTCTGTACCCGAATCAATAAAAAAATCAGCAAAAAGAAGTTTTTGAAAAAAATATCATCGATATCACACTTGGGTTCGCTCGTTTTCGTACTTGGGGTCGGTGTTTTTAATACTTGGGTTCGGTCATAGCTTTGGCCTTATGGCACTGAACTGACTGGAATTTTGGATTCTTACTAAGAATCATGGTCTGTACCCGAATTAAGTTAAAAAAAGCCAAAAGAAGAATTTTAATTTTCGTCAATCAAAATTTTCATCGTTTTGTTAGCACTTTTTTCAAAACTTAGGTGAAGCCATAACTTTGGCACAATGGCACCAATCCGACTGAAATTTTGTATTCTTACTAAGAATGATGGTCTGTACCCGAATCAATAAAAAAATCAGCAAAAAGAAGTTTTTGAAAAAAATATCATCGATATCACACTTGGGTTCGCTAGTTTTCTTACTTGGGGTCGGTGTTTTTAATACTTGGGTTCGGTCATAGCTTTGGCCCTATGGCACTGAACTGACTGGAATTTTGGATTCTTACTAAGAATCATGGTCTGTACCCGAATTAAGTTAAAAAAAGCCAAAAGAAGAATTTTAATTTTCGTCAATCAAAATTTTCATCGTTTTGTTAGCACTTTGTTCAAAACTTAGGTGAAGCCATAACTTTGGCACAATGGCACCAATCCGACTGAAATTTTGTATTCTTACTAAGAATGATGGTCTGTACCCGAATCAATAAAAAAATCAGCAAAAAGAAGTTTTTGAAAAAAATATCATCGATATCACACTTAGGTTCGCTCGTTTTCGTACTTGGGGTCGGTTTTTTTAATACTTGGGTTCGGTCATAGCTGTGGCCTTATGGCACTGAACTGACTGGAATTTTGGATTCTTACTCAGAATCATGGTCTGTACCCGAATTAAGTTAAAAAAAGCCAAAAAAAGAATTTTAATTTTCGTCAAACAAAATTTTCATCGTTTTGTTAGCACTTTGTTCAAAACTTAGGTGAAGCCATAACTTTGGCACTATAGCACCAATCCGACTGAAATTTTGTATACTTACTAAGAATGATGGTCTGTACCCGAATCAATAAAGAAGTTTTTGAAAAAAATATCATCGATATCACACTTGGGTTCGCTCGTTTTCGTACTTGGGGTCGGTGTTTTTAATACTTGGGTTCGGTCATAACTGTAGCTTTATAGCACCGAATTGACTGGAATTTTGGATTCTTACTCAGAATCATGGTCTGTACCCGAATTAAGTTAAAAAAAGCCAAAAGAAGAATTTTAATTTTCGTCAATCAAAATTTTCATCGTTTTGTTAGCACTTTGTTCAAAACTTAGGTGAAGCCCTAACTTTGGCACAATGGCACCAATCCGACTGAAATTTTGTATTCTTACTAAGAATGATGGTCTGTACCCGAATCAATAAAAAAATCAGCAAAAAGAAGTTTTTGAAAAAAATATCATCGATATCACACTTGGGTTCGCTCGTTTTCGTACTTGGGGTCGGTGTTTTTAATACTAGCTGTCATAGCTTTGGCCTTATGGCACTGAACTGACTGGAATTTTGGATTCTTACTCAGAATCATGGTCTGTACCCGAATTAAGTTAAAAAAAGCCAAAAGAAGAATTTTAATTTTCGTCAAACAAAATTTTCATCGTTTTGTTAGCACTTTGTTCAAAACTTAGGTGAAGCCATAACTTTGGCACTATAGCACCAATCCGACTGAAATTTTGTATTCTTACTAAGAATGATGGTCTGTACCCGAATCAATAAAGAAGTTTTTGAAAAAAATATCATCGATATCACACTTGGGTTCGCTCGTTTTAGTACTTGGGGCCGGTGTTTTTAATACTTGGGTTCGGTCATAACTTTAGCCTTATAGCACCGAACTGACTGGAATTTTGGATACTTACTCAGAATCATGGTCTGTACCCGAATTAAGTTAAAAAAAGCCAAAAGAAGAATTTTAATTTTCGTCAAACAAAATTTTCATCGTTTTGTTAGCACTTTGTTCAAAACTTAGGTGAAGCCATAACTTTGGCACAATGGCACCAATCCGACTGAAATTTTGTATTCTTACTAAGAATGATGGTCTGTACCCGAATCAATAAAAAATCAGCAAAAAGAAGTTTTTGAAAAAAATATCATCGATATCACACTTGGGTTCGCTCGTTTTCGTACTTGGGGTCGGTGTTTTTAATACTCGGGTTCGGTCATAGCTTTGGCCTTATGGCACTGAACTGACTGGAATTTTGGATTCTTACTCAGAATCATGGTCTGTACTTGAATTAAGTTAAAAAAAGCCAAAAGAAGAATTTTAATTTTCGTCAAACAAAATTTTCATCGTTTTGTTAGCACTTTGTTCAAAACTTAGGTGAAGCTATAACTTTGGCACTATAGCACCAATCCGACTGAAATTTTGTATTCTTACTAAGAATGATGGTCTGTACCTGAATCAATAAAGAAGTTTTTGAAAAAAATATCATCGATATCACACTAGGGTTCGCTCGTTTTCGTACTTGGGGTCGGTGTTTTTAATACTAGCTGTCATAGCTTTGGCCTTATGGCACTGAACTGACTGGAATTTTGGATTCTTACTCAGAATCATGGTCTGTACCCGAATTAAGTTAAAAAAAGCCAAAAGAAGAATTTTAATTTTCGTCATACAAAATTTTCATCGTTTTGTTAGCACTTTGTTCAAAACTTAGGTGAAGCCATAACTTTGGCACAATGGCACCAATCCGACTGAAATTTTGTATTCTTACTAAGAATGATGGTCTGTACCCGAATCAATAAAGAAGTTTTTGAAAAAAATATCATCGATATCACACTTGGGTTCGCTCGTTTTCGTACTTGGGGTCGGTGTTTTTAATACTTGGGTTCGGTCATAACTGTAGCTATATAGCACCGAACTGACTGGAATTTTGTATTCTTACTAAGAATGATGGTCTGTACCCGAATCAATAAAAAAATCAGCAAAAAGAAGTTTTTGAAAAAAATATCATCGATATCACACTTGGGTTCGCTCGTTTTCGTACTTGGGGTCGGTGTTTTTAATACTTGGGTTCGGTCATAGCTTTGGCCTTATGGCACTGAACTGACTGGAATTTTGGATTCTTACTAAGAATCATGGTCTGTACCCGAATTAAGTTAAAAAAAGCCAAAAGAAGAATTTTAATTTTCGTCAATCAAAATTTTCATCGTTTTGTTAGCACTTTGTTCAAAACTTAGGTGAAGCCATAACATAAGCACAATGGCACCAATCCGACTGAAATTTTGTATTCTTACTAAGAATGATGGTCTGTACCCGAATCAATAAAAAAATCAGCAAAAAGAAGTTTTTGAAAAAAATATCATCGATATCACACTTGGGTTCGCTCGTTTTCGTACTTGCGGTGTTTTTAATACTTGGGTTCGGTCATAGATTTGGCCTTATGGCACTGAACTGACTGGAATTTTGGATTCTTACACAGAATCATGGTCTGTACCCGAATTAAGTTAAAAAAAGCCAAAAGAAGAATTTTAATTTTCGTCAATCAAAATTTTCATCGTTTTGTTAGCACTTTGTTCAAAACTTAGGTGAAGCCATAACTTTGGCACAATGGCACCAATCCGACTGAAATTTTGTATTCTTACTAAGAATGGTGGTCTGTACCCGAATCAATAAAAAATCAGCAAAAAGAAGTTTTTGAAAAAAATATCTTCGATATCACACTTGGGTTCGCTCGTTTTCGTACTTGGGGTCGGTGTTTTTAATACTCGGGTTCGGTCATAGCTTTGGCCTTATGGCACTGAACTGACTGGAATTTTGGATTCTTACTCAGAATCATGGTCTGTACTTGAATTAAGTTAAAAAAAGCCAAAAGAAGAATTTTAATTTTCGTCAAACAAAATTTTCATCGTTTTGTTAGCACTTTGTTCAAAACTTAGGTGAAGCTATAACTTTGGCACTATAGCACCAATCCGACTGAAATTTTGTATTCTTACTAAGAATGATGGTCTGTACCTGAATCAATAAAGAAGTTTTTGAAAAAAATATCATCGATATCACACTAGGGTTCGCTCGTTTTCGTACTTGGGGTCGGTGTTTTTAATACTAGCTGTCATAGCTTTGGCCTTATGGCACTGAACTGACTGGAATTTTGGATTCTTACTCAGAATCATGGTCTGTACCCGAATTAAGTTACAAAAAGCCAAAAGAAGAATTTTAATTTTCGTCAAACAAAATTTTCATCGTTTTGTTAGCACTTTGTTAAAAACTTAGGTGAAGCCATAACTTTGGCACAATGGCACCAATCCGACTGAAATTTTGTATTCTTACTAAGAATGATGGTCTGTACCCGAATCAATAAAGAAGTTTTTGAAAAAAATATCATCGATATCACACTTGGGTTCGCTCGTTTTCGTACTTGGGGTCGGTGTTTTTAATACTTGGGTTCGGTCATAACTGTAGCTATATAGCACTGAACTGACTCTAATTTTGTATTCTTACTAAGAATGATGGTCTGTACCCGAATCAATAAAAAAATCAGCAAAAAGAAGTTTTTGAAAAAAATATCATCGATTTCACACTTGGGTTCGCTCGTTTTCGTACTTGGGGTCGGTGTTTTTAATACTTGGGTTCGGTCATAGCTTTGGCCTTATGGCACTGAACTGACTGGAATTTTGGATTCTTACTAAGAATCATGGTCTGTACCCGAATTAAGTTAAAAAAAGCCAAAAGAAGAATTTTAATTTTCGTCAATCAAAATTTTCATCGTTTTGTTAGCACTTTGTTCAAAACTTAGGTGAAGCCATAACATTAGCACAATGGCACCAATCCGACTGAAATTTTGTATTCTTACTAAGAATGATGGTCTGTACCCGAATCAATAAAAAAATCAGCAAAAAGAAGTTTTTGAAAAAAAATATCATCGATATCACACTTGGGTTCGCTCGTTTTCGTACTTGGGGTCGGTGTGTTTAATACTTGGGTTCGGTCATAGATTTGGCCTTATGGCACTGAACTGACTGGAATTTTGGATTCTTACTAAGAATCATGGTCTGTACCCGAATTAAGTTAAAAAAAGCCAAAAGAAGAATTTTAATTTTCGTCAATCAAAATTTTCATCTTTTTGTTAGCACTTTGTTCAAAACTTAGGTGAAGCCCTAACTTTGGCACAATGGCACCAATCCGACTGAAATTTTGTATTTTTACTAAGAATGATGGTCTGTACCCGAATCAATAAAAAAAATCAGCAAAAAGAAGTTTTTGAAAAAAAATATCATCGATATCACACTTGGGTTCGCTCGTTTTCGTACTTGGGGTCGGTGTTTTTAATACTAGCTGTCATAGCTTTGGCCTTATGGCACTGAACTGACTGTAATTTTGGATTCTTACTCAGAATCATGGTCTGTACCCGAATTAAGTTAAAAAAAGCCAAAAGAAGAATTTTAATTTTCGTCAAACAAAATTTTCATCGTTTTGTTAGCACTTTGTTCAAAATTTAGGTGAAGCCATAACTTTGGCACAATGGCACCAATCCGACTGAAATTTTGTATTCTTACTAAGAATGATGGTCTGTACCCGAATCAATAAAGAAGTTTTTGAAAAAAAATATCATCGATATCACACTTGGGTTCGCTCGTTTTCGTACTTGGGGTCGGTGTTTTTAATACTTGGGTTCGGTCATAACTGTAGCTATATAGCACCGAACTGACTGGAATTTTGTATTCTTACTAAGAATGATGGTCTGTACCCGAATCAATAAAAAAATCAGCAAAAAGAAGTTTTTGAAAAAAATATCATCGATATCACACTTGGGTTCGCTCGTTTTCGTACTTGGGGTCAATGTTTTTAATACTTGGGTTCGGTCATAGCTTTGGCCTTATGGCACTGAACTGACTGGAATTTTGGATTCTTACTAAGAATCATGGTCTGTACCCGAATTAAGTTAAAAAAAGCCAAAAGAAGAATTTTAATTTTCGTCAATCAAAATTTTCATCGTTTTGTTAGCACTTTGTTCAAAACTTAGGTGAAGCCATAACATTAGCACAATGGCACCAATCCGACTGAAATTTTGTATTCTTACTAAGAATGATGGTCTGTACCCGAATCAATAAAAAAATCAGCAAAAAGAAGTTTTTGAAAAAAATATCATCGATATCACACTTGGGTTCGCTCGTTTTCGTACTTGGGGTCGGTGTTTTTAATACTTGGGTTCGGTCATAGATTTGGCCTTATGGCACTGAACTGACTGGAATTTTGGATTCTTACTAAGAATCATGGTCTGTACCCGAATTAAGTTAAAAAAAGCCAAAAGAAGAATTTTAATTTTCGTCAATCAAAATTTTCATCGTTTTGTTAGCACTTTGTTCAAAACTTAGGTGAAGCCATAACTTTGGCACAATGGCACCAATCCGACTGAAATTTTGTATTCTTACTAAGAATGATGGTCTGTACCCGAATCAATAAAAAATCAGCAAAAAGAAGTTTTTGAAAAAAATATCATCGATATCACACTTGGGTTCGCTCGTTTTCGTACTTGGGGTCGGTGTTTTTAATACTCGGGTTCGGTCATAGCTTTGGCCTTATGGCACTGAACTGACTGGAATTTTGGATTCTTACTCAGAATCATGGTCTGTACTTGAATTAAGTTAAAAAAGCCAAAAGAAGAATTTTAATTTTCGTCAAACAAAATTTTCATCGTTTTGTTAGCACTTTGTTCAAAACTTAGGTGAAGCTATAACTTTGGCACTATAGCACCAATCCGACTGAAATTTTGTATTCTTACTAAGAATGATGGTATGTACCTGAATCAATAAAGAAGTTTTTGAAAAAAATATCATCGATATCACACTAGGGTTCGCTAGTACTTGGGGTCGGTGTTTTTAATACTTGGGTTCGGTCATAACTTTAGCCTTATAGCACCGAACTGACTGAAATTTTGGATTCTTACTCAAAATCATGGTCTGTACCCGAATTAAGTTAAAAAAAAGCCAAAAGAAGAATTTTAATTTTCGTCAAACAAAATTTTCATCGTTTTGTTAGCACTTTGTTCAAAACTTAGGTGAAGCCATAACTTTGGCACTATAGCACCAATCCGACTGAAATTTTGTATTCTTACTAAGAATGATGGTCTGTACCTGAATCAATAAAGAAGTTTTTGAAAAAAATATCATCGATATCTCACTAGGGTTCGCTCGTTTTAGTACTTGGGGTCGGTGATTTTAATACTTGGGTTCGGTCATAACTTTTCCCTTATGGCACCGAACTGTCTGGAATTTTGGATTCTTACACAGAATCATGGTCTGTTCCCGAATTAAGTTAAAAAAAGCCAAAAGAAGAATTTTAATTTGCGTCAATCAAAATTTTCATCGTTTTGTTAGCACTTTGTTCAAAACTTAGGTGAAGCCATAACATTGGCACAATGGCACCAATCCGACTGAAATTTTGTATTCTTACTAAGAATGATGGTCTGTACCCGAATCAATAAAGAAGTTTTTGAAAAAAATATCATCGATATCACACTTGGGTTCGCTCGTTTTCGTACTTGGGGTCGGTGTTTTTAATACTTGGGTTCGGTCATAGATTTGGCCTTATGGCACTGAACTGACTGGAATTTTGGATTCTTACTAAGAATCATGGTCTGTACCCGAATTAAGTTAAAAAAAGCCAAAAGAAGAATTTTAATTTTCTTCATACAAAATTTTCATCGTTTTCTTAGCACTTTGTTCAAAACTTAGGTGAAGCCATAACTTTGGCACTATGGCACCAATCCGACTGAAATTTTGTATTCTTACTAAGAATGATGGTCTGTACCCGAATCAATAAAAAAATCAGCAAAACAAAGTTTTTGAAAAAAATATCATCGATATCACACTTGGGTTCGCTCGTTTTAGTACTTGGGGTTGGTGTTTTAAATACTTGGGTTCGTTCATAACTTAGGCTTTATGGCACCGAACTGACTGAAATTTCGGATTCTTACTAAGAATCATGGTCTGTACCCGAATCAAGTTAATAAAAGCCAAAAGAAGAATTTTAATTTTCGTCAAACAAAATTTTCATCGTTTTGTTATCACTTTGTTCAAAACTTAGGTGAAGCCATAACTTTGGAACTACGGCACCATTTCGACTGAAATTTTGAATTCTTACTAAGAATGATGGTCTTTACCCGAATCAATAAAAAATCAGCAAAAAGAAGTTTATAAAAAAATTATCATCGATATCACACTTGGGTTCGCTCGTTTTAGTACTTGGGGTTGGTGTTTTTAATACTTGGGTTCGTTTATAACTTAGGCTTTATGGCACCGAACTGACTGAAATTTCGGATTCTTACTAAGAATCATGGTCTGTACCCGAATCAAGTTAATAAAAGCCAAAAGAAGAATTTTAATTTTCGTCAAACAAAATTTTCATCGTTTTGTTATCACTTTGTTCAAAACTTAGGTGAAGCCATAACTTTGGCACTACGGCACCATTTCGACTGAAATTTTGAATTCTTACTAAGAATGATGGTCTGTACCCGAATCAATCAAAAAATCAGCAAAAAGAAGTTTTTGAAAAAAATATCATCGATATCACACTTGGGTTCGCTCGTTTTCGTACTTGGGGTCGGTGTTTTTAATACTTGGGTTCGGTCATAGATTTGGCCTTATGGCACTGAACTGACTGGAATTTTGGATTCTTACACAGAATCATGGTCTGTACCCGAATTAAGTTAAAAAAAGCCAAAAGAAGAATTTTAATTTTCGTCAATCAAAATTTTCATCGTTTTGTTAGCACTTTGTTCAAAACTTAGGTGAAGCCATAACTTTGGCACAATGGCACCAATCCGACTGAAATTTTGTATTCTTACTAAGAATGGTGGTCTGTACCCGAATCAATAAAAAATCAGCAAAAAGAAGTTTTTGAAAAAAATATCTTCGATATCACACTTGGGTTCGCTCGTTTTCGTACTTGGGGTCGGTGTTTTTAATACTCGGGTTCGGTCATAGCTTTGGCCTTATGGCACTGAACTGACTGGAATTTTGGATTCTTACTCAGAATCATGGTCTGTACTTGAATTAAGTTAAAAAAAAGCCAAAAGAAGAATTTTAATTTTCGTCAAAAAAAATTTTCATCGTTTTGTTAGCACTTTGTTCAAAACTTAGGTGAAGCTATAACTTTGGCACTATAGCACCAATCCGACTGAAATTTTGTATTCTTACTAAGAATGATGGTCTGTACCTGAATCAATAAAGAAGTTTTTGAAAAAAAATATCATCGATATCACACTAGGGTTCGCTCGTTTTCGTACTTGGGGTCGGTGTTTTTAATACTAGCTGTCATAGCTTTGGCCTTATGGCACTGAACTGACTGGAATTTTGGATTCTTACTCAGAATCATGGTCTGTACCCCGAATTAAGTTAAAAAAAGCCAAAAGAAGAATTTTAATTTTCGTCAAACAAAATTTTCATCGTTTTGTTAGCACTTTGTTCAAAACTTAGGTGAAGCCATAACTTTGGCACAATGGCACCAATCCGACTGAAATTTTGTATTCTTACTAAGAATGATGGTCTGTACCCGAATCAATAAAGAAGTTTTTGAAAAAAATATCATCGATATCACACTTGGGTTCGCTCGTTTTCGTACTTGGGGTCGGTGTTTTTAATACTTGGGTTCGGTCATAACTGTAGCTATATAGCACCGAACTGACTGGAATTTTGTATTCTTACTAAGAATGATGGTCTGTACCCGAATCAATAAAAAAATCAGCAAAAAGAAGTTTTTGAAAAAAACATCATCGATATCACACTTGGGTTCGCTCGTTTTCGTACTTGGGGTCGGTGTTTTTAATACTTGGGTTCGGTCATAGCTTTGGCCTTATGGCACTGAACTGACTGGAATTTTGGATTCTTACTAAGAATCATGGTCTGTACCCGAATTAAGTTAAAAAAAGCCAAAAGAAGAATTTTAATTTTCGTCAATCAAAATTTTCATCGTTTTGTTAGCACTTTGTTCAAAACTTAGGTGAAGCCATAACATTAGCACAATGGCACCAATCCGACTGAAATTTTGTATTCTTACTAAGAATGATGGTCTGTACCCGAATCAATAAAGAAGTTTTTGAAAAAAATATCATCGATATCACACTTGGGTTCGCTCGTTTTCGTACTTGGGGTCGGTGTTTTTAAAACTTGGGTTCGGTCATAACTGTAGCTATATAGCACCGAACTGACTGGAATTTTGTATTCTTACTAAGAATGATGGTCTGTACCCGAATCAATAAAAAAATCAGCAAAAAGAAGTTTTTGAAAAAAATATCATCGATATCACACTTGGGTTCGCTCGTTTTCGTACTTGGGGTCGGTGTTTTTAATACTTGGGTTCGGTCATAGCTTTGGCCTTATGGCACTGAACTGACTGGGATTTTGGATTCTTACTCAGAATCATGGTCTGTACCCGAATCAAGTTAATAAAAGCCAAAAGAAGAATTTTAATTTTCGTCAAACAAAATTTTCATCGTTTTGTTATCACTTTGTTCAAAACTTAGGTGAAGCCATAACTTTGGAACTACGGCACCATTTCGACTGAAATTTTGAATTCTTACTAAGAATGATGGTCTTTACCCGAATCAATAAAAAATCAGCAAAAAGAAGTTTTTGAAAAAAATATCATCGATATCACACTTGGGTTCGCTCGTTTTCGTACTTGGGGTCGGTGTTTTTAATACTTGGGTTCGGTCATAGCTTTGGCCTTATGGCACTGAACTGACTGGAATTTTGGATTCTTACTAAGAATCATGGTCTGTACCCGAATTAAGTTAAAAAAAGCCATAAGAAGAATTTTAATTTTCGTCAATCAAAATTTTCATCGTTTTGTTAGCACTTTGTTCAAAACTTAGGTGAAGCCATAACTTTGGCACAATGGCACCAATCCGACTGAAATTTTGTATTCTTACTAAGAATGATGGTCTGTACCCGAATCAATAAAAAAATCAGCAAAAAGAAGTTTTTGAAAAAAATATCATCGATATCACACTTGGGTTCGCTCGTTTTCGTACTTGGGGTCGGTGTTTTTAATACTTGGGTTCGGTCATAGCTTTGGCCTTATGGCACTGAACTGACTGGGATTTTGGATTCTTACTCAGAATCATGGTCTTTACCCGAATTAAGTTAAAAAAAGCCAAAAGAAGAATTTTAATTTTCGTCAAACAAAATTTTCATCGTTTTGTTAGCACTTTGTTCAAAACTTAGGTGAAGCCATAACTTTGGCACTATAGCACCAATCCGACTGAAATTTTGTATTCTTACTAAGAATGATGGTCTGTACCCGAATCAATAAAGAAGTTTTTGAAAAAAATATCATCGATATCACACTTGGGTTCGCTCGTTTTAGTACTTGGGGCCGGTGTTTTTAATACTTGGGTTCGGTCATAACTTTAGCCTTATAGCACCGAACTGACTGGAATTTTGGATACTTACTCAGAATCATGGTCTGTACCCGAATTAAGTTAAAAAAGCCAAAAGAAGAATTTTAATTTGCGTCAATCAAAATTTTCATCGCTTTGTTAGCACTTTGTTCAAAACTTAGGTGAAGCCATAACATTGGCACAATGGCACCAATCCGACTCAAATTTTGTATTCTTACTAAGAATGATGGTCTGTACCCGAATCAATAAAAAAATCAGCAAAAAGAAGTTTTTGAAAAAAATATCATCGATATCAAACTTGGGTTCGCTCGTTTTCGTACTTGGGGTCGGTGTTTTTAATACTTGGGTTCGGTCATAGCTTTGGCCTTATGGCACTGAACTGATCAATTTTGGATTCTTACTAAGAATCATGGTCTGTACCCGAATTAAGTTAAAAAAAGCCAAAAGAAGAATTTTAATTTTTGTCAATCAAAATTTTCATCGTTTTGTTAGCACTTTGTTCAAAACTTAGGTGAAGCCCTAACTTTGGCACAATGGCACCAATCCGACTGAAATTTTGTATTCTTACTAAGAATGATGGTCTGTACCCGAATCAATTAAAAAAATCAGCAAAAAGAAGTTTTTGAAAAAAATATCATCGATATCACACTTGGGTTCGCTCGTTTTCGTACTTGGGGTCGGTGTTTTTAATACTTGGGTTCGGTCATAGCTTTGGCCTTATGGCACTGAACTGACTGGAATTTTGGATTCTTACTAAGAATCATAGTCTGTACCCGAATTAAGTTAAAAAAAGCCAAAAGAAGAATTTTAATTTTCGTAAATCAAAATTTTCATCGTTTTTTTAGCACTTTGTTCAAAACTTAGGTGAAGCCATAACTTTGGCACAATGGCACCAATCCGACTGAAATTTTGTATTCTTACTAAGAATGATGGTCTGTACCCGAATCAATAAAGAAGTTTTTGAAAAAAATATCATCGATATCACACTTGGGTTCGCTCGTTTTCGTACTTGGGGTCGGTGTTTTTAAAACTTGGGTTCGGTCATAACTGTAGCTATATAGCACCGAACTGACTGGAATTTTGTATTCTTACTAAGAATGATGGTCTGTACCCGAATCAATAAAAAAATCAGCAAAAAGAAGTTTTTGAAAAAAATATCATCGATATCACACTTGGGTTCGCTCGTTTTCGTACTTGGGGTCGGTGTTTTTAATACTTGGGTTCGGTCATAGCTTTGGCCTTATGGCACTGAACTGACTGGAATTTTGGATTCTTACTAAGAATCATGGTCTGTACCCGAATTAAGTTAAAAAAAGCCAAAAGAAGAATTTTAATTTTCGTCAATCAAAATTTTCATCGTTTTGTTAGCACTTTGTTCAAAACTTAGGTGAAGCCATAACTTTGGCACTATAGCACCAATCCGACTGAAATTTTTTATTCTTACTAAGAATGATGGTCTGTACCCGAATCAATAAAGAAGTTTTTGAAAAAAATATCATCGATATCACACTTGGGTTCGCTCGTTTAAGTACTTGGGGCCGGTGTTTTTAATACTTGGGTTCGGTCATAACTTTAGCCTTATAGCACCGAACTGACTGGAATTTTGGATTCTTACTCAGAATCATGGTCTGTACCCGAATTAAGTTAAAAAAGCCAAAAGAAGAATTTTAATTTGCGTCAATCAAAATTTTCATCGCTTTGTTAGCACTTTGTTCAAAACTTTGGTGAAGCCATAACATTGGCACAATGGCACCAATCCGACTGAAATTTTGTATTCTTACTAAGAATGATGGTCTGTACCCGAATCAATAAAAAAATCAGCAAAAAGAAGTTTTTGAAAAAAATATCATCGATATCACACTTGGGTTCGCTCGTTTTCGTACTTGGGGTCGGTGTTTTTAATACTTGGGTTCGGTCATAGCTTTGGCCTTATGGCACTGAACTGACTGGAATTTTGGATTCTTACTAAGAATCATGGTCTGTACCCGAATTAAGTTAAAAAAAGCCAAAAGAAGAATTTTAATTTTCGTCAATCAAAATTTTCATCGTTTTGTTAGCACTTTGTTCAAAACTTAGGTGAAGCCATAACTTTGGCACTATAGCACCAATCCGACTGAAATTTTTTATTCTTACTAAGAATGATGGTCTGTACCCGAATCAATAAAGAAGTTTTTGAAAAAAATATCATCGATATCACACTTGGGTTCGCTCGTTTAAGTACTTGGGGCCGGTGTTTTTAATACTTGGGTTCGGTCATAACTTTAGCCTTATAGCACCGAACTGACTGGAATTTTGGATTCTTACTCAGAATCATGGTCTGTACCCGAATTAAGTTAAAAAAGCCAAAAGAAGAATTTTAATTTGCGTCAATCAAAATTTTCATCGCTTTGTTAGCACTTTGTTCAAAACTTAGGTGAAGCCATAACTTTGGCACTATAGCACCAATCCGACTGAAATTTTTTATTCTTACTAAGAATGATGGTCTGTACCCGAATCAATAAAGAAGTTTTTGAAAAAAATATCATCGATATCACACTTGGGTTCGCTCGTTTAAGTACTTGGGGCCGGTGTTTTTAATACTTGGGTTCGGTCATAACTTTAGCCTTATAGCACCGAACTGACTGGAATTTTGGATTCTTACTCAGAATCATGGTCTGTACCCGAATTAAGTTAAAAAAGCCAAAAGAAGAATTTTAATTTGCGTCAATCAAAATTTTCATCGCTTTGTTAGCACTTTGTTCAAAACTTAGGTGAAGCCATAACATTGGCACAATGGCACCAATCCGACTGAAATTTTGTATTCTTACTAGGAATGATGGTCTGTACCCGAATCAATAAAAAAATCAGCAAAACAAAGTTTTTGAAAAAAATATCATCGATATCACACTTGGGTTCGCTCGTTTTAGTACTTGGGGTTGGTGTTTTTAATACTCGGGTTCGTTCATAACTTAGGCTTTATGGCACCGAACTGACTGAAATTTCGGATTCTTACTAAGAATCATGGTCTGTACCCGAATCAAGTTAATAAAAGCCAAAAGAAAAATTTTAATTTTCGTCAAACAAAATTTTCATCGTTTTGTTATCACTTTGTTCAAAACTTAGGTGAAGCCAAAACTTTGGCACTACGGCACCATTTCGACTGAAATTTTGAATTCTTACTAAGTATAATGGTCTGTACCCGAATCAATAAAAAAATCAGCAAAAAAAAGTTTTTGAAAAAAATATCATCGATATCACAATTGGGTTCGCTCGTTTTAGTACTTGGGGTTGGTGTTTTTAATACTTGGGTTCGTTCATAACTTAGGCTTTATGGCACCGAACTGACTGAAATTTCGGATTCTTACTAAGAATCATGGTCTGTACCCGAATCAAGTTAATAAAAGCCAAAAGAAGAATTTTAATTTTCGTCAAACAAAATTTTCATCGTTTTGTTATCACTTTGTTCAAAACTTAGGTGAAGCCATAACTTTGGCACTACGGCACCATTTCGACTGAAATTTTGAATTCTTACTAAGAATGATGGTCTGTACCCGAATCAATCAAAAAATCAGCAAAAAGAAGTTTTTGAAAAAAATATCATCGATATCACACTTGGGTTCGCTCGTTTTAGTACTTGGGGTCGGTGTTTTTAATACTTGGGTTCGGTCATAGCTTTGGCCTTATGGCACTTAACTGACTGAAATTTTGTATTCTTACTAAGAATGATGGTCTGTACCCGAATCAATCAAAAAATCAGCAAAAAGAAGTTTTTGAAAAAAATATCACCGATATCACATTTGGGTTCGCTCGTTTTAGTACTTGGGGTCGGTGTTTTTAATATTTGGTTTCAGCCATAGCTTTGGCCCAATGGCACCGAACTGACTGAAATTTCGGATTCTTACTAAGAATCATGATCTGTACCCGAATCGAGTTAAAAAAAGCCAAAAGATGAATTTTAATTCTCGTCCTACAAAATTTTACATCGTTTTGTTAGCACTTTGTTCAAAACTTAGGTTAGTTAGGTTAAGCCATAACTTTATCACTATGGCACCAATTTGACTGAAATTTAGGATTCTTACTAAGAATGATGGTCTGTACCCGAATCAATCAAAAAATCAGCAAAAAGAAGTTTTTGAAAAAAATATCATCGATATCACACTTGGGTTCGCTCGTTTTAGTACTTGGGGTCGGTGTTTTTAATACTTGGGTTTGGTCATAGCTTTGACCTTATGGCACCGAACTAACTGAAATTTTGTATTCTTACTAAGAATGATGGTCTGTACCCGAATCAATCAAAAAATCAGCAAAAAGAAGTTTTTGAAAAAAATATCATCGATATCACACTTGGGTCCGCTCGTTTTAGTACTTGGGGTCGGTGTTTTTAATACTTGGGTTCGGTCAAAACTTTGGCCTTATGGCACCGAACTGACTGAAATTTCGGATTCTTACTAAGAATCATGGTCTGTACCCGAATCAAGTTAATAAAAGCCAAAAGAAGAATTTTAATTTTCGTCAAACAAAATTTTAATCGTTTTGTTATCACTTTGTTCAAAACTTAGGTGAAGCCATAACTTTGGCACTACGGCACCATTACGACTGAAATTTTGAATTCTTACTAAGAATGATGGTCTGTACCCGAATCAATCAAAAAATCAGCAAAAAGAAGTTTTCGAAAAAAATATCATCGATATCACACTTGGGTTCGCTCGTTTTAGTACTTGGGGTCGGTGTTTTTAATACTTGGGTTCGGTCATAGCTTTGGCCTTATGGCACTGAACTGACTGAAATTTTGTATTCTTACTAAGAATGATGGTCTGTACCCGAATCAATCAAAAAATCAGCAAAAAGAAGTTTTTGAAAAAAATATCACCGATATCACATTTGGGTTCGCTCGTTTTAGTACTTGGGGTCGGTGTTTTTAATATTTGGTTTCAGTCATAGCTTTGGCCCAATGGCACCGAACTGACTGAAATTTCGGATTCTTACTAAGAATCATGATCTGTACCCGAATCGAGTTAGAAAAAGCCAAAAGATGAATTTTAATTCTCGTCATCCAAAATTTTACATCGTTTTGTTAGCACTTTGTTCAAAACTTAGGTAAGTTAGGTTAAGCCATAACTTTATCATTATGGCACCAATTTGACTGAAATTTAGGATTCTTACTAAGAATGATGGTCTGTACCCGAATCAATCAAAAAATCAGCAAAAAGAAGTTTTTGAAAAAAATATCATCGATATCACACTTGGGTTCGCTCGTTTTAGTACTTGGGGTCGGTGTTTTTAATACTTGGGTTTGGTCATAGCTTTGACCTTATGGCACCGAACTAACTGAAATTTTGTATTCTTACTAAGAATGATGGTCTGTACCCGAATCAATCAAAAAATCAGCAAAAAGAAGTTTTTGAAAAAAATATCATCGATATATCACTTGGGTTCGCTCGTTTAAGTACTTGGGGTCGGTGTTTTTAATACTTGGGTTCGGTCATAACTTTGGCCTTATGGCACCGAACTGACTGAAATTTCGGATTCTTACTAAGAATCATGGTCTGTACCCGAATCGAGTTAAAAAAAGCCAAAAGAAGAATTTTAATTTTCTTCATACAAAATTTTCTTCGTTTTCTTAGCACTTTGTTCAAAACTCAGGTTCAGCCATAACTTTGGCACTACGGCACCAATTCGACTGAAATTTTGAATTCTTACTAAGAATAATGGTCTGTACCCGAATCAATAAAAAAATCAGCAAAAAGAAGTTTTCGAAAAAAATATCATCGATATCACACTTGGGTTCGCTCGTTTTAGTACTTGGGGTCGGTGTTTTTAATATTGGGTTCGGTCATAGCTTTGGCCTAATGGCACTGAACTGACTGAAATTTTGTATTCTTACTAAGAATGATGGTCTGTACCCGAATCAATCAAAAAATCGGCAAAAAGAAGTTTTTGAAAAAAATATCACCGATATCACATTTGGGTTCGCTCGTTTTAGTACTTGGGGTCGGTGATTTTAATATTTGGGTTCAGTCATAGCTTTGGCCTTATGGCACCGAACTGACTGAAATTTCGGATTCTTACTAAGAATCATGATCTGTACCCGAATCGAGTTAAAAAAAGCAAAAAGATGAATTTTAATTCTCGTCATACAAAATTTTACATCGTTTTGTTACCACTTTGTTCAAAACTTAGGTTAGTTAGGTTAAGCCATAACTTTATCACTATGGCACCATTTTGACTGAAATTTAGGATTCTTACTAAGAATGATGGTCTGTACCCGAATCAATCAAAAAATCAGCAAAAAGAAGTTTTTGAAAAAAAAATCATCGATATCACACTTGGGTTCGCTCGTTTTAGTACTTGGGGTCGGTGTTTTTAATACTTGGGTTTGGTCATAGCTTTGACCTTATGGCACCGAACTAACTGAAATTTTGTATCCTTACTAAGAATGATGGTCTGTACCCGAATCAATCAAAAAATCAGCAAAAAGAAGTTTTTGAAAAAAATATCATCGATATCACACTTGGGTTAGCTTGTTTTAGTACTTGGGGTCGGTGTTTTTAATACTTGGGTTCGGTCATAACTTTGGCCTTATGGCACCGAACTGACTGAAATTTCGGATTCTTACTAAGAATCATGGTCTGTACCCGAATCGAGTTAAAAAAAGCCAAAAGAAGAATTTTAATTTTCTTCATACAAAATTTTCTTCGTTTTCTTAGCACTTTGTTCAAAACTCAGGTTCAGCCATAACTTTGGCACTACGGCACCAATTCGACTGAAATTTTGAATTCTTACTAAGAATAATGGTCTGTACCCGAATCAATAAAAAAATCAGCAAAAAGAAGTTTTCGAAAAAAATATCATCGATATCACACTTGGGTTCGCTCGTTTTAGTACTTGGGGTCGGTGTTTTTAATATTGGGTACGGTCATAGCTTTGGCCTAATGGCACTGAACTGACTGAAATTTTGTATTCTTACTAAGAATGATGGTCTGTACCCGAATCAATAAAAAAATCGGCAAAAAGAAGTTTTTGAAAAAAATATCACCGATATCACATTTGGGTTCGCTCGTTTTAGTACTTGGGGTCGGTGATTTTAATATTTGGGTTCAGTCATAGCTTTGGCCTTATGGCACCGAACTGACTGAAATTTCGGATTCTTACTAAGAATCATGGTCTGTACCCGAATCGAGTTAAAAAAAGCCAAAAGAAGAATTTTAATTTTCTTCATACAAAATTTTCTTCGTTTTCTTAGCACTTTGTTCAAAACTCAGGTTCAGCCATAACTTTGGCACTACGGCACCAATTCGACTGAAATTTTGAATTCTTACTAAGAATAATGGTCTGTACCCGAATCAATAAAAAAATCAGCAAAAAGAAGTTTTCGAAAAAAATATCATAGATATCACACTTGGGTTCGCTCGTTTAAGTACTTGGGGTCAGTGTTTTTAATATTGGGTTCGGTCATAGCTTTGGCCTAATGGCACTGAACTGACTGAAATTTTGTATTCTTACTAAGAATGATGGTCTGTACCCGAATCAATCAAAAAATCAGCAAAAAGAAGTTTTTGAAAAAAATATCACCGATATCACATTTGGGTTCGCTCGTTTTAGTACTTGGGGTCGGTGTTTTTAATATTTGGGTTCAGTCATAGCTTTGGCCTTATGGCATCGAACTGACTGAAATTTCGGATTCTTACTAAGAATCATGGTCTGTACCCGAATCGAGTTAAAAAAAGCCAAAAGATGAATTTTAATTCTCGTCATACAAAATTTTACATCGTTTTGTAAGCACTTTGTTCAAAACTTAGGTTAAGCCATAACTTTGGCACTATGGCACCAATTTGACTGAAATTTCGGATTCTTACTAAGAATGATGGTCTGTACCCGAATCAATCAAAAAATCAGCAAAAAGATGTTTTTGAAAAAAATATCATTGATATCACACTTGGGTTCGCTCGTTTTAGTGCTTGGGGTCGGTGTTTTTAATACTTGGGTTCGGTCATAACTTTGGCCTTATGGCACCGAACTGACTGAAATTTCGGATTCTTACTAAGAATCATGATCTGTACCCGAATCGAGTTAAAAAAAAGCCAAAAGATGAATTTTAATGCTCGTCATACAAAATTTTACATCGTTTTGTTAGCACTTTGTTCAAAACTTAGGTTAGTTAGGTTAAGCCATAATTTTATCACTATGGCACCAATTTGACTGAAATTTAGGATTCTTACTAAGAATGATGGTCTGTACCCGAATCAATCAAAAAATCAGCAAAAAGAAGTTTTTGAAAAAAATATCATCGATATCACACTTGGGTTCGCTCGTTTTAGTACTTGGGGTCGGTGTTTTTAATACTTGGGTTCGGTCATAACTTTGGCCTTATGGCACAGAACTGACTGAAATTTCGGATTCTTACTAAGAATCATGATCTGTACCCGAATCGAGTTAAAAAAAAGCCAAAAGATGAATTTTAATGCTCGTCATACAAAATTTTACATCGTTTTGTTAGCACTTTGTTCAAAACTTAGGTTAGTTAGGTTAAGCCATAACTTTATCACTATGGCACCAATTTGACTGAAATTTAGGATTCTTACTAAGAATGATGGTCTGTACCCGAATCAATCAAAAAATCAGCAAAAAGAAGTTTTTGAAAAAAATATTATCGATATCACACTTGGGTTCGCTCGTTTTAGTACTTGGGTTCGGTGTTTTTAATACTTGGGTTTGGTCATAGCTTTGACCTTATGCCACCGAACTAACTGAAATTTTGTATTCTTACTAAGAATGATGGTCTGTACCCGAATCAATCAAAAAATCAGCAAAAAGAAGTTTTTGAAAAAAATATCATCGATATCACACTTGGGTTCGCTCGTTTTAGTACTTGGGTTCGGTGTTTTAAATACTTGGGTTCGGTCATAACTTTGGCCTTATGGCACCGAACTGACTGAAATTTCGGATTCTTACTAAGAATCATGGTCTGTACCCGAATCGAGTTAAAAAAAAGCCAAAAGAAGAATTTTAATTTTCTTCATACAAAATTTTCTTCGTTTTCTTAGCACTTTGTTCAAAACTCAGGTTCAGCCATAACTTTGGCACTACGGCACCAATTCGACTGAAATTTTGAATTCTTACTAAGAATAATGGTCTGTACCCGAATCAATAAAAAAATCAGCAAAAAGAAGTTTTCGAAAAAAATATCATCGATATCACACTTGGGTTCGCTCGTTTTAGTACTTGGGGTCGGTGTTTTTAATATTGGGTTCGGTCATAGCTTTGGCCTAATGGCACTGAACTGACTGAAATTTTGTATTCTTACTAAGAATGATGGTCTGTACCCGAATCAATCAAAAAATCGGCAAAAAGAAGTTTTTGAAAAAAATATCACCGATATCACATTTGGGTTCGCTCGTTTTAGTACTTGGGGTCGGTGTTTTTAATATTTGGGTTCAGTCATAGCTTTGGCCTTATGGCACCGAACTGACTGAAATTTTGGATTCTTACTAAGAATCATGGTCTGTACCCGAATCGAGTTAAAAAAAAGCCAAAAGAAGAATTTTAATTTTCTTCATACAAAATTTTCTTCGTTTTCTTAGCACTTTGTTCAAAACTCAGGTTCAGCCATTACTTTGGCACTACGGCACCAATTCGACAGAAATTTTGAATTCTTACTAAAAATAATGGTCTGTACCCGAATCAATAAAAAAATCAGCAAAAAGAAGTTTTTGAAAAAAATATCATCGATATCACACTTGGGTTCGCTCGTTTTCGTACTTGGGGTCGGTGTTTTTAATACTTGGGTTCGGTCATAGCTTTGGCCTTATGGCACTGAACTGACTGAAATTTCGGATTCTTACTAAGAATCATGGTCTGTACCCGAATCGAGTTAAAAAAAGCCAAAAGAAGAATTTTAATTTTCTTCATACAAAATTTTCTTCGTTTTCTTAGCACTTTGTTCAAAACTCAGGTTCAGCCATAACTTTGGCACTACGGCACCAATTCGACTGAAATTTTGAATTCTTACTAAGAATGATGGTGTGTACCCGAATCAATAAAAAAATCAGCAAAAAGAAGTTTTTGAAAAAAATATCATCGATATCACACTTGGGTTCGCTCGTTTGAGTACTCGGGGTTGGTGTTTTTAATACTTGGGTTCGTTCATAACTTAGGCTTTATGGCACCGAACTGACTGAAATTTCGGATTCTTACTAAGAATCATGGTCTGTACCCGAATCAAGTTAATAAAAGCCAAAAGAAGAATTTTAATTTTCGTCAAACAAAATTTTCATCGTTTTGTTATCACTTTGTTCAAAACTTAGGTGAAGCCATAACTTTGGCACTACGGCACCATTTCGACTGAAATTTTGAATTCTTACTAAGAATGATGGTTTGTACCCGAATCAATCAAAAAATCAGCAAAAAGAAGTTTTCGAAAAAAATATCATCGATATCACACTTGGGTTCGCTCATTTTAGTACTTGGGGTCGGTGTTTTTAATACTTGGGTTCGGTCATAGCTTTGGCCTTATGGCACTAAACTGACTGAAATTTTGTATTCTTACTAAGAATGATGGTCTGTACCCGAATCAATCAAAAAATCAGCAAAAAGAAGTTTTTGAAAAAAATATCACCGATATCACATTTGGGTTCGCTCGTTTTAGTACTTGGGGTCGGTGTTTTTAATATTTGGTTTCAGTCATAGCTTTGGCCTTATGGCACCGAACTGACTGTAATTTCGGATTCTTACTAAGAATCATGATCTGTACCCGAATCGAGTTAAAAAAAGCCAAAAGAAGAATTTTAATTTTCTTCATACAAAATTTTCTTCGTTTTCTTAGCACTTTGTTCAAAACACATTTTCAGCCATAACTTTGGCACTACGGCACCAATTCGACTGAAATTTTGAATTCTTACTAAGAATGATAGTGTGTACCCGAATCAATAAAAAAATCAGCAAAAAGAAGTTTTTGAAAAAAATATCATCGATATCACACTTGGGTTCGCTCGTTTAAGTACTTGGGGTTGGTGTTTTTAATACTTGGGTTCGTTCATAACTTAGGGTTTATGGCACCGAACTGACTGAAATTTCGGATTCTTACTAAGAATCATGGTCTGTACCCGAATCGAGTTAAAAAAGGCCAAAAGAAGAATTTTTATTTTCTTCATACAAAATTTTCATCGTTTTCTTAGCACTTTGTTCAAAACTTAGGTGAAGCCATAACTTTGGCACTATTGCACCAATCCGACTGAAATTTTGTATTCTTACTAAGAATGATGGTCTGTACCCGAATCAATAAAAAAATCAGCAAAAAGAAGTTTTTGAAAAAAATATCATCGATATCACAATTGGGTTCGCTCGTTTTAGTACTTGGGGTCGGTGTTTTTAATACTTGGGTTCGGTCATAGCTTTGGCCTTATGGCACCAACCTGACTGAAATTTTGTATTCTTACTAAGAATGATGGTCTGTACCCGAATCAATCAAAAAATCAGCAAAAAGAAGTTTTTGAAAAAAATATCATCGAAATCACACTTGGGTTCGCTCGTTTTCGTACTTGGGGTAGGTGTTTTTAATACTTTGGTTCGGTCATAGCTTTGGCCTTATGGCACTGAACTGACTGAAATTTCGGATTCTTACTAAGAATCATGGTCTTTACCCGAATCGAGTTAAAAAAATCCAAAAGAAGAATTTTAATTTTCTTCATACAAAATTTTCTTCGTTTTCTTAGCACTTTGTTCAAAACTCAGGTTCAGCCATAACTTTGGCACTACGGCACCAATTCGACTGAAATTTTGAATTCTTACTAAGAATGATGGTCTGTACCCGAATCAATAAAAAAATCAGCAAAAAGAAGTTTTTGAAAAAAAAATCATCGATATCACACTTGGGTTCACTCGTTTTAGTACTTGGGGTCGGTGTTTTTAATATCAGCATAAAAGAAGTTTTTGAAAAAAAAAAACATCGATATCACACTTGGGTTAGCTCGTTTTAGTACTTGGGGTCGGTGTTTTTAATACTTGGGTTCGTTCATAACTTAGGGTTTATGGCACCGAACTGACTGAAATTTCGGATTCTTACTAAGAATCATGGTCTGTACCCGAATCAAGTTAATAAAAGGCAAAAGAAGAATTTTAATTTTCGTCAAACAAAATTTTCATCGTTTTGTTATCACTTTGTTCAAAACTTAGGTGAAGCCATAACTTTGGCACTACGGCACCAATTCGACTGAAATTTTGAATTCTTACTAAGAATGATGGTCTGTACCCGAATCAATAAAAAAATCAGCAAAAAGAAGTTTTTGAAAAAAAAATCATCGATATCACACTTGGGTTCGCTCGTTTTAGTACTTGGGGTCGGTGTTTTTAATACTTGGGTTCGGTCATAACTTTGGCCTTATGGCACCGAACTTACTGAAATTTCGGATTCTTACTAAAAATCATGGTCTGTACCCGAATCGAGTTAAAAAAGGCCAAAAGAAGAATTTTTATTTTCTTCATACAAAATTTTCATCGTTTTCTTAGCACTTTGTTCAAAACTTAGGTGAAGCCATAACTTTGGCACTATTGCACCAATCCGACTGAAATTTTGTATTCTTACTAAGAATGATGGTCTGTACCCGAATCAATAAAAAAATCAGCAAAAAGAAGTTTTTGAAAAAAATATCATCGATATCACAATTGGGTTCGCTCGTTTTAGTACTTGGGGTCGGTGTTTTTAATACTTGGGTTCGGTCATAACTTTGGCCTTATGGCACCGAACTTACTGAAATTTCGGATTCTTACTAAGAATCATGATCTGTACCCGAATCGAGTTAAAAAAAGCAAAAAGATGAATTTTAATTCTCGTCATACAAAATTTTACATCGTTTTGTTACCACTTTGTTCAAAACTTATGTTAGTTAGGTTAAGCCATAACTTTATCACTATGGCACCATTTTGACTGAAATTTAGGATTCTTACTAAGAATGATGGTCTGTACCCGAATCAATCAAAAAATCAGCAAAAAGAAGTTTTTGAAAAAAATATCATCGATATCACACTTGGGTTCGCTCGTTTTAGTACTTGGGGTCGGTGTTTTTAATACTTGGGTTTGGTCATAGCTTTGACCTTATGGCACCGAACTAACTGAAATTTTGTATTCTTACTAAGAATGATGGTCTGTACCCGAATCAATCAAAAAATCAGCAAAAAGAAGTTTTTGAAAAAAATATCATCGATATCACACTTGGGTTCGCTCGTTTTAGTACTTGGGGTCGGTGTTTTTAATACTTGGGTTCGGTCAAAACTTTGGCCTTATGGCACCGAACTGACTGAAATTTCGGATTCTTACTAAGAATCATGGTCTGTACCCGAATCGAGTTAAAAAAAGCCAAAAGAAGAATTTTAATTTTCTTCATACAAAATTTTCTTCGTTTTCTTAGCACTTTGTTCAAAACTCAGGTTCAGCCATAACTTTGGCACTACGGCACCAATTCGACTGAAATTTTGAATTCTTACTAAGAATAATGGTCTGTACCCGAATCAATAAAAAAATCAGCAAAAAGAAGTTTTCGAAAAAAATATCATCGATATCACACTGGGGTTCGCTCGTTTTAGTACTTGGGGTCGGTGTTTTTAATATTGGGTACGGTCATAGCTTTGGCCTAATGGCACTGAACTGACTGAAATTTTGTATTCTTACTAAGAATGATGGTCTGTACCCGAATCAATAAAAAAATCGGCAAAAAGAAGTTTTTGAAAAAAATATCACCGATATCACATTTGGGTTCGCTCGTTTTAGTACTTGGGGTCGGTGATTTTAATATTTGGGTTCAGTCATAGCTTTGGCTTTATGGCACCGAACTGACTGAAATTTCGGATTCTTACTAAGAATCATGGTCTGTACCCGAATCGAGTTAAAAAAAGCCAAAAGAAGAATTTTAATTTTCTTCATACAAAATTTTCTTCGTTTTCTTAGCACTTTGTTCAAAACTCAGGTTCAGCCATAACTTTGGCACTACGGCACCAATTCGACTGAAATTTTGAATTCTTACTAAGAATAATGGTCTGTACCCGAATCAATAAAAAAATCAGCAAAAAGAAGTTTTCGAAAAAAATATCATCGATATCACACTTGGCTTCGCTCGTTTTAGTACTTGGGGTCGGTGTTTTTAATATTGGGTTCGGTCATAGCTTTGGCCTAATGGCACTGAACTGACTGAAATTTTGTATTCTTACTAAGAATGATGGTCTGTACCCGAATCAATCAAAAAATCAGCAAAAAGAAGTTTTTGAAAAAAATATCACCGATATCACATTTGGGTTCGCTCGTTTTAGTACTTGGGGTCGGTGTTTTTAATATTTGGGTTCAGTCATAGCTTTGGCCTTATGGCATCGAACTGACTGAAATTTCGGATTCTTACTAAGAATCATGGTCTGTACCCGAATCGAGTTAAAAAAAGCCAAAAGATGAATTTTAATTCTTGTCATACAAAATTTTACATCGTTTTGTAAGCACTTTGTTCAAAACTTAGGTTAAGCCATAACTTTGGCACTATGGCACCAATTTGACTGAAATTTCGGATTCTTACTAAGAATGATGGTCTGTACCCGAATCAATCAAAAAATCAGCAAAAAGATGTTTTTGAAAAAAATATCATTGATATCACACTTGGGTTCGCTCGTTTTAGTACTTGGGGTCGGTGTTTTTAATACTTGGGTTCGGTCATAACTTTGGCCTTATGGCACCGAACTGACTGAAATTTCGGATTCTTACTAAGAATCATGATCTGTACCCGAATCGAGTTAAAAAAAAGCCAAAAGATGAATTTTAATGCTCGTCATACAAAATTTTACATCGTTTTGTTAGCACTTTGTTCAAAACTTAGGTTAGTTAGGTTAAGCCATAACTTTATCACTATGGCACCAATTTGACTGAAATTTAGGATTCTTACTAAGAATGATGGTCTGTACCCGAATCAATCAAAAAATCAGCAAAAAGAAGTTTTTGAAAAAAATATCATCGATATCACACTTGGGTTCGCTCGTTTTAGTACTTGGGTTCGGTGTTTTTAATACTTGGGTTTGGTCATAGCTTTGACCTTATGGCACCGAACTAACTGAAATTTTGTATTCTTACTAAGAATGATGGTCTGTACCCGAATCAATCAAAAAATCAGCAAAAAGAAGTTTTTGAAAAAAATATCATCGATATCACACTTGGGTTCGCTCGTTTTAGTACTTGGGGTCGGTGTTTTTAATACTTGGGTTCGGTCATAACTTTGGCCTTATGGCACCGAACTGACTGAAATTTCGGATTCTTACTAAGAATGATGGTCTGTACCCGAATCAATCAAAACATCAGCAAAAAGAAGTTTTTGAAAAAAATATCATCGAAATCACAATTGGGTTCGCTCGTTTTAGTACTTGGGGTCGGTGTTTTTAATACTTGGGTTCGGTCATAGCTTTGGCCTTATGGCACCGAACTGACTGAAATTTTGTATTCTTACTAAGAATGATGGTCTGTACCCGAATCAATCAAAAAATCAGCAAAAAGAAGTTTTTGAAAAAAATATCATCGAAATCACACTTGGGTTCGCGCGTTTTCGTACTTGGGGTCGGTGTTTTTAATGCTTTGGTTCGGTCATAGCTTTGGCCTTATGGCACTGAACTGACTGAAATTTCGGATTCTTACTAAGAATCATGGTCTTTACCCGAATCGAGTTAAAAAAATCCAAAAGAAGAATTTTAATTTTCTTCATACAAAATTTTCTTCGTTTTCTTAGCACTTTGTTCAAAACTCAGGTTCAGCCATAACTTTGGCACTACGGCACCAATTCGACTGAAATTTTGAATTCTTACTAAGAATGATGGTCTGTACCCGAATAAATCAAAAAATCAGCAATAAGAAGTTTTTGAAAAAAATATCATCGATATCACACTTGGGTTCGCTCGTTTTAGTACTTGGGGTCGGTGTTTTTAATACTTGGGTTCGGTCATAACTTTAGCCTTATGGCACCGAACTGACTGAAATTTAGGATTCTTACTAAGAATCATGGTCTGTACCCGAATCGAGTTAAAAAAAGCCAAAAGAAGAATTTTAATTTTCTTCATACAAAATTTTCTTCGTTTTCTTAGCACTTTGTTCAAAACTCAGGTTCAGCCATAACTTTGGCACTACGGCACCAATTCGACTGAAATTTTGAATTCTTACTAAGAATGATGGTCTGTACCCGAATCAATAAAAAAATCAGCAAAAAGAAGTTTTTGAAAAAAATATCATCGATATCACACTTGGGTTCGCTCGTTTAAGTACTTGGGGTTGGTGTTTTTAAAATCAGCAAAAAGAAGTTTTTGAAAAAAATATCATCGATATCACAATTGGGTTCGCTCGTTTTAGTACTTGGGGTCGGTGTTTTTAATACTTGGGTTCGGTCATAGCTTTGGCCTTATGGCACCGAACTGACTGAAATTTTGTATTCTTACTAAGAATGATGGTCTGTACCCGAATCAATCAAAAAATCAGCAAAAAGAAGTTTTTGAAAAAAATATCATCGAAATCACAATTGGGTTCGCTCGTTTTAGTACTTGGGGTCGGTGTTTTTAATACTTGGGTTCGGTCATAGCTTTGGCCTAATGGCACCGAACTGACTGAAATTTTGTATTCTTACTAAGAATGATGGTCTGTACCCGAATCAATCAAAAAATCAGCAAAAAGAAGTTTTGAAAAAAATATCATCGAAATCACACTTGGGTTCGCGCGTTTTCGTACTTGGGGTCGGTGTTTTTAATGCTTTGGTTCGGTCATAGCTTTGGCCTTATGGCACTGAACTGACTGAAATTTCGGATTCTTACTAAGAATCATGGTCTTTACCCGAATCGAGTTAAAAAAATCCAAAAGAAGAATTTTAATTTTCTTCATACAAAATTTTCTTCGTTTTCTTAGCACTTTGTTCAAAACTCAGGTTCAGCCATAACTTTGGCACTACGGCACCAATTCGACTGAAATTTTGAATTCTTTCTAAGAATGATGGTCTGTACCCGAATCAATCAAAAAATCAGCAATAAGAAGTTTTTGAAAAAAATATCATCGATATCACACTTGGGTTAGCTCGTTTTAGTACTTGGGGTCGGTGTTTTTAATATCAGCAAAAAGAAGTTTTTGAAAAAAAAAATCATCGATATCACACTTGGGTTCGCTCGTTTTAGTACTTGGGGTCGGTGTTTTTAATACTTGGGTTCGGTCTTAACTTTAGCCTTATGGCACCGAACTGACTGAAATTTAGGATTCTTACTAAGAATCATGGTCTGTACCCGAATCGAGTTAAAAAAAAGCCAAAAGAAGAATTTTAATTTTCTTGATACAAAATTTTCTTCGTTTTCTTAGCACTTTGTTCAAAACTCAGGTTCAGCCATAACTTTGGCACTAAGGCACCAATTCGACTGAAATTTTGAATTCTTACTAAGAATGATAGTCTGTACCCGAATCAATAAAAAAATCAGCAATAAGAAGTTTTTGAAAAAAATATCATCGATATCACACTTGGGTTCGCTCGTTTAAGTACTTGGGGTTGGTGTTTTAAATACTTGGGTTCGTTCCTAACTTAGGGTTTATTGCACCGAACTGACTGAAATTTCGGATTCTTACTAAGAATCATGGACTGTACCCGATTCAAGTTAATAAAAGGCAAAAGAAGAATTTTAATTTTCGTCAAACAAAATTTTCATTGTTTTGTTATCACTTTGTTCAAAACTTAGGTGAAGCCATAACTTTGGCACTACGGCACCAATTCGACTGAAATTTTGAATTCTTACTAAGAATGATGGTCTGTACCCGAATCAATAAAAAAATCAGCAAAAAGAAGTTTTTGAAAAAAATATCATCGAAATCACAATTGGGTTCGCTCGTTTTAGTACTTGGGGTCGGTGTTTTTAATACTTGGGTTCGGTCATAGCTTTGGCCTTATGGCACCGAACTGACTGAAATTTTGTATTCTTACTAAGAATGATGGTCTGTACCCGAATCAATCAAAAAATCAGCAAAAAGAAGTTTTTGAAAAAAATATCATCGAAATCACACTTGGGTTCGCTCGTTTAAGTACTTGGGGTTGGTGTTTTTAATACTTGGGTTCGTTCATAACTTAGGGTTTATGGCACCGAACTGACTGAAATTTCGGATTCTTACTAAGAATCATGGTCTTTACCCGAATCGAGTTAAAAAAATCCAAAAGAAGAATTTTAATTTTCTTCATACAAAATTTTCTTCGTTTTCTTAGCACTTTGTTCAAAACTCAGGTTCAGCCATAACTTTGGCACTACGGCACCAATTCGACTGAAATTTTGAATTCTTACTAAGAATGATGGTCTGTACCCGAATCAATCAAAAAATCAGCAAAAAGAAGTTTTTGAAAAAAATATCATCGATATCACACTTGGGTTCGCTCGTTTTAGTACTTGGGGTCGGTGTTTTTAATATCAGCAAAAAGAAGTTTTTGAAAAAAAAAATCATCGATATCACACTTGGGTTCGCTCGATTTAGTACTTGGGGTCGGTGTTTTTAATACTTGGGTTCGGTCATAACTTTAGCCTTATGGCACCGAACTGACTGAAATTTAGGATTCTTACTAAGAATCATGGTCTGTACCCGAATCGAGTTAAAAAAAGCCAAAAGAAGAATTTTAATTTTCTTGATACAAAATTTTCTTCGTTTTCTTAGCACTTTGTTCAAAACTCAGGTTCAGCCATAACTTTGGCACTACGGCACCAATTCGTCTGAAATTTTGAATTCTTACTAAGAATGATAGTCTGTACCCGAATCAATAAAAAAATCAGCAAAAAGAAGTTTTTGAAAAAAATATCATCGATAATACACTTGGGTTCGCTCGTTTAAGTACTTGGGGTTGGTGTTTTTAATACTTGGGTTCGTTCATAACTAAGGGTTTATGGCACCGAACTGACTGAAATTTCGGATTCTTACTAAGAATCATGGTCTGTACCCGAATCAAGTTAATAAAAGGCAAAAGAAGAATTTTAATTTTCGTCAAACAAAATTTTCATCGTTTTGTTATCACTTTGTTCAAAACTTAGGTGAAGCCATAACTTTGGCACTACGGCACCAATTCGACTGAAATTTTGAATTCTTACTAAGAATGATGGTCTGTACCCGAATCAATAAAAAAATCAGCAAAAAGAAGTTTTTGAAAAAAAAATCATCGATATCACACTTGGGTTCGCTCGTTTTAGTACTTGGGGTCGGTGTTTTTAATACTTGGGTTCGGTCATAACTTTGGCCTTATGGCACCGAACTGTGTGAAATTTCGGATTCTTACTAAAAATCATGGTCTGTACCCGAATCGAGTTAAAAAAGGCTAAAAGAAGAATTTTTATTTTCTTCATACAAAATTTTCATCGTTTTCTTAGCACTTTGTTCAAAACTTAGGTGAAGCCATAACTTTGGCACTATTGCACCAATCCGACTGAAATTTTGTATTCTTACTAAGAATGATGGTCTGTACCCGAATCAATAAAAAAATCAGCAAAAAGAAGTTTTTGAAAAAAATATCATCGATATCACAATTGGGTTCGCTCGTTTTAGTACTTGGGGTCGGTGTTTTTAATACTTGGGTTCGGTCATAGCTTTGGCCTTATGGCACCAACCTGACTGAAATTTTGTATTCTTACTAAGAATGATGGTCTGTACCCGAATCAATCAAAAAATCAGCAAAAAGAAGTTTTTGAAAAAAATATCATCGAAATCACACTTGGGTTCGCTCGTTTTCGTACTTGGGGTAGGTGTTTTTAATACTTTGGTTCGGTCATAGCTTTGGCCTTATGGCACTGAACTGACTGAAATTTCGGATTCTTACTAAGAATCATGGTCTTTACCCGAATCGAGTTAAAAAAATCCAAAAGAAGAATTTTAATTTTCTTCATACAAAATTTTCTTCGTTTTCTTAGCACTTTGTTCAAAACTCAGGTTCAGCCATAACTTTGGCACTACGGCACCAATTCGACTGAAATTTTGAATTCTTACTAAGAATGATGGTCTGTACCCGAATCAATCAAAAAATCAGCAATAAGAAGTTTTTGAAAAAAATATCATCGATATCACAATTGGGTTCGCTCGTTTTAGTACTTGGGGTCGGTGTTTTTAATATCAGCATAAAAGAAGTTTTTGAAAAAAAAAACATCGATATCACACGTGGGTTAGCTCGTTTTAGTACTTGGGGTCGGTGTTTTTAATTCTTGGGTTCGTTCATAACTTAGGGTTTATGGCACCGAACTGACTGAAATTTCGGATTCTTACTAAGAATCATGGTCTGTACCCGAATCAAGTTAATAAAAGGCAAAAGAAGAATTTTAATTTTCGTCAAACAAAATTTTCATCGTTTTGTTATCACTTTGTTCAAAACTTAGGTGAAGCCATAACTCTGGCACTACGGCACCAATTCGACTGAAATTTTGAATTCTTACTAAGAATGATGGTCTGTACCCGAATCAATAAAAAAATCAGCAAAAAGAAGTTTTTGAAAAAAAAATCATCGATATCACACTTGGGTTCGCTCGTTTTAATACTTGGGGTCGGTGTTTTTAATACTTGGGTTCGGTCATAACTTTGGCCTTATGGCACCGAACTTACTGAAATTTCGGATTCTTACTAAAAATCATGGTCTGTACCCGAATCGAGTTAAAAAAGGCCAAAAGAAGAATTTTTATTTTCTTCATACAAAATTTTCATCGTTTTCTTAGCACTTTGTTCAAAACTTAGGTGAAGCCATAACTTTGGCACTATTGCACCAATCCGACTGAAATTTTGTATTCTTACTAAGAATGATGGTCTGTACCCGAATCAATAAAAAAATCAACAAAAAGAAGTTTTTGAAAAAAATATCATCGATATCACAATTGGGTTCGCTCGTTTTAGTACTTGGGGTCGGTGTTTTTAATACTTGGGTTCGGTCATAGCTTTGGCCTTATGGCACCAAACTGACTGAAATTTTGTATTCTTACTAAGAATGATGGTCTGTACCCGAATCAATCAAAAAATCAGCAATAAGAAGTTTTTGAAAAAAATATCATCGATATCACACTTGGGTTCGCTCGTTTTAGTACTTGGGGTCGGTGTTTTTAATATCAGCAAAAAGAAGTTTTTGAAAAAAAAAATCATCGATATCACACTTGGGTTAGCTCGTTTTAGTACTTGGGGTCGGTGTTTTTAAAACTTGGGTTCGTTCATAACTTAGGGCTTATGGCACCGAACTGACTGAAATTTCGGATTCTTACTAAGAATCATGGTCTGTACCCGAATCAAGTTAATAAAAGGCAAAAGAAGAATTTTAATTTTCGTCAAACAAAATTTTCATCGTTTTCTTAGCACTTTGTTCAAAACTTAGGTGAAGCCATAACTTTGGCACTACGGCACCAATTCGACTGAAATTTTGAATTCTTACTAAGAATGATGGTCGTTACCCGAATCAATCAAATAATCAGCAATAAGAAGTTTTTGAAAAAAATATCATCGATATCACACTTGGGTTCGCTCGTTTTAGTACTTGGGGTCGGTGTTTTTAATATTTGGGTCCAATCATAGCTTTGGCCTTATGGCACCGAACTGACTGAAATTTTGTATTCTTACTAAGAATGATGGTCTGTACCCGAATCAATCAAAAAATCAGCAAAAAGAAGTTTTTGAAAAAAATATCACTGATATCACATTTGGGTTCGCTCGTTTTAGTACTTGGGGTCGGTGTTTTTAATACTTGGGTTCGGTCATAACTTTGACCTTATGGCACTGAACTGACTGAAATTTAGGATTCTTACTAAGAATCATGGTCTGTACCCGAATCAAGTTAATAAAAGGCAAAAGAAGAATTTTAATTTTCGTCAAACAAAATTTTCATCGTTTTGTTATCACTTTGTTCAAAACTTAGGTGAAGCCATAACTTTGGCACTACGGCACCAATTCGACTGAAATTTTGAATTCTTACTAAGAATGATGGTCTGTACCCGAATCAATCAAAAAATCAGCAATAAGAAGTTTTTGAAAAAAATATCATCGATATCACACTTGGGTTCGCTCGTTTTCGTACTTGGGGTCGGTGTTTTTAATACTTTGGTTCAGTCATAGCTTTGGCCTTATGGCACTGAACTGACTGAAATTTCGGATTCTTAATAAGAATCATGGTCTTTACCCGAATCGAGTTAAAAAAATCCAAAAGAAGAATTTTAATTTTCTTCATACAAAATTTTCTTCGTTTTCTTAGCACTTTGTTCAAAACTCAGGTTCAGCCATAACTTTGGCACTACGGCACCAATTCGACTGAAATTTTGAATTCTTACTAAGAATGATGGTCTGTACCCGAATCAATCAAAAAATCAGCAAAAAGAAGTTTTTGAAAAAAATATCATCGAAATCACACTTGGGTTCGCTCGTTTTCGTACTTGGGGTCGGTGTTTTTAATACTTTGGTTCGGTCATAGCTTTGGCCTTATGGCACTGAACTGACTGAAATTTCGGATTCTTAATAAGAATCATGGTCTTTACCCGAATCGAGTTAAAAAAATCCAAAAGAAGAATTTTAATTTTCTTCATACAAAATTTTCTTCGTTTTCTTAGCACTTTGTTCAAAACTCAGGTTCAGCCATAACTTTGGCACTACGGCACCAATTCGACTGAAATTTTGAATTCTTACTAAGAATGATGGTCTGTACCCGAATCAATCAAAAAATCAGCAATAAGAAGTTTTTGAAAAAAATATCATCGATATCACACTTGGGTTCGCTCGTTTTAGTACTTGGGGTCGGTGTTTTTAATATCAGCAAAAATAAGTTTTTGAAAAAAAAAATCATCGATATCACACTTGGGTTCGCTCGTTTTAGTACTTGGGGTCGGTGTTTTAAATACTTGGGTTCGGTCATAACTTTAGCATTATGGCACCGAACTGACTGAAATTTAGGATTCTTACTAAGAAGTATGGTCTGTACCCGAATCGAGTTAAAAAAAAGCCAAAAGAAGAATTTTAATTTTCTTGATACAAAATTTTCTTCGTTTTCTTAGCACTTTGTTCAAAACTCAGGTTCAGCCATAACTTTGGCACTACGGCACCAATTCGACTGAAATTTTGAATTCTTACTAAGAATGATGGTCTGTACCCGAATTAATAAAAAAATCAGCAAAAAGAGGTTTTTGAAAAAAAATATCATCGATATCACACTTGGGTTCGCTCGTTTAAGTACTTGGGGTTGGTGTTTTTAATACTTGGGTTCGTTCATAACTTAGGGTTTATGGCACCGAACTGACTGAAATTTCGGATTCTTACTAAGAATCATGGTCTGTACCCGAATCAAGTTAATAAAAGGCAAAAGAAGAATTTTAATTTTCGTCAAACAAAATTTTCATCGTTTTGTTATCACTTTGTTCAAAACTTAGGTGAAGCCATAACTTTGGCACTACGGCACCAATTCGACTGAAATTTTGAATTCTTACTAAGAGTGATGGTCTGTACCCGAATCAATCAAAAAATCAGCAATAAGAAGTTTTTGAAAAAAATATCATCGATATCACACTTGTGTTCGCTCGTTTTAATACTTGGGGTCGGTGTTTTTAATATCAGCAAAAAGAAGTTTTT